>JAOPSE010000001.1:234022283-235222283 GCA_029449295.1 Zea luxurians | reverse complement strand
AATTGAACGAAGGTCCATCTCGACGTCTGCTTCGTCAGAAAGAAGAGCTTCGGGAGAAAAGAAAAAAGAAAAAAGTATCTAACTTCCCCAAACTCAGAATCAAATGGCTAGAGTGCGATCTACTGCCAGAGTTGCACGTGAAGGAGACGAAGCCGAAGGTTCGAATACTGTGCCCATCTCCGAAGCGATGCAGCGTTCCGGACTGGTGACTGCGGAAGACATGCCCGCTGCTGAAGCAAACCCGATGGCTGCCGAAGGTGAAGAAGAGAACATTGAAGGGACTGATCCCGAAGATGACTATCGCATTGCCATGCCCAGCAAGCCCAGTCACTTGGACTTCGGTAAATCAACTGTTTCAAAGGCCGATCTTTCCAAGATGGTGAAAGCAGGTTATTTCAATGAAAATCAGAAGAAGCTACTTCGCTTCGGGGGAGAAGAAACCACCCCGAAGCCAGAGAAGGACGAGATTGTCATCTTCAAGAGCTTTTTAAAGGCTGGGCTGAGATTCCCTCTTCACGAGATTATTGCAGAGATACTGAAGAGATTTGGTATCTACCTTCACCAGATAACTCCTAACGCTATCGTTAGGCTTAGCGTTTATATTTGGGCCCTCCGAAGTCAAGCAGTGGAGCCATTTGCCGACAGTTTCTGTCGAGTTCATGAGTTACATTATCAAACAAAGGCCAGAAAAGATGGGCTACATGATAACTTCGGTTGCTACAATTTTGCCTACCAGAAAACCGCAAAGTTTCCTGTGATCAGCTACCGAAGCAAATGGCCAGCAGGCTGGAAATCAGAATGGTTCTATGTCAAGGTTGATGACGACAAAGAGAAGCTTGTGCAAAGTCCACTCGAGCTGATCTTCGGAGAAACCCGACCCCGCTGCAACATGACACCAGAGGGTCAAACACAACAGGCAATGGATGAATTCGGAATTATTGCAGAACATATCAGTACCAGGGATCTGGTTCAAGAATTCTTGGCATTCAGAGTCTTCCCTACTCTGAAAGAATGGGAAATGCCAAAGTTGAAGGGGGAGAAGAAGGAGGGGGAACTTGTCCGGCTTCCATATCACTTCAAATTCAAGCAATACTTTAAGAAGCCCTGCCAAGAGTGGCTGGACACAGTCGAGGTGATGTGTAATGAAATTCTGGGGAATTATTCCAAAAAAGAAGATCAACTGATGACAGTAGCCTTCGGCACCCGTCCGAAGCGAAGGCTGAACCGAGTGCTTGATGCCCTGGGCTTCGAGTACCCTGACTATGAGCAGTTGAGCAAGGGTGCTGAGGGCCAAAAAAGAAAAAGAGTGGTCGAAACTCTGAACAAGGATGAAGAAAGACCAGCAAAAGAGAAGAAAATTCCCAAGAAAAGAAAAATATCAACTCCGAAGCAAAAATTATCTGAAGAAGAGGGGACCCCCACACCACCTTCTACCAGCGACGTGGAGGAAATTTTAAAGGTAATGACTGAACCCGTGCCCACGAAGCTAAGTCCACTAGGGCCTCAACTGACGAAGCTTTTTCGAAAGGTGGAAGAGCCGGAACAAACGAAGATAACCAAGCCAAAGCGGCAAAGAATTATTGCAGTGACCGAAGTTATCGATAAGACGCCGCCGAGAGCGTCAATTCAGAAAACGGCAGCTGCTGAAGACACAACAAACGTCGAAGTCGCACCTTCGGAGGTCGCGGCTACCGAAGCCGCTACAGCCGAAGATGTGAACTTAGAAACTACTATTGAGGACATCGACAAAATTTTGGAAGACATGGCTGCAGAAGAAGCTGCCACTACTGTTGAAAAAAACCATGGCCACAGTGCCTGAGAAAGGGAAAGAAATAGCCGAAGACACTTCGGACGACGAAGCCTACACATTTCAAAATTTAATTGGGCAAAAACTGTCGAAGGCCGAAATGGAAGAACTTAAGGACTATGCCAAATCTTGCGGCTACAAGCCAGGAGCTCTTCTATTTGGAGGCATTGATGACGAAAAATTGGGCTGCATTCGAGACCAAACTGGAGCTAAGGTCATCGGTACTTTGTCAAAAAGTATCGGTTTTCCGAAGCTAGAAACAGATATCAGCCGCTACCGACGACAACATATCGTCGGCAGCTTATTTTACTCCAATTTCAAGGTAAACAACTTTTCTCTGGTTTCTATTGTTTTTAATAATGGAAATATTCCTAACAAAGGTTGTTTATTTGCAGAGCATGCTTCTGAGCAAAGCTCTGAGGATGCAGCAAGACTTGGAGGACAAAAAACACGAAGCTATAATCGAAAATTTAGAGAGCAAGATAAAAGAACAATCAGCTATCATTGAAAAGAAAGACTTCGAGCTCCAATCAACCGAAGGCTTGCTGGCAGAGACTGAAGCTAAAATATCAGAGTTGAATTCAAAGCTTATCGGCCAATCAAAACAATTTGAACAGGAGAAGCTAGAGCTTAATTCGAAACTTGAAGCCGAAGTCCAGGCCAACTCAGACTTGAAAAAATCATTAACATGCCTTCAAGACAAATGCTTGAAATTTAGCAATAATTGTATTGAACGATTAAAAAAGATATTTTACTCTGTTGGAGCCAGCAGCGGGAAGTTTACCCCTTCAGCAGAAAATTTACCGCAAGCCTTCGATCATATTGAAGCTGAAATCGAAGAACTTGACGAAGTTATAGCCGGGCACGGTGACTTCTGTGCCTGGGTAGCTTCTCGGGGTACCGCTGCAGCGTTCCTGAAGGCCGGCTGCGAGCATGGAAAAATCGTCAACAGGCCCAACTTCACCTTGTCTCCATCAATCCTGGACGATATTCCTGACCTCGCCCGAAGCATCTCAAATAGATTTATAAAAATGATATGGACAAAAGGCGGGCGAGAGAAGGCTGGAGACGAAGCTCGAAGCCATCTTGATCCAGTACGAAATCATACTTTGTACTTACCTTCTCCTTCACACTTGATTTTTACTCGCGATACCTTGATTCATGTAGGATGACGAAGGTGAAGATGATACTTAAAATATGTCGCCGAAGCCGTCGCCGAAGCTGAAGCTTAGTGAAGATCAGTAGAAGTATACCATGGAAAAAACTCAGGATACTTTTGTAACAACTTTTGTAAATACAATTAAACTGTTCTTAAGGAACTTTGTACATACCTTGTAACATATTCTTACCCTTCTACTGAGGCGCTTTGATGTGGACGAAATCAGTATTTTGAGCCGAAAGCGAAAAAACACCTTCCCTTCTTTTCGTACACAACGAAGCATAAGAGACCAATTCTTCTTTTTGCCGAGCAACGAAGCATAAAAGACCACTTCTTTTTGCCGAAGCTTTTCTTTTTTGTACACAACAAAGCATAAGAGACCACTTCTTCTTTTTGCCGAAGCAACCACTTAGGAACACAAATGCTATGAATGAATGCTTATGAATGCAAATGTTATGATGTAATGTAATGTGCAAATGAATGTCCAAAGCATATGTCCGAAGCCACACTCAGCCATCATTTCCTTAGAAACAACCACACATCAGCTCTGCATTCCCTTAGGAACGACTTTGGAGCATCTTCGCCTTTTACTTAGACGGTATAAGCTCTGCATTCCCTTAGGAACGTCTTTGGAGCTTCTTCGCCTTTTACTTAGGCGGTATCAGCGTTGACTTTTCGCTGTGAGCTCTGCATCCCCTTAGGGACGTCTTTGGAGCTTCTTCTCTTTTTCAGTTTCGGCACTCGATGGTGCGTTCTCAGCTTTTACATTTACATTCTTTGGGGGATTTTGCTCTTATAAAACTAAAAAAGGAAATTACATATGATGGCCCCATTAAAAACCTTTCTCCCCCTTTGGAAAGGAAAAGGGTGCCATGAAAAAGAAAAAGAAAAACATAAAAAGTTACATCGAGTTATACATAATATCTCCGAAGCTCATCTGCATTCCAAGATCTTGGAATTTCGTTGCCATCCATGTCCTTTAATCTGTACGAACCAGGCCTTGACGAGGATGCTACTAAGAAAGGGCCTTCCCATTTCAATTGTAACTTGCCCACTGTATCTGGGTTAGCCACTCTCCGAAGCACCAAATGTCCTGGCTCAATATTTTTCAGCCGGACCTTTCTATCTCGCCATTTGACTGTTTCAGCCTGGTATTTATTGATATTCTCCACGGCTTGAAGCCTGATCCCTTCTAAGGCATCTTTTTCCACAAGACAAGCATCTTCGGTATCTGATTCTGCCGAAGCTACCACTCTTATTGATCCAGCTTTAGCTTCTTCCGGAGTTATAGCTTCGTCACCGAATAATAACTTGAATGGGGTAAAGCCTGTAGACCTTGATGTTGTTGTATTGTGGCTCCACACCACTTTGGTCAACTGATCTGGCCACTTTCCCCTGGGTTGATTGAAGATTAACTTCATTATTCCTGTCATTATAATGTCGTTGGCCCTTTCGACGAGCCCATTCGACTCCGGATGCCTGACTGATGCAAAATGGATCTTCGTTCCAATTTGATCACAGAAATTTCTGAAAGCTTCGGAGTCAAACTGCGTTCCATTATCTACAGTGATGGCCTTCGGTACCCCGAAACGACAGACAATATTCTGCCAGAAAAACTTTTGGACAGTGGCCGAAGTTATTGTGGCTAACGGCTTCGCCTCAATCCACTTGGAAAAATACTCCACAGCTACTATAACATATTTTAGGTTCCCTTGGGCCGGTGGTAATGGACCCAACAAGTCAAGGCCCCACCTTTGCAATGGCCAGATGGGTTGTATCAGCTGTGTCAAAGACGAAGGTTGCTTTTGATCTCTTGCACATTTTTGACAACCTTCGCACTTTTGAACTAACTCCGCTGCATCCGAAGCTGCCTTCGGCCTATAAAATCCTTGGCGGAACACTTTTCCAAGTAACGGCCTGGATCCGATGTGGGATCCACACAGGCCTGCATGTATCTCTTTCATTAACTCTATACCTTCGGTTCTAGACAAGCACTTGAGCAGCGGGGCACAAACTCCATGCTTGTATAACTCCCCTTCTATCATGACATACGGACGAGCTCTTGCCTCTATCCTTTTATTATAAGCTTCGTCATCTGATAGGAAGTTACCCTGAAGGTAAGAGATTATTTCAGTTCTCCAATCTTCGCTGTAAGCAGGAGAAATGCTGAGGACTGCTCTTTCAAGTAGCTCCACTGAAGGTGCCTTTATTGTTTCGAAGAAGACATCCGAAGGTAACGGCAGCCCCTGTGCTGCAGACTTGGCTAGCAAATCAGCATGCTCATTTTGCCCTCGAGGGATATTCTTGACAGAAAATCCTTCGAAGGAAGCTTCGATCCTTCGGACCGTGTGTAGGTATTTTTCAAGCTTCGGGTCTTTAGCCTTGCAACTTTTGTCAATATGACCCGAAACAACCTGGGAATCAGTTTTAAGAATCGCCCTTCTGATTCCCATTGCCTTTAGTTTCCGAAGACCCAGGAGCAGGGCTTCGTACTCAGTTATATTATTTGTGCAGCTGAAGTCAAGTCTTGCTGCATAGCAAGTTTTAACCTTGGATGGTGAGATCAACACAGCAGCTGCACCTGCTCCGAAGGTTCCCCAAGAGCCATCACAAAACATTGTCCATACTTCGGCATCTTTATTTGCTTCTTCGTCCTGAGCCCCTGGCGTCCAGTCGGCAATGAAATCTGCCAATGCTTGAGACTGGATTGAGGATCTATGCACATAATCAATGTAAAATTCATTGAGCTCCGCAGCCCATTTTCCAATCCGTCCAGTAGCTTCTCTATTTCTCATGATATCCTTCAACGGCTGCGAAGAAGGAACAATAATGTTGTATGCCTGAAAATAATGCCGAAGCTTCCTGGATGCCATTAAAACGGCATACAATACCTTCTCCAGCTCTGTATAATTTTTCTTTGAGACACTAAGGACCTCAGATACAAAATATACTGGGACCTGCTTCTTGACTTGTCCATCAAACTTCTCCTGAACAAGTGCCGCACTTACTGCTGAGTGCGAAGCTGCCACATATAACAACAGAGGAGCCCCTGGCGTTGGTGGAGTTAATGTTGTTAGATCTATTAAGTATTGCTTCAGCTCTTCGAAGGCTTCTTGTTGAATTGGGCCCCATTGAAAGACTTCAGTTGACTTCAGCACCTCGAAGAATGGTAAGTTTCTTTCTGCTGATCTGGATATAAATCTGTTGAGAGATGCCAGCCTTCCTGTCAATCTTTGGGCCCCCTTTCTTGTGGTTGGTGGCTCCATTCGAAGTATAGCTTCGATTTTATTTGGATTAGCTTCAATTCCCTTTGTTGAAACCAAGCATCCAAGAAATTTACCCTTCTTCACTCCGAAGACACATTTTTCTGGATTCAGCTTCAGACCAGCTTGTCTGAAGCTGGCGAAGGTCTCCTGCAGATCAGCAATATGATTCTCCTGCTTCGTGCTTTTTACAATAATGTCATCGACATAAGTCAACACATTTCTGCCTATCTGAGACTGGAGAACCTTCGCTGTCATTCGGCTGAAACTCCCTCCGGCATTTTTGAGCCCCTCAGGCATCCGAAGATAGCAATATGTACCACTTGGGGTTATGAAGCTAGTTTTCGGCTCATCTTCCCTCTTCATCCAAATTTGATGATAGCCTGAGTAGCAGTCTAGGAGACTCATGAGCTCTGAAGAAGCTGCTGCATCGACTAAAGAGTCTATCCTTGGCAGCGGGAATTCGTCCTTCGGACAAGCCTTGTTAAGATCTGTGAAATCGATACACATTCTCCACTTGCCATTGGCCTTCTTCACCATAACAGTGTTAGCCAGCCACTCTGGACACTTCACTTCTCTGATAACTCCTGCACTGAGGAGTCTTTTTACTTCATTGCGAGCTCCTTCGGCCTTGTCATCAGACATTTTCCGAAGCCTCTGCTTTCGGGGTCTGAAGGATGGGTCGACATTGAGCGAATGTTCAATAACATCCCGATTTACTCCACAGAGATCATTAGCTGACCATGCAAAAACATCTTTGTTGTTGAATAAAAACCTTATCAAGGTTTTCTCCTGGTCTTCAGATAGTTGCGAGCCCAGCAGCACCTTCTGCTCTGCTATGTCTTCACACAATAACATGGGCTTCGGCTGATCCGCTGAAGCTACCTTCTCCCTCCTGAATTTGTACTATTCACAAGCTTCGGCTCCATCTATGTTATGGATTGCCTTGGAGTCAGTCCAGCTTCCTTCGGCCCTTCTAGCAGCTTCCTGGCTTCCATGAATAGCAATAGGCCCTGGATCCGAAGGTATCTTCATGCAGAGATAAGCTGGGTGAAGAATTGCTTCGAAGGCATTAAGGGTACCTCGGCCAATGATAGCATTGTAAGGATATTCCATGTCAACAATATCAAACACAATTTGCTCAGTCCTTGTGTTGTTGACAAATCCGAAGGTTACCGGCATGGTAATCTTCCCAAGTGCTACAATCTGCCGCCCTCCGAAGCCACAAAGAGGGTGCGTAGCATCATGAATTTTGTCTTCAGGCTCTTGCATTTGTCTGAAGGCTTTAGCAAATATAATATCAGCTGCACTGCCTGTATCAACTAGGACATTGTGGACCAGAAATCCTTTGATCACGCAAGAGATAACCATGGCATCATTGTGAGGATAATCCTTAAGCTGAAGGTCTTCCTGAGAGAAAGTAATTGGAATGTGGGACCATTTTGACTTGATGAAGGGTCCCTGCACTCCAACATGCTGCACCCTTCTCTGAGCCTCCTTCTTCTGCTTCTTGTTAGCCGGCTCTGAGCAAGAACCGCCTGTTATCGGGAGCACCAGCTTCGAAGCCGAAGCAGCTCCAGCTTGATTGTTGAACGAAGCCATCAGCTCAGAAAAGTGGAAGTGAGTTCACCGGAGGTGGGCGCCAATGTTGGGGGCTTGTTCTTAAATGCTAAGAGTTAAGAACAAGGCAACACAGAAAATGTTAAGTGTTAAAGTCCTTCGTCCTCCACCACATTATATCCTTTCGGGATATAAAGAATTTCGGACGAAGGTTACGAAGGACGTACCTTCGTAAGCATAATAACAAGGGGCGAAGTATTCATATAAATCATGAGGTATAAAATAAACATTTAAATGTTAACATAGAATCATTTCCATTTTTATTAACATGAACGAATATAAATGATTTCAAATTTCAAATGTACCTTCGGTCCTGAGGAAGGCGAAAATACAAGTGCGATGCGAAGGCAAAATGACAGGTTCGCGTGAACAGTACAGAGGTACTGTTCATCTATTTATAGGCACAGGTCACAGCCTGTGACAAATTACAATTATGCCCCTTACAAAAGTTTACAACATTGACTCAGACCTCTATGGATAAAAAGGTCATTCTATCTCTATGTCGGTTTGTAACGCCGAAGCTCCATGAAAAGGAACCTTCGGCCATCTCCTGGAGACGACTTCAGCCGAAGCTGCTTCTTCGTGTAAGACCTTCGGCGCACCGAAGCACGGCCCCAACAATGACGGAGCTCGAAAAGATTGCATATGCAGTTGTTATGTCTTCGCACAAATTGCGCCACTACTTTGAAGCATTCAAGGTCCGCGTCACCTCAGATAAGGGACTCGGCGAATTATTTAGAAACCCGGAGGCATCGGTACGGATCGCCAAATGGGCGGCCGAACTCTCCGGCTACCACATCACTTTCAAGCCCAGGACAGCGATCAAGTCACAAGTTCTAGCAGACTTCATCGTCGACTGGACCGGGCCAATAACACAGCCGGATTCGTCCGCAGAGAAGGTTTGGACAATCCACTGTGACGGCGCTTGGTGCCATGCGGGGGCAGGCGCTGCTGCAGTCATCACCTCACTCGCCGGGGTCAAGCACAGATACGCGGCACGCTTAAGCTTCGTTCTGGAATCTGACAGATGCACAAACAACATAGCA
This sequence comes from Zea luxurians, assembly GCA_029449295.1. NCBI lineage: Eukaryota > Viridiplantae > Streptophyta > Magnoliopsida > Poales > Poaceae > Zea > Zea luxurians. The sequence continues at coordinate 235,213,388 of JAOPSE010000001.1, read as the reverse complement.
GAATACGAAGCTGTCATCCTCGGCCTCCGCAAATTAAGAGCCCTCGACGTCACCACCTGTATAGTCCGAACAGACTCCAAGGTAGTCGCCGGCCAAGTCGAGAAAGACTATGCAGCAAAGGACCCCGCACTTATGCAGTACCTCGCGGCCATCCGAAGTCTCGAGAAACAATTCAAGGGATTCACATTGCAGCATGTGGACCGGGCCAAGAATGAAGAAGCTGACGCATTGGCTAAGGCAGCTGCCAGGGGTGAAGCCCTACCCTCCGACGTGTTCTACCACGTCATCGGCACGCCAGCCGTCCGCAGCCCTGAAGGGCTCCAAATAACCAACGACAGCGAGGGCCACCGCATGATCAACCTTATCATGACCGAAGACTGGCGGGCGCCAATAACCCTGTACCTGCAGGGGTACTATCACCCAATCGACAGCAACGAGGCCAAGCGCCTCCACCACCGAAGCCGGGACTTCGCACTGATCGAGGGCCAACTTTATAAAAAGAGGGTCAGTCAGCCGATGCTTAAGTGCGTCACCGAGACCGAAGGCGTTCAAATTCTGCGCGAAATCCACAAGGGGACCTGCGGCTCCCACGCAGGCCCCAGGGCCCTAGCGGCAAAGGTGATATGCCAAGGTTTCTACTGGCCCGCCATTATCTGCGCCGCAAATCGGGTTGTCAGATCCTGCGAGGCCTGTCAGAAATTTTCCCCACGCACGGGACGCCCCTCGCAGTTCACGAAGCTGATCGCCCACACATGGCCCCTTCAGCGCTGGGGCCTAGACATTGTCGGGCCCCTGCCCACGGCTCAGGGGAACCTCAAGTTCACCTTCGTAGCCATGGAATACTTCACCAAATGGATTGAAGCAAGGGCAGTGTCCACCATCACATCAAAGACGGCCCAGAAATTCTTCTGGCAAAATATTGTTTGCCGCTTCGGAGTACCATCCGAACTCACGGTCGACAACGGCAAGCAGTTCGACAACCAAGATTTCAAAGACTTCTGCTTCTCCATCGGCACCAAGCTTGCCTTCGCCTCCGTGTACCACCCCCAGTCCAACGGAGTCGTGGAGCGCGCCAACGGCAAAATTTTCACAGCTGTCAAGAAAATGTCCTCGACGACAAAAAAGGCAAGTGGCCCGACCTGTTACCCGAAGTGGTCTGGGCACTGAATACAACTGAGTGCAGGGCGACTGAGTTTACCCCCTTCCGCCTATTATACGGATCGAAGGCCATGACTCCGCAAGAAATAAAGCATGGGTCGCCTCGGACAGCCGCGTCGGCTGTCCCAGACGTAGACGAGCCGACTTCAAAGGATCTCATCGACGGAGACCGCGTCTTTGCCCTACAGGCTCTGGACAAATACCAAGCCCAGACAAAAGCATGGCGCGACCAGGCAATCATCCCAAGGGAATTCAGCGAAGGGGACCTCGTACTCGTCCGGACGGCTCGAACAGAGTCCAGAGGCAAGCTGGAGCCCATGTGGGAAGGCCCTTACATTGTCAAGTCGAAGGCCTCCCCCAGCGCATACAGGCTCGCAACGCCAAATGGCGAAGACTTAGAGCATTCCTGGAACATTGATAATCTGCGCAAATTTTTTGTTTGACTCATTAGGGCCAGCTCGCCCTTGTAATTTGCAAAAACAATTTTGTTCTGGCCCGCACTCTTTTCCTCTCGGGGGGTGAGGTTTTTAACGAGGCAGAGTCATGTAATATACAAGATAAAAATCCCCCGCAAAATCCACATCGAAAAAAGACCGCACCGACGGTCTTCGACATTCAACTAATAGAAAGTCACCGCGAGGCCCAGCGGCAGCCGCCCTCGCGTGCGACAAATCCGCGCAGAAGTCGCCTAAGGGTGCAGCCGGATTAGCACAACAAGTACGAAAAATCGAAGTCTTTCACGAAGACTATCCGCGCAGAAGTCGCCTCAGGGTGCAGCCGTATTAGCACAACAAGTGCGAAAAATCGAAGTCTTCCACGAAGACTATCCGCGCAGAAGTCGCCTAAGGGTGCAGCCGGATTAGCACAACAAGTGCGAAAAATCGAAGTCTTCCACGAAGACTATCCGCGTAGAAGTCGCCTAAGGGTGCAACCGGATTAGCACAACAAGTGCGAAAAATTGAAGTCTTCCACGAAGACTATCCGCGCAGAAGTCGCCTAAGGGTGCAGCCGGATTAGCACAACAAGTGCGAAACATCGAAGTCTTCCACGAAGACTATCCGCGCAGAAGTCGCCTAAGGGTGCAGCCGGACTAGCGCATTAAGTGCGAAAAATCGTAGCTTTCCGCGAAGGCCATCCGTGCAGAAGTCGCCTCAGGGTGGAGCAGGGACAGCGCAACAAGTGCGACGAATCGACTATAATGGTACAGCCGGACGAAGCTTAACGAGTGCAAAAACGACTACACCAAACTGTCCGCACAAAGACCGACTACATGCGCACCAGACCAACATAACAAATACACCAGACCAAGTACGTAACGCCTTCGCGAACATAGCCGAGTGTGCGAAGGCACACAACCTCATCATACAAGCCATTACACATGTACAAGCGAGGGCATCACACTCTACATCGGCTCAACCTTCGGAATAATTCCCATCTCCCTATAGTTAAATAACATTATCCTAAGCTCCTCACCCGCAAAAAGACTTCGCAACTCCCCCTCACCTGCACTCACAGCGGCCGGCAAGGACAACAGTTCCTGCCTGCCAGCCCCACTCACGCGAAGCCGACCGCCCTCCGCCCCACTCACTCTACGCTTCGCAACCGCCCTTCGCCGCCTACGCCCAACACTCGAACCAGGCACAACTTCAGCATCCGCAGCATGCGGCGAAGCCTCCGCCGCTGCCACATCCAAGGCCACAAAATAGTCCAAGTCCTCATCCGACGACTCTTCGGTCCACTCAACAGAGCTCCCAGAGTCACCAAACTCGGAAAATTTAGATGTAGACTCATCCGATTCATTCCCATCATCCATAGTCGAAGCCGCCATAAATTTAGCAGTAGCGGTTGCGTGCGCAGGCCCAAAATCTTGAACCTACGCAGCAACCAAGGTTCAGCAACAATATCCAAAATTTCCTAACTACCCACACCCACTAGGCCACCTGCGAAGACCCAGCCGTCGCGGGAGCCTCCGCTGTCGCCTCTGCAGCCACAGTCACAGGATCCTTAGCCCTCGGCGCAGCAGTTGGCGACGGGCCTCTGCCGGCCGCAGTGGCTGCAGGGGCATCAGGAACGCCTTCGGCGGTTTCCGGGGGCGACTCCAGGGCGGCCTCGGGCACAGCCGCCGCCGGGTTCGGCTCCGGGTCAGGCAGCGCGCTGTTCATAGCCCCAAAGTCATCCACCCTCTCGCCACGAGCCGCCTGAGACACAGCACACAGATTCAGCAAACCCACATATAACCCACACGCAACAAACACTAGACAAATGCCAAACATTACCTGACCCCTCAACAAATAAAAAAAACTCGAGCCAACGACATACCAATAAGATAATCGTCCACACTAATGTCGGTGGCGAAGTCGGCGACGCGCTTGCCCGGCGACGGTAACCCTCGGGCCGCCTTCGTGGCCTCCAGCACCCTGCTGGACGCAGGGGCAGCCTTCGCCGACTTGGAACCGCCGGCGGCAGCCACCTTCGCAGCCTCCGGCGCCCTGCTGGATGCAGGGACGGCCGACTTCGCCGCCAGGGGCAGTAGCCTTCGCAGCCCCCCGCTGCCTCTTCGGCCTGGCCTCATGAAGCCTGACGACCGCCTGGCGCTTCTGTGCAGCTCCCTGGCGATCCTTGTCCATCACTGCCGACACAACAGCAGCAATATTCCGCCTGTAAGGAAACACTTTCCAATCACGAACCATGCGAGATGTAAAAAAGTCTTCGTCGGCCACGCAGGGGATAGGAACATTCTTAGGCCACCAACCCCCGGTAACCCTCAGCATCCGCGCCGAAGACTCCCGGAGCTCGGGTGAAGACATCCTTCCCCCGGGGCCGCGCATGTCCTCATCAATTCTCTAGCAAAACCATCAAAAACCCCAATTTCTCCCATAGCAGTACCTAGTTTCCTCTTCTTAGAGGACGAGGCGGCCGCCGGCGCGGGGTCGTCTCCAGTCTCTACCACCGGTTTCTTCCCGCGACGATCCACATCGTCTTGGCTGGGATAACCGCCATACGGCAGACGATTCAGCTCAAAAACCCTGTTCAAGCGGTCATTCGACCCGCGGATATCCCAGCTACGCTAGCCCTCTGTCTTCGGCATGTACCGACCAACGATCCGCACCGCCCCATCCTCCGCCTCACGCACAAAGGCGGCCGGATCGCGGCTATGCAGATCCAGCGCGAAGGCGGGACTTCGCACTAGCTTCCCACCATGGGAAGGCATCTGGCGAGGGCATACTTTGCCCAACGCCCAGCCATGCGCCAAAGGCCATACCTCGTATGCCACAAACTCCTCAACCAAATCACGCCCGCTGCTCAGGCCGGCGGTGCACCGAAGGGCCCCTTCGTCCACATCCTCCTCCGCCACTTCAAACGGCGGGTAGGCTGAGTAAAAATGCGAGCACATCTCGGACATGGGGAGCCCCGGATGGTCTTCGACTGTGCCCTCCGCGACATAGAACCAAAACTCATGCCAATTGCCCCACTTGTTGCGGGCGCAAGGGACCAACTCAACTACCTCCATCGTGGTCTTGCCGGTCTTCGGCGTAAATGTACAAGACCCAAACTGGGCAACTTCATTTCCAATCATCCTCTTCTGCCAGTGCAGGCAATAGTACTTCGCGAAGACTTCGACTGATGGCTGTCCGCTGTACGAAGTCGTCGCCCAGACATACTTCGACAGAGCCACCACGGTGTTCGGAGTAAGCTGATGGATCTGAACGTTAAATCTGCGTAGGACTTCACCCACAAATCGGTGCGCAGGCAGGCAAAGACCAGCGGCAAAGAACGCCTCGAACACAACCAACTCACCCTCCGGCTCGGGGACATCCTCCGTCCCCGGGACACGAGCGACTCCCCCGCCAAAGTAACCAAGCTGCTGCATATCTTGCACGCGGATCGAGGACATTCGCGACACACCAAAATCCACCGTTTCGCCGGCGCGCAACTCCTCCGCCGCCACTGTACTTGGCGTCTCCTCAGACGACGCGTCGGCCGGTGGCGTAGCGGCAGCAGAAGAAGAAGTGGTCGGCATCGCTACGTACCGTCGGCGGCGGCGGGCGGTCTGCTTCACTCAGGCCAGATCTCCGGCGAACAGGAGCAAGGAGGGCAGACGAGCAGCAGGACGACGGAAAAGGCGGCTAGGGTTTTCACAGAGCGCGGAAAGACAAAGTTCAAAATGCGCCGCCCCTCATCCCCTTTTATACATAGAGCGCGGCACTTCGGGAAACCCGCAGTCCAACAGTATGACGTCAAATCAACGGTCTTGTCAAAAACCCCCGTGGAACCACTTCGAGCGAGGGCAGCGTCTCCGCCATCTAGCGACGTCTTTGACACCAGATGACTTAGTCGAACTGGTCCCTCGGAGGGCAAATGTTGGGGCGAAGGCGAAGACGCCACCCTTCGCTCGATGCCTTCGCCGTAATCGTCGGACCAGCGAAGACAAGACAACAGGCAAGCTCACCCTTTGTCCCACACGTCATCGGACGAAGACCTGTGACGAGGTCGTCCCATCATTGCGACTTCGTCCAGGACGGAGGCCCACGTGTGATCCAGCCCATTGTAACAGGCCCTGCGTGGCCGCTGCGCGTTACGAGCCTAATTTGTAAAGGCATCCCTGTAATTATGGTCTGTAACCCCGCTTTATGGGAATATTCCGGGGATAACCTAGATGCCTGAGGGCACATGCGTCCTTAACACAGGACGCTGGGCGCTCAGGTACCTATAAATACCCCCGCACAGTGCCCTTACGGGGCCGGAGGAACAGAGCTTTTGCCATCACGTGCTGAAACCCTGTTTGCGCTATTACACTTCCCCCGTTGGATCAACTTGCGCCAGTGAGCAAGTTCCAACAACAGTTCTTTACAATTTGTAATAGATAGTGGCAGTAACATGTCTGACTTTTACTTATGTGGAAAATGTGGCCCATACCAATATTTGTGCTGAGCAAGCCTTGTCTTTGAATGCAACTTGTGTAGCTGGGAAGGTATATTTTTAGAGATAAGAGACTATCTTCATCCATATTACTTTTATGATTAATTTTGCACAATGAACTTTTACAACCCTTTTTTGTTACCAACGATGAACCTATGGAAACATGGGAGTTTATGAATTGCATATATTAATATTTGTAATCTCTACTCCTATTAAGACCCTAACGTGGGCGTCCTCGCGCGTCCATGCCCCCGCTCCACCATGACCCTGCCCTGGCCAGCACATGCCCGCCAAAATGCCCCCGTTCGCCCCGGCCCCGGCCCACGCATGCTGCCCGAATTGCCGCCCCAACAGGCGCACTTGCTCCCCTGTGAGATGTCCACCACTTCCCATCACCTGCAACCGTTCTTAGCGTCGCTCTCTCCGCCCCCTACAAGCACGCACGGTTTCCCCCGTCCTGACGCCCGATTTGGTAATGTGCTGGATCTCTGCCGCACCATTCCCAACGCGTGGGGTGGTGCATGTAGTGATGGGAAGATTCAAGCATGACAAGACCACCCTCACCGTCGCGCTCACAATGGCAGGATTATAGAAGAGTAACACGGTGTCAAAGTAAATTGTCTAGGTATAATCTTCACTTGAACATAACATTGATGGCTAAATAATTTTGATACCAACACAGACGCAATTCTATAATATAGGTGTATGTTCATATGTTGCTACAGAGTAAACATGTTATGATAAGATATATTGAGCTGTAGAAGCATTAATTGTCGTTATATGCTCTTGTTAGCATCTTTTAAAGGTTAAGAATGTTTACATTACTATAGTTCTATCTTCATCGGTGAAGATAAATCCATAAAAATGTTTGTGATAGTTTGCTTTTCATGGCACAGTATACATCTTTTAAGGTATGTGTAACACCCTGAATTTGAGGGTATAAAATTTCTTTTCTAATATCCACCAAATTCAGGTGTTACTCTCTGAGTTCTTCGCTTTCCTTCTCTTTTTCCTAAAAATGGAGAATTATTTTGTTATATACATTTATATAGATTTTTTAGCGTAGTAAAAATAAAACCCAAAAAAGGTCCTTGATTGTTGATAGCATGTGGAGACATTGCTTTGTATGTTGTTTTTTTGTGGTCGTGCACCCATTCAAACTCATAAAGTATATTTGGATCTTGGATTCAAAAGCTATATCTAAATTCGAATAGAATAGATTAAAGGAAAGGGAGAAATAGAAAGCCTCCCACCCAAAGTTCCCAGTCGGTCCAGCTCCTCTTCCTCATGGCCCATCTCTTCTCCCCCTCTCCTTTCCCCGCCGGGCCACCGAGCTGCGGGGCCCAGCTCCATTTCCATCCTAGCAGCGCGCCTGTCCCAATGCTGCCCCCTCTCCTTGGGCTGCACGCGTGGTCGGCCCAATGCTCGTGGGCGTGGCAAACCACACGTCGTGCCTTGTGGCTGCGCCTAGAAACCACCGTCCTTCTCTCTCCCTTTCCCATCTTCTCTCCCTGATGCTCGCAACCACCACTGCCCCTATCACCTGGTAGTTGCCGATCCCAGAGCCCAAATCCAAAGCACCCCGGCGAGCGCCTCGACGCCCAGCTTGGCAGTCTGTCTCGGCGCGACCTCTTTTTCTTCGGTGAGTCCTTCGACCCGATGAGTTCCCCTTCTCTTTTTCTTTGTGTTGGATTGAACCTTCGTAGCGTGTTCTTTTTTTGTCCTCGGCAAACTTGCCATGTAGTTCCGTGACCGAATTGTACTGCGTGCGTTGTCTGGCTAAGTTGCCACTGCTATCCTGGCTCCATCGAGCTTGCGCCTCCCACGCACGCAGCCGCGCCCTGCTTCTCCGACTTGGCGTGGCAGGCTGTTGCTCAGCCCCGGACGATGTGCCCCTGTGCCGCAGGCCGCTCGTCCTGCTCCTCCGGCCTCCCCATACATGGCCCCCTGTAGCTCCCCTGCGCAGGGCGTGGCGCGGCAGCCGGCCAGCACGGTAGACACGCCAGCGCGGCGGCTCGCCTACGTGCCCAAGCATCCAGCCCCAGCTCCCTAGCCTTGGCTCCAGGGTCGGCCACTCGGCCAGGCTCCATCCACGGCGTGCCTAGGTGCCCAGCGCCCTCACCTTGGCTATGGCCATGGCCAGCCCCCAGCCTAGAGCACCGGCTCCCCCTCCCATGGCCACGTCCCCTCCTTCTCCCTCCCCTTGCTATTAATTCCATGGAGAAAGATGGATGAAGGAAGAAGACCTTCATGCGATTGGATATGAGAGAAGAAAAGTGTCGTGCACATCAGAGAGAGAGAAAAGAAAACTGCCCACATTTTAGCCTGACGTCAGATCCTTTGTGGCTATGTTCCCTATGTCCCTAGGTGTGGCCCTGCATGTGACAAGTCTTCAACCAATTGTATCACGCCACATGTTTTTCAGTCCCTGACTAATTGGATATGCGTCATCATTTGAGTTAAATATTCGTTTTAATTCATTCGAGTCATGTTAGCTTCGTAATAACGTTGACAACATGTTAATAACATTATTCTGTTCGTACACAAGTTTTAATTAATTAGCTGGTATTTATTAAAATAACAATATAATTAAGCTAATCTATAATTTTAATTTGCGCTTTTATAAATACAAATTAATGTGATTAATGCCAACTTTAACGTTTTGAACTAATATTTGTTTCATGTAAACGCGACATCTATTTGTGATTTTCGCGTTGCTTCGTGCGTGTCGCATGTGCTGTTCGCGCACACCATCGCCGTTGTTCGCGCGCGTCGTTGTTGTTCATTCACACGTTTGTGCACACCGCGCTACCCTCGATGCGTGCGCTCACGCCGCGCTTCTGGTTCGCATGTTGTTAATTTCGCCCCGCTCAGAATCTCTCGTGTTAATTAAATTACTTACTTAACTGATAGCTGTTAGTGCAGCAGATTAATCGAAACTAAATAGTAGTTATACTTAATATGATTATGTCGATTAGTACTTATTTAGTGTAAATATGATAACTTCTCGACCGTAGCTTCGACTGTCGCATTTCTTATCCTCGCGTAACCGTAGGAGCGCTCTTAATTTTATACCGCACATTTCTATAATGTTTTATCTTATATGATGTAATGTTCTTATGCATGTATATGTTTGTTTGTGCCTGTTTTTATTCGCTGTGCGTCATGAATAGATTGCGATCCGTTTCCGAGCTTCGAGGAATCGACGATCAAGCCTTGGCGATCAAGTGATTAGGTTCTTCGAGTTCTACAAAGTTGAAGACCCTGAGCATCTGTTTGGTGAAGGCAAGTGTCCTCTGACCCATTATGTCCCATTTACTTTATAATTTACTGTCCCGCATACTATGAACAACCTAATGATTGACTAGCTTTCTATTTATCTTGTCCTTGATTACCTTTTGGGTTACTATGGTTAGCTTCATGCTAGCGCTTTACTTTAATCAATGGACATGATGAAATACAATGATGATACTATGATTTTATTCTGGATATGATGATATACTTGTGGCATTTTAGGGGACTCAAGCGGTTTCTCGAGTGCCTCTCCATAAGAACCTGTTCGTTGGATGACCACCCGAGAAAACAGTGCAACCATGAGGGTGGTATGGGACGCCCTTAGCTAATTATTTAGAGGAACTGAGGTGTAGTTCGCTTCGTCGTCGTGTCGTCAATGGGGCTCGGTGTATGCGGCTCGCTCTGCCGAGGGTGGATTGCCCCTTGGGGAGGAGTGCGGTACATTTAGGAAACCTAACGTGCGGCTACAGTCTCAGGGAATCTTTGTAAAGGCTTCATAGTGAATCCTTGGCTGTTCACCTCGGGAGTGAATAAGGGTCTTGCAAGCCCGGGCTAGAGAGGGAATCACGACTTGTGGGTAAAGTGCGCAACCTCTGCAGAGTGTTATGAAACTGATATATCAGTCGTGCTCGTGGTTATGAGCGGCCAAGGGAGCTCCATTGATTAGAGACACATTGATCAGAGATGCTTTGTTCACAGATGATGATGAGGATAATGCTGGTTTCTATTGTGATTGTGATTATGACTATGATTATGGTTTTCTGGTATTCTTTCTGTTTGGAAAGGATACTTTCGGGTTAACAACTTGGGTTAATGTTAAAACCTGGCTCTCTACTAGTAATAATTACCTGACCAACTAAAAGCAACTGCTTGACCCTAACCCCACATAAAGCTAGTCCACTATAGCCAAACGGGACATTTGCTAAGTACGTTGATGTGTACTCACCCTTGCTTTCAGAAAACACCAGGTTGCCTTTGGTGCAATTTATGCTCAGGTAAAGAAGAAGGTGTCGAGGCAGATCTCTAGGAGTTCCAGGACTTCAACGAGTTCGAGGATTAGGCTAGCGACCTCTCCCAGTTAGTTGCCTGTGGTGGGTTATTTACGTTGGCTACGTTTCGATTCTGTGTACTTTGATTTATATTATGTAAATGGCTCTAGTCTGTAATATTATTACTTACTCTTTATTGTAATTCGAAGCATTATGCTATGACGAGTCATTTATGTAATCGCTGTGTACGTGAATTTCTGATCCTGGCACGTACATAGTTCGCATTCAGTTTACCTTCCAAAACCGGGTGTGACAGTATGTAAATATTCTTAACCTTTAAAAGATGCTAAGAAGAGCCTAGAACAACAATTAATGCTTCTTCATCTCATTGTATCTTATCATAATATATTTACTCCGTAGCAACGTACGGGCATACACCTAGTACCAATTGAAGGACCGGTGAGACGAGCAAGGTGAGGTGTGAATGGAGCCAATCAAATTTTGCTGCTAAAAATTGAGATTGATCACTTCACTTCAATTGTGATGAAGAAAACACTTAAACCAAAAACATATCAGCAAACCAGTGATCTCATTATTTCAAAATGTTCCTAAGACTCACACGAAACCAGCAAAATGAACGGATCATAAATCGGACACCAAAAAGTCCGAAACAGCCCATAACCGTATTACTATCTAGTGTTGATTTCAACAACAAAAAATTTAGTTCTTTAATGTAAAACTAAACCAAACAGGCTCCGATTGATATGAAATTTTACACACACCTTGATAAATGTGTTTTCAAGGTTTCCACAAATTTTAAACTCAAACAGATTTGTAAATCAATCACATATTTGAAAATACAGTCAGAATTGGGGTTTTGTTGGGTTTCTCAACCGAACTCAAAACAGTATAAATTCGGATCACGACCAAGAACTGCACTGACTATGGTACGTAGTGATTCAAAGAGTTTATCTCCCAACGAATCAATCCCCAATAGCACCCTAACAACAAGAATTTGAAAGTTCTTCACAAATCCATAAGAGAGGAGAGGGAAGAACACAAAAGCAAAGAGACTCAAAATTTTAGCAAGAATGAAAACTAATATTGACAGCCAACCAAAGCCATGGGTGGTACTGATCACCATTCCTCAGATTAAGTAATGAAGATTACAAAACACAGACGCGTAGGTTTGAAGCATATGTGGATCTCGGGCTCAACTAGGAAATGAAAGTTAGGATTTTCTAAACAAGGGACTAATGTGTAAGCCAAAGAGATGGCTGAAACAACCAGCCCATATTAAACACCATTGTACGTACCCTAATAGTGTGCAGTTGTTTGTTTGGCATCACCTACATCGCCTAGCTGCATACGACAAGGTTTGCATTTACGGAACGAAAATCCCAAAATTTCCCTTGTTTTGGTAAACTATTGAAAGGGAAATGTGCCCTTGGGCATTTCCATAAGATTTTGGTGATTAAGTGCTCCACACAAAAATGCCTTGAGTGATATTTATGCCAAAGACTCAAGAAGTGCAAATCAATATTAAAGGTATGTTTCTAGACTTAGTACATTGTTTTGAAGACTAATGTATTGTGTCTAAGTGCTAGAAACAGGAGAAATTGCTGTGGAGATAAGTTGGCTGTGTTCAGCCAAAAGGCTGCTCGGTCTGGGTGCACCGGACTGTCCGGTGGTGCACCGGACAGTGTCTGGTGTGCCAGGACCAGTTCCGATGAACAGCCTGCGCTCGGGTCTCGACGGCGGCGTAAGACTATAAATCACCGAACTGTCCGGTGGTGCAGTGGACTATCCGGTGAGTCATCTGCGGCGAAGTCGCCGCTCTCGGGAAACCAGTCAACAGCGTTCGGCTAAAAATCACCGGATAGTCCGGTGGTGCACCGGACAGTCCGGTGAGCCAACGATCGACTGCTCCAACGGTCGGCCGCACAATCCGCGCGTGACGCGTGGCCGAGCCAACGGTCGGATGGGGGCACCGGACTGTCCGGTGTGCACCGGACAGTGTCCGGTGCGCCAACGGCTCCAAATCTTCAACGGTCGGCTGCTCCAATTTAGGAAAGCAATCTGCACCGGACTGTGAACAGTGCCTGTCCGGTGCGCCACCCGACAGAAGGCAAGAATTGCCTTCCTGGATTGCTTCCAACGGCTCCTAGCTGCCTTGGGGCTATAATAGTGACCCCTAGGCGTATGGAGGAGGACACCAAGCATTCTTTGTTCATCCCTAAGCACCAAGACTCCATTCTAGCACATTTGATTCGTTGTGATAGCAATTTGAGCTCCTTCTGAGTCGAGAACTCCGTGTGTGAACTTTGAGCTCAAGTTGTTGGCTAGTGTGCATGTTTGTGCTCTTGATTTGAGTCTTGTGTGTGTTGCTTTTCCCACCCTTACTTCCGTGCTTCTTTGTGATCATCAAATTGTAAGGGCGAGAGACTCCAAGTTGTGGAGATTCCTCGTGAACGGGATATAGTGAAACAAAGAGAAACACCATGGTATTCAAGTGGGTCTTTGGACCGCTTGAAAGGGGTTGAGTGCAACCCTCTTCCATTGGGACGCCACAACGTGGAGGTAGACAAGTGTTGTACTTGTCGAACCACAGGATAACTCGCGTGTCTTTTGTGATTGCTTTTCTGTGATACTTGTGTTCACAAGAGCTTGCTATTTAGTCTACTAACTCTTAATCAAGTTTTGTGGCTTTAAGTTTCAAGTTTTTACAGGATCACCTATTCACCCCCCTCTAGATGCTCTCAATTGGTATCAGAGCCGTTCTCTTCACAAAAGGGACTAATCGCCCGAAGGGATGGATCCTAAGGGAAAGGGGATGGTGATCAACGACAAGGAGAAGGAGTCCTTCCTCAATGAGCCAAAAGACGACAAGCCCACTGACTCGGGCTCAAGCCGCAAGAAGAAGGACGAGAAGAAGAAGAGACGCATTAAGAAGATAGTCTACTATGACAGCGACGAGTCCTCTTCTTCCCAAAGAGACGACGACGACTACAACGAGAAAAAGAAAACGGTCAACTCAAACTTTTCTTTTGATTATTCTCGTATTCCGCATAATTCGAATGCACATTTGCTTTCCATTCCTCTTGGTAAACCTCCACACTTTGATGGAGAGGACTACGGATTTTGGAGTCACAAAATGCGTAGTCACTTGTTCTCTCTTCATCCAAGTATATGGGAGATAGTAGAGAATGGAATGCATTTTGATAGTTTGGATAATCCCATGTTTATCAATGAACAAATTCACAAAAATGCACAAGCTACCACTATCTATTAGCATCCTTGTGCAGGGAAGAGTACCATAAGGTGAGCGGCTTGGATAACGCCAAGCAGATTTGGGACACCCTCAGGATCTCGCATGAGGGAAATGATGTCACCATGCTCACCAAGATGGAGTTGGTGGAGGGTGAACTAGGAAGGTTCACAATGATCAGGGGGGAGGAGCCAACCCAAACGTACAACAGGCTCAAGACCTTGGTCAACAAAATAAGGAGCTATGGAAGCACGAGATGGATGGACCACGACGTCGTCCGGCTTATGCTAAGGTCCTTCACTGTCCTTTATCCTCATCTTGTAAACTCTATTCGTGAAAATCCTAGGTATACCAAGATGACGCCCGAGGAAATACTTGGGAAGTTTGTAAGCGGACGAATGATGATCAAGGAGGCGAGATATGTTGATGAGGCGCTAAATGGCCCAATGACGATCCACGAGCCTCAAACTGTTGCCCTCAAAGCAACAAGTAGCAGGGAGGCGCTACCTAGCAAGGTGGCGCAAGTTGAGGCGACCGGGCTTAACGAGGAAGAAATGGCCCTCATCATCAAGCGCTTCAAGACGACGCTAAAAGGAAGAAAGGAGCATCCCAACAAAAGCAAAGCGAAAGGGAAACACTCCTACTTTAAATGTGGTAAGTATGGTCATTTTATAGCAAATTGTCCCGACAACACTAATGACCAGGAACAAGAGAAAGGCGGGAAGAGGTAAAAGAAGAAGGCCTACAAGAAGGCAAAGGGCGAGGCACACCTCGGCAAAGAGTGGGACTCGGATTGTTCGTCGTCCGACTCCGACGACAAAGGACTCGCCGCCTCGGCCTTCAACAAGTCGTCGCTCTTCCCCAACGAGCGCCATACTTGTCTAATGGGAAAGGAAAAGAAGGTAATCACTAGAGAAACTCCTAAGTACTCTACTTCTAGTGATGAGGAATCTAGTGATGATGAAATTGATTACACTAGCTTGTTTAAAGGATTAGATAGAGCAAAAGTAGAAAAGATCAATGAATTAATTGATGCTCTAAATGAAAAGGATAAACTTTTAGAAAAGCAAGAGGATCTTTTATATGAAGAGCATGATAAATTTGTAAGTGTGCAAAAGTCTCTTGCTATAGAAGTCAAAAGGAATGAAATGCTTTCATGTGAATTATCCACTTGTCATGAGACTTTGGCTAGCTTAAGAAGTATTAATGATGATTTAAATGCTAAGCTAGAAGTAGCAAATAAATCTAGTTCTTGTGTTGAGCATGTTGTGATTTGCACTAGGTGTAAAGATTTTAATGTTGATGCTTGTAGTGAACATTTAATTTCTATTTCTAAATTAAATGATGAAGTAGCTAGTCTTAATGCCCAACTTAAGACTAGCAAAAATGATTTTAATAAACTAAAATTTGCAAGGGATGCCTACACGGTAGGTAGACATCCCTCAATTAAGGATGGGCTTGGCTTTCGAAGGGAAGCCAAGAACTTAACAAGTCAAAGGGCTCCCATCTCTGCCAAGGACAAAGGGAAGGCCCCTATGACTAATAGTGTTCAAAGGAATCATGCTTTCTTGTATCATGATAGGAAATATTCTAGAAATGTTCATTATAATAGGAGTTATAATGCTTTTGACTCTCATGCCATGATTGCTTCAAGTTCAAACTTTAATGGTAGATCTAGGAGGAACTTTGTGTCTCATGCTCCTAGGAAAGTGTATAATGGATCTACCACTGTCTTTCATGCTTGCAATGCTAAATTTGTACTGTCACGCAAAAATAAAAAGGTGGTTGCTAAAAAGGTGGGGGTCAAATGCAAGGGAGACAAAACTTGCATTTGGGTCCCTAAGGCTGTTATTACTAACCTTGTAGGACCCAACAAGAGTTGGGTACCTAAAACCCAAGCCTAATTTGCCTTGCAGGTTTATACATCCGGGGGCTCAAGATGGATTATCGACAGCGGATGCACAAACCACATGACGGGGGAGAAGAAGATGTTCACCTCCTACGTCAAGAACAAAGATAACCAAGACTCAATCATTTTTGGTGACGGAAATCAAGGCAATGTTAAAGGACTAGGAAAGATAGCTATTTCATCCGAGCATTCCATTTCTAATGTGTTTTTAGTAGAATCGCTCGGGTATAACTTGTTGTCCGTTAGTCAATTATGTAATATGGGTTACAATTGCTTATTTACAAATGTAGATGTGTTTGTCTTTAGAAGGAGTGATGGTTCATTAGCCTTTAAGGGTGTACTAGACGGCAAACTCTATTTGCTTAATTACTAAGACTAGCATGAGCTGGCTGTGGCATCACCGTCTAGCACATGTTGGGATGAAGAACCTTCACAAACTTCTGAAGGGAGAACATGTGTTAGGTCTAACAAATGTAACTTTCAAAAAAGATAGACCTTGTGCAGCTTGTCAAGCAGGTAAACAAGTGGGAAGTGCTCATCACAACAAGAATGTGATGACTACATCAAGACCTCTGGAGCTGTTACATATGGACCTCTTCGGACCCGTCGCCTACCTTAGCATCGGGGGAAGTAAGTATGGTCTTGTTATTGTTGATGATTTTTCCCGCTTCACTTGGGTATTCTTTTTGCAGGATAAATCAGAAACCCAAGGGACCCTCAAGCGCTTCCTAAGGCGAGCTCAAAACGAGTTTGAGCTCAAGGTGAAAAAGATCAGAAGCGATAACGGGTCCGAGTTCAAGAACCTTCAAGTGGAGGAGTTTCTTGAGGAGGAAGGAATCAAGCACGAGTTTTCCGCTCCCTACACACCACAGCAAAACGGTGTGGTAGAGAGGAAGAACAGGACGCTCATTGACAGGGCGAGGACGATGCTTAGAGAGTTCAAGACGCCCGAGCGGTTTTGGTCGGAAGCTGTGAACACAGCTTGCCACGCCATAAACCGGGCCTACCTTCATCGCCTCCTCAAGAAGACGTCATACGAGCTTCTAACCGGTAACAAACTCAATGTTTCATATTTTCGAGTTTTTGGGAGTAAATGCTACATTCTGGTGAAGAAAGGTAGAAATTCAAAATTTGCTCCCAAAGCTGTAGAAGGGTTTTTGTTAGGTTATGACTCAAATACAAAGGCGTATAGAGTATTCAATAAATCATCGGGTTTGGTTGAAGTCTCTAGCGACGTTGTATTTGATGAGACTAATGGCTCTCCAAGAGAGCAAGTTGATCTTGATGATGTAGATGATGATGTTCCAACGGACGCAATTCGTACCATGGCAATTGGAGACGTGCGACCATAGGAACACAAGGAGCAAGATCAACCTTCTTCCTCAACGACGGTGCACCCTCCAACTCAAGATGACGAACAGGTCCCTCAAGAAGAGGCGTGTGATCAAGGGGGAGCATAGGATGTCGAAGATGAGGAGGAAGAAGTACCACAGGCCCCTCCAACTCAAGTTCGAGCAATGATTCAAAGGAATCATCCCGTCAACCAGATTTTGGGTGACATTAGCAAGGGAGTAACCACTCGCTCTAGATTAGCTAATTTTTGTGAGCATTACTCTTTTGTCTCTTCTATTGAGCCTTTCAGGGTAGAAGAGGCCTTACTAGATCCGGACTGGGTGTTGGCCATGCAGGAAGAGCTCAACAACTTCAAGCGAAATGAAGTTTGGACACTGGTGCCACGTCCCAAGCAAAACATTATGGGAACCAAGTGGGTGTTCCGCAACAAACAGGACGAACACAGGGTGGTGACAAGGAACAAGGCTCGACTTGTGGCAAAATGTTATGCCCAAGTCGCAGGTTTGGACTTTGAGGAGACTTTTGCTCCTGTGGCTAGGCTAGAGTCGATTCGTATTTTGTTAGCCTATGCCGCTCACCATTCCTTCAGGTTGTTCCAAATGGACGTGAAGAGCGCTTTCCTCAACGGGCCAATCAAGGAGGAGGTGTATGTGGAGCAACCCCCTGGCTTTGAGGATGAACGGTACCCCGACCACGTGTGTAAGCTCTCTAAGGCACTCTATGGACTTAAGCAAGCCCTAAGAGCATGGTATGAATGCCTTAGAGACTTTTTAATTGCTAATGCTTTCGAGGTTGGGAAAGCCGATCCAACTCTTTTCACTAAGACTTGTGACGGTTTTCTATTTGTGTGCCAAATTTATGTCGATGACATAATATTTGGTTCTACTAACCAAAAGTCTTGTGAAGAGTTTAGCAGGGTGATGACACAGAAATTCGAGATGTCGATGATGGGTGAGTTGAACTACTTCCTTGGGTTCCAAGTGAAGCAACTCAAGGACGACACCTTCATCTCTCAAACGAAGTATACGCAAGACTTGCTCAAGCGATTTGGGATGAAGGACGCCAAGCCCGCAAAGACTCCAATGGGATCCGACGGACATATCGACCTCAACAAAGGAGGTAAGTCCGTTGATCAAAAGGCATACCGGTCTATGATAGGGTCTTTACTTTATTTATGTGCTAGTAGACCGGATATTATGCTAAGTGTATGCATGTGTGCTAGACTTCAATCTGACCCAAGGGAGTGTCACCTTGTGGCCGTTAAGTGAACCCTTAGATATTTAGTCGCTACGCCTTGCTTCGGGATCTGGTATCCAAAGGGGTCTACCTTTGACTTGATTGGATATTCAGACTCCGACTATGCTGGATGTAAGGTCGATAGGAAGAGTACATCAGGGACGTGCCAATTCCTAGGAAGGTCCCTGGTGTCCTGGAGTTCTATGAAACAAACTTCCATTGCCCTATCCACCGCTGAGGCCGAGTATGTTGCCGCAGGACAGTGTTGCGTGCAACTACTTTGGATGAGGCAAACCCTCCGGGACTTTGGCTACAATCTAAGCAAAGTCCCACTCCTATGTGACAACGAGAGTGCAATCCGCATGGCGGACAATCCTGTTGAACACAGCCGCACAAAGCACATAGACATCCGGCATCACTTTTTGAGAGACCACCAGCAAAAGGGAGATATCGAAGTGTTTTATGTTAGCACCGAGAACCAGCTAGCCGATATCTTTACCAAGCCTTTAGATGAGAAGACCTTTTGCAGGCTGCGTAGTGAGCTAAATGTCTTAGATTCGCGTAACTTGGATTGATATAGAGCATACATGTGTTTTATGCCTTTGATCATGTTCCATTATGCATTTTATTGCTTCTTTATGGTGCTCAAGTTGTGCAAGGAATCCTCGGACCTCACAAGTCCATGTGTGAATGATGCACAAATTTAGGGGGAGAAATGCTACAACTTGACCCTTTGAGACTAACCATGTGCTTGAGTTCTCTTAATTTAGTCTCAAAGATGATTGAAAGGGAAAAGGTGAAGTTGGACCATGCAAGACATCCACTGCACTCCGATGAGAGGGTAACTTACTCCAAGTTCATCTCCGTGCTCTTATTGCCTTTTTACTCTTAATTGAAGATTTTGGTGAGGCAATGGGGTTTAAAGGCTAAAAATGATCCCGTTTTGGTGCTTGATGCCAAAGGGGGAGAAGTTAAGGCCAAAGCAAGAAATGGATCAGCTACCACTTGAGAATTTTGAAAATAGTAGAATTAGAGTTTTGGTTTTGTCAAAATACTCTTATTGTCTCTTATTGTCAAAAGTTGGTCTCTTGTGGGGAGAATGGTTGATTATGGAAAAAGGGGGAGTTTTTGAAACTTTGATCAATTTCTCTTGGAATACCTCTCTCTATGCCTCAACAAGTGATTTTGACTTAGAGATAGGAAATTGAGTTTGATTTGCAAAAACAAACCAAGTGGTGGCAAAGAATGATCCAAATATGCCAAATTTGAATCTAAAACAAATTTTTGTTCTCATTTGCATTGATGTTGCACTTCTTTTAGTTGCTTTTCGTTGTGTTGGCATAAATCACCAAAAAGGGGGAGATTGAAAGGGAAATGTGCCCTTGGGCCATTTCCATAAGATTTTGGTGATTAAGTGCTCCACACAAAAATGCCTTGAGTGATATTTGTGCCAAAGACTCAAGAAGTGCAAATCAAGATTAAAGGTATGTTTCTAGACTTAGTACATTGTTTTGAAGACTAATGTATTGTGTCTAAGTGCTAGAAACAGGAGAAATTGCTGTGGAGATAAGTTGGCTGTGTTCAGCCAAAAGGCTGCTCGGTCTCGGTGCACCGGACAGTGTCCGGTGGTGCACCGGACAGTGTTCGATGTGCCAGGACCAGTTCCGATGAACAGCCTGCTCTCGGGTCTCGACGGCGGCGTACAGCTATAAATCACCGGACTGTCCGGTGGTGCACCGGACTGTCCGGTGAGTCGTCTGCGGCGAAGTCGCCGCTCTCGGGAAACCAGTCAACAACGTTCGGCTAAAAATCACTGGACTGTCCGGTGGTGCACCGGACTGTCCGGTGAGCCAATGGTCGACTGCGCCAACGGTCGGCCGCGCAATCCACGCGTGACGCGTGGCCGAGCCAATGGTCGGATGGGGGCACCGGACTGTCCGATGTGCACCGGACAGTGTCCGGTGCGCCAACGGCTCCAAATCTTCAACGATCGACTGCGCCAATTTAGGAAAGCAATCTGCACCAGACTGTGAACAGTGCCTGTCAGGTGCGCCACCCGACAGTAGGCAAAAATTGCCTTCCTGTATTGCTTCCAATGGCTCCTAGCTGCCTTGGGGCTATAAAAGTGACCCCTAGGCGCATGGAGGAGGACACCAAGCATTCTTTGATCATCCCTAAGCACCAAGACTCCATTCTAGCGCATTTGATTCGTTGTGATAGCAATTTGAGCTCCTTCTGAGTCGAGAACTCCGTGTGTGAACTTTGAGCTCAAGTTGTTGGCTAGTGTGCGTGTTTGTGCTCTTGCTTTGAGTCTTGTGTGTGTTGCTTTTCCCACCCTTACTTCCGTGCTTCTTTGTGATCATCAAATTGTAAGGGCGAGAGGCTCCAAGTTGTGGAGATTCCTCGCGAACGGGATATAGTGAAACAAAGAGAAACACCGTGGTATTCAAGTGGGTCTTTGGACCGCTTGAAAGGGGTTGAGTGCAACCCTCGTCCATTGGGACGCCATAACGTGGAGGTAGACAAGTGTTGTACTTGTCGAACCACGGGATAATTCGTGTGTCTTTTGTGATTGCTTTTCTGTGATACTTGTGTTCACAAGAGCTCGCTATTTAGTCTACTAACTCTTAATCAAGTTTTGTGGCTTTAAGTTTCAAGTTTTTACAGGATCACCTATTCACCCCCCTCTAGGTGCTCTCAACTATACATGAAAAATTTCCAAAATGGATAAACCATACATGAGCTGATAATTCAGAAAAAAAATCAACCAAGGATCTAACTGCGTGCAAAGCATGCTTCGAAACATGTTCCACAACTACTACTAGAATTGTTTTCCTTGGCAATACAACAATTCTACATACAATTTGTTTTTGTGTCCTCACTATTACAACAGATCAGATGGAACTTAGCTCATAGCATTCTCGATCTATCTATGCCATAACATAGGAAGAATATGGAACTCAGGCTAAACAAACGACACATGGGACTGTGAATCATGTCAATCCTATCTCTTTATTCACTACAACACCCTTCGAAACATCATTACCAATGCTGAGCTTCTTGACAAAGATTTGAAATCTACTACACAACCAATCATGTCCATCCTAGCTATTGCGAAAGTGATGGTGACATCTACAACCGTCTTAGAGCTATCGACGTGCATGCTACATAATTGCTTGAACTGCATAGAGCTAAGTCACTGGTAATCTCTTGCACCCTATTTCCTATTGCATCTCACTCCCAGAAACACGCTGTATTTCATATTTTTCATTGTCGTCCCTCCTGCTTCTCTCTCGCTCTAGCCTCTAGTGGCCATATATTTGGTCTCTTTAGAATTAGCTTTTAATCCTATATATTCTTTAGACTTTATACTCCGAGTTACCTTTTGCAGCGGCTCCCTATCCAAGCTTTGATCAATCATATCTTTACACTTGGGTTAATGTAACACTAAAGTTTGATACAAATTAATGTAACACTAAAGTTTGATACAAAGGGATGACAGTAGTACACATGTTTATTGTGGCACTGCATGTTTCCTTTAAATACATAGGTTCTCATTATTGTGTAACCAACATCTAAAACTGTAGAAGTCGTAGTGCTAGCTCGAACCATTCTGGCTACCGGGACAAGAATAAGATATTGAATGAGGGATGCATGGTAAAAAACATTTGAGTGATGTTAGTTGATGAAGCTAATAAATTTGGTAAAACTAAGCTAATATAATATAATTGGATGAAAATTATGTATGGTTAATTCCCACTTGCTTCATTTTTGAAACATAAAACATGAAGTGATGTTAGTTGTATTTGTATCTTGTTATGAAAAGCTAGCTACGACAACGACATTTTTATTTATATATTCCTATCCTCATTAGTGAAGATCTTACCTTCTTTTAAACTTCACCCCATATACAATGTATTTAGGGTGTTGAAATAGTATTTTGTACGTACATTTAAACCAACCAGCGAGAATAGAGTTGTGAGATGGTGAAAGAACTTGAGTCACTTTGGGTTATCCCATCCTGTGCACCTAAATATTTACCCATAAATAACCAGAACACAACCTAAATATGTGTCTAAGCACGTTCTTAGGAATACACGTGTAGCTCACAGATTTGATTCTTTTTCCTGCACCTAATTGAGCCTGCTAACCACAATTTATTTATTTTTAGTACATGTGTGTTGTGGTGCAGTCTGATTATATATAGGTTCTCTTTAAATTGTTATTCAATACTACCGGGTACTAAAACTGTTTTTGTTGGGTAATAGAACAATTCTACATACAATTCTTTTTATGCCTTCACTAGAACAGCAGATCAGGTCAAACTCAGCTCATGGCCTTCGTGAATCGTGATCTATCTATGGCTTAACACAAGCTGAAGCTATAACTCAACCTAAACAAACACCACATAGAGTTGTGAATCATGTCAACCTAGTATCTCTTGATACTACAACACCCTTTGAAGCATAATGGCCAATGCTGAGCTCCTTCATATGGAGCTCAGAAAGATACGACACAACTAATTTTGGCATTTCAAACTGTTGTGATGGTGAGGCTATCATAGAGATCCATCTTGTAGCTTTGTACGTCCATGTTACATGCTTGCTTGCACCGCGTAGGGTTAAGTAAGTGGTACTCTCTTCAACCATAATTCCTATTGCATCTCACTCCCATGCAGAAACACGACACTTCATAATTTTCTACACCGTCCTTCCCGCTTCTCTCTCTCTCTCGCTCTTGTCTAGGCTTGTAGCTATTGCTCATGGCTCAGTGAGTGTGAGACGCTAGGTATTTTAAAGGTAGGACTAGGATATATTTGTACATTAAAGTGTTGTGTCATGTCCCCTTTCTAACTAAATACAACTGACAATTAATTAGTTACCATTATATTTCCTTCAACACATTTACCTGAACTGCTATAAAAATTCGACCACCATCTTATGGTCTTTAATCTATCTACACAGTTCTCAGCCTAAAACTCTCTGGACTAGTCACAAAAGGGCTTCAAATCAAACACTAAGCACTGAATTTTAGTGTTCAGTTTACTGTTCCAAGTCTGAAATTCAAGAATCTGTTAGCCTCACTTTGGATCAACTTTTTATCCTAATTCTATATGGTTTTTGGGCTACCATATTTAATAAAAGTTGTTCTCCTATAGTTATTCTACATGTTTGCTATAGTAATTGTTTTTAAAGTGTACATGTATTAAAAGTTACAGGGTTCCAAAATTAGGTAAACCAAACTGTTTTAAACTACACCAAAAGCTGTATCAATTCTGAATTTGCCAATTACTTAAAATTTCTCTTTAAAACTTGAAAATCTCAACACATAAAAGTTGTCCAACTTTTCAAGCCCTACAGCTTTGGTATTTTGACCTTTGGTCAAGTATGACTAGATTACCAAGTTTACTCTTGGGCTCTAAACTAGAGATTTCAAATCAAACCTTTCTCTTCTCTACCAAACATATCATCACCATTCATCTAATCTTTACCCTAGTGAATGCATTCTATAGGTACCACAAACAATTTAATGCCAATGCACATGATGACATGTCATTATTTTAGTTCTTGTAACACCAGAGGTGTTACATCAGTGCCACACGCATGCCTTGTACAGTGTGTCGCGTGATACCGAGACAGGCGGTTGTGTCTCTGCATCGCGCGCATGGGCGGCGCCATCATGAGCAGTTGTTGGCTCAAGCAGCACGCGCACGTCCATTGCATAACTCCCATGCACGTCAGCATGTCCGGTCCCTACATACGTCAGCATGTCCGACCCCATACGTTAGCATACCAGGTACGCTCTGTGGCATCTCTATCCGCCATTGCAATTGCTAGGGTCCACCTATTGGGGCTACTCAGCTCCCTTGTAACGTGCCGCCTTTGAACTATAAAAGGATGGCACATACGATACAAAGGGATAACTACAACTTCACTCAGACTCAAACTCATCCTCAGCCATACAACTTATATCGGAGTAGGGTATTATACTCCGGTGACCCGAACCACTCTAAACCTTTGTGTGTTCTTGTGTTCGTCCATCTCATCAGACAAACATTAGGCTGCCCCCTGTTCTTAGGATTAGGTGGGTACATTTCGCCACTCAACTACAGTTTACTCTTCGACAAATGCCATTCAGCTGTCTGTCAAGACAAGAATAAGAGATCGGTGTGGAGGCAGAGGCAGGAATAAAACTACGTGAATCGTAATTTGGAGTAGGATGTAACAGGAATTCGGGTCCAACGAGGTCGAGGAGATTCGTACTCGTGTAACACTACTTGGTGAAAGAAAATGTGCATGGTGCCATTACAGGTTGCGATAGAGTTGTTAAGATCAGGTTTGTGATCACATTGGTTACTCGCATTGGCTACGACGCTTGGTGCAACCACTTCGTTGGATGTACAGTGGAACCAGCGTGGCTTAGCTACAAGAACTCCGGCTGCCTTCTTGACGCTGATGTTGTTCAATGAGCTCCACACAATGATTGTGCTTCAGAAGGCAAAGTAGAAGTCCGGCGATTATTGTCGCCACATCAATGGCAGGCTGAGCCTAGTCCCAGTCCCGTATATGCATGTATTGATTGCAGCCCACTAGCTTTTTTGGGGAAGAAAAAGAAAATAATACGTGCAGCGATTGATGCCGACATGAGTATATTGTTCATCATTGCATCGATCTTTAGTCATATCATACCGAGTACGGGGGTGTTTGGTTAGAGGAACTAAAGATTAGTCTCTAGTTTTTAGTCTCATTTAGTCCATTTTTTGCCAAACGCTAGGACTAAAATATGGACTAAAATAATTTAGGTGGTGTTTGGTTACTATGGACTAATTTTTAGTCCCTCCATTTTATTCCACTTTAGTTTATAAATTGTAAAATATGGAAACTATAACTCTATTTTAGTTTCCATATTTGACAATTTAGTGACTAAAGTGGAATAAATTGGAGGGACTAAAAATTAGTCTCTAAAACCAAACACCCCTTTAGTCTTTAGTCCTTCACATTTATGCTAAAAGGGGTTAAACCATATTAATTCCACATTTACCCCTCATTTAGTTCAATTGTACTAATAGTAGGAGAATGTTAAAGACTATTTTAGTCTTATTATGAGTCATTTAGTATATTCTTACTATTTTTAGCCCTTAGAATCAAACATGTTAGAGACTAAACTTTAGTCCCCTAACTAAACTTTAGTCCCTAGACTAAAGAAACCAAACATGGCCTACATCCTATCATTAGGACATATCGTTTTGTTAATAATTATACGATCGTGTGGACCCATAATTAAAGCAGAGAATGCGAACGAACAGAAAAAATAAAGCAGAATGGTAGCTTTTTGTTCTATTTTATCTTACACAACCATGCTTTTTCTTTCATCTCTATATATGGTGATTATTGAAAGGGCTCTGATAGCTTTCAGTTCCATTTAAGGATGGTAATGGAACACGATCTAAATATTTATTCACAATTTATTAAAGCCTTTAATTAGATTTAGTTCAAAAATAAATAGAAATAAAGTCTAATCTAAATATGATTTGATTCTTAAGGGTCCATTATCACCCCTAATTATATCACGCTATTGCATCCTACCAATAAATAGCTAGATTCCGACTCATGCCGGGTCTGGCGGTACGGTCGATCCAGGCCCCGACAGGCCATAGGGCCCTATCTCATACAAACAAATAATATTAATAATATAATATTACTCTATTTAAGTATATAATGAACGTAAGTATAGTGTGTACGGTTAGAACAATAAGTACTATATTATACTTTTACTTAATATTATTATTTATTTGGTTAGTGAAATTGAATGGATTGGTCTTTTGTTGCCTCATTCCTTACTGCTAATAATAATTACTAGCATTAAAAATATAGTCATTCTATCAAAATTCATATGGTAAGCTCATGATAAATCAACTCATTTAGAATAAAGTGACTATCCAAACTAAAAACACCACGTGAGTTGAGATGACAACGGAAGACGCGTTACAACACCCTCGCAAGAGCATAAACAAATTATCAAGGTTATGATTTTCAATAGATTTTTGTTGGTAAAATTTATATATAATATTAATATGGACCTTTATTTAAAATTTTATTATGGACCCCAAAATCTTAGGACCGACACTATTTCCAACCAATGAGCGGTGGCTGGTGGAGTCATGTTTCTAGGATTGGGATGCAATAGGGTTGCGGATGCAAAGCAATCGTTCCCGTCGAGTTCTAGTTCAATAAAAAGTTAGGCATTGTGTGTTTCACACGGTTCCTTGTAAAAGTGAGTTTGCACCAAGTTGAAAACTCCTTGGTTAGGTCCCGCACATATATATAGAACACGCTTGCTCCGTTGTTGCCGTGGGATGTTACCGTGGGAGGTAAGATTGTAAATGATATGTATATTATCTGTTCGTATTTAAATTCAATCCATCTAAGAGGACTGAGATCCTATTCATATCCATATACTAAAAGTTGAATATTTAACATGTTGATATCCATTTTAATTTTATTCAACTATATAATATACGTATGTGATTTGAATTTAAAGAGAAATATGAAAACAAATATGGAACGAGTAATATTTGTTTGTATCCGTTCAAATTACATCCCTAGTGGGAGGTCAACAAGACATAGCAGCGCACTAATAAGCAACAACTTAATATATGTCATCATTTTTGTCATGCTATTATTTTTATTTTATATACGATCACTTCGTCATATGAAATTAGTAGTGAAATTCACCATATGTGAACTTGTTATGGATCTGCCACTACAAGTATTCATTATGGGCAAAGATGTATATGCATAGTTGCATGCTAGGGTAACATAACATTGGGTTATGTTTCTAGGAGTGAGATGTAACAGGAAGTCGTGGATCCTTCTATAGTGAGATGAGCAGTCAAAAAAGGTGTTATAGCCCTAGAGACATATGGTGGAGTTTGGACACCTGCCTCCATGGTAAGAAGACATGGCGGTAGGCTTTATTAAGAAGAATCCAACAAGACAACAATAAAGTTTTTTTAGTTTTAAGTAAGTTGAGGTAGGATAGATTTAAAATTCAACATTAACACATATGTCAAAATTTGGACGCAT
Organism: Zea luxurians; assembly: GCA_029449295.1. Lineage (NCBI taxonomy): Eukaryota > Viridiplantae > Streptophyta > Magnoliopsida > Poales > Poaceae > Zea > Zea luxurians. Next base: position 235,186,175 of record JAOPSE010000001.1, on the reverse strand, counting down.
TGATAGTTGTTTTTCATGTATTCCTTCAAGGCTAAATTTTTAGGTATACTCTATTTATTTCAAATCACCTTTTACTATATCTTCTCATGTCAACTTTGGTCTTCATTTTCGTCTCTTCTTACTGCTATTGCGCTTTAGTACCCCACTAAGCATTGGTGTTGTGGAGGTTTGTGTTGGACATGTCCAAACTATTTTAACCGATGTTCTACATGTGCAAAGATATTTTATATGCTCTAAGTATTACAGGCAGGTATCAATCAAACCCAGGTAAAGTTATTTGGATAGCAGTTAAAATATACTTAAGTACTTATAAAGAACAAAGGATCAGTTCCTAGTCTATGCAGGTTTGGAAGATCTTGTTGTAAATGGTTATACTAATGCTAGCTTTCAAACAGACAAGAACAATAGTCAATCATAGTCAGGATATGGCATCTGCCTCAATGGTGGGGTGGTGAGCTCGAAGAGTTCTAAGAAAAATACGGTCACGATTTAGAAACAGAAGCCGAGCACATTTCAACTTCGAAAGCTACAAAGGAAGTTGTATGGATCATGAAGTTTGCTTGTAAGTTAGGTATGATCCCTAGCTGCTCCATTGATAGACCTCTATTTCTAACAATAATAGTGCTATAGCATAAGCAAAGGAGCCAAGGTCACACCAAAAATCCCAGCATATACTATAGTGATATCACCTAATCCGAGAGATTATTTGTCGAGGAGATGTGAAGATATGCAAGGTGCACTCTGACTTGAACATGGTAGATTTATTGCCTAAGCCACTACCACAAGCAAAGCATGAGGCACACTCAAGAATAATGGGCATCAAATGTTGGCACAATTAACTTTAATGTGAGTGGGAGGCTTATGATGATGTGTACAATAATGGTTATCATAGGATGATGACATTATGTCAATGTTTGTGATTTATATGTTTTAGTTACATGTTCCATGATATTTTCATTATATGCAATTAACGAATGTGTGATTCGTTAGTGAAACTCCTTGATTTAAATTGAAGATGTGTTGCAACTGAAAGTCGAGCCTTGGGTAATGGTAAGTTAATCAAATTAGTTCTAACATAGAGAGAGTATGTCCAAGTTGACGAAGGCAACACTTCATGCGTCTTGTACCTGGCTAGGTGTTGTGTGGCAGAAATACATAGTATTGATTATTGCCATAAGTTATGCAAGATATATGCCATGCCCAGATTTCAGCACAAGTATACATAGTATTGATGAATGTCATAAGTTTTTTCATAGGCATGATAAGCCGAGTCAGTTAGCCCAAGAACTTCAAACCCCCTCCGGTCATGTAATATGACAAGTACACTAATCCCTTGGATTGGCTTGTGTTGTGCAAATGTAAAACAATGTTTCTAATATTTTTGTACTACGTTATTTAACAAAAGATCGTTTGGAATGCAACTTCGAACTCTGAAATGAATGCAAGGTGTAACAGTAAATCAATTTTGTAGGATCATATGATGCATGAATAGGCAATCAGAGGGGTGAATGATTACGGAAGCTTAGAAATAAATATCTCACCTCCTCTTAACCATGACCAATTTAGCCCACTTTAATAAATCTGGATAGATTACTGGTACATTAGTAAAAACATTGTTGGCTAATATCTGAATCAACTTCAAAATTTTAAAGGTTAAATTAGATAAAAATATGAAACTAATCTAACTGAAACCACGTCGATCAGACTTACAAATCTAAAGTTATTAACAAAATAAGATCGTTGTTCTAGAGAGTGACAAAATCTAATCAAGATCTAATTTTGGAATTAAGAAATAACCAGAAAAGATTAATATCTCAACTTTATAGATTAGTATATAGATGCTCTAGCAATGATCTAGATGAATCATTTAATAGTAACAATTAAAGAAACCAAATCAATTTGAGATCAAAACTAGATAAGTAATAAATCAACAAAGAGAGAAACAATGTTAGCATGCTAATCTTGCATAATCAACACTTTAATCATCAATATTTGAGTACAAAAGTTCCCGTCAAAAGAAACAAAGAATTCTCCCTTGAGATCTCCAAAGACTCTATACTAAAATAGTCTATTAGATATAATCTATTAGCTCTCTCATCTACTATTTATGAGGAAATAAGTCTATATAACCCCTTGATCTTTAGAGGGTGGTCCACTTCACCCCCTCAACTTCAAAAATAGTTGTTTAACACCCTCAACTTTACAAAACCAGACAAATAACCCCCTAGACAGTTTAAGTTTGTGGCTTTGATTACATGGCACACATTTAAGTGGCACCGGTTTTTTATTTTTTTTAATTCTATCTTTTACTAGTGTCTAAAATTTATACAATTTAACAAAACAATTGTTAATAAGATATTATATTGTCTCTAATTTTCCTAAAATTTTACGAGTAATAGATTAATTACTAAAAATAACAGCTATATAAAAAGAGCTAAATATTTTTGTGCCTCATTAATTTCTTAGCTTCTAAGGCTAGAAATTTTACTAGAGCTAAATAATACCATTACTAAACTATGATTTTTTGGTTGATTTTATTAAGCAAGATAAATGGTCTTTCTTCTAATTACTAACTAAATTAATTTTACATTTGTTTTTTAGAAACACCAAGCAAACATTAAAAAATAGATCTTCAATTTTTGCACAAATTTTATCTTAACTAAACTAGCATATATAAATATTTTCAGAACCTTTGAGAACATTAAATCTACACCCATATAAAGTTATGAGAAATATTTATGTAAATTATGGGTCCTCATTCACTGTTTTCACAAAATTCTTGAAATATTTGTGTAGGTTATTTTAGCTAGGATAAGGTTTGTGTAAAAATGGAGAGCATTTTATTTCTATTTGGTATGTTTTTATAAAAAAACAAATGTGCAATTTATTTAGTTAGTAATTAGAATAAATACTACTTACTTTGCTTAATAAAATCAGCAAAACTTATAATAGTTTAGTAATAGTATTATTTATTATCTCTTGTAAAAAAATAGCCTTATAAGATAAGAACTTAATGGTACACAAAAATATTAAGCTCTTTTTATGTAGTTTTTGTTTTTTAGTAATTAATTTGTTTCTCCTAGAATAAGTCGTTAAAGGTCAGGGGTTATGTCTTACGTAGACTTATTCCTATTTATACGTCTAGATTAGACTTCTAGTACAATACATTTTGGGGTGTCCCACCTCATTCTTTAGCATAGGCCGTTGTTCCTACATATGCTTCGTCTGGCCTGCCCGTGCCGTGACCACTAGGCCTCTTGGGCCTCCCACATTTTTGTACCGACCAAGCTAGTTGTCGCATGGGTCAAGCCCACTCCAACGCACGCAATTGGTATATGCACAGTAATTTGACCAAAACATTCTGCACCACATCTCTGACTAAGGATCCTAGTTCCATCCTAAACTTAGTCCCAAAAATCTAGTTTCATACTTTAGTTCCTCCCTAAACTTAGTACCGAGAACTAGTTTTGTTGCCACTATCAGCCATGTTTCACCTCATTCAACACCTAAACATCAACAATGCATACATCACATCCAAAAACATATAAATCACTTTGTAATGCCAATGATAAATTATCACAGTTGTCAGAGAGGAAATTTTCTGGCCGGGTGGCGGAACGCACCCGCCCTAAATCCTAAGATGAGGAGGGGGCCTAAGCGATTTGCCTGCTAGGTGGATACGGGAAGAACACAAGAGCACACAAGGGTTTAGAGTGGTTCAGGCCACCGGAGCGTAAAACCCTACCTCCACTGTGTGTATGTTGTATTGAGTATGAGCTTGACTTGGGTCTTTTCTTGTAACGTTGTGTGCCTTCCCTTTTATAGCTCCAGGGTGGCACATACAAGGATGCTGAGCCCCGATATGCTGGCCCAGAAGCATAATGGAAGGAATACATTATAGGAGTAACTAATGCTAGTAACGCCTGAGCAATCTTCGAGCGCCATGATGTCCGCAGTCCGCGCAGTATTGATATGCGGCGGCAGCTTCTTTTGTAACGTGCGAGTAATGATGAGCGTAGTGCACGCGGCAGTATGGGTGTGCTGCCTGCTAGTGGAATGGATAGGCACGCCGCCTACGGAATGGACAGGTCGCCGCCTGCCAGCGAAATGGACAGGTCGCCGCCTGCCAGCGGAATGGACAGGTCTCAATAAATGCAGAGGCGGCACACCACCTGCCAGTGGAATGGACAGGCGGCGCGCCTTACCCTCAATAAATGCAGAGGTCGCGTAACCCAGAGGCCTTACGTCAGGCTCCGCCCGTTGGCTTACGTCACGTGCAGTAGGCCACGTGGCAGCATCGGGTCTGTGCCTAGGCGGGGAGCAGAAGTGTCTGCGGACAGGTCCGCACCATACTAGGTCTGGACACGTGTCGTTACCGAACCCCGCCTGGGTCCTATTCAAGGCCCATGTATGTTCTGTCCTGGGACCTTGGGACCCCATTGTGGGCGGCCCGGACCCCATACGGGAGGGTTCGGATCCCATTCCAGGGGTTCGGCTTGCACACGTGGCGGTCCTGGACCGACCTTGGAGGTCCGGACTGCATATCCAGGGGTCCGGTGCTCTCCCATGGGGGTCCTGACTCACCGCTGATGCCTTGGAGTATATCACCTTCTCTGGACATGTGGTGGCTCCGGACCCGCCCATGTGGTGGAGTCGGACGCTGCTGTGGACCCAGAGTAGTCGCCCGTGACTGGGACGAGCCATGGCCTGGTCCCACACACATCACCTTTACCACGCGACTAAGAGATAGCTGCGTGGGCACCGCGACTTTATACAGTAGTAAGGGGTACCCTAGTTTCAGGGTACCGACAGTGGCCCCTGGGCTCGCCTCAGGGGACGATGCGAGCCTGCAGGTGGGGCGAAAGCTTGTACTTCGCCTCAACATGGCATGACCGGTGATTGGGGCGCCATCTTAGCATGCCTGCTGATGCGCCGCATTAATTCAGCGCATCTATCGACGCACGCGCTGTCAATCTGCCTTCGGTCACGTCAACTGCCACATCTGTCCCCATGGCCGACTGACCTGCGGCCCCCATGTCTGGCAGTTTCGTCGGGCCATGCGCGGGGCGCCTCGTTGCCGCTGCCTTGGTTAAAAAATATCCTTCCGCGATGGCCCCGAGGCGGCGCGCGGTTGTGTGCGGCAGTTCGCTCCCCCGCGTGGCGGTTCGCTCTTTTCGCACTCGAAGACCAGCACACTAGCTGCATGACTTGTGGGCCCGGGCCCCCGTGTCACAGACTGGGTTGTCTTGGTCCTTGGTGCTCGTCGGGCGAGGTCTCCTGCAGCGATTGAGGGGCGCGCGGAAGGGTTTCCCTGAGTGAAGACTCTGGTTTCCTTGAAAAAGGGTTTACCTCCATGTGCAGCAGTTACCCTTTCACATTCTCTCCCAATCGCTTGTGCCCTTTCGCCTTCGAGCTCCTCTGCGCCCCTTTGCCTTCGCGCTCCTGTGCTTTACGCTCGCGCCATAGTTGCCATGGCTTCGTTAGGTCATCCCGACCGCTTCCAGACTGAGGCGGCGCTCAATCTGGTGCGCGGCCTGCTCAGGTGGAGCGCACCGGGGCTCGCCGGAAGGATTCGTGCCGGCGCGGCTCCCCTCGGCGACCTTGCCATCGGGGAGTTCGTGCTATTCGTCTCCTACATCTCCTGCGGGTTGGCGCTGCCGATCTCGCCTTTCTTCCTACTGCTGTTGGAGGAGTTTGGGCTCCAGCTTCAGCACCTTACGCCCCACTCCATCCTCCAAGCGGCCATCTTTGTCCACCTCTATGAGATGTTCGTGGGGGTGGCCCCCTACACTTCCCTCATCCACCATTTCTTTGTGCTGTTCAAGTCTGGGAAGGCTAGGGACCATCTTGGTGCCTACTACTTTCAGACGAGGCCGGATTCGGTCGTAGCCTACATCTCCACCTTTGGCGGCCGAGGTGGGAAAACTGGCGCGCCGACTGGGTGATCGCCAACGCCGAGGCCAACGACCGCCTCGTCCTGCCGAGCAATGGGCCATCCCTCGACCGCAAGCACTAGAGGACTAAGCCATCGCTATCGCCGGAGCTCCTGTCCATACTGGACAGGATCAAGAACTTGGCAACCGGTGGTCTGACCTCCATGCATGTGGTCGGGGACTTCCTGAAGCGTCGGGTCATGCCGCTGCAGAGGAGGCAGCGCCTGTGCTACTGGTTCACTGGCCCTAATGATATCGGCAGGATCCAGCGCGGGCCAGGCACCGATCTATCCTAGGAGGAACTGGAACTCTTGTTGAAAGGGATTACTGGTGAGTCCTTCGTCCCTGAATCTTTGATACTCCCCCAGGACATCATGGCGCTGTGTGATGATCCAGGGCTACGAACGGTGGTTTTGGCCATGCTGTCGACCCTCGACGAGAGCGGCATGGCGGTTCGTCAGACCGGCGGTCGGGACCCCCTCCGCAGGATCCAGATCCCTGGTGTACCAGCTAGGGGTCCCCAGCCCGCTAGTGGGGCTCCTAGTGCCAGTCCCGCCGTGGCCCAAAACTCCATGGACAGGGGCAAGAGACCTGCAAGCAGCTCCTCCGCCCCAGGTGGCACCGGGGGGTCAGAGGAAGAGAGGCGACGCCGGTTGCGTCGCGTCGACAGGTCGCTTGTTTCGGACCCCCCTAGAAGCGTCAGAGAACTGCTGGTGGGGCCAAGGAGGCTAGCTCCTAGGCCCACGGCGTGCAGAGGCGCGCCAGTCCCCCGGTGCCACCGCCACCGCCACCAACACAGCAACAACAGTAGCAACAGCGGCGAGTGTCCCGCTTCCAGGGTCGCTGGAAGGTCCAGGGCCCCAAGTAAGTGTAGCCCCTTTTTTTTCCACAAGTGTAGTTATTATGCCGATGGGTCTTAACCCATCCTTTGTTTGCCAGGGCTTCCTCCCCCTCTGCTCCCAGGGTCGCGCCTCCTCCGCCAGATACCATGCCCGCCGGCGGGTCTGGCTCTCAGCAACAGGCATCTACTAGGAGTGGTGCCGGCGATCTGCCCCCAGCTGCTGCAGCCGAGATAGCACCACCGAGCTCCCATGCTCTAGTTGGGGGTGCGGCAGCAGCGGCACCAACGTCAAGCGGCATCGCAGCGGCGGAGGAGGTCCCAACTGCGCCGACGGCTACCGCAGCCTCAACGACGGCGATGCCGTCGAGTACACCGTTGGTAGCGGCGGAGGAGGTCCCAACTGTGCCCACTCCTGCCGTCGTAGGTGACGCGGGGGGCACGTCTAGCTCCATCCCGCCGCCCACTCCAGAGGAGACAAAGGTGGTTTTTGGGCGGCGGCTCTGGTCCGACGCCGAGCCAGAAGCAGCGCTAGTTCCCCTCCCCTGGGTGTTGTCTCGTGTCCATCAGGCTCTTCATGAGACTGAGGCGGCAATCCTGCAGGAGTGGGAGGCGCTTGAGGCTGAGCACCAGCGCCTCAGCGACTGGCGCACCCAGCTGGAGGAGCGCACCAAGGCGGTGTCCCGCTAGTTCACCTCTGAGCGGTCCAAACTGGCGTGGGAGCGCAAGGAGTATAAAAAGGACCTCCAGAAGGTGTTCGCCAAGGAGTTGGAGGCATCCAGGTGGGAGAAGAAGCTGGCCAAGAGGGAGGAGGCCCTAAACCAGAGGGAAGCTCTCACTACAGAGCTCCGAGCCAAGCTGAAAGCCCTGGACCAGACCCTGTAGGCCCAGCGGGTCCAGCAGGTGGAGGCCATAGAAAAGATCAAAAAATGGGAGTGAGAGCTGGAGGACAAGGCCAGCGACATTGCCCTCGTCGAGGAGAACCTCAAGGAGAAAGATACATCCCTGGATAGGCGGGCAGCGGATCTCGCCAGGCGAGAGACAGACCTCGCCTTCCAGGAGGAAATGCTTGAAAGGCGGGGCATGCTGCTGGCCGAGCACGAGTTGGAGGCGGATAAGAAGGAAAAAAGAGCTGGAGGAGCGGATCCGGCAGTTCTAGGCGGCACAAGCGGCACCGGGTCCCCAGGCGGTGGAGGCTACCAGGAAGGCTTGTGAAGACCTTTAGGCAGAGCATCGTGCTGGGGTTCAGCGCATCGCCGCATGGGCCGGCGAGGCAAGCACGACACTGGTGCCACTAGGGATGAGTCCCATCCAGGTGTCGGAGCTGCCGACGTCCATCTCCGACGTGCTCCCGGTGCTGGACTCTACCGCCGATCACCTCTGACGCCTGGATCAGATTCTTCGCGCCCGCCTAGAGGCCGAGGGCGGTAGGCTCTACCGGACGGTAATTGAGTATATCTTGACGTGCTTTCGGAGCCACGACCCTGCCATATCCTTGGAGCCGGTGATCGCTGGTCCGGTGGTCGACACTGAGGATGCCGCCCGGGAGGGCGTACAAGACGCTGTGGAGCTGGTGGCTGAGCGCTTCCAGCGGGATCCTGCTGATGACGAGTAATCTAGTCTGCAGAGACAAAGCAAGGGTTCCGCTGGAGAGCGGCTTGTAATAATTTTTGGTTTTGTAAGATACTTTTGAGAACTATCAATCATACAACACTTATCTGTATGCCATTTGTCCCCGCTGTGTGCATCGTTACCAACTTCTCCCTGGTACTTGGCCCCCCTAGGATGTAGGCTCGACGTGTCGAGGCTGGATACCAGTATACCTAAGAAAGAATTGGTGACCCGGCCCCTAGGAGGTAGTCTCGACTGGGACCTGGACCTGTACACAGCTTGGCTAGGAGGTTTTAGTAGTGCACCCATAGGATCCACCAACTGGTATCTTTTATCCTTTGATTCATGCAACAGGACCTGCAGGATTTAGCCTAGGAAGCCAATCTGTATGCCTGGACCCCCTGGATCACAGCTCCAAATACTAGGACACCTATCGCAGAGTGGTGGAGCGTGCAGGATTAGGGTACGGAACCAGCCTAAGCAGCTACACAGCTCCGGACCACCCCAGGAGACGAGTGTCCATTCTATAGAACTGGACCCTAGGTTGCCGGACCCACAGGACTACAGTTCCAAATACTAGGGTACCCGCCACAGAGTGGTGGAGCGTGCAGGCTTAGAGTATGGAACCAAGCTAAGTGGCTACACAGCTCTGGACCACCCCAGGGAATGAGCACCCATTCTCTAGAACTGGCCCCCAGGCTGCCGGACCCCCTACCTTTGTAGAGGGGTCCTAAACTGCAAGCCTGGCTTACTCAATTCGGACGTCATTATACCAGCAAGGGTAGGAACTGTATGGGTGGGTTAGATAAAAAATAATTCTCATAAATTGAAGCAGAATAAAAACATCACAAAAACAAATCTAGGGGTGAATCTTTTCTTTATAACTTGATATACATGAGTGTAGGCCAACAGACCGGGTTTATGAGGGCGGACCTCACCGGGTTGACGTACATATATGCGCAACCTAGTTACAAAGGAAGAAAACTGAATCCCCGGGTTTGTTTTTATGGGTAAAACTTATGGAGATGCTCTATGTTCTAGGGATTGGGAAGAGGCTCTCCTTCAGTTGTAGCAAGGCGGACACACCCGGGTCAGCATATTTATGTCACCTTGAAGGGCCCCTCCCAGCTGGGGGAGAGTTTGTGGAGCCCTTCTCGGTTCAGTACTCACCTTAGGACCAGGTCCCCGACCCTGAGCTCCCTACTATGCACGAACTGTTGGTGGTAGCGCCTGAGCGCCTGGTTGTACCGTGCATTTCGGATCGTTGCTCACCATTTACGCTCGTCGATGAAGTCCACGTCCTCACGCCATAGCTGTTCCTGCATAGACTCATTGAAAGCTTGGACCCATGGGGAGCCCATAATGATTTCTGGGGGAAGGCAGGCTTTGGCCCTGTAGACTAGGAAGAACGGGGTCTTCCCGGTAGCTCGGCTGGGTGTGGTCGGTTCCCCCATAGCACGGATGGAAGCTCGCTGACCCAATTTGCACCATGCTTTTTCAAGCAGTCATAGGTACGTGTCTTGAGTCCCCTGAGGATTTCTGCATTTGCCCTCTCCGCCTGGCCATTGCTCCTGGGATGAGCCACAGAAGCAAAGCAGAGCTGGGTGCCGATGCCCTCGCAATACTCCTGGAAGAGCCGACTTGTAAACTGGGTCCCGTTGTCTATAATGATACGGCTTGGGACCCCAAATCTACAGGCAATCGACCTGAGGAAAGCAACAGCAGCACCCTAGGTGATGTTGACCACAGGGGTGGCCTCTGGCCACTTTGTGAACTTGTCGATGGCGACGAAGAGGAAGTGGTACCCGTCGATGGCCCTGGGAAATGGTCCCAGGATATTCACCCCCCATACGACGAATGGCTAGGAGGGTGGAATCATCTGCAGAGCCTGAGCTGGTGTGTGTATCTGCTTTGCGTGGAACTGACATGCCTTGCAGGACTTTACCATCTCAGCTGCATCCTGGAGGGCGGTTGGCCAGTAGAAGCCATGCCGGAAGGCCTTACCGACCAGTGTGCGGGATGAGGAATGACTTCCGCACTCCCCTCCATGGATCTCCGTGAACAGCTCACGGCCCTCCTCCTGGGTGATGCATCGCATGAGAATGCCGTTGGCGCCACGGCGATAAAGATCCCCCTCTACCACCGTGTAGCATTTAGCCAACCGCACTATGCGCTCTGCAGACACATGATCTTCAGGAAGGATATTTTCCTTCAGGTAGTCCCGGATCTCGGAGATCAATGCATCGGGGCCACTCTGAGCTATTGGCTGTGGTGCTAAGAGGTTGGTAGAATCCCTATAGCACACAGTCTTCGGTGGGTTCTGTAGGTGGGACGCCACTGGGACCGCTAGCTTCAAGGTGCTAGTCTCGCCCCCTTCGCCCAGTTCGGCAGGCTGGGTGGTGGGTCTCAGCAGCCATCTTTCGAAGACGCCCTCAGGCACGGGTGCCCAAGTTGATGCCCTCATGGAGAGTTCATCTGTCACCAAGTTGTCAGCCCGAGGAACATGTTGCGGTTATAGGGCAGTGAAGTCCTTTTCCAGCTTCCTTAATGGAGGAGGTAAGCTGCGAGCCTGGGCTTGTTGCAGCTACATTCCCCGCAGACTTGCTTGATGATCAGCTGGGAGTCCCCCTTCACGAGGAGCTGGCGGATCCCCAGGGATAGGCGGCCGACAAGTCGAAGATCAATGCTTCGTAATCTGCCATATTGCTGGTGGCCTTGAACTCAAGGTGCACCATGTACTTCACTTGATCTCCGCTTGGGTCGATGAGGACCACCCCAGCCCCGCCAACTTGCTGACGGGCGGATTCGTCGAAGAAGAGCATCCAGTGGGGCTCGGTGAAGACTGGACCCCTTGGCTCCACAGGTGTGGAGTCCGAATCGGGATCTAGATCCCCAGGAGCGCTCGGGGGAGGTGTCCACTCCACGATGAAGTCAGCCAGGACCTGGCTCTTGACGGTGTGGCAAGGCAAGAAGTCCAGCTGGAACTCAGCAAGCTCCGCGACCCACTTGGCGATGTTGCTTGTGGCGTTAGAGTTGTGGAGGATGGACCTTAACGGAAAGGAGGTCACCACCACGACCCTGTGTGCCTGGAAATAGTGGCGCAGCCTCCTGGACGCAACAAGTATAGCATAGAGAAGTTTGTGCGTCTCAAGGTACCTGACCGTTGCTTCATGGAGGACCTCGCTGACGTAGTAGACCGGCCTCTGAACTGTTCGGACCCTTGTAGCTGGTCCCGAGCCCTTAGGCTCTTGGCCTTCTTGTGTCGTCCTTTCAACGACCAGCACCATGCTCACCGCTTCTACAGCCACCGCGATGTATAAATACAACGGCTCCCCAGGTTCTGGAGCTACCAGTATTGGTAGGGACACCAGGTGCTACTTCAACTCTTGAAAGGCTTGTTCTGCCTCTTCGGTCCAAGAGAATGGGCCAGACATCCGCAACAGCTTGAAGAAGGGTAGCGCCCTCTTAGCTAGCCTTGAAATGAAGCGACTATGGGCGGCTAATGACCCCGTAAGCTTCTGGACGTCCTTGATACGGGCTGGAGGCCTCATCGCCTCAATCGCTTTGATCTTCTCTGGGTTTGCTTCAATGCCCCGGTGCGAGACCAGGAATCCCAGCAACTTCCCAGCGGAGACACCAAAGACGCATTTGTCTAGGTTCAGCTTCGTGCGCGTTGCCCGCAGCTTGTCAAAGACCAGGGTCAGGCCTTCCACCAGAGTCGACCCCCTCTTAGTCTTGACCACGATGTCATCGACATATATCTCTATCCTATCCCTAATCAGGTCCCCGAAGGTCTTACTCATCGCCCGTACAAATGTTGGCAAGGCGTTTCTCAGACCGTAGGGCATTACAACATAGCAGTACAGCCCATCCACTGTTACAAAAGCGGTATGTTTCCTATCTTTCCTAGCCATCTGGATCTGATGGAAACCAGAGTAGACATCTAGAAAGGACAAGAGGTTGCACCCGGAGGTAGAATCCACGATTTGATCTATGCGTGGAAGTGGATATGGGTCCTTGGGACAAGCCTTATTAAGGCTGGTGTAGTCGATACACATCCGAAGCTTCTTGTTCGCCTTTGGAACGATGACTGGGTTAGCCAGCCATACAGGGTGATGGACCTCTTCAATGAAGCCAGCATCAAGCAGCTTCCGGACCTCCTCACAGATGAAGTACTACCACTCAATGGACTGCCTCCGAGGCTTCTGACTCACCGGTTTGGCGTCAGGGTCGATCTTCAGATGGTGCTCAATCACCTCCCTGGGGATCCCAGGCATCTGCGATGGTCCCCATGCGAAAACGTCGACATTTGCCCGGAGGAAGGCGACGAGCGCGAGTTCCTATTTCTCCTCCAGATTGCCCGCTATGCGGGTGGTCTGGGAAGAATCCGTGCCGACCTGGATGGTCTTAACAGGTCCGCCGTCTGCTCCTGACGGTTGCACCTTGGGCACCTTGGTAGGTGCCTTGGTACAGGAGGTCAAGGGGTCCCTCCCCCCGTCTTCTGGGCGAGCGGTCTCTGCCGCCAGAGCGTGCAACTTCTCGACGGTTGCTAGCGCTGTGACACGGTCGCCCTACATGGTGAGGACCCTAGCAGGAGATGGCATCTTGAGGACCAAATACCCGTAATGGGCAATGGCCATGAACCGGTACAGGGCCGGCCTGCCAATGATGGCATTGAAAGGGAGGTTAACCTCCGCAACATCGAACTAGACGTTCTCGGTGCGGAAGTTTTCCTTTGTCCCGAATGTAACCGGGAGCGTGATACTCCCAAGGGGATACACCGGTTGAGCGCCCACTCCGGAGAATGGACGAGAGGGTCCCAGCCGGGACACTACGATCTGCAGCTGCCTGAACGCAGCGTGGCTGATGACGTTGAGCCCAACTCCACCGTCGATCAGAACATGATGCAGCTTGATGTTGGCAATGACAGGGGCGGTGATGAGCGATAGTATGCCATCCCTTTCCATGTACTCGAGGCAGTCGGGTGCCCCGAAGGAGGTAGTGGTGCTCCGCCACCGCTGCTGTGGGGCTGCCCTCGCGACCCCTGGGGTCACCGACAGAACCTCGTGGCGCAGGGACTTCACGTTCTTGTGGGAGGTGAGTTCCCAACTTCCACTGTACATCACATACAGCTTCTTGCGGCGGTCGTTATCATCACCAGAGTCGGAGTCTCCAGTGAGGATGTCCTTGAGGACCTGCTCGGGGGACTGATACCCGAGGTCCCGCTCTCCTGCGACCACATCACCATCATGGACCCTCTCCTTGCTAGGCCAGCGACGAGGTGGGGAGCCATCCTTGGAAGTCTGCTCGCGCCGCTCGCTGACGCGCTTCACGAGCTTGATAATCTTGCGGCACTCTGAGGCACTGTGGCGACTGTTGGGGTGCACAGGGCATGAGCCGCTGTTGCCTCCGTGTGGCCGTGGGCGCTTGTTGTGCTCGTTTCGGCCCCCAGTCGCAGTTGCGACGACCGGAGCAGCAAGCTGCTGAAAGGGGAATGTGCCCTTGGGCCATTTCTAAAGTGTTTTGGTGATTAAGTGCACAACACATTTTCTCTAAGTGCTAATTTGTGCCAAAGAGTGAAGAAGTGTAAATCATATTACAAGGTACGTTTCTAGACTTAGTACATTGATTTGAGTACTAATGTATTGTGTCTAAGTGTTAGAAATAGGAAAAATTGTTTGGAATAGAGTTGGCTGTGTATAGCCAAATGCAGCTCGGTCTGGGTGCACCGAACTGTCCGGTGGTGCACCGGACAGTGTTCGGTGCGCCAGACCAGTCTCCGGTGAACAAGCCACTCTCGGGACTTGATGGCGGCGTACGGCTATAATTCACCGGACTGTCCGATGGTGCACCGGACTGTCCGGTGAGTCGTCCGCGGCGAAGTCATCGCTCTTGGGAAACGTTCAACGGCGTACGGCTAAAATTCACCGGACTGTCCGGTGAGGCACCGGACTGTCCGGTGAACCAATGGTCGACTGCGCCAATGGTCGGCCGCGCAATCCACGCGCGACGCATGGGTGCGCCAACAGTCGGTAGGGGGCACCGGACTATCCGGTGTGCACCGGACAGTGTGTGCTGAGCCAACTGCCGCAAATCTGCAACGGTCGGATGCGCCAGAAAAGGAAGGAGATCACGCACCGGACGGCTATAGGGAGTGTCTGGTGGCGCACCGGACAGTTCGGTGCGCCACCCGACAGAAGGCAAGATTTGCCTTCCAAAGTTGCCTCCAACGGCTCCTAGCTGCCTTGGGGCTATAAAAGGGACCCCTAGGCGCATGGAGGAGTCACCTAAGCATACTTTGAGCATTCTAATTCTTCCACACTCCGTCTCCGCGCACTTGATTGACTTTGTTAGTGATTTGAGCTCCGTTCTAGTGGTGAACTTGTTGCAATTCATTTGAGCTCAAGTCTTGGCTGTGTGTGTGCGTATTGCTGCGGATTTGTGTGTGTTGCTTCCCACCCTTACTCTAGTGCTTTCACTTTGATCTTTGTTGTAAGGGTGAGAGACTCCAACTTGTAGAGATTCCTCACAAATGGGAAAAGAGATAAGCAAGAAGAACACCGTGGTATTCAAGTTGATCATTGGATCACTTGAAAGGGGTTGAGTGCAACCCTCGTCCATTGGGACGCCACAACGTGGAGGTAGGCAAGTGTTATACTTGCCGAACCACGGGATAAACTCGCGTGTCTTGTGTGATTGTTTTTCTGTGATACTTGTGTGTTCGCAAGAGCTCGCTACTTAGCCATTCTAACACTTAACCAAGTTTTGTGGCTATTAGTTATTGAATTTTATAGGATCACCTATTCACCCCCCTCTAGGTGCTCTCAATTGGTATCAGAGCCATTCTCTTCACGAAACGGACTAATCACCCGAAGAGATGGATCCTAAGGGAAAGGGGATGGTGGTCAATGAAAGAGTCCATCTTCAACAAGCTGAGGGACGACAAGCTGTCACACCCGGTTTTAGAAGGCAAACCGAATGCGAACCATGTACGTGCCAGGATCAGTTATTCACGTACACAGCAGTTACATAACATGGACATCATCACACAGTGCTCAAATAGTATTAAAAGGGAAATAATAGTCGATTACATCATACGTCTGAGACGTCCATATAGTCCTTACAGTAAATCAAAGTGCGAAAACGAAACGTAGATAACCGTGGCCTTCACAGGCAGCCGACTGGGGGTTGCCGCTAACCCACACCTAGAACTCGTCGTAGTCTTGGAACTCCTAGAAGTCTCCTTCCACAGCTTCATCTTCTCCTGAGCAGTGGTTGCAATGCTGACAACCTGGGGGGGTTGGTGTGTAGAGCAAGAGTGAGTACACATCAACATACTCAGCAAGTATCCTGTTTGGCTGTAGTGGACTAGCTTTATGTGGGGGTAAGTCAAGCAGTTGCTTTTAGTTGGTCAGTTTATTATTTACTAGTAGAAAGCCAGGTTTTAGCATTAACCCAAGTTATTAACCCAAAGTACCCTTTCCAAACGGAAAGAATACCACTTACCATTACCATAAGCATAATCATAACCATCCTCATTGTCATCTGTAAACCAAAATGTCTCTGATCAAGTACCACTAATCACTGGAGCTCCCTTGGCCGCTCATAACCGCGAGCACGGCTGATATATCAGTTTTCAAACACTCTGCAGAGGTTGTGCACTTTACCCACAAGCCGTGATTCCCTCTTGCCTCGGGCCGATCAAACCCTTAAACACTACCAAGGTGAATAGGCAGGGTCTCACTACGTAGCCTTTACAAAGATTTCCCCGGGGCTGTAGCCGCCCGTTAGGTTTCCTAAATGTACCGCACTCCTCCCCAAGGGACAAATCAACCTTGGCAGAGCGAGCCGCATACACCGAGCCCCATTGACGGCACAACGGCTAAGCGAACTACACCCCCGGTTCCTCTAATTATTCAGCTAAGGGCGTCCCACTCCACCCTCATGGTTGCACTGTTTTCCCGGGCGGTCATCCATAGAACAGGTCCTTACGGAGAGGCACTCGAGAAACCGCTCGAGCCCCCTTGAAGACCACAAGTACAACATCATAATAAGAGAAGGGAAAACAGCGTATCATATATAATCTCATCATGTTCATTGATTAGAGTTTGAGCAATAGCATGAAGCTAAACAATAATAATCCGACCCAAATAGGTAAACAAGGACATGGATAACAAAAGCTAGTCAATCCTTAGGTATAAATGTGTAATGCGGGAGGTGAATTAAAGAATGAATAGGATAGAGATAGGTCAAAGGACACTTGCCTCCACCAACCGACTGCTGCTCAGGGGCTTCTCCTGCGAGTTCTTCGGGCTCTTCGACCGGATCGTTCTCTATGCGATTGCAAGCATACATACATACATCCATTCAAATTAGGAAACGAACAGTACACCACACAAGGGGACAAATAAAGTAAATATGCATCAAGTATGACATTCGGTATCGCATTCGTTAAGGTTAGAAAGAAACGGGGAAAGGTCTCGCAGGGGTTAAAGCTTATGCACGAATGATTAGTTACAATTGGTTCTAACAAAAGAATTTAGTTATATGCACTAATGGAAACCTAGTCATTTTTAGTTGATCAACATTGAACTGGATAAACAATTGATTATATGAATTAACTAGCGTAACGGAATTCTAAATTAAGTTTCCTATTTCAATAACATGAACAATGATTAACCTGCCTAAAATAAAATATATAACAGTAATGAAATAAAATAAAATAAAATAAAATAAATAAAAAAAGGGGGGCGGTTGAACCGGCCAGGGGCAGGGGCGGGGGCGGCCAAGCCGGCGGCGGGCGGCCGAGCTAGGGCAGGGGGCGGCCGAGCTGGGCGCGCAGGGGCGGCCGAACCGGGGGGGGGGGGGGCTGGGCCGGCCAAGGCGGCGGCCGAGCTGGGCGGGCGGGCGGCCGGACTGGGGCGCGGGGGCGGCTGGGCAGGGCGCGGGCGCGGGGCAGGGGGTGGCCGAGCCGGCCAGGGGCGGGGCAGGGCGCGCAGGGGCGGCTGAGCCGGCCAGGGTCGGGGCAGGGCGCGCAGAGGCGACGGCGGCCGAGCCGGCCATGGGGCGGCCGAGCCGGGCGGCGGTTGGGCAGGGGAGGGGGAGAGGAGGGGAGAGGGAAGGGAGGAGAGGGGGAGGGGGACCTCACCGGGGACGGGGACGGGCGGCCGAACCGGCGACGAGCAGGGGCGGCGGCTAGGGCAGGGGCGGCGACTAGAGAGAAAATGGGAGAAAGGGAGGGAGAGAGGGGGATTTGGGGGAAGAGGGAGGGGCGGCTGGGCCAACTGGGCCCAAAAGGGGGCACGCGGGGGGGGGGGCTGGGCCGGCCGGGGCGGCCCACGGCGCGGGAGAGAGAAAAAGGAGGAGGGAGAGAAAGAAAAAGAAAAAGAAAGAAAAGGTTTTTCGCCTTTTCGAAATCCGATCTTCCTAGATGAATGCACTTACATTTCTAAGCAATCAAAGAATGCATAGTTCGGCATGGTGCATCAAACAACATAAAGTATTTTAAGGTTTTGCTTTATGCGGGAATTCCAAGCCGAACCCCGCTAAAACTTTAGAAAAGGTCAAGGTTTAGCGAGAGAACGAGAAAAGAAAAGAGTAACGCCTGAATTTGGTGAGAGAAAAGAAGAAAAAATTCTACCCCCAAATTCAGGGCGTTACAAACCTATCCCCCTTAAAAGAATCTCGCCCTCGAGATTCAGGGCTGGCTAGCAAAGAGCTCTGGGTACTTGGCCATCAGATCATCTTGACGCTCCCAGGTTGCTTCTTCCTCAGAGTGGTGATTCCATATGACTTTGCACATTCTGGTGGTCTTCCTTCGGGTGACTCTGTCTGCAACCTCAAGGATCTGCACTGGCTTCTCAATGTAGGTCAAGTCCTCCTGGACTTCAAGACCTTCCACTGGCAACTGCTCTTCTGGCACACGCAAGCACTTCTTCAACTGAGACACATGAAAGACATCATGCACAACGGACAAATTCTCTGGCAGACTGAGCTGATAGGCCACTTCTCCACGCCTTGAGAGGATTTGGTACGGACCAATGTAGCGGGGTGCTAGCTTGCCTTTGACTCCAAATCTTTTGACTCCCCTGATCGGTGACACTTTCAGATAGACAAAGTCTCCGACTTCAAAACTCAGCTCTCTTCTTCTTGTGTCTGCATAGCTTCGCTGCCTCGATTGCGCTATCTTCAGATTCTCCCGGACCATCTTGATGTTCTCTTCGGCTTCAAGTAGAATGTCTGGCCCAAACACCTGCTTTTCTCCAGGCTGATCCCATTGCAACGGAGTTCTGCAACTCCTTCCATAGAGCGCCTGAAACGGTGACATCTTCAAACTGGCCTGGTAACTGTTGTTATAGGAAAACTCTGTATAAGGCAATCGCTTGTCCCATCCGGACTGATCTTGCAACGCACAAGCTCTCAACATGTCTTCGAGAATTTGATTGGTTCTTTCGGTCTGGCCATCTGTCTGCGGATGATAAGCTGAACTGAAATTCAGATGTGTGCCCAAAGCTTCATGCAATTGCCGCCAAAAATGAGAGGTGAACTGCGTTCCTCTGTCTGACACTATCTTCTTTGGCACACCATGAAGACAAACGATCCGAGACATATACAACTCTGCCAATACGGCACTGCTGTAGTTGGTCTTGACTGGTATGAAGTGGGCTGACTTGGTCAAGCGGTCCACTACTACCCAAATGGAATCGTAGCCGGCTCGAGTGCGAGGCAATCCGACTATGAAATCCATACCGATTTCATCCCATTTCCACTGAGGGATCTGCAACGGTTGCAACAATCCAGCTGGTCTCTGGTGTTCTGCCTTAATTCTTCGACAACTATCGCACATAGCCACATGCTCTGCGATTTCCCTCTTCATTCCGTACCACCAGAATTTCTTCTTCAGATCCTAATACATCTTCTCACTACCAGGGTGAATCGAATAGGCTGTCTCATGAGCTTCCTTGAGAATCAACTCCCGAATGGATTGGACATTGGGAACGCACAAGCGGTCTTTGAACCATATCACACCTTCTGCATCTTTACGAAAATCTTTGCCTTTGCCATCTAGGATCAGTCACCGAATCTCACTGATATTTTCATCATTCTTCTGCGCTTCTTTGATTTCTCGCTCTAAGGTAGGTTCCAACTCAACTGTGACTCCTCGTGAATTGTTCAGAAACCCGAGACTCAACCTGTCAAACTCCTTGGCCAACTCATAAGGCATCGGACGAGCGACCATCAGATTGACTTGACTCTTCCTGCTCAAAGCATCTGCCACTACGTTCGCTTTGCATGGATGGTAATGGATCTCCAACTCATAGTCTTTGATCAGCTCTAACCATCTTCGCTGCCTCATATTCAATTCTGACTGAGTGAATACGTACTTCAGACTCTTGTGGTCTGTGTAAACATCGCATTTCTGTCCATACAAATAGTGCCTCCATGTCTTCAGTGCGTGAACCACTGCTGCCAACTCTAGGTCATGGATTGGGTAATTCTTCTCATGAACCTTCAGCTGTCGGGATGAGTAAGCCACAACTCTTCCCTCTTGCATCAATACGCATCCCAAACCTGTGTAACAAGCATCACAGTACACAGAGAAGGGCTTGTGCACATCAGGCAAGACTAGGACAGGCGCTGTTGTCAACTTCTCTTTCAGCGCTTCAAAGGCCTCTTGACATTTCTGGGTCCACTTGAACTCAACCTTGTTGCCTAGCAACGCTGTCATTGGTTTCGCAATCTTCGAAAACCCTTCAATGAATCGCCGATAATATCCGGCCATTCCAACGAAACTCTTGATTCCTCGAACATCTGTTGGCGCTTTCCAGTTTAGAATGTCTGCCACTTTCTTCGGATCCACAGCCAATCCTTCTTTGTTGATTATGTGACCCAAGAACAGGACTTCACTGATCCAGAACTCACACTTGCTCAACTTTGCATACAACTGGTGCTCTCGCAATCTCTGCAATACCATCCTCAAATGATCTGCATGTTTTTCTTCGCTTTGAGAATAAACCAGAATGTCATCAATGAATACCACCACGAACTTATCAAGATAATCCATGAATAAGCTGTTCATCAAGTTCATGAAAAACGCTGGTGCATTGGTCAAACCAAAAGATATCACTGTGAACTCATATAACCCATACTTGGTAGTGAATGCCGTCTTCGGAATGTCCGAAGGTCGGATCCTGAGCTGATGATAACCTGACCTCAGATCGATCTTGGAGAACACACTGGCTCCTCTCAACTGGTCGAACAGATCTTCTATTCTGGGCAAAGGGTACTTGTTCTTGATCGTGACTTCATTCAAAGCTCGATAATCGATACACATCCTTTTGGTGCCATCTTTCTTTTCCACGAACAAGACAGGGGCGGCCCAAGGCGAGGTGCTTGGCCGGATGTAACCTTTCTCTGACAGCTCATCAATCTGCTTCTTAAGCTCAACCAACTCTGGTCCAGATATTTTGTAAGCTCTCTTAAAGATAGGGGCGGTTCCAGGAAGAAGCTCTATGGCAAACTCAACTTTCCGCTCTTGTGGCATACCCGGTAAGCCCTTTGGAAACACGTCTGGAAATTCAGACACAACCTTGATACTCTCAATTGGGCCTGCTTCACTGCTATCGACAGCCATCTGATAACAACTTCTTTTCTTCGGCTCAGGCGGGACTAACTCAGTCACCACTTCTTCTCCTAGTGGGGACACCAACTTGATGGTCCTTTTATCACAACTGATAATTGCCTGATACTTATCTAGCCAATTCATCCCTAGGATGACATCTATTCCCTGAGTACCCATTACTATAAGGTTAGCGGGAAACACTATCCCCCTTATTTCCACACTTATATTCAAACAAATGCTATCGGCTCGAATTCTACCACCGGCTGAGTCAATTTGAATGGGGGTTGACATGGTGGTAATTGGAAGATTATGTGCTTCTACCCATGATGTAGTAATGAAAGAATGTGTTGCTCCAGTATCAAATAACACTTCTGCAATATGGGAGTCGACTGGGAACATACCTACTATCATGTCGGGGGTCTCCTGAACTGCTTCAGCCTCCAAGTGGTTCAGTCTCCCATGATTATAGCGCGGTTGAGAGCGGTTGCCTGCTCCAGGCTGAGACACATTCTGCTTTGCTGGGGCATTGGGGCCTGACTGCTGCTGGGCTGCCTTCTTCGGGCATTGCATCACCCAGTGGCCTTGCTCTCCACAGTGGAAACATGCTCTGTTTCCAACCTGAGCTGGTGCTGCCTGACTGTTCTGCTGGTTTGCTGGGGCAGGAAGACGAGGTGTCTGCTGATTCTGCCTCTGAAACTGACCTCCTGACTGATTGCTCTGACGGTTCTGGTACTGGTGCTGAGGATACTGCCTTTGAAACTGCTGATGCTGCTGGGGTGGACGCTGGTTCTGCCTGAACCGCTGAGGTTGATTGCCTGAGAAACGAGGACGACTGCTGCTTCCAGGCTGGGGTCCACTGATCTTGCGCTTACGATCCTCCATCTCCTTACGCTTCCTTTCTGTCATGATTGCTCTGTCAATCAGGTGCTGGAATGTCGGGAAGGTATGATTCATCAATTGGTACTGAAGAGGGTCAACCAAGCCTCTTAGGAAACAGTACTGTCGCTTGGCGTCGGTGTTGACATCTTCAGGAGCATAGCGAGACAATTGCAGAAACCTGTCCCGGTACTCACTGACAGACAATGGCCCTTGCTTGAGGGCCAGGAACTCCTCCTTCTTCACTGTCATCAGACCTGTAGGCACATGGTACTGACGAAAGCTACCTCTGAACTCTTCCCAGGTGATGGCATCGGGGTTGGCATGGGTGGCGAGATAAGACTCCCACCATGACTGGGCTACTCCTCTCAACAGACGGGGACCATACAAGACTTTCTCCCTGTCATCACACTGAGCGGTATGCAACTCCCGCTCCACAGTGCGCAGCCAATCTTCAGCATCCATGGGGTTAGAAGAGTGAGCGAACGTTGGGGGATGACCTCTCATGAATTCAGCACGCTTGTCTCTGGGCATCTGAGGCTGGGGTGGTGCTTGCTACTGTTGTTGCTGCTGCTGCTGCTGAATGGCGGCCAGAGTCTGACCGATGGCTTGAACCGCTTGAGTCTGCATCAGAAACATCTGCTCGATCGACATCGGGGGCAGGGGTGGCAGGTGCTGCTGCTGGGGCACCTCATCCTGCGGAGCGGCTCGCTCCTGCTGAGCACGCCTTCCTCCTCTGCGCCTGTTCTCTGACATCTGCAGAACGCAACCACACATCAGAACTGATCTTGCAAATCTTGCAGCATAAGAAAAGAGTATAGAATTCTTCAACAGCACTGAACAGATGAGCATCTTCACTGATCTCCAACACAGACCACACAGCTTCTCAGATAGAGAGGAAAGTGGAATAAAGGTTTCCCAACTATATTACTAACTCCATTAACATAATATGTAAACCAAAATGCAGGGGATACCCACACTCTGGTGACAGTCATTACAAAAATCCAAATCAAACATAGTTCATCATGACAAACATAGATGCACAGGACATAGCAAACTATCCTGTCTAACTAAGACTAACTAAAAGCGGGACTAACGCTAAGACTGTAGCTTCTACGTATATATTTTGTATTAATTACAAGATCCAACTCTAACGATTTATGGTTCTAGATTTATCTTGGTCTTGCAGTCGGGATTGCCATAAGACTAGAGTCCACGCCGAGGTGAGCGGTACGGGTGCTGAGTCCCAACGGGAGCGGGGGAACCATCATCCAGGTGACGACGTTCCGCGCGCTCAGCCCGCAGCAGGGCGATCTCAGCACGAGCCCTACTCAGCTCGTCTAATGCATGGTCCAGCTCCGTGTTTAGCACGGCGGCTAGGTTGACTGTGCTGCTCAACCTAGGATTGTCCTCACCAGCAGGTGAAACAATCACGCCTCCTGTGCTGCCAGATGGACGGCGGGGGTAATACTTCAGGTCGAGACCGTCAGCTACCCCACCGAGAACCGAGCAGTAGTGCGAAAGCGCACGCCGTGCAGCATCCTGCATGGCTGCCTCAGCTGAGTCCCGCTCAGAGATAGAATAGTGCTCTGAGCAAGCCTTCGCGCCCTGGAGACTGTTCTCCGGACGGCGCACCAAACAGGTCGCCTCCCAGCGGTCCGGGTAGACCCCGAGACTATGCTGGTAGACCACACAGCGATACTCGATGGACCAAGTACGCCGGTCAAGTGCCTGACGTAGCAGGGTGTCGAGCGCGTCGTGGAAGTGACACCCGCGAGCAGCGTCGTGAGTGATGGGTCGAGCAACCCATCCTTCCGGCTCATGGTCAGCAGGGAAGTCGGTGTCGTGGCTCGGGCTGTCGTCGCCATCTCCGTCGTCTAGGTCTCCTCCAGCAGCTACTCCAGAAGCTGGGGCGCCCAGTGGTGGTGCAGGGGGCGCCTCTAGGGGAAGCACAGGAGAGCAGCTCCTCACAGACTCTATCTCCTGCTGGAGCGAGAAAGAAGAGCCCTGCTGCTCCTGTCGTCGACGTTCCTGCTCCTCATGCAGGCGGTGGTGCAGTCTCTCCAAGTGGCTGGACTGTCCGGCCACGGGACGGCGAAGCGGACGCTCCGCGAGGCGGGAGGGTAAGAAGGGGATGATGGACTTTCGTGCAGTGTGTCTAAGTCGAGCCATCTACAAAAGACATCGCAAGCAAAAGGGTGAGAACAGAATTAATATGACCAGCAAATAATGAATCATAAGTAAATGAAGGATTAGAATAAAACATAATTTTCAGCAAGGTATAATATATAGTAGAACATAGGTTTGGTCAGTATGACCAACTTTTGAAGGGGTACCAAAGTCAAGGCAGTGACAGAGGTCTATAATCCTTAGAACGACCATTCTATTCTAGGTTAGCGGTCCTACAGTCAGCATGGCTTTGATACCACTTATGTCACACCCGGTTTTAGAAGGCAAACCGAATGCGAACCATGTACGTGCCAGGATCAGTTATTCATGTACACAGCAGTTACATAACATGGACATCATCACACAGTGCTCAAATAGTATTAAAAGGGAAATAATAGTCGATTACATCATACGCCTGAGACGTCCATATAGTCCTTACAGTAAATCAAAGTGCGAAAACGAAACGTAGATAACCGCGGCCTTCACAGGCAGCCGACTGGGGGTTGCCGCTAACCCACACCTAGAACTCGTCGTAGTCTTGGAACTCCTGGAAGTCTCCTTCCACAGCTTCATCTTCTCCTGAGCAGTGGTTGCAATGCTGACAACCTGGGGGGGGTTTGGTGTGTAGAGCAAGAGTGAGTACACATCAACATACTCAGCAAGTATCCTGTTTGGCTGTAGTGGACTAGCTTTATGTGGGGGTAAGTCAAGCAGTTGCTTTTAGTTGGTCAGTTTATTATTTACTAGTAGAAAGCCAGGTTTTAGCATTAACCCAAGTTATTAACCCAAAGTACCCTTTCCAAACGGAAAGAATACCACTTACCATTACCATAAGCATAATCATAACCATCCTCATTGTCATCTGTAAACCAAAATGTCTCTGATCAAGTACCACTAATCACTGGAGCTCCCTTGGCCGCTCATAACCGCGAGCACGGCTGATATATCAGTTTTCAAACACTCTGCAGAGGTTGTGCACTTTACCCACAAGCCGTGATTCCCTCTTGCCTCGGGCCGATCAAACCCTTAAACACTACCAAGGTGAATAGGCAGGGTCTCACTACGTAGCCTTTACAAAGATTTCCCCGGGGCTGTAGCCGCCCGTTAGGTTTCCTAAATGTACCGCACTCCTCCCCAAGGGACAAATCAACCTTGGCAGAGCGAGCCGCATACACCGAGCCCCATTGACGGCACAACGGCTAAGCGAACTACACCCCGGTTCCTCTAATTATTCAGCTAAGGGCGTCCCACTCCACCCTCATGGTTGCACTGTTTTCCCGGGCGGTCATCCATAGAACAGGTCCTTACAGAGAGGCACTCGAGAAACCGCTCGAGCCCCCTTGAAGACCACAAGTACAACATCATAATAAGAGAAGGGAAAACAGCGTATCATATATAATCTCATCATGTTCATTGATTAGAGTTTGAGCAATAGCATGAAGCTAAACAATAATAATCCGACCCAAATAGGTAAACAAGGACATGGATAACAAAAGCTAGTCAATCCTTAGGTATAAATGTGTAATGCGGGAGGTGAATTAAAGAATGAATAGGACAGAGATAGGTCAAAGGACACTTGCCTCCACCAACCGACTGCTGCTCAGGGGCTTCTCCTGCGAGTTCTTCGGGCTCTTCGACCGGATCGTTCTCTATGCGATTGCAAGCATACATACATACATCCATTCAAATTAGGAAACAAACAGTACACCACACAAGGGGACAAATAAAGTAAATATGCATCAAGTATGACATTCGGTATCGCATTCGTTAAGGTTAGAAAGAAACGGGGAAAGGTCTCGCAGGGGTTAAAGCTTATGCACGAATGATTAGTTACAATTGGTTCTAACAAAAGAATTTAGTTATATGCACTAATGGAAACCTAGTCATTTTTAGTTGATCAACATTGAACTGGATAAACAATTGATTATATGAATTAACTAGCATAACGGAATTCTAAATTAAGTTTCCTATTTCAATAACATGAACAATGATTAACCTGCCTAAAATAAAATATATAACAGTAATGAAAGAAAATAAAATAAAATAAAATAAAAAAATAAAAAAGGGGGCGGTTGAACCGGCCAGGGGCAGGGGCGGCCAAGCCGGCGGCGGGCGGCCGAGCTAGGGCAGGGGGCGGCCGAGCTGGGCGCGCAGGGGTGGCCGGGCTGGGCGCGCAGGGGTGACCGGGCAGGGGCGGCCGAACCAGCGGGGGGGGGGGGGGGGGGGCTGGGCCGGCCAAGGCGGCGGCCGAGCCGGCAGCCGAGCTGGGCGGGCGGGCGGCCGGACTGGGGCGCGGGGGCGACTGGGCAGGGCGCGGGCGCGGGGCAGGGGGCGGCCGAGCTGGCCAGGGGGCGGGGCAGGGCGCGCAGGGGCGGCCGAGCCGGCCAGGGGCGGGGCAGGGCGCGCAGGGGCGGC
Organism: Zea luxurians; assembly: GCA_029449295.1. Classification (NCBI taxonomy): domain Eukaryota; kingdom Viridiplantae; phylum Streptophyta; class Magnoliopsida; order Poales; family Poaceae; genus Zea; species Zea luxurians. The sequence goes on along the minus strand of JAOPSE010000001.1, from coordinate 235,159,711 downwards.
GGTGGTCGAGCCGGCCATGGGGCGGCCGAGCCGGGCGGCGGTTGGGCCGGGGAGGGGGAGAGGAGGGGAGAGGGAAGGGAGGAGAGGGGGAGGGGGACCTCACCGGGGACGGGGACGGGCGGCCGAACCGGCGACGAGCAGGGGCGGCGGCTAGAGAGAAAATGGGAGAAAGGGAGGGAGAGAGGGGGATTTGGGGGAAGAGGGAGGGGCGGCTGGGCCAACTGGGCCCAAAAGGGGGCGCGCGGGGGGGGGGGGGGCGGCCCACGGCGCGGGAGAGAGAAAAAGGAGGAGGGAGAGAAAGAAAAAGAAAAAGAAAAAGAAAGAAAAGGTTTTTCGCCTTTTCGAAATCCGATCTTCCTAGATGAATGCACTTACATTTCTAAGCAATCAAAGAATGCATAGTTCGGCATGGTGCATCAAACAACATAAAGTATTTTAAGGTTTTGCTTTATGCGGGAATTCCAAGCCGAACCCCGCTAAAACTTTGGAAAAGGTCAAGGTTTAGCGAGAGAACGAGAAAAGAAAAGAGTAACGCCTGAATTTGGTGAGAGAAAAGAAGAAAAAATTCTACCCCCAAATTCAGGGCGTTACACAAGCCCACCGATTCCGGCTCGAGTCATAAGAAGAAGGACAGGAAGAAGAGGCGCATCAAGAAGATCGTCTACTATGACAGTGACGAGTCTTCTTCTTCCCCAAGAGACGACGACTACGACGAGAAAAAGAAACTGGTTAACTCAAATTTTTTATTTGATTATTCTCGTATTCCGTACAATTCCAATGCCCATTTGCTTTCGATTCCTCTTGGTAAACCTCCACACTTCGATGGAGAGGACTACGCTTTTTGGAGTCACAAAATGCATAGTCACCTTTTCTCTCTCCATCCTAGTATTTGGGAGATAATTGAGAATGGAATGCAATTTGATAGTATGGACAACCCTGTTTTTATTAACGAACAAATTCACAAAAATGCACAAGCTACCACTGTTTTGTTAGCATCGTTGTGCAGGGATGAATACAACAAGGTGAGCGGCTTGGACAACGCCAAGCAAATATGGGACACCCTCAAGATCTCGCATGAGGGGAACGATGCCACCATGATCACCAAAATGGAGTTGGTGGAAGGCGAGCTAGGAAGGTTTTCCATGATCAGGGGAGAGGAGCCAACGCAAACGTACAACAGGCTCAAGACCCTGGTCAACAAGATCAGGAGCTATGGAAGCACGAGATGGACGAACCACGATGTCATCTGACTTATGCTCAGGTCTTTTACTGTCATTGACCCTCATTTTGTGAACTTAATCCATGAGAATCCTAGGTACACAAAGATGACGCCCAAGGAGATACTCGAAAAGTTTGTGAGCGGGAGTATGATGGTCAAGGAAGCAAGATACGTTGATGATGCATTGAATGGCCCAATGCCCATCTATGAGCCCCAACCCGTTGCACTCAAGGCAACAAGCAGCAGTAGGAAGGCGCTACCTAGCAAGGTGGCACAAGTTGAAGCTGCCGGGCTTAATGAAGATGAAATGGCCCTGATCATCAAGCGCTTCAAGACGGCACTAAAATGACGCAAGGAACATCCCAACAAGAGCAAAGCAAAGGGAAAGGCTCCTATTTTAAATGTGGTAAGACTGGTCATTTCATAGCAAATTGTCTTGATAATGCTAATGACCAGGAACAAGAAAGAGCGGGAAGAGGGAGAATAAGAAGGCCTATAAGAAGGCGAAGGGCGAGGCGCACCTTGGTAAAGAATGGGATTCAGATTGCTCTTTTTTCGACTCCGACGATGAAGGACTCGCCGCCTCAGCCTTCGACAAGTCATCTCTCTTCCCCAACGAGCACCATACTTGCCTAATGGCAAAGGAGAAGAAGGTAAGCGCTCGAGATACCCCTAAGTATACTACTTCAAGTGATGATGACTCTAGTGATGATGAAGTAGATTACACAAGTTTATTCAAAGGTTTAGATAGAACTAAAGTTGATAAAATCAATGAATTGATTGATGCTTTAAATGAAAAGAATAGATTGTTAGAGAAACAAGAAGATATTTTATATGAAGAGCATGACAAGTTTACTAGTATGCAAAAATCTCTTGCTTTAGAGGTTAAAAGAAATGAAATGCTTTCTTATGAATTATCTGCTTGTCATGAAACTGTGTCTAATTTAAAGAGCGTTAATGATGATTTAAATGCTAAGCTAGAAGAAGCAAATAAGTCTAGTTCTTATGTAGAGCATGTTAGTATTTGTAATAGATCTAAGGATTTTGATGTTGATGCATGTGTTGAACACCTTACTTCTATTGCAAAATTAAATGGTGAAGTGGCAAGTCTTAATGCTCAACTTAAGACTTGCAAAAATGACTTTGATAAGTTAAAATTTGCTAGGGATGCCTACACCGTTGGTAGACATCCCTCAATTAAGGATGGACTTGGCTTTCGAAAGGAAGCCAAGAACTTAACAAGCCAAAGGGTCCCATTCCCAACAAGGAGAAAGGGAAGGCCCCTATGGCTAGTAGTAATCAAAAGAATCATGCTTTCATGTATAATGATAGAAAAGTTTCTAGAAACTCTCATTATAATAGGAGTTGTAATGCTTTTGATTCTCATGCTATGATTGCTTCAAGTTCTAACTTTAATGGTAGGCCTAGGAGAAACTTTGTGTCTCATGCTCCTAGGAAAGTGTGTAATAAACCTACCACTGTTTTTCATGCTTGCAACACTACATATGTACTTTCATGTAAAAATGAAAAAGTGGTTGCTAGAAAGATGGGTCCAAATGCAAGGGAGACAAGACTTGCATTTGGGTCCCAAAGGCTATTGTAACTAACCTCGTAGGACCCAACAAGAGTTGGGTACCTAAAACCCAAGCCTAATTTGCCTTGCAGGTTTATGCATCCGGGGGCTCAAGCTAGATTATCGACAGCGGATGCACAAACCACATGACGGGGGAGAAGAAGATGTTCACCTCCTATGTCAAGAACAAAGATTCCCAAGATTCGATCATCTTTGGAGATGGGAATCAAGGCAAGGTTAAAGGACTAGGAAAGATAGCTATTTCATCCGAGCATTCCATATCTAATGTGTTCTTAGTTGAATCGCTCGGGTACAACTTGTTGTCCGTTAGTCAACTATGTAATATGGGTTACAATTGTTTATTTACCAATGTAGATGTGTCTGTCTTTAGAAGGAGTGATGGTTCACTAGCTTTTAAGGGTGTACTAGACGGCAAACTCTACTTAGTTGATTTTTCGAAAGAGGAGGCCGATCTAGATGCATGCTTAATTGCTAAGACTAGCATGGGCTGGTTGTGGCATCGCCGTCTAGCACATGTTGGGATGAAGAACCTTCATAAACTTCTAAAGGGAGAACATGTGTTAGGTCTAACCAATGTGTTTTCCGAAAAAGATAGACCTTGTGCAGCTTGTCAAGTAGGTAAACAGGTGGGAAGCGCTCATCACAGCAAGAATGTGATGACCACATCAAGACCTCTAGAGCTACTTCATATGGACCTCTTCGGACCCGTCGCCTACCTCAGCATCGGGGGAAGTAAGTATGGTCTTGTTATCGTTGATGATTTTTCCCGCTTCACTTGGGTATTCTTTTTGCAGGATAAATCAGAAACCTAAGTGACCCTAAAGCGCTTTCTAAGGAGAGCTCAAAACGAATTTGAGCTCAAGGTGAAGAAGATAAGAAGCGACAACGGGTCCGAGTTCAAGAACTTACAAGTGGAGGAGTACCTTGAGGAGGAAGGAATTAAGCACGAGTTCTCCGCTCCCTACACACCATAGCAAAACGGTGTGGTAGAGAGGAAGAACAGGATGCTCATAGACATCGCGAGGACGATGCTTGGAGAATTCAAGACGCCCGAGCGGTTTTGGTCGGAAGCTGTGAACACAACTTGCCACGCCATAAACCGGGTCTACCTTCATCGCCTCCTCAAGAAGACCTCGTATGAACTACTAACCGGTAACAAACCCAATGTTTCATACTTTTGTGTATTTGGGAGTAAATGCTATATTCTAATAAAGAAAGGTAGAAGTTCCAAATTTGCTCCCAAAGTTGTAGAAGGGTTTTTGTTAGGTTATGACTCAAATACAAAGGCGTATAGAGTCTTCAACAAATCATCGGGTTTGGTTGAAGTCTCTAGCGACGTTGTATTTAATGAAACTAATGGCTCTCCAAGAGAGCAAGTTGATCTTGATGATGTAGATGAAGATGACGTTCCATCGGCCGCAATTCGCACCATGGCGATTGGAGATGTGCGACCACAGGAACACCAAGAGCAAGATCAACCCTCTTCCTCAACGATGGTGCATCCCCCAACTCAAGATGATGAACAGGTTCCTCAAGAGGAGGTGTGTGATCAAGGGGGAGCACAAGAAGACCAAGTTGTGGAGGAAGAAGCACCACGGGCCCCTCCAACTCAAGTTCGAGCGACGATTCAAAGGAATCATCCCGTCGACCAGATTTTGGGTGATATAAGCAAGGGAGTAACTACTCGCTCAAGATTAGCTAACTTTTGTGAGCATTACTCGTTTGTCTCTTCTATTGAGCCTTTCAGGGTAGAAGAGGCCTTGCTAGATCCGGACTGGGTGTTGGCCATGCAGGAAGAGCTCAACAACTTCAAGCGAAATGAAGTTTGGACCCTGGTACCACGTCCCAAGCAAAACGTTGTGGGAACCAAGTGGGTGTTCTGCAACAAGCAAGACGAGCACAGGGTGGTGACATGAAACAAGGCTCGACTTGTGGCAAAAGGTTATGCCCAAGTCGCAGGTTTGGATTTCGAGGAGACTTTTGCTCCTGTGGCTAGGCTAGAGTCTATTCGCATTCTATTAGCCTATGTCGCTCACCACTCTTTCAGGTTGTTCCAAATGGATGTGAAGAGTGCTTTCCTTAATGGGCCAATCAAGAAGGAGGTGTACGTGGAGCAACCCCTGGCTTTGAGGATGAACGGTACCCCGACCATGTGTGTAAGCTCTCTAAGGCGCTCTATGGACTTAAGCAAGCCCCAAGAGCATGGTATGAATGCCTTAGAGATTTCCTAATTGCTAATGCTTTCAAGGTTGGGAAAACCGATCCAACTCTTTTCACTAAGACTTGTGATGGTGACCTATTTGTGTGCCAAATTTATGTCGATGACATAATATTTGGTTCTACTAACCAAAAGTCTTGTGAGGAGTTTAGCAGGGTGATGACACAGAAATTTGAGATGCCGATGATGGGCGAGTTGAACTACTTCCTTGGGTTCCAAGTGAAGCAACTCAAGGATGGCACCTTCATCTCCCAAACGAAGTACACGCAAGACTTGCTCAAGCGGTTTGGGATGAAGGACGCCAAGCCCTCAAAGACTCCAATGGGAACCGACGGACATGTCAACCTCAACAAAGGAGGTAAGTTCGTTGATCAAAAGGCATATCGGTCTATGATAGGTTCCTTGCTTTACTTATGTGCTAGTAGACCAGATATTATGCTTAGCGTTTGCATGTGTGCTAGATTGTAACACCCTAAAGTTCAATTTTGTGAGGACAAGGAAAATTTCTCAAAAATTTTAAATCAAAACACCTTTCCTTAAAGATAATCATAATTTAGAAGTTTCTAGTCCCGAAATGAATATGTTAAAAATATATAATTAAAGATACTTAGATAATCTAAATTGCCTTTGGATTAGGTTATACAGAAGAATTATGATTAAACTATTTCTTAATATATATAGTCTACAATATAAATTTGATTTCCCTAGAATTAATAAGGTATGGATTATTCTCTACTATATGATTAAAAGCTTGTCTAAAAGAACTAAAATAAATAAAGAAATATATAAAATATGTTTTTGCACATTATGCTGAAGTTCTATATGTGTATCCAAATTAAGGGTTTGAACTTTAAACTTGTGTTGATTTGAAATTCAAATGGAAAGGAAAATAGAAAAGGAAAAATAGAAAGAAAAAGGAAAAAGAATAAAACCTGCTGTTGGGCCGCAACCACACAATTCGGCCCAGCCAAACTTAACACCCGCGCGGCCCAGGTTTCTCTCCCGCGCGCGCCCCCGTCATCTTCTCGCTGACGTGTGGGGCCCACAGACCAGTCTCTCACGCGCTTGCGCCTTGACTGGCTCGTGCGCCGACAGGTGGGGCCCGCGAGTCAGCCAGTGCACTCTTGCGGGCGCGTCGCGTTTCTCTGGCGGGTGGGGCCCCCTCGTCAGTCGACCGGGGCTCTTCCGTGCTTGCCCTCATCTTATCGCCGCCAGGTGGGCCCGCTCGGACAGCTCGTTCTCCTACCTCCAACAAACCGCGACTTCTTCTCCGCTTCCACCGCTGGCCGGATTGTTCTCGCTGGCCGTTCTCCTCACCTCGGACCCTATCGCCGTGCTATAAAACCCAACGCCACCCTTCCTGCTCCTTCATCCACCCGTGAGCCGCCACCATCGGCGTGTGGAAGACAAGAGTTGTTTCCTCACCAATTCCGCGCCGTCACCGCGGGATCTCACCGTGGCTGCGGTATCGACCTCAAAGACCCATTCCGGGGATCGGCGTCGAGCCACGAAGCGCTTGGTGTCGTCGGTGGGCGGCGAGGAACCTCGTGCTCACCGGAATTCCATACCGTCGTCGTGACTTCCGCCGTGCGCCGTGGGCAAGCCTCCTGGTGACCTAATCCCCGGTATTGTTCCCACCACTGTGCTCGCCATCTTCCCCTCTCGGTGTAGTAGCGATCAATTTCTATATGGAGGCGGTTTTCACCGGATTGCGTGCTCGCCGGCGAACCGGCCGCCGTGAATGGGCGGCGCTGTCGTCGCTCGTCGGGCGAATTGGGGGAGACGGCCGCGGGCCGTTGGATCTAGCATGTGCGGCTCAGATTAGAGTTGAATACCCCTTCGCGTTGGAGTTGATCCTGGCCGTTGGCACCAGATCGTAAGCATCACGTTGGATCGCGATTAATTGAATCTGGACCCTCGATTTTGAATCCAGCGGCCGGGAGCGCATACCGCTTCGCGGTAGGCTCAGTCTAATCTGATCCGTTGGGATCGGATCGGACGGCTAAGATCATCCGATACCCTTTCGGCCCTGGTCGTCTTTCTAAAGAGCCACTGGACTTTGCAGAAAACAACCCGCCGTCCTCGCTCACTGTTCGTTGAGTCGGGGGAAACTTACGCTGTGGCCCCTGAGTTTCTTTTTATTTGACGCGCAGTCCAGATAACAGAGAAATAAGATTATTAATATTAAAAATTGATTTTTAGTATAAAAATAAATCTTAAAACTTGTATAATTCATATTTAATTCATTTTAACTCCAAATTGAGTCATTCCAGTTGCAATAATTTTGTTATAATATTGCCTATCAACTAGTAACACTTTTTAGCCATGAAACTTGAAGTGAAATTGTTCATTTGAATTAGTCTGTTCTAGGTGCTTAATAACTTCAGAAATTCATAACTAAATAACTATAACTCCAAATTTAGTGATTCTTGTTCCTACAATCTCGTAGCAACGCGTAGATTATTATTATCCAGTTTGTACTTATGTTTGGTGTAATGTTAATTTTGCCTATACAATGTTTGTTTGTATTGCTACGACTAGAGCGAGGTCACGTGTCATCTGAAGAGCAAGTTGGTACCTGGATTCTCAAGTCCCAGGCAAGTTGTGCCCTTGATCACTTCTTTTTACCCAGCCATGTTCTGATTAATCATAATGATCTGCATAGGTTAATTTTGATGGGACCCAATAGGTTACCCTAGTTTGATTATCTTTATACCTTGTTTACCACTGAACCTTTTTGGGTAGTACTTGCTAGTGCTTTATGTGGTTTTGGGTATGAAGATACACTTTATTCATGATTATACTTTTATTATCAGTTGTTATTTACTGTTCATGATAAGATCATTATGTTAATTGGAACATGGAGAACCACCCGGGAAAACAGTGCTACCACAAGGGAGGAATGGGACCCCTTGGCTGATTAATTAGGAAAGCTAGTGGAAGACTACCTTACCCGAAAGGGGCAAGGGCAGTAGGGGAGTGGTCAGTGTAGGGAGGCCCTCGGGAGGATTTTGCTGCGATGGTGGTCCTGCAAGGGATTCCTGCATTGGAACTTCCTATAAACTGTAGCGGGTTTTCGGAAGCTAGTGGAACTTTGTAAAGGCCTCGTAGTGGATCCCTAGCCATTCACCTCGGTAGTGTCTAAGGGCCTTGCAAACCCTGGCGACATGGGATACACGACTTGTGGGTAAAGATGCGCAACCTCTGCAGAGTGTAAAACTGGTATACTAGCCGTGCTCACGGTCATGAGCGGCTCGGACACTCACATGATTAATCTATGGAACTTAAATTCAATTTGTCATATGCATTGCATCGCAGGTGGAGTTGTTACTTTTGTTCTACTATTTAACTAGGTTGGTATTTACTTATACTTAGTAACTGCTAATAAAATTTTGACCAACTTTAAAAGCAATGCTCAGCTCTAACCATCTTTTTGGTAAGCCTTACACTTCACGTGAGCTCCCACCTTTAGCGGGTTCATGCACATTATTCCCCACAACTTGTTGAGCGATGAACGTATGTGAGCTCACTCTTGCTGTCTCACACACCCCACAGGTCAAGAACAGGTACCACAGGATGAAGCGCATGGAGGATGCTGCGATGTGCTCGTGAGAGGTCTAGGCCGTCGTCTCCCAGTCAACTTTGGGTTGCTGGACCGTTGTCTCCTTATAATGTAATTATTTATTTTGTATAGAACTCCTGTTATATATAAAGATGTGACATTCGATCCTGTGCCATGATTCATCATATGTGTGAGACTTGGTCCCAGCACACCTGGTGATTATGTTCGCGCCCGGGTTTTGGACCCCTAAAATCCGGGTGTGACAGAAGTGGTATCAGAGGAATGTTGACTGTAAGACAAAACCTAGATAGAACTGGACAACCATTATCTACTTACCTCTGCTACTCTGATTCTTTTCTAAACTTAACTTAATCTATTCTTATCTATTTCCGCTTTACTCTGATTATTCTTACCTTTTCTTTCTAAAGACAAATATGAATTTCACACTTTGAAATCCCGTGCCTAAAATGACCTTTAGGAATAAGAGACATAATCTTAGGAACAAAAACAAAACTATTTTTGTGGTTATCTATGCACTTGAATGTTTGTTCTTATGATACTTGTCTGATTTGAATCTTTGATTGAGTGTGATGAGTTGTGGAGTAATGTCCACAATTGCATCTGCATATACACATAGGTATAAAAATATATTTATAAAATAACTAGACAACCTAGATTATCCCCATTGGAACATATCTAGCTTAAGAGATTTATCTTATCCTAAAAGATCTAATTCTAACCAATTCATCTTATCTTAAAAGATTCTCCCTTATCTTAATAGATCCATCTCATCTTAAAAGATACTTATCTTATCTTGAAAAGATTTTATCTCATCCTAATAGATCTAACTGACCTCAAAAGATTTTATCTTATCTTTATGGATCCATCTTATCCTAATAGGCATACTTATCCACCCTAGTTCATCAACCATGATCTAATGCAAATTAATTAGATCTTATCTAGTTAAACTAGTCATACCAATCTAATTTAGATCTCATCTAACCTAATATGATCTAATCTAAAGTGACTTATCAAACATGTTAGATAATACTGATGAAATAGATTAGACTCTACTCCTATAAAACATGTCTTAACTTAGTTCACCCTGCACTAAATTAAGAACGACAAGATTAACTTGACCATATACATATGCAACTACCTTACCATCCGATAGTTGCATAATCCCTCTGTGTTAACACTAATAGAGCTTCTGACCTACCTACACCGTATACCCCATCCTATCTCAAAAGATTCTAACATATCCTAACAAGATATATCTTACCCTGATAAATCTATCTAACATAAACTAGTCTAATCTAGATCATATCTAATTTAATATGGTCTAATCTAGTGTGAGTTACTTAATGCTGGTGGAAAGGATAAGGCCATACTCCTAAATCACTTAAGCCTAATTTGGAGACTTATATCAACTTGGCCATACACAACAACTCGACCTATATAACCAGTTACATAACTTACCCAATCAATAGAGTCTTAATGGATTGCATAATCTATCAACCACCACCTGACATCAAACCAAATTTTGACCTACATCATGTAGTCTATCTCACCCGTATATATCTCTCATCCTGACAGATTTCATCTTACCCTTGGATATTCACCTTATACAACTGGTTACCCCAATCTGGACGTAAAACAAAGATTAAGCCCTACTAAAGAATCTTCAAATTATAACCAGCTACTAGCTTATTCATTCCGCTTATTGAATAATTTCCTTTGCAAAACTATTACCATATGCTTCTAACTTTCATGGTCAATACCAGGAAAGGAAAGATTATCACGTAACAGCAAACAGAAATGAATCCTCCAAATCCTCCACCTGTTGAAATCGATCAAGTGGTTGCTGCCCAAAGACTGGTAATACAACAATTAACAGACCTGGTGACCGAGATGCAAAACCAGATAAGACAACAACGCGAGGAAATACGTCAGGTCCGCCAAGAAATAAGGCAAGCACGGTTGGAGAGACAACAACAACAACCTCGACCACCACCACCAGCTCCACCAAGCTACATAGATATAAATTATGATGATTTGTAAGATCTAGATGTTACTTTAGTCAGTAGATGATATGATATTATTTTAGAAGGAACAATAAGGTCTATTGACCCTATGTTTTGTTAAAGAATTATGCCTCATGCCGAGATTTCTTTGTTTGTGCATATGTTCCGAGAACAATATGAGTACACATCCTTTTCTTACAAATCTCGAGGACGAGATTATTTTTAAGGGGGGTAGGATTTGTAACACCCTAAAGTTCAATTTTGTGAGGACAAGGAAAATTTCTCAAAAATTTTAAATCAAAACACCTTTCCTTAAAGATAATCATAATTTAGAAGTTTCTAGTCCCGAAATGAATATGTTAAAAATATATAATTAAAGATACTTAGATAATCTAAATTGCCTTTGGATTAGGTTATACAGAAGAATTATGATTAAACTATTTCTTAATATATATAGTCTACAATATAAATTTGATTTCCCTAGAATTAATAAGGTATGGATTATTCTCTACTATATGATTAAAAGCTTGTCTAAAAGAACTAAAATAAATAAAGAAATATATAAAATATGTTTTTGCACATTATGCTGAAGTTCTATATGTGTATCCAAATTAAGGGTTTGAACTTTAAACTTGTGTTGATTTGAAATTCAAATGGAAAGGAAAATAGAAAAGGAAAAATAGAAAGAAAAAGGAAAAAGAATAAAACCTGCTGTTGGGCCGCAACCACACAATTCGGCCCAGCCAAACTTAACACCCGCGCGGCCCAGGTTTCTCTCCCGCGCGCGCCCCCGTCATCTTCTCGCTGACGTGTGGGGCCCACAGACCAGTCTCTCACGCGCTTGCGCCTTGACTGGCTCGTGCGCCGACAGGTGGGGCCCGCGAGTCAGCCAGTGCACTCTTGCGGGCGCGTCGCGTTTCTCTGGCGGGTGGGGCCCCCTCGTCAGTCGACCGGGGCTCTTCCGTGCTTGCCCTCATCTTATCGCCGCCAGGTGGGCCCGCTCGGACAGCTCGTTCTCCTACCTCCAACAAACCGCGACTTCTTCTCCGCTTCCACCGCTGGCCGGATTGTTCTCGCTGGCCGTTCTCCTCACCTCGGACCCTATCGCCGTGCTATAAAACCCAACGCCACCCTTCCTGCTCCTTCATCCACCCGTGAGCCGCCACCATCGGCGTGTGGAAGACAAGAGTTGTTTCCTCACCAATTCTACGCCGTCACCGCGGGATCTCACCGTGGCTGCGGTATCGACCTCAAAGACCCATTCCGGGGATCGGCGTCGGGCCACGAAGCGCTTGGTGTCGTCGGTGGGCGGCGAGGAACCTCGTGCTCACCGGAATTCCATACCGTCGTCGTGACTTCCGCCGTGCGCCGTGGGCAAGCCTCCTGGTGACCTAATCCCCGGTATTGTTCCCACCACTGTGCTCGCCATCTTCCCCTCTCGGTGTAGTAGCGATCAATTTCTATATGGAGGCGGTTTTCACCGGATTGCGTGCTCGCCGGCGAACCGGCCGCCGTGAATGGGCGGCGCTGTCGTCGCTCGTCGGGCGAATTGGGGGAGACGGCCGCGGGCCGTTGGATCTAGCATGTGCGGCTCAGATTAGAGTTGAATACCCCTTCGCGTTGGAGTTGATCCTGGCCGTTGGCACCAGATCGTAAGCATCACGTTGGATCGCGATTAATTGAATCTGGACCCTCGATTTTGAATCCAGCGGCCGGGAGCGCATACCGCTTCGCGGTAGGCTCAGTCTAATCTGATCCGTTGGGATCGGATCGGACGGCTAAGATCATCCGATACCCTTTCGGCCCTGGTCGTCTTTCTAAAGAGCCCCTGGACTTTGCAGAAAACAACCCGCCGTCCTCGCTCACTGTTCGTTGAGTCGGGGGAAACTTACGCTGTGGCCCCTGAGTTTCTTTTTATTTGACGCGCAGTCCAGATAACAGAGAAATAAGATTATTAATATTAAAAATTGATTTTTAGTATAAAAATAAATCTTAAAACTTGTATAATTCATATTTAATTCATTTTAACTCCAAATTGAGTCATTCCAGTTGCAATAATTTTGTTATAATATTGCCTATCAACTAGTAACACTTTTTAGCCATGAAACTTGAAGTGAAATTGTTCATTTGAATTAGTCTGTTCTAGGTGCTTAATAACTTCAGAAATTCATAACTAAATAACTATAACTCCAAATTTAGTGATTCTTGTTCCTACAATCTCGTAGCAACGCGTAGATTATTATTACCCAGTTTGTACTTATGTTTGGTGTAATGTTAATTTTGCCTATACAATGTTTGTTTGTATTGCTACGACTAGAGCGAGGTCACGTGTCATCTGAAGAGCAAGTTGGTACCTGGATTCTCAGGTCCCAGGCAAGTTGTGCCCTTGATCACTTCTTTTTACCCAGCCATGTTCTGATTAATCATAATGATCTGCATAGGTTAATTTTGATGGGACCCAATAGGTTACCCTAGTTTGATTATCTTTATACCTTGTTTACCACTGAACCTTTTTGGGTAGTACTTGCTAGTGCTTTATGTGGTTTTAGGTATGAAGATACACTTTATTCATGATTATACTTTTATTATCAGTTGTTATTTACTGTTCATGATAAGATCATTATGTTAATTGGAACATGGAGAACCACCCGGGAAAACAGTGCTACCACAAGGGAGGAATGGGACCCCTTGGCTGATTAATTAGGAAAGCTAGTGGAAGACTACCTTACCCGAAAGGGGCAAGGGCAGTAGGGGAGTGGTCAGTGTAGGGAGGCCCTCGGGAGGATTTTGCTGCGATGGCGGTCCTGCAAGGGATTCCTGCATTGGAACTTCCTATAAACTGTAGCGGGTTTTCGGAAGCTAGTGGAACTTTGTAAAGGCCTCGTAGTGGATCCCTAGCCATTCACCTCGGTAGTGTCTAAGGGCCTTGCAAACCCTGGCGACATGGGATACACGACTTGTGGGTAAAGATGCGCAACCTCTGCAGAGTGTAAAACTGGTATACTAGCCGTGCTCACGGTCATGAGCGGCTCGGACACTCACATGATTAATCTATGGAACTTAAATTCAATTTGTCATATGCATTGCATCGCAGGTGGAGTTGTTACTTTTGTTCTACTATTTAACTGGGTTGGTATTTACTTATACTTAGTAACTGCTAATAAAATTTTGACCAACTTTAAAAGCAATGCTCAGCTCTAACCATCTTTTTGGTAAGCCTTACACTTCACGTGAGCTCCCACCTTTAGCGGGTTCATGCACATTATTCCCCACAACTTGTTGAGCGATGAACGTATGTGAGCTCACTCTTGCTGTCTCACACACCCCACAGGTCAAGAACAGGTACCACAGGATGAAGCGCATGGAGGATGCTGCGATGTGCTCGTGAGAGGTCTAGGCCGTCGTCTCCCAGTCAACTTTGGGTTGCTGGACCGTTGTCTCCTTATAATGTAATTATTTATTTTGTATAGAACTCCTGTTATATATAAAGATGTGACATTCGATCCTGTGCCATGATTCATCATATGTGTGAGACTTGGTCCCAGCACACCTGGTGATTATGTTCGCGCCCGGGTTTTGGACCCCTAAAATCCGGGTGTGACACCTTGTGGCCGTTAAGAGGATTCTTAGATATTTAGTTGCTACGCCTTGCTTCGGGATCTGGTATCCAAAGGGGTCTACCTTTGACTTGATTGGATATTCAGACTCCGATTATGCCGGGTGCAAGGTTGATAGGAAGAGTACATCAGGGACATGCCAATTCCTAGGAAGGTCCCTGGTGTCTTGGAGTTCAAAGAAATAAACTTCCGTTGCCCTATCCACCGCTGAGGCCGAGTATGTTGCCGCAGGACAGTGTTGCGCGCAACTACTTTGGATGAGGCAAACCCTCCGGGACTTTGGCTACAATCTGAGCAAAGTCCCACTCCTATGTGATAATGAGAGTGCAATCCGCATGGCGGATAATCCTATTGAACACAGCCGCACTAAGCACATAGACATCCGGCATCACTTCCTAAGAGACCACCAACAAAAGGGGGATATCAAGGTGTACCATATTAACACCGAAAACCAGCTAGCCGATATCTTCACCAAGCCTTTAGATGAGAAAAGGTTTTGCAGGTTGCGTAGTGAGCTAAATGTCTTAGATTCGCGTAACTTAGATTGATCTATAGCATACATGTGTTTTATGCCCTTGATCATGTAATTTATGCATTTCAATCTATTTTGTTCATTTGTGGTGCTCAAGTTGTAAACATGATCTCCGGACCTCACAAGTCCATTTGCAAGTGATGCACTTATTTAGTGCGAGGCATGCTACAACTTGACCCTTTGAGACTAACCTTTGTGTTTGAGTTCTTGATCTAGTCTCAAAGGTGAATTGAAAGGGAAAGGTGAACTTGGACCATGCAAAGACTTCCACTGCACTCCGGTAATAACTCCAAGTTCATATCTATGTTCTTATTGCCTTTTTGCTCTTAATTGACAATTTTGGTGAGGCAATGGGGATGGGGTTAAAAGGCCAAGAATGATCCCGTTTTGGTGCTTAATGCCAAAGGGGAAGAAATTAAGGCCAAAGCAAATGGATCAGCTACCACTTGTGAAATTTCAAAAAGAGTAGAGTTAGAACTTTTGATTTGTCAAAATACTCTTATTGTCTCTTATTGTCAAAAGTTAGTCTCTTGTGGGGAGAATGGTTGATTATGGGAAAAGGGGGGAGTTTTGGATCTACGATCAATTTCTCTTGGAATATCTCTCTTTATGCCTCAACAAGTGTGTTTGACTTAGACATAGGAAATTGAATTTGATTTGCAAAAACAAACCAAGTGGTGGCAAAGAATGATCCAAATATGTCAAAATTGAATAAAAAACAATTCTTGTTCTCCATTGCATTGATGTTGCACTTATTTTAGTTGCTTTTTGATGTGTTGGCATAAATCACCAAAAAGGGGGAGATTGAAAGGGAAATGTGCCCTTGGGCCATTTCTAAAGTGTTTTGGTGATTAAGTGCACAACACATTTCCTCTAAGTGCTCATTTGTGCCAAAGAGTGAAGAAGTGCAAATCATATTACAAGGTACGTTTCTAGACTTAGTACATTGATTTGAGTACTAATGTATTGTGTCTAAGTGTTAGAAATAGGAAAAATTGGTTTGGAATAGAGTTGGCTGTGTACAGCCAAATGCAGCTCGGTCTGGATGCACCGGACTGTCCGGTGCGCCAGACCAGTCTCCGGTGAACAGGCCACTCTCGGGACTTGATGGCGGCGTACGACTATAATTCACCAGACTGTCCGGTGGTGCATCGGACTGTCCGGTGAGTCGTCCACGGCGAAGTCGTCGCTCTCGGGAAACGTTCAACGGCGTACGGCTAAAATTCACCGGACTATCCGATGAGGCACCGGACTGTCCGGTGAACCAACGGTCGACTGCGCCAACGGTCGGCCGTGCAATCCGCGCGCAACGCATGGGCGCGCCAACGGTCGGCAGGGGGCACCGGATTGTCCGGTGTGCACCGGACAGTGTCCGGTGAGCCAACTGCCGCAAATCTGCAACGGTCGGATGCGCCAGAAAAGGAAGGAGATCGCGCACCAGACAGCTACAGGGACTGTCCAGTGGCGCACCGGACTGTCCGGTGCGCCACCCAACAGAAAGCAAGATTTGCCTTCCAAAGTTGCCTCCAACGGCTCCTAGCTGCCTTGGGGCTATAAAAGGGACCCCTAGGCGCATGGAGGAGTCACCTAAGCATACTTTGAGCATTATAAGTCTTCCACACTCCGTCTCCACGCACTTGATTGACTTTGTTAGTGATTTGAGCTCCATTCTAGTGGTGAACTTGTTGCGATTCATTTGAGCTCAAGTCTTGGCTGTGTGTGTGCGTATTGCTGCGGATTTGTGTGTGTTGCTTCCCACCCTTACTCTAGTGCTTTCATTTTGATCTTTGTTGTAAGGGCAAGAGACTCCAACTTGTGGAGATTCCTCGCAAACGGGAAAAGAGATAAGTAAGAAGAACACCGTGGTATTCAAGTTGATCATTGGATCACTTGAAAGGGGTTGAGTGCAACCCTCGTCCATTGGGACGCCACAACGTGGAGGTAGGCAAGTGTTATACTTGCCGAACCACGGGATAAACTCGCGTGTCTTGTGTGATTGTTTTTCTGTGATACTTGTGTGTTCGCAAGAGCTCACTACTTAGCCATTCTAACACTTAACCAAGTTTTGTGGCTATTAGTTGTTGAATTTTACAGGATCACCTATTCACCCCCCCCCCTCTAGGTGCTCTCAGTTGTGGCCTCTCGTGGCCGCGGTTCTTCTTTTTATTTTTGCCGTCCTGGGTGACGACACCTGAGCCACCCGTCTGGGCAACCCTGGTCTGCGGTGCCGAGTGCCATGCGCGGCTCTCAGCAGCTCTGGCACACTTGTCAGCCAGAGTGAAGAGCGTGGTGACAGTTTCCACGTCATGCGTGGCCAACTTCTCCAGCATCTTCTCATCACGTACCCCTGGTGGAAAGCGGTGATGATGGAAGCATCGGAGATACAAGGTATAGTCCCCCGTACCTTAGTGAAGCGGGAGATGAAAGCCCGGAGAGTTTCCCCAGGTTCCTGCCTCACTGCATGGAGGTGAGCCTCCACGCCATGCCGCTGATAAGAACTGGCGAAATTCGCTGTGAACCACGCGTAGAGCTCTTCCCAGGAGTAGATCGATCCTGGGGTGAGGTTCATGAGCCAGGTCCGGGCTGGCCCAGACAAGGCTACATGGAAATATGTTGCCATTACAGCAGTGTCTCCACCTGCTGCCGTAATAGCGGTGACGTATACCTGCAAGAATTCCGACGGGTTTGACGTACCGTCGTACTTTTCTGACAGGTATGGCCGGAACTTGGATGGCCAAGTCACCGCGTGGAGATAATCCGCCAGTGCGGCGCAGCCCACGCCAGCCAATGGGACACCCGCCTGAATTCGGGCACCCCTTGGAGTTTGCGGCACAATCGCGGTGAAGTCTAGGTCGAGGTTGCGACCCTCGATGTTCTGTCGGCGCTCACGTGCCCTCTCCAGAGAGACTCGGGCATCCTCGCCCGCACGCCTATGGTTGAGTTCTGCCCGCAGGTCATCAGGCCTCTCTAGAGAGACTGGAGCGTCCTCTCCCGCTCGCATGCGGTTGAGCTCCGCCCGCAGGTCCTCAGTTGGTGCGGCCTTCGCCGAGGGTGAGCGCATTGACGCTGACGCCTCGTGCTGACGCCGGAACGACCGAGGCCTGGACCTGGCCGAGCCAGATTGCGCCATGCCAAGGAGACGATTGACATCGTCGCGCCACTGCTTCATGGCCCTCAGCAAGGCCGTGGAACTTGAAGGGTGGTGTAGCAACTCCCTGGTTGTAGACAACGCCCCAGGAGCAACCCTAGACGAAGCTCGGGATGTCTGTGCAGGCGTGTGCTGCTGCGCCGCGCACAGCAGCAGTACCAGGCGCAGGGTGGTTGGAGCTTCGTGGCATGGAAGATGCAGCTTCTTCCTCCATCAGGAAGTCCTCAGAAGTCAAGTCGCGGTGCTCGATGATCTGAACCATCGTGTTGAGCAGAAAAGCAGGCAAAAAACCTAAAGCCAAGCCCCCTACCTGGCGCGCCAAATGTCGGAGAGGAAATTCTCCGGCCGGGTGGCGGAACGCACCCGCCCTAAATCCTAAGATGAGGAGGGGGCCTAAGCATTTTGCCTGCTAGGTGGATACGGGAAGAACACAAGAGCACACAAGGGTTTAGAGTGGTTCAGGCCGCCGGAGCGTAAAACCCTACCTCCACTGTGTGTATGTTGTATTGTGTATGAGCTTGAGT
This sequence comes from Zea luxurians, assembly GCA_029449295.1. NCBI lineage: Eukaryota > Viridiplantae > Streptophyta > Magnoliopsida > Poales > Poaceae > Zea > Zea luxurians. Next base: position 235,141,273 of record JAOPSE010000001.1, on the reverse strand, counting down.
TGGGTCTTTTCTTGTAACGTTGTGTGCCTTTCCTTTTATAGCTCAAGGGTGGCACATACAAGGATGCTGAGTCCCGACATGTGGGCCCAGGAGCATAATGGAAGGAATACATTATAGGAGTAACTAATTCCAGTAACGCCTGAGCAATCTCCTGGTGCCATGATGTCCGCAGTCCGTGCAGTATTGATATGCGGCGGTAGCTTCCTTGGTAACGTGCGAGTAATGATGAGCGTAGTGCACGCGGCAGTATGGGTGTGTCGCCTGCCAGTGGAATGGACAGGCACACCGCCTGCGGAATGGACAGGTCGCCGCCTGCCAACGGAATGGATAGGTCTCAATAAATGCAGAGGCAGCACACCGCCTGCCAGTGGAATGGACAGGCGGCACGCCTTACCCTTAATAAATGCAGAGGCCGCGTAACCCAGAGGCCTTACGTCAGGCTCCGCCCGTTGGCTTACGTCACGTGCAGTAGGCCACGTGGCAGTATCGGGTCTCCACTTGGGCGGGGAGCAGAAGTGTCTGCAGACAGGTCCGCACCAGACTAGGTCTGGACACGTGTCGGTACCGGACCCCGCCTGGGTCCTGTTCAAGGCCCGTGTATGTTCTGTCCTAGGACCTTGGGAACCCATTGTGGGCGGCCCGGACCCCATACGGGAGGGTCTGGATCTCATTCTAGGGGTCCGGCTTGCACACGTGGCGGTCCTGGACCGACCTTGGAGGTCCAAACTGCATATCCAGGGGTCCGGCGCTCTCCCATGGGGGTCCTAACTCACCGCTAATGCCTTGGAGTATATCACCTTCTCTGGACATGTGGCGGCTCCAGACCCGCCCATGTGGTGGAGTCGGGCGCTGCTGTGGACCTAGAGTAGTCGCCCGTGACTGGGACGAGCCATGGCCTGGTCCCACACACAGCACCTTTACCACACGACTAAGAGATAGCTACGTGGGCACTGCGACTTTATACAGTAGTAAGGGGTACCCTAGTTTCAGGGTACCGACAACAGTGTTTCAATATCAACTAACACAATGTTTACATCACGCACAAATCCACAAATTTATATTTTCTTAATAACATACAATAGGCGTAATAAGTATAGTACAACGATGCTTGTTTGTCTCTTGTTTTACGTGTCGTGGCAACTAAGTGCAAATTATTAACACGTTTGATTTTGTTTTTTCTTTAACTAATGTGGTCATCTTTTACGTGGAGGCTTTTTGGACCGCGTAGACACTAAGATAACATCTACAGTCATCAACTTGAATGGTGGGAATATTTGAAATATTCTATCGTTTGAACACAGAAAACTGACAACACATACAAATTGATGACTATAGGTATATGTGTGTGTTGTCTTTAAATAGCTAGGCTTTCGGTGTTCCTGTGATCAAAAGCTAAAATTGAATTTGTTCGTTATCCATGTCACTCAACTGCCAGAATGAGCGAGCGAGCGAGCAAAGCAGAGACGCTTATGAAAAATGTTGTGAGGTGGTATCGAGTAAGGGCCACGCTCTCCTAGGGCTAAGAGTAAGAGGCAGCAGGAATTCAGGTGGAAGGGACATGTGTTGATGCAGCTTCGCTTGCTGATAATGGGTATCCATGGCCTTAGTAAAATGGTTGTGTAGGTCAGGCCTAGACGGTGTTTGCATGCATGGCCTCAGTAGTTCGACTAATGGCTAGAGAATCCAATAGTAACTAATAGCTAAAATTATTCCAAACAAGACTAGTTAATAGTCTCAAACAAGTTATTAGATAGCTTTCTCCTACCAGCACCTAACAATTAGCAGCTTAGACTTACTAATTGAATGTATCTCCTGCGTCAATTGCCCAACGCTCAAAAGGACAACAGTAATGCATGCGCTATTGTACCGTGTCAGTGCATCCTCGCTATAAAGTGATAGGTTCTCCTTGTGACATGAACAACACTTGAAAATTACAAATATGTGCAAAGTGGTTGCCTAATAAGACAAGTATGGCAGAACACGGCAACGGTGATCAAGAAAATGCCAAGTGCTGTTGAGAAGTCATGTTCCCAAGCTAGAAAAGTGTGAGATGCAATAGGAATTAGGGTAATTGAAGGCCGTCGTTCTCGCATGGCTCCTCTTCTTGGTGAAATTAAGTATGAATGAATCTAAAATTGTGTATAGATCAACACAATTACCACCACACTAGTGCTTTCTTCGGTCACAACACTTGTGCAACCATCGCTGAAGCGTTAAGCAATAGAAAATTTAAATGGTTTTTTATGTAAGCAATCGTGAGGACCGTCAAAAAATGAAAGATGCAAAATGGCTTCCTGGTCTCCCTCTTTCATTTATTCTTATTTATCAACCATTTGTACCAGTTTTTAAGACTAACTATAGCATATACTGTTACTTTGGCTGCTTGTTTCTATCATCGTCGGTCATCTTCTAGCTTCATACATGCGCACCACAAGTCAAGAAATATGCTGCACTATACACTTATGTAAAGGTTTGTCCATAAACTCAACTAAAGTTGAACATATTGTTGACAATCATACATCATATTTGAGCATTGTGAGCATTAAACAACCATGTATTTGTTAGATATATAGACAATTTCAGTAGCAAATTAGTCTATAAAAATGAAATCAACAGTTGTGTGACATCATTTTTTTGGAAGTGTGATCTAAGTGCGATGAGCATGTAGTTAATACTGTGCAAACATAGTGTTGATTAATGTAGTCGTCCCACTTAGTGCAGTGCAGTGAGGTGGCCATGTCAATCGGAAAGGAGAGAACGAAATGTTGATCATCACCAGCACCAGGAAGGAGAGGAGCACAAGAACAGGAACGCTAACAGCAGAAGTAGAGGTGAATTGAGTAACAATGATAGGCGCGAGAGACAGAGAAACATACAAGCACGGGAGATCAAGAGACAGAGAAATGAGCGGGTGTCGGAGATCAAGACATAGGAAACTTTTCATCATAAGACAAGCTCACGGCGCATGCAACACACCTTCATCCTTTTTCTAATAATTCTATGTAGACAGAAAAAGTTCAACCATATAGGTTGCATTAACATCATGTCAGTATATCATATGTACAAAATCATAATGCACACCTTATTTAATTTGTGTATTTAGAATTTATTCAATTATTTATGTGAGTTAAGCCCGCTAAATAACTAATAGTATTTATGCTAAAACAGAAGTTTTGCTCAGTCGAGACAAACTGATGATGCAAATCAAAATGTTCATATATACATGTGGAACAAATCATGTATATATAGCCCTTTTATTTTTTTTTTGGGGGGGGGGGGGCTCCATGTGCAGAAAATTTTACAATGATATTTTGATTCATTTTGTAGTTAAGCCTCATTCCTTTTGAACTCACAAGCAACTCCTACAATTGAACTGTGTAGGTCGTGTGCAGGACGGTGGTGATCACATCTAGCACAGGAAAGTTGTAGCTCTTACAATATTTATAAGGAAAGATGGTTACGTGCTTGCATTGGGTGGTGAAATTCAGTTATTTGCCTACCATTCCAAACAGCACTAATACTTGCCTACAAATACAATCTTTGTGCCTTGACGACCAACAGTTGCCTACTAGACAAGAACGTGAGAGACTGAAGTGGTGGCCTTAATTTGTTTCTTGGAGTGAGATGCAACAGGAATTGGGTTCAAAAAGAGTGCTGCTCGCATAGCTCCACTTGCTTAAATGGATTATACATTAAGCTACAATATCGTACACGTTTGCTGCTCGCGGTGTGAAGGACGTGAGTATTTCGAAAATCTCTGCAGTGCTTTGTCATCTTGACAGTTAATCACTGCTTTGTCATCCTAAAAGCTCTGTTGCAAGTCAGTGTCATTAGGAGCATGACGTGCTTGGTCCCTTTTTATTTTTTAAATTACTTATTCAAGCCAATCCTAATTTTTGGACTAACTAATGAAGTTGTTCGTTCAAGCTACTTTGTAGCTAGTTGTTGTTGTTTAAACAAATGTGAGAAGATTATAGTTGTTGCAGCTATGCTTTTAAGAGCAGTCGAACAGCTTCCATACTCCCTCCATCTTGTAATACACCAATTTTGAGTCCTTCACCTACCCAATATGGTCTACATCAATATAACTGATCTTGAGTGATAATAGTGGACGTCTTTCGTACTTAAATTATCACTGTGTCATGACCCATGGCAAAAAATTGTAGAAAAGTTGTGGCGCGTCATTTTGGCTGCCAATGCAAGGCAATTTTGAGAGATTGAAGTGGAGATGGTAAGAACACATGGAGTGGTGTTCCATGTAGGACTGGGCGTTCAGGTTACCCGATTAGTTCGGGTCGGGTAGTTCGGGTTTTGGTAAATTCGGGTAATAGAAACTGATACCCGATCACATCTTTTAAAACCCACGACCCGTAATTTCGGGTACCCGCAATTTCGGGTTCGGGTTCGGGTATACCCAATTTACCCGAAATATATAAAAACTACAGTTCAGACTTTAGGCTTCAAAGTCCAAATTCTCCAAAGACTGCAACAGTCCGCAATCCAGTTCTCCATAGACTACAATCCAATTCACGTCGACCGTAGTCCAAACTGTGCAATAAAAAATCATGGATAATTTCAACTCTATTATCTGGGCAAAACAACAATGCAACATATTTGAAAACACATTGAAAAGTAGACCGCGGTGGTTTGTCTATTATCCTTGTTGTCGTGCCTTGCCTGGTTGGTGGTTGCCTTCCGGTCAGGTGGTCTGCAGACCACAGTGGTTTGTCTGCTCTCACTTGCCGCCGTGCCTTGCTGGCTGCCTGGCTTGCTCCTTGCACTGGAGAGTGGAGACAGGGAGAGAGTCACAACCGCCGCTGGACAGGGACATGGAGAGAGCCGCAGCCGCTGGACAGAGAGAGCTAGGGTTGCCAGGTTTTGTAGTTGGCTAACTGGGCCGTGGCCGCGTGGTCTATGGGCTGTGTCGCTGTGGGCTAGCGCTCGGCCTGGCGTCTGGATGGTGCTGGGTATTTTGGGTAGAATGGGTACCGCGGGTTAATACCAGATTAGGCCCGAACTTAGTTCGGGTATTCAGTTTCGCTACCCGCTAGATCTGTTCGGGTAACGGGCTTCGGGCTAAACGGGTATGGGTTCGGGTATTTCAGGTTTAGGGCTTTGGGCTTGGGTTTTATGCCCAGATCTAGTTCCATGGAACGTTTTTCTGAAAGTGAGATGCAACATAAACTTGGGTCAAAGCCAGTCATGCTCACATAGCTCCACCTAGTAAAATTATCAAACATGCACTAAGCAAAAGAGGCATATGGTGGCCTACCTGACACCACCACTACATGGACTACAGTTCGGGTTGGAAACCTCTTCAGTCCTATCTATTGACTCTATCATGTATGTCATGCTCTACACGTGCCCGATATTTCATGTGCTCTAAGTGTTATAAGCAGGTATTAATAAAACTCAAGTAATGCTCATTAGGTAGCAGTTAGAAATATGTTAAAGTACTTACTAAGAACTAGGAATCAGTTCCTAGTCTATGAAGGTTTGGAAGAGCTTGGTGTAAATGGTTATATTAATGCTAGCTTGCAAGCCGACAAGGACGATAGCCTATAACGGTTAGAATATGTCTTATGCCTTGGTGGTGGGGCGATGAGTTGGAAGAGTTCCAAACAAAAGACGATCGCTGGTTCAGCAATAGAAGCCGAGTACATTGTAGCTCTAGAAACTACAAAGGAAGTTGTATGGATTAGGAGGTTTGTATCTAAGTTGGGTGTGATCTATATCTACTCCAATTAGATAGACCTCTAAGGTCGCACCAAAAATCAAGCATATACTATGACGATATCACCTGATCCGAGAGACCATCTATTGAGGAGATGTGAAGATATGCAAGGTGCACACCAACCTGAACATGGTAGATCCGTTGACTAAACCACTACCACAAGCAAAGCATGAGCCACACACAACTGACATGATTAACTCTAGTGTGAGTGAGTGGCTTATGATGATGTGCACATTAATGGTTATCATAGGACGATGACATCTTTTCAACATTTATGATTTACATGTTTTAGTGATATGTTTCATGATTGTAACACCCTAAATCTCATTTTGAGAATACAGTAAAAATTTTCAAAGATCTTGCATTAGAATTTTTCTTTTTCTCTCTCTTTAGAACTCTCATAACATTTGAAGACTCATCTCCCCATCTAAAAAGCATTTGCTTAAGTGAATAAAATAATAAATAGAACCATATTTGGCACTCATGATGGAGTTTTAATTGTATGTGCCTTTAAAATAATAATAAAATATAATAATGGAATTGAGAATTTGAATTTAACCCAAAATTTCACTTTGGGGTTTTAGAAATAATATGTAAAAGAGAAAAGGAAGAAATTATTATGTGAATAAAAAAAAATAATTATAATATATATATTATTCTTGTACAGATTTGAGTTGGTACATTTGACTCAAAAGTGAAATTCATAACAAGATCCATATTCAAATTTGAAATTTGAAAAGTAAAAAGAGTAAAACAAAACAGAAAAAGAAAAAGAGAAATAAAAGAGAAAACTGTACTTGGGCCGTTTCTCACCTCCTCGGCCCATCTCACCCTCCTCGCGCGGCCCAACTTCACTCCCGCGCGCGCCCTCTCATCTGTTTCGCTGACATGCGGGGCCCTCACGTCAGCCTCTCATCCTCTCGCACTCGCATCCTTTACTCTGTCACTGACGGGTGGGCCGTTTCGTCAGGCGTATTCGCGCGCGGCTCGCGCTCGCTCCCGCATTCTCACGTGTGGCTGCTACACGGGCCCACCAGACAGACTCACGGGCACCGGACTCCGTCTTCTTCACCGCAACAAACGCACGAGCATGGCGGAGCTTCGCCGTAGATTTCGGGGCCGTTGCGCCGCTCGGTTCCTTACCGCGTCTACAAATAGGCGGTCCCACGACCCTGCCGCTCGTGCCCTATTTCCCCAACACAGCCCACCACGCAGCCGCGCCCGCCATTGCCGCCTCGCGGCCGCCGCCGGCAAACCCCCACTGTGCTTGCGCCTCGCCTTGGGTTTTCGGTCAAATAGGGTCGCCAGGTCCGAGGGAAGGAGTGCGTGCACCGGCATCGGGTTGGGGGGGCGATCTACGCCGGCGAATTTGTCACCGAAGCTTCACCACCGCTTCGGATCCGCCGCGCCCCGTGGTCACGTCTACACGATCCAAAATCGCAGGCAAGAACTCCTCTCCTACCTTCACCATGTCGGTCTCGTCGTGTAGAACGATCCAATTGGAGGTTTAGGGCAGTGCTTCGCCAGATTGCGTGTCGACGGCGAGCGATCCGCCGTGTGAGCAGTGCCACCGCCGCCGTGCTCACTGTAGATTGGTGCGCGCGATCTCGGCCGTCGATCCTCGGTTGGATGGTCGGGATTAGAAAACCAAGTAACGCTTCGACCAGGGCATATCGCGGCCGTTGGATGGGTATCCAGTGGCGGGGAATGACTCCAGCGTTCATTAAATCTAAACCGTAGGATCTTGATCCAATGACCGTCGGCGCGTACCGATTCACTGGGATCGTGATCTAATCTCGTGCGTCCAAGTTCGATCCGACGGCCCTGATATCGCGATACCCCTTCGCGGTGTAACATTTTCTAAAGAGTCCCTCTACTTTACTGAAATAAACCCGCCGTCCTGTGCGGGTGTAGCCTGAGTCTCGGAAATCTTGCGTAGAGCCCCCTGCGCTTTGCTGTAATTGAGGCCCAGTCCAGTGCAGTATTAAAATGATTAAATGAATTAGAAATTAGATTTTTAATACAAAAATAATTGCTAGAACTTAGATAATTCATAGAAAATGCATATGAACTCCAAATTAATCCATTCCACTTCCTATAATTTTGTAATATTATTGTTTATCAATTAGTGCCATTGGTTTTACATAAAAGTCACATTAAAATGGTTATCTTAATTAATCTTGTACCAAGCACATTGAATCTTTGGAAATCCATAACTTAAAATCTATAACTCCAAAATTAATGGTTCCTGTTCCTAGAATCTTATTTTAATATGTATATTATTAATGTGTATTTTGTTCTTATGTTTGGTGTAATGTTAATTTTGCCTACACCATGTTTGTTTGAATTGCTACGACTAGCAGTGAGGTCACGAGTCACCTGAAGATCATCCTGGTACCTGGATTCTCAAGGCCCAGGCAAGTTGTGCCCTTGATCACTTCTTTTTACCCAGCCATGTTCTGATTAATCATAATGATCTGCATAGGTTAATTTTGATGGGACCCAATAGGTTACCCTAGTTTGTCTATCTTTATACCTTGTTTACCACTGAACTTTCTGGGTAGTACTTGCTAGTGCTATATGTGGTTTTGGGTATGAAGATACAATATTCATGATCATACTTTTGTTATCAGTTGTTATTTACTGTTCATGTTAAGATCATTATGTTAATTGGAACATGGAGCGACCACCCGGGAAAACAGTGCTACCACAAGGGTGGAATGGGACGCCCTTGGCTGATTAATTAGGAAAGCTAGTGGAAGACTACCTTACCCGAAAGGGGCAAGGGTAGTAGGGGAGAGGTCAGTGCGGGGAGGCCCTCGGGAGGATTTTGCTGCGATGGCGGTCCTGCAAGGGATTCCTGTACTGGATCTTCCTATAAACTGTAGCGGGTTTTCGGAAGCTAGTGGAACTTTGTAAAGGCCTCGTAGTGGATCCCTAGCCATTCACCTCGGAAGTGTCTAAGGGCCTTGCAAACCCTGGCGACATGGGATACACGACTTGTGGGTAAAGATGCGCAACCTCTGCAGAGTGTAAAACTGGTATACTAGCCGTGCTCACGGTCATGAGCAGCTCGGACCCTCACATGATTAAATTATGGAACTTAAACTCAATTTGTCATATGCATTGCATCGCAGGTGAAGGTGTTACTTTTGTTCTACTATTTAACTGGGCTGGTATTTACTTATACTTAGTAACTGCTAATAAAATTTTGACCAACTTTAAAAGCAATGCTCAGCTCTAACCATCTTCTTTGGTAAGCCTTACACTTCATGTGAGCTCCCACCTTTGGCGAGTTCATGCACATTATTCCCCACAACTTGTTGAGCGATGAACGTATGTGAGCTCACTCTTGCTGTCTCACATACACCACAGGTCAAGACCAGGTACTGCAGGATGATGCTCATGGAGGATGCTGCGATGAGTTCGTGAGAGGTCTAGGTCGTCGTCTCCCAGTCAACTTTGGGTTGCTGGACCGTTGTCTCCTTATAATGTAATTATTTATTTTGTATAGAACTCCTGTTATATATAAAGATGTGACATTCGATCCTGTGCCACTATACATCATATGCATAAGACTTGGTCCCAGCATACCTGGTGTTTATGTTAACCCCGGGTTTTGGACCCCTAAAATCCGGGTGTTACAGAAGTGGTATCAGAGGAATGTTGACTGTAGGACGAAACCTAGATAGAACTGGACAACCAATACTTACTTACCTTTGCTACTCTGATTCTTTTCTCATCTTAATCTTCTCTCATCTAATTCCGCTTCACTCTGATTATTCTTACCTTTCATTTCTAAGGACAAATGTGGATTTCACACTTTGAAATCCTGTGCCTAAAGTGACCTTTAGGAATAGGAGACCTACTCCTAGGAACAAAAAAAAATAATAAACACAACTATTTTTTTTATATAGATATCTATGAACTTGAATGTTTGCTCTTATGAAATATGTCTGATTTGGATCTTTGTTTGAGTGTGATGAGTTGTGGAATAATGTCCACAATTGCATCTGCATACACACATAGGTATAAAAATATACTTATAAAATAACTAGACAACCTAGATTGTCCCCATTGGAACATATCTAGCTTAAGAGATTTATCTTATCCTAAAAGCTCTCATTCTAACCAATTCATCTTATCTTAAAAGATTCTCCCTTATCTTAACAGATCCATCTTATCTCGAAAAAGATTCTAACCTTTCGTACCAAATCTAACTAACCTCAAAAAATTTTAACTTATCCTTATGGATTCATCTTATCCTAACCTCTTCACCTATCTCCTCCTAAAGTAACAACCATGATCTAATTAATGAGATCTTATCTAGTTTATTCTAATCCTATCAAATCTATTATGATCAAGCCTATAGGGATCACTCAAACAGGATTGGCTAATGCTGAGGAAATACATTAAACTCTACTCCTATAGAACATATCTTAACTTAGTTCACTCTGTATTAAAATAAAATGAATAAAATGAGAATGACAGACCAAATTGGCCATATGCAACTACCTTAACCATTTGATAGTTGCATAACCCCTCGATTTTAACCTAGAAAGAGATTCTAACCTACCTACATCATATAATCCATCCTATCCCAAAAGATTCTAACATGTATCCTACCCTAGTAGATCTATCTGACCTAAACTAGTCTAACCTAGTCATATCCAACCTAATCTAAATTTTATCTAATCTATTATGATCTAATCTAGAGTAAGCTACTTAATAAGGCCATACTCCTAAATCACTTAAGCCTAATTTGGAGACTTATATCAACTTGGCCATACACAACAACTCGACCTATATAACAAGTTACATAACTTACCCAATCAATAGAGTCTTAATGGATTGCATAATCTATCAACCACCACCTGACATCAAACCAAATTTTGACTTACATCATGTAGCCTATTTCATCCATAACTATCTTAGCCATATTTCCCCAAACTCTGAGGATATACACCGACCCCGAATCAATGAGACAAGACCAGAGAAGATGATCAACTTCATCAAGAAAGGATGAGCACCAACTCAAGTCTTCAAGGATCAAGTAAGGTCACCAAGATGAGTCAAGATCCACAATCTTGGATGGAGTTTTTCTTATCCTACACTTTCTTAACCAAACCTATATATGCCCCAAAGACATCTTCTATCCTACATAATAAAGTGGACATACCTATATTACCCATGCTCCCCTATCACTTACTAATAATAAAAAGAGAGACCCTTGATTTAGAAATTAAAAGCTAAAATTGCAAACCAATCCTTTTGTATTTCCTTTTCTTGCAAATCTCGAGGACGAGATTATTTTTAAGGGGGGTAGGATTTGTAACACCCTAAATCTCATTTTGAGAATACAGTAAAAATTTTCAAAGATCTTGCATTAGAATTTTTCTTTTTCTCTCTCTTTAGAACTCTCATAACATTTGAAGACTCATCTCCCCATCTAAAAAGCATTTGCTTAAGTGAATAAAATAATAAATAGAACCATATTTGGCACTCATGATGGAGTTTTAATTGTATGTGCCTTTAAAATAATAATAAAATATAATAATGGAATTAAGAATTTGAATTTAACCCAAAATTTCACTTTGGGGTTTTAGAAATAATATGTAAAAGAGAAAAGGAAGAAATTATTATGTGAATAAAAAAAATAATTATAATATATATATTATTCTTGTACAGATTTGAGTTGGTACATTTGACTCAAAAGTGAAATTCATAACAAGATCCATATTCAAATTTGAAATTTGAAAAGTAAAAAGAGTAAAACAAAACAGAAAAAGAAAAAGAGAAATAAAAGAGAAAACTGTACTTGGGCCGTTTCTCACCTCCTCGGCCCATCTCACCCTCCTCGCGCGGCCCAACTTCACTCCCGCGCGCGCCCTCTCATCTGTTTCGCTGACATGCGGGGCCCTCACGTCAGCCTCTCATCCTCTCGCACTCGCATCCTTTACTCTGTCACTGACGGGTGGGCCGTTTCGTCAGGCGTATTCGCGCGCGGCTCGCGCTCGCTCCCGCATTCTCACGTGTGGCTGCTACACGGGCCCACCAGACAGACTCACGGGCACCGGACTCCGTCTTCTTCACCGCAACAAACGCACGAGCATGGCGGAGCTTCGCCGTAGATTTCGGGGCCGTTGCGCCGCTCGGTTCCTTACCGCGTCTACAAATAGGCGGTCCCACGACCCTGCCGCTCGTGCCCTATTTCCCCAACACAGCCCACCACGCAGCCACGCCCGCCATTGCCGCCTCGCGGCCGCCGCCGGCAAACCCCCACTGTGCTTGCGCCTCGCCTTGGGTTTTCGGTCAAATAGGGTCGCCAGGTCCGAGGGAAGGAGTGCGTGCACCGGCATCGGGTTGGGGGGGCGATCTACGCCGGCGAATTTGTCACCGAAGCTTCACCACCGCTTCGGATCCGCCGCGCCCCGTGGTCACGTCTACACGATCCAAAATCGCAGGCAAGAACTCCTCTCCTACCTTCACCATGTCGGTCTCGTCGTGTAGAACGATCCAATTGGAGGTTTAGGGCAGTGCTTCGCCAGATTGCGTGTCGACGGCGAGCGATCCGCCGTGTGAGCAGTGCCACCGCCACCGTGCTCACTGTAGATTGGTGCGCGCGATCTCGGCCGTCGATCCTCGGTTGGATGGTCGGGATTAGAAAACCAAGTAACGCTTCGACCAGGGCATATCGCGGCCGTTGGATGGGTATCCAGTGGCGGGGAATGACTCCAGCGTTCATTAAATCTAAACCGTAGGATCTTGATCCAATGACCGTCGGCGCGTACCGATTCACTGGGATCGTGATCTAATCTCGTGCGTCCAAGTTCGATCCGACGGCCCTGATATCGCGATACCCCTTCGCGGTGTAACATTTTCTAAAGAGTCCCTCTACTTTACTGAAATAAACCCGCCGTCCTGTGCGGGTGTAGCCTGAGTCTCGGAAATCTTGCGTAGAGCCCCCTGCGCTTTGCTGTAATTGAGGCCCAGTCCAGTGCAGTATTAAAATGATTAAATGAATTAGAAATTAGATTTTTAATACAAAAATAATTGCTAGAACTTAGATAATTCATAGAAAATGCATATGAACTCCAAATTAATCCATTCCACTTCCTATAATTTTGTAATATTATTGTTTATCAATTAGTGCCATTGGTTTTACATAAAAGTCACATTAAAATGGTTATCTTAATTAATCTTGTACCAAGCACATTGAATCTTTGGAAATCCATAACTTAAAATCTATAACTCCAAAATTAATGGTTCCTGTTCCTAGAATCTTATTTTAATATGTATATTATTAATGTGTATTTTGTTCTTATGTTTGGTGTAATGTTAATTTTGCCTACACCATGTTTGTTTGAATTGCTACGACTAGCAGTGAGGTCACGAGTCACCTGAAGATCATCCTGGTACCTGGATTCTCAAGGCCCAGGCAAGTTGTGCCCTTGATCACTTCTTTTTACCCAGCCATGTTCTGATTAATCATAATGATCTGCATAGGTTAATTTTGATGGGACCCAATAGGTTACCCTAGTTTGTCTATCTTTATACCTTGTTTACCACTGAACTTTCTGGGTAGTACTTGCTAGTGCTATATGTGGTTTTGGGTATGAAGATACAATATTCATGATCATACTTTTGTTATCAGTTGTTATTTACTGTTCATGTTAAGATCATTATGTTAATTGGAACATGGAGCGACCACCCGGGAAAACAGTGCTACCACAAGGGTGGAATGGGACGCCCTTGGCTGATTAATTAGGAAAGCTAGTGGAAGACTACCTTACCCGAAAGGGGCAAGGGCAGTAGGGGAGAGGTCAGTGCGGGGAGGCCCTCGGGAGGATTTTGCTGCGATGGCGGTCCTGCAAGGGATTCCTGTACTGGATCTTCCTATAAACTGTAGCGGGTTTTCGGAAGCTAGTGGAACTTTGTAAAGGCCTCGTAGTGGATCCCTAGCCATTCACCTCGGAAGTGTCTAAGGGCCTTGCAAACCCTGGCGACATGGGATACACGACTTGTGGGTAAAGATGCGCAACCTCTGCAGAGTGTAAAACTGGTATACTAGCCGTGCTCACGGTCATGAGCAGCTCGGACCCTCACATGATTAAATTATGGAACTTAAACTCAATTTGTCATATGCATTGCATCGCAGGTGAAGGTGTTACTTTTGTTCTACTATTTAACTGGGCTGGTATTTACTTATACTTAGTAACTGCTAATAAAATTTTGTCCAACTTTAAAAGCAATGCTCAGCTCTAACCATCTTCTTTGGTAAGCCTTACACTTCATGTGAGCTCCCACCTTTGGCGAGTTCATGCACATTATTCCCCACAACTTGTTGAGCGATGAACGTATGTGAGCTCACTCTTGCTGTCTCACATACACCACAGGTCAAGACCAGGTACTGCAGGATGATGCTCATGGAGGATGCTGCGATGAGTTCGTGAGAGGTCTAGGTCGTCGTCTCCCAGTCAACTTTGGGTTGCTGGACCGTTGTCTCCTTATAATGTAATTATTTATTTTGTATAGAACTCCTGTTATATATAAAGATGTGACATTCGATCCTGTGCCACTATACATCATATGCATAAGACTTGGTCCCAGCATACCTGGTGTTTATGTTAACCCCGGGTTTTGGACCCCTAAAATCCGGGTGTTACAATGATGTTCTTATTATATGTGATTAACGAATGTGTGATTCATTAGTGAAACTTCTTGATTTGAATTCAAGACATACTAAATGAGATCCTCAACTTGTGTTCGTCGTGTTGTACTATGATGTAGAGATAAGTTGGTACATATGTTGGATGGATGATCACATTCATGGGTCGTAGATATATGGTATATCGCACCAACAATGTAGACATATGTGTTGGGAACATAGTGACGAATTGACCCATTACGAGACACCGTGAATACAGTGATATCGCTTTATCTCGAAATGGCATTCATTTTTAAACTAAATTTTATTTAGGACCCTAACATTTTGTGAAGAAACATTTGGATCATGATCCATTACCACCTCTAGTTGTACGTGAATTACTAGTGCATGTAGTGTTTGTGCCATGAACATGCGGCAGTCATGAAGGTGTTGCTGATTTGATTACTATGTCAGGTCATACATCTACTTTTTGGTGTCGATTACATCGTCGACTATGCATGCTTTGCCAAGTCTTCCGTTATGCACATGGTTGCGTTGCATCCTCGACTGCTCCCTACAAATAGGTAGCCTCTCACACCCATAACTAAAAAACTGTCGAAGTTTTTGTGTGGATGCATGCCAATGCAAGACAAGAATGAGAGATCGATGTGGAGGAAGAGGCATGAATCGTAATTTGGAGTAGGATGCAACTAAAATTCGGGTCCAACAAGGTGCAGGAGAATCGTACTCGTATGACCCGACTTGGTAGAAAACATGCAAGGCGCCAATACACGCTACAATAGAGTTGTTTAGGTCGTCAGCACTACCGGAATCGTGTTCTTTGTCGAGTGTTACACTCGGCAAAGGCTTTGCCGAGTGTTACACTCGACAAAGAATACTCGAGAAACATTTTATCGGCAAATGGTTATTTGTCGAGTACTTTTTTCCGAACACTCAGCGAAAACTTTACCGAGTATCAAAAAAACGCTCGGCAAAGAAAAGCACTCGGCAAATTAAGAATCGAAAAAAACCAAAAAACAACAAAATATTTTTTAAAAAATTATTGAAAGTGTGACCAACTATAAAGTTGTATAACTTTTCGAGATCTACAAGTTCTATTTTGATAGTTTCTACATTCGAGACCGTTTACAAAATCTGAATTTCAAATTTGAAAACTTCACACAAACTTTTCAATGATAAGATGATTTTAAATTAAAAAAATGTCAATTACAAAGTTTCATTATATTTCAAGACCTACAACTTTTATTTTGCTGGTTTTTCCATCCGAGGTAGTTTGAAAAATTCAAACATAGTTTTGCATGACAAGATGATTTCAAATCAAAACATTGTCAACTACAAAGTTTCATAACTCTTCAATACCTACAACTTTCATGTTGGTGGTTTTTTTTTCTTTCGAGGTCGTTTTCAAAATTCAAATTTTAAATTTTTAAAATTTAGACGTAGTTTTCGTTGACAAGATGACTTCAAATGAAAAAGTTTCCAACTACAAAATTCTATACCTTCTCAAGATTTATAAAGTTTATTTTGGTTGTTTGATTATTTATTCATTTCACATGATGGTTCTAACAATATATACAAATCTTATACATCTCTCTCGTAGTTTCATAAACTATGAGAGAGATATAGGTTTTATAAACAGATTTATTTTATTTTGTCATATAAAAAATGTTCAAAATATAAATTATACATCATGATGAGTTATACAAATTTGTAGTTGAAAACTTTTCATTTGAATTAATTTACTACTTTAAAATGTGATTTTTAAATTGTCTTTGCCTAGTGTTGAAAAAAACACTTGGCAAAGAGCTCTTTGCCGAGTGTTATATTTTTGACACTCGGTAAAGAAGCTCTTTGCCGAGTGTAAAAAAAAACACTCGGCAAAGAAGTTCTTTGTCGAGTGTCAAAAATAAAACACTCGGCAAAGAGCTTCTTCGTCGAGTGTTTTCTTTTACCGAGAGTTTTTACATGGCACTCGGCAAAGAGCTTCTTTGCTGAGTGCAAAAATACACTCCATAAAATATTTAATACTCGGTAAAGAACCAAATTCCGGCAGTGCAGGGTGATGCTTGTGCTTCGGAAGGCAAGGCAGATCAATGGCAGGCTCAGCCCAGTCCCGTACATGCATGGCTCAGCTGGCAATGGTGTCTGTGGGTGCGGATGTAGGCTCGCCGAGAGTTCAATGTGTACTAACAGAAGAGAAGAGAATCAATGCTCAACTTTGACATGCTGGCCACGGGTGATCCCCTCACTCCACCTGACAATCCTTGGTGATGCTAAGCGCTCCTTGCATTGCATGCGAATTAGGCTAGATTAGAGAATGTTCGGTCTGCTGCATGCTATATAAACGACGAAGAACACAATACCAGCATCTATCTCATTTCTGCAGCGTTTGCCCGCGTGGTCACACGTACGTTGTGCAGTCAGTATTAAAATCAAATTAGTGCATGTATTGGTCTTCGACGAACCGATCGATTGCAGCTAGAGACGGAGCCAGAAAATTTTTCAAGAGAAGCTAAATGAAACTGATGCATTATATGAGACGTACCCTCCTACTATACTGCATATGTTATAAATTTTAGCATAGGTTTCATCGAGACTCACTTAGGTGCAGTACAGGGGTTGGAGACTTGGAGCCCGCCTGCCTCACCGCCTGTTCCGTCCCTGATATGATTGCAACCTAGCTTCTTTTGGTGGAAGAAAAAGAAAAAAAATCCATGCATGCAGCGATTGATGCCGATCAACAAAGAGTACATTGTTCATCATTGCATCGATCTTTAGAGACTGCTTGAACACAGTAGAGCTTATAGTTAGCTGGCTAAAAAATTACTAGTGGAATTAGCTAGCTAACTAGAAGATGACTAACTATTAGCTGATTTTAGATGGATTGAACTGACTAATAGACTAATGCATGGGTAGTTAAGATACAACTAATAGTTAGTTGGACTATTAGGTAGAGACATTTGGATGTTTCCAACTAATTTTAGTTCTAGTGCCTCCAAACATAAACTTAATCATACCAGCTACATCCAATCAATAGGACATATCGTTTTGTCAATAATTATACGATCGTGTGGACCCATAATTATTAAAGCATAGAAAGCCAACAGACAGCAAAAATTAAAGCACAAGAGGAATTTTTTATTTCTTCTATTTTATCTTCCACAACCAAGACGTTTTCTTCTTGTTTCATCTCTCTATATATGATTGCGGGTCAAGGTAATAGTTCTCGCCGAGTTCCAGTTTAACAAAAAAAAACTGAGCATTGCATGGGTCACACGTTTCCTTAATTAAACATGTGTTTCTCATGCTAAAAGCGAGCTCGATCGCACCAAGTTGAAAACCATTGTGTAACGAGTAGTTGCATGCTAGGGTGACATAACAATGGTCATCTATGTTTTTGGGAGTGAGATGCACTAGGAACTCTTTGATCCTTCTACAGCAAGACGCATACCGCCGAAGATAGTGTTATAGCCCTACAGACATCTTGTGATGTTCGGAAACCTGCCAACATGGTACAAAACCGTGGCAATAGGCTTGATTTAGGGGTGTTTGTTTCGGCTTATTTCCAGCTTCTAGCTGTCAGATGCTGTTGCGGACCGTCAAACGCCTAACTTTTGAGTTTGTTTTGTAAGAATCGTTTTGGTGAAAACCATCCTAAATCAACGTAAACATAGAATTGATCGAATCGTCACGAAAATTAGAATCCATCATTTTCTAGATCCTAAATCCTATAGACCCCTCCTCATGATACTAATATTCTCCCCAAAGCTAGATTCTCAAAAAAGCTCGTCAGAGTAAAGCAGAAACAAACAGGCCCTAAGAAATCCAACAAGACAACCATGAAGTTTTTTTTAGTTCTAAGTAAGTTGAGGTAGGCTAGAGTTAAAACCCAATAGAACACATAAGTCAAAGTTCGGACATATGGATAGTTGTTTTCATGTGTTCATATTCAAGGCTAAATCTTTAGGTATATTCTATTTTTCATGTCACATTTTACTATTTCTTCTCATAACAACTTCGGTCTTCATTTTCCTCTCTTCTTATTGCTATTGTGCTTTAGGACCCCACTACACATTGGTGCCTCTGGAAGTCTGTGTTGGATATGTCCAAACTATCTTAATCGATGTTAGAGAAGATTTTCTTCAATTAGTGTTACCCTGAGCCTATCACGTATATTATCGCTCTAGACTCGATCCCTTTTTTATGGCCATAAATCCAACGCAACATTCATATTTTTGCAACAGTTATATGTTAAACATGTCGTCGTTTTATAGATGCATTTTGTCTCATACAATATAGTAGGTCTAATTGTCATTCTATAAAACTTGTCTTTTAGCTTATGTGATACCCACTTGTCATATAAAACACCAGATGATTAACGCCATTCATCTACCCTGCTTTATTTCTATTGATAGCATCTTTATCAATACCTTGTCTCTCTGTAGCATTGCTCCTAAATACGAAAGGTGTCCTTCCTAAGCACTATTTAACTAAAAATAAGTCGAAGTTCAAAAATTTATAAGGTAAAGAAAAAGGTAGAAAAGAATATCGCTAAGCACTTTGTCGACATAACTAGATGAGAAGGACTATATAAAGCTAAGAGGCCAAAAGACTATGATCATACTGTCCATAAGTTATTTGAGAAGAAAAACATGTTAACAACAATATAGGCATACATGCATATCACAAGCATAATTACAACTTCAATCTCACAAAAGACCAGCGATATCAATCGTATTAATAAAACAATATCAAAATTTAGAAATGAATTATATCAGGCCTTAAGTCATAAATAACTTACCACATCACCGTAAAGGAATAGAGAGGGTGAAATTATTTCATCTGCACTTCAAAGACATTAACATATATCGAAGATATTTGAACCCATACCCTTCATATATGTGCAAGTGTGTCAAATTTATCTTCAAATTGCCAAGAATCTAAAGCCTATGCTTTGATACCAACTGTAACACCCGGGATCCACAAACACCCCAGAATGCTACTAAACTACACATCTAACATTCATATATAAAATTTCGACAGCATCTCCTTTGAAAATTGCATAAACGGGGAAGCAACAAAGTATAAATAGATATCATGATAAGAAAACATAATAGACATTAATAATCTGCTAGCAATGGGAAGACAACCATAACGGTAGGAACTAAATTAACCAGTGCGCACAGCTAGTTAGAAACAACATCCTTAGACAAGAAGTTTCTAATTAAATCATGACTGCGCCTAAGCAGCGTTATTATGAGAGTGGAGGTGGATGTGTTGCTACTTCCCACTTCCCTTGATGAGCAACAAGCACCTGCATTGAGTAATGCAAGAGTGAGATGAAATATCTCAGCAAGCGAATTGTTTTGACGAGATATTTAAACCACAAATTGAATTAATCAACATTTTAAAAGAATCACAATTAAAATCAGAAATACTTGTAGATATAGAACTCAGTAGTCTCAATATAACTAATATCATCTCATTTCCTTGAACAACCACAATAGGTTATATAACACTTCCCTGCGTCAATAATACCTGCAAATATCACTTCAATGTATGCATAGGAACGCAATGTGTAGGTACTCTGTCTTTATACCTCTGAGGGTATAAAACCACATCATCTGCAAATATCATTTCAATGAATGCATATGAATGCAATGCATATGTCCTCTGCCTTCATGCCTCTAAGAGTACGAAGCTGCATCGTACCCCTCCTCAGACAACGTACGATGCTAAGTTGTACCGGTACGGTCGAACCATAGGTCACGACCCAACTTCAGATGCAAGTGAATCATGCAATGTATATGGCATGCTGCATTTATCAATATACTTCACTTCCTTCACATACAATACAAACCTCAAATAATACTTCATTTACCTTCAGATACAATACAAACCTCAAATAATACTTCATTTACCTTTAGGGGTGTGAATTAATCTCATGAGTCGTACTCGAATCATAATCATCATCAATATATGATTGAGCATCAGGATAATGCAAGCAAGTAATGCATCACCATGGGTCCAATTATGAAAGAATCCAATAATTCTGAATATTAGAGTGTCTGTAAGTGATTTGTTTCTATAATTATTATCTCTTGTTTCTTGTTTGTAATTATCTTCACTATATCCTTTCATACTGTATGCAGAATAGAGATTTTGTACCATAAAAGAAACATAACCTTTGACGTTGGTTCCATTGATCCATATTGTCGGCGTTTCGAGACCGGGGGGTCCCCGAGCCGACGAGTGAGTGTGCCGCGTGCCCCAGCCCAGATGGGTCGAGCGCGTGGGCGAGCGCGAAGGGGGGAAGAGCGAGGTGGCCGGAGCCGGGTCGTGAGGGAGGCGGAGATCCCGCGGCCTTCGTGTTCGTCCCGCGCCCAGGTCGGGTGCGCTTGCAGTAGGGGGTTACAAGCGTCCGCGCGGGTGAGGGGAGCGAGCGGCCCCAAGAGAGCGCCTGCCCTTGCCCTCGTTCCCGCGGGAACCAACCTTCTCTAAAAAGGCCCCGGTCCTTCCTTTTATAGGCGTAAGGAGAGGATCCAGGTGTACAAATGGGGGTGTAGCAAGGTGCTACGTGTCTAGCGGGGGAGAGCTAGTGCCCTAAGTACATGCCAAGGTGGCAGCCGGAGAGATCTTGGCACCCAGCTGGTGTGGCGTCGTGGCTGTCGGAGAAGCAATGGAGCCTGGCGGGGGGACAGCTGTCGGAGTGGTTGGGCCCTTGCTGACGTCCCCCTGCTTCCGTAAGGGAGCTGAGAGCCGCCGTCGTCATGGGTCCAGTGGGGCGTCATCATTGCCTATCTGGCGGAGCTAGCCAGATGGGACGTCGGTCCTGTTTTCTGCGGCCCGAGTCGGCTCGGGGTAGGGTGATGATGGCGCTTCCTGTTGACGTGGCGGACTTATGCCCTAGGTCGGGTGACGTGGAGGCTCCTCCGAAGCCGAGGTCGAGTCTGTCCTGCATGGCCGAGGCCGAGCCCGAGCTCCCTGGTCGGGCGAGGCGGAGGTCGTTCGGCTGAGGCCAGGGCGGAGTCCGAGCCCTGGGTCGGGCGAAGCGGGGTTCGTCGTCTTCCGGGGCCTTAGCCCGAGTCCGAGCCCTGGGTCGGGCGGAGCGGAGTTCGCCGTCTTCCGGGGCCGTAGCCCGAGTCCGAGCCCTGGGTCGGGCGGAGCGGAGTTCGCCGTCTTCCGGGGCCTTAGCCCGAGTCCGAGCCCTGGGTCGGGCGGCGGAGCGGAGTTCGCCGTCTTCCGGGGCCTTAGCCCGAGTCCGAGCCCTGGGTCGGGCGGAGCGGAGTTCGCCGTCTTCCGGGGCCTTAGCCCGAGTCCGAGCCCTGGGTCGGGCGGAGCTTCCTATGGCGCCTTTGGCAAGGCCTGGCTGCCTGTCAGTCTCACTCTTTGCGTTAAATGCCCCTGCGACTCGGTCGGTCGGCACGGTGATTTAGTCAGGGTTGCTTCTTAACGAAGGCAAGGCCTCGGGCGAGCCGGAGATGCGTCTGCCGTAAAAAAGGGGGCCTCGGGCGAGACGGAAAACACCTCAGGGTCGGCTGCCCTTGCCCGAGGCTAGGCTCGGGCGTGGCGTGATCGAGTCGCTCGTATGGACTGATCCCTGACTTAATCAAACCCATCAGGCCTCTGCAGCTTTATGCTGGTGGGGGTTACCAGCTGAGAATTAGGCGTCTTGAGGGTACCCCTAATTATGGTCCCCGACACATATATCGTACATGAAGAAACAATGGTTGGTCACAATAAAAACATAAGCAAACAATAATATATTCAAGTTGTTGGATAAACAACATGACCGGAGAACAATACTCTTCTCGGTCCATATAACTTTTGTAACTTTAGTGACTGTTATTATCATCATGTTTGCATTTTACTTTGCTTACTCTATATTGAGTGAAATTAATAAGGTATAAGGTATACATGCATATAAACATGTAGTTTCCATTGAATCTTAATGGTAAGAATGGAGTGATTCTATTTATTTATTTTCTATGTAGTGATTGGGCAAGGTTCATCTCAAAAAAACCAAGGTGAATGGAAGGCTCCTTTGCATATAATCTATGACTAGATGGTAAGTACTAGCAGGTTTGTGTATGTCATTTTTTGTTCATTTCATTATTACCATGATTGATTATTTGATGAATTGTTTTCCCGTAAAGTGACTGACGGTCTAAGGCAGCCATCAGTAAATAATTTATGTGGATACTTTGCGAGCACATCTATGGTCGACCAATAATTGATCTTTTTTTAACTTGACTGTGTTTGTTTTAACAAAATCCTTCTTTAGCCTAAAAATCTTTTCTTTTGAAACATGATCGCCAATAATTGACTGACAGAGTACATCTTTGCCTATAAATATCTATCTCTATGTTATGACCAACGACTAGAAATTGCACAAGTTGTGTGCATATCATTTCTATTGGCAAGACGAAGTTTGAAGTGTAGATGGTTCAACAACATAACAATGGATCATGTTTCTAGGAGTGAGATGCAACAGGAACTCGTGGATCCTTCAACAGCGAGATGCATAAAGTCCAAGACGGCACAACAGTGAAGTTGGGATAGCTGCCTCCCTCATAAGGAGGCATGGTGGTAGGCTTGACTTAGAAGAAGCCAAAGTTGAGAAATCTGTAGGGTAACGAAAAAGGTTGACCAAAATGTTGCTTATCACTTTGTCGGCATGGCTAGTTGAGAAGCATTATATTATATATAAAACTAAGAGGCCAATAGAGTATATGAACGCACTACCCAAAAGTTATTCGAGAAGAAAGGGAAGAAAAGTATATTGTGTGGTTGGTTATGGACAGTTCAGCTCATGCCAATACAACCAGGAGTTCAAGTCAGGATATTTAAGGTCGACGCACTATCCAAAAGTTATTCGAGAAGAAAAGTATATTCGAGAAGTATATTTGTTCTCGCTCGTCGTGCTTTCCAAAACAGTCAACATAATGTGTGGATGGTTATGGACACGGGTCTCACTCGTACTCAACTCATGCCAATACAACCAGGAGTTCAAGTCAGGATATTTAAGGTCAACGAGTCCCTTGTCACACATGACTTTGTCAAGCAGCAGCAAACACAAATGTATTGTTTGCACAAATGGTACATAGAAGTGATAAAACAAGGTCAGAGCATGTTCGTTGCAAAAATTAGACACGAGCATTACTTTTATGGTGAGGATGTGATAAATATCGAGTTGAAGAAATATGCTGAGTATTCCAAATGAAGACTTTGATAAATCTCACATGAACTATTATGTCTATAAGTGACTTATTTCTATAACTAACACATATTGTTTACTATCTATAATTGTTTTACTCTATCCTTTATGGTACGTACAGAATAGAGATTTTGTACCATAAAAGAAACATGATCTTTCATGTTGGTTGCATTGATCCAAATATCGTACACGAAGAAACAATGTTTCGTCGCTATAAAAAAAGAAACAAAGGATAACATATTCAGGTAATTGAATAAACAAGACGATAGGAAATCGATACTCTTTCCTTATAACTTTTAGATTTTTTAGTGAGTGTTATTGTCATCATGTATACATTTTGTTTTCTTACTCTATATGAGTGTAATTAATAAGGTATACATACGTATAAACATGCAAATTTTATTAGATGTTGTTGATGATCTACACAAGAAGTGTAGCGGTGTTTGACTCATTAGGAATGGAGTAATTCCATTTATTTAGTTTTCTAGGGTAGTATCTGAACAAGATTCATCTTGTAAAAAACAATATGAATGGAACGCTCCTTTGCGTATAGTATATGACTTGCCAGTAAATAGTGCCCTTTTTGGGCACTATTTAACTAAGAAGAAGCCAAAGTCAAAAAAATCTGAAAGGTAAGAAAAAAGGTAGACAAGGATGTTGTTGGGCACTTTGTCGGCATGACTAGGCGAGAAGGAATATATAAATCTAAGAGACCAAAAGACTATAAACACATTAGCCACAAGTTATTTGAGAAGAGAAGAAAAGTAAAATTATTTCGTAGCTCTGGTAACAAGAAAAATAATTAATCCACCCACTCGTTGCACTTTCCAAATAGGCTCGGGATGTTATCTGGATGATGATGGTAGTGATGATGATGGAGACTAGTCTCACTCCTGCTCTCAACTCTTATTGTGCTTTCCGAAGAGGCTCAAGATGTTGTGTGGATGATGATGGAGACTAGTCTCACTCTTGCTCAACTCTTATTGTGCTTTCCAGAGAGGCTCATTATTATCATGCTTGATTATTTGATAAATTGTTTTATCATAAAGTGCTTGAGGCAGCCATCGGAAAATAATTGATGTGGATACTATGTTTGTGAGCATATCTATGGCCAATCAATTTCTAAAAGAAGTGCTTGAGAACCGCTTGAAGTATGCAAACATCATACACAATCTATTTATTACCATTGTGTCCATATATATGCACTATTTATATATTCGTATTTTTTATTTCATTCGAAGGTTCAGTGAAAGAAGAAACATATCCTACCAACAAAACAACCCAAAGCATTTCAAGAGCAATTGGCAGAGTCGAATATTTTTTATGATGAAAATTATGTCCTTCCCTCCAACATTAGATGAATTAATTATAATATATTTATTGTAATGTATAATCTCTTTCAAAATATGAATTTAAATACTCTATTTTAAAATACATGTCGAAGTTAGAAAATATTGGGACATATGGTTCTCATGGTAAAAGTGAGCTCGCATGAGTTCACCTTTAACAAAAAAATCTAAGCATTATGTGGGTCACATGGTTCCCTTGTACATATGGTTCTCATCATCTCATGGTAAGCGTGGGCTCGCACGAAGTTGAGAGCATGCAATGATGAAGTTACAAAATCGTACACATGTTAGGTGCACGCGCGGCGCAGAGGACACGATGTTATGGCCTGTGGCTGTGGGAGGTAAAGACATAGGTAGAGAAATATGTTGAGTATTCCAAATGAAGACTTAGATAAATCTCACATGAGCCGTTGATGTCTATAAGTGATTTATTTCTATAACTAACGCATATTGTTTACTATCTATAATTATTTTTACTCTATCATTTATAGTACGTACAGAATGGAGATTATGTATCACAAAAGAAACATGATCTTTGATGTTGGTTCCATTGATCCAAATATTGTACACGAAGAAACAATGTTTGGTCACTATGAAAAAATAAACAAAGGATAAATGTTCAGGTCGTTGAATAAATAACACGATAGGAAATGGATACTCTTTCCTTATAACTTTCAGAATTTTTAGTTAGTGTTATTGTCATCTTGTATACACTGTGTTTTCTTACTCTATATTATTGAGTGTAATTAACAAGGTATACATACGTATAAACATGCAAATTTTATTGGATATAGTTGGTGATCTACACAAGAAGTGTAGCTGTGTTTGAGTCATCGAGGAATGGAGTAATTCCATTTATTTACAACGTGTTTAGTTTGAGGAATGAGGTGGTCCATCATCTTCTCACTTACTTTTTTGTTGGGTTTGTAGAATGGAATACGTTTGATTCATCACCATTTAATTCCTTATAAACTAATAATTAGTAATAATATGAGACCAAATTTGTGAAATAAACTCATGATGCACCACCTTATATAGAGAATGGGTTGTTTTTTTTTAAACCAAACACACCTTAGTTTTCTAGGGTAGTATCTGAACAAGGTTCATTTGTTAAAAAAAAAACTAAGATGAATGGAAGGCTCCTTTGCATATTATGACTGGCCGGTAAATAATAGCAGGTTCATGTATGTCTTTTTTTTATTTTATTATTACTATATATGTTTTATTATTTGATGAATTATTTTCGTGTAAGGTACATGTCCGAGGAAACCGTCGAGAAACAATTATGTGAATAATACGTTGCGAGCACATATGTGGTCAGTCAGGTTCTAAAAGAAGTGGTCAAGAGCGACTTAAAGTATGTAAATAATATACATAAATTGTTTATTACCATTGTGTTCGTTTATACGCACTATTTATATATTCATGTTTTTTTTCTTTCATTCGAAGCTTGAGCGAAGGAAGGAACAGATCGCCCTACCAATGAAATAACCCAAAACAATTTAAGAGCTATTGGCAGGGTTAAATATTTTTATGATGAAAAGTTACATCCTCTGCTCTAATATAAGATGGGTTCATTACAAATATACTTGCTGTAATATACAAGCTCTTTTAAAATATAAATTTACACTGTGTTTAATTCATTATTGGAGAGAGATGTGTGTGTGAATTGGAAAATCGGGACTAGAGGCTTCCCCAACTGAGTATGGAAGCTATCCAATAGAGTGACAAGTACACGACGGTACCAGGCGATTGCATAAAAACATTAATCAAGAGAAAAGTATCAATCGATCAAAAGGGAATATTGAAAAACTAAATAGTAGCCAAGTTGTGCATCTAGATATTGGTGGTATGTAGATATTTTAGGAAAACTAAAAATGTTTAGTAATTTGTTAAAATAGAGAAAAATACCATACATAAATTAAGACGGAACAAGCCTGTTATTACATCTAACAAAATCATCGTGTACCAATGGTCAGCCTTATAACATGGTAGGTCATATTAAATATATTATATTGTTTTATTTTATTTTAACGATGCGCCACGGTTTACACGTTGTGCGTGCGTGCCCTGGTTTGATCATCCTTATCAGGAACGGTAAGGAACCTTCCCTCCTCTCTGCCGGCGGTCCCACTCCCACCACACAACACAACGCGGCGCCCATAGAAAACCCGTCCGGCGGACGCGCGCCAGCCAGGCGTTTTGCCGAGCCCCACTTGACAGTGGACTAGTGGACACACCGCGTTTTCCTGACGAGGCCGTGGGCCATGACCAAGCCGACAACCAGTCTCCACCCTGGGACCTCCCGAAGCTCCGTTCGGGTCAACTGGCAGCTGGCTGCCTGTGCCCTGTGCCCTGTGCCTGGCTATAAACACCTGCCCTCTCCCCACCGCGGCAGGGCACGGCACACGTCTCGGCAGCCACAAGAAACCACCCCCTTCCGGCACACGGGCTCGACCACCTGACTCCATCGTCACCGTGCCTGTCTGTGTTCTAGGGACAAGAAGAGCAGAGAGATCCAGGAGCGAGCAGAGGCGGAGAAGAGGATGAGCACCACAACGGCGTCATCGCTGAACCCCAACGCGCCGCTCTTCATCCCGGCGGCGTACCGGCAGGTGGAGGACTTCTCGCCCGAGTGGTGGGAGCTCGTCAACACCACCGCCTGGTTCCGGGACCACTGCTTCCGGCAGCGCCAGCTCCACGAGGCCGCCTGCGACGACGTCGCCGCGCTCCTCCCCGACGACCTCCTCGACACCAACGACCTCTTCTACGCGCCCGACGTCGTCCACCACCAACCAGCGACGGCGCTGCTGCCCGGGTACGATGTCCTCGACGTGCTCGGGGCGCTGAGCCTCAGCACCCCCAGGGCCATCCGCCAGCCTCGCTAGGAGAAGCCTGCTCATGGTGCCTGGCGGGCCACCACCTCAACCACGGCTGCTGTGCCTAGTGTAACCCCAAGCAAGGCTAGTCTGTTTCTGTGTATACAATACGACTGAAAAACCAGGAGGGGGGATTCGGCCAAGGCGGCCGGTGCTCTCTCCTCTCCTCGTAGCTAGTTTTTCCTCCTGTTCCAGCTCAGTTCTTGTTCATCCAGCCGTGTTAGGAAAACGAACCCAGCCCCATGCCCATGTTGTTGAAAAATATATTAGTCTGGTATTTACAACTCTTCGCCAGGTGCTTCTTGTTCCTCGAGATTTTTTTTCCCTCTGTTTCAACAGTGTGTTCTCTGATTTGAGAGCTGCAAGGTGTGTTTTTTGTCTGTCTCAACTTCGGTGATGGTGGGGGCCTGAAAATGGGATGGGATTGAAAGCTGGGTTGCTACATACATAGTACAAAAGTACATCTGCTCATGTGCCAGCACTTAAGCGAATAATTGCTGCAGAGATGTGACACGAAACGTAATGCTAGATTGATCTATGGGGTGGAGATTGTCGGTAGGCACTTCATTATTGGGTATCAGACTGGTGCGTACTACACTTCACTAGTGTTGTAATGACGAGTTGATCGTTGCCCGGTCTATTCAAACATCTCCGTCCCTGCCTCGCTCTACTTTTCTATTACTACCTCGCTTTGCTTCAGCTGTGTATAAAATCATAGTATGAAAGACTTTGCAAGCCACAACAAAATTCCATGTCGGCCGCACACCACCTTCCCTACAGCCGTCACAGTCGTATAGCGAAAGGGATACAACACCTTCAAAATGTCAATCATGCTTGCAAGGCACATACACCAGCTGACATTGTCCCTACACCTCCTGACACTGCACATGGGCACGCTTGTCTTCTTCCTAACAAAACCAATTCAGAACCACGGCATGCCACATGCAACCAACCACACAACCTATTTCAGCAGCTGTTAGCGACAGGGGCGACCATGATTAGCACAACATCCCATCATTACTTCGCTGGTCATTACAATGATGCGCAGTTGAAATTTTACAGAACCTCAAAATGGGCTGACGACGAATGCCCCTCTCGCTATACGACCAGTCAAATAATACTAATAAACACAGGCGGCACCAGGGTGCACTCCACATATAATACTCTGCTGTTACTCAGCGGCTACATTAACAGGACCCTAGTTAGATGATGATATCTGGCTGTTTAGGCGGCGGCAATACGAAAGAGCAACTAACTATTCAACTATGTCGTGCTTTCAGACTCGTTTGTAGAAGAGGACATATGCTTGGTCATGCAAGACATCCTTCTCGCCAACGGGCACAACGGCGTCGTCGTCGAAACGAAGCCATTGCCCGTTGCCATGCTTTGCGTGAGCGGTGTAGTGCCCCCTGTAGGGGTCCCTCCCATGATGAGTGATGGTTGCAACAAGCTCGTATTTTCTACCCTGTATACAACAAAGACGAACAGTTAGATCAGATGATCTAGTAGTGCCAAACAACTGTAATGCCATTTCAATGTGCCAAAGCCACATGGTCGCTGTACAAACTCAATTCATGCTTAAAGATACTGATGCTAAATGTCAAACAATCAGGACCACAGATCAGCGGATCACCTCTTGTGATGGTGAGCTCAGCAGATCACGACTAAGAACCAGTACGGATGGAAAGTGGAGTGGCTTATAGACTTTAGTGCTCCCATGATTTCCATAACTGAACCTCTTCAAGTGCAGTATCATTATCTTTGAAAGTGCGTGTATCTTGAATGATTTTCTAGCTGTCACCAAACCAGCCTGCAAGATCAAGTTCCATACTACATTATAACTGTAGCTGATTGCAATACATACTATGTCTTTTAAATGAAAGAAGAATAGCGCTCGAAATAAATAAAATGTGGGCAAGTACAGATCGGACAAAATTTAACTTACAGCAATTTCAAGTGAAAAACAATTAATAAATAGAAAGAGGTTAATATACAGGTCATAAACCCACCTTAAATGGATGCACGAATAAAAAATTCATATGAAGCATTCTAGGAATGCATCTAAAAGTAAAACAAACTAGAAGCTGCACATTTAGCAGTTTTGTCTTTACAAGTACCTCACCAGCAAAATGAATTGCATGACACCATTTGTATTGTGTGATGACAATATTGAATGTTAAAACTTAAAATATACTTCCTCCGTTCACAAATATATGACACCTTTGACTTTTTTCGAAAACTTTGACCGCTCGTCTTATTAAAATATTTATTCAAAATTGTAAAATTTTAAGCCAAGCACAAACTCTACCTTAAGTGATAAAAAAATCACAAAAAAATAAATGATAACTCATTGTTTTTTGAATAAGACGAATGGTCAAAAAATTAAAAAAAAATCAACGGTGTCATTATATTTATAAACGGAGTGAGTACTAAACACAAAGGTGACAAGGTAGATACCTTTCCCGCAGCTGTTCTATATCCTTCCAAAGATTCAGGAGTAGAGAACAGACGAAGTGCATCATTAAGCGTCTGAACAGCATCTGGGAATATATCAAGATGAAGCAGTAGGAAGGGCTGAACAGTAGCTGATGCTTTGTTACCTGACAGGTTATTTATCAGTATACACCATTGAAAAGACAGATAGGAAAGCACAAGTGGGCCTACTCAAGCATAAGTTTCACACTATACCTATGGTGAATAACTAATGCAATCATGATATCATTATTCCATTGGAGAAAATGGAAACATCTGAATGGGGCTGTTTTAACTTAGCAGGGCAGCCAGGTTAGTGCTGAGATGCATTGGTGCATTATTGTAGAGCTTCAATGGTAGAGCGCAGAATTACCTTACGGGACACAAAAAAAATCCTAGATTCTTCCATGTTATATCAAAGGACTAACACAGAACAGACACTTCATTAATCGCCAACATGTAGAATGCTCTTCAAACATGAACTATTAACCCTGATATTGGGCTGGTCAGAGATGGGGAAAAAAAAAAAGCAATGACAGCATGTACAGCAGGAAGCAAAAGGTGACAGCAACCGGATCAACAGGGAATACGTTCATGGAAACATGATGCAGACGTAACAAATCAAGAAAAACTCAAAAACCAAAAGTTTCCAAGTTCTTTCAAAGAGATATACTAGCTAGAATGCTAGGTAGATACCAGCTTACAGAAAAACTGAGTTGTCTCCCTCAGGACAAGACAAAATTACCTGCAGCTTTCACAACGCTCTGTAGCTGCCCTCCAAAAATAGCACTAAGCTCAGAGGGAACAAAACTCTGAGTTCTAACTATTGCAGATTTGTTCTTTCGTCCAACTGTCTCCCAAGCATCATCATCAGCGGATGAAACAACCATCCCCTCCTTTGAATTCAAACCATCTCCATTAAGCTTCAGCAGTTCATCATGCATTCTATCCATGGCAAAACTTAAAAATTCTTGAGCATCTTCCTGCCTGCAGAGCATAAAAGTGCATAGAATCACAAACTAAACCAAAAGCTTCATAGCAAGGGAGACAACGATAAAGAAAAGACATTAGCAAAGAAAATGTAAAAAGATAACATGCACAATGTATTTACAGACAGCTTTGTCCGAATAAACTCAATATTGATACCTACTGTCACCATGAAAGGCTCACAGACCATTTATGAGGACAATTTGGCATTTGGGAGACAGAAAATGATCATGTGACCAGTGTTGTCACGACGTTGCCTAGGTGACACATAGGCATCCAGGCGGCCAGCAATGGACGCCATGGTCTGTTGGCTTGCCTGAACACAGTTAGGTGGATGCCTGGTCGACTTAGACGACGCCACATCGACTGGCAGGCTCTCACGCGACGCCGCGACATCACCTAGCTGCTAAAGTGGGCTTCAATGGACCATATGTGTATGATTTGCCCTATGCACCCAGGTACTTGTTTTCTCTTATTTCTTTCCCCTACTGCCACCGTACACGCCAGCCGGCGCCTCGGTACCACGCCGCCCGCACCTGGCCATGGGTGCTGATTTGTACGCAGTTGAAGTAATTGGAGTATCTTTGAATTTGTAAGTCATTCACAATATCTATTTGCTGAATTTTTATTCTTTTCTTTCATAATTGGTTACTGAGTAGTGTTTTCTTTTTTAGATCCATACAAAGAAAAGGAATAGATTGGAGCACCAAAGATTGAATGATTTGGTTTATGTCCAATACAACAAGAAGATAATGGAAAGGTTCAAAAAGAGACGTGCGGAAGGGAAAACTCTGAACTCTTTGATCTTAGAAGAGTTCCAATGGGACAATGAATGGGTTCAAATGGCAACTAACAATGAAGAAGTTCGTCCTGGAGATCATGGTCTTTTATGGTTCCATATTGATGAAGCCATTGGTGCAAGTGCAACAAAACTACTACAGGGCCGTAATTTTCCTAGGATGAGCAGAACTTATACTCGTAGAAATGGTGTTGTAGCTGCTGCTTCAACTTCCACCACAACCACAATTTCAGATCAAGACCAACAAGAATTAGGAGAAGAGGAAGAAGCTGAAATCGACTTTGTTGCTCCTGATGATCTACATGTTGAGGATGACTATGGCCAAGCTCTTACTACAGATGATGAAGCTGCTGCAACTGCAAATAATGAGGATGTGGACGACATGAGATGGACTTAGATATCGATTAGGCCTTATCATGTATTTGCTAGTATATCGCTTAGGGCAGTATGTCATATCTATCAGTTTATCATGTATTTGCTAGACATATATAGTTGGTTGCTACTCGCTAGATCTATATTTTATTTCGTAGTTTTGCTATATCATATGATATATATTTCATACTTGCTGCTGTACAAATGGGCGCCTAGGCAACACCTAGGCATCCAGGTGACCCGCAAGTGACTCGCTTCGCCGTGGCGCCATGATAACCATGCATGTGACCATGATTGCAACAAAGCTTGCAACATAGATATGCAAGATTTGGATCAGCTAAAAACGTACAAATATGTAGTTGTCCAGGTATTGCTACTTGCTAGACTCCAATCGGATGGTCCAGGTCTTGCTACATGCCAGACTCAATGAGATAAAATCCTTAATGGCCTAATTGCTATATTCGATTCAGAATCCACAACTTAAGGAGTTTTACTCAAGAAAAAAACATGCCAAACAACAGAACCACAAGCACTTACCTAGGCCGAGCAGTTATTCCAGCCGGCACATCTGGTGTAAAGTTTCTGAGAACAGCATCAAACATGGCAGGATTAAGTGGTTTTGCGGCAACAGTAATAACCTTCTCATTTTTCTTGATAACTGACTCGTCAGGTACATCCAATTGAGATATCAACTCAACAAATGCACTCAGAGTTGGGTAGCCAACCTAAAATGAACGAAATGGTCAGAAAAAAGGAAATCAAATAAGAGCCAAAATTGCATCAGACCAATTTAATTAGGTACATGTACCTTAGGTATCCTGCGGTTCCTCAAATCCTGTAAAAGGTAGACAAAAGGCGAGCATGAAAGCAATGCCTGCAAAGTTGCATTCAGAAAGCAAATATTTCCTGTGTTCCTCAAACCATGTGGAAGCAAGGGAATGTTCTGAGAGGCTTTCTTATTTAGGCTTGTGACTGCCTCTTCTGCTGGAGCTGCAACAATGTGTTTATCGACAATTGGACTACCATTTTCAGTAATTTCCCTTTCCTCGTCTAACTTTCTGCTTTCAGTGGGTTTGGTGCCATCCTTATGCGTCTCCAACGTCATTTGCGGTGTTGGATTGCTGATGATTTTGACAGGTACAACTGGTGGGACAACAGCCTCTGTCTTCTTCACATTCTCAAATAAACCATTGTTAGCAGGAACATTAACAGGAGGGCATCCATTAGCCAGAACTGGTCCACCGTTTGAAAGGCTTGACCCTGCAGCTTTCTTTTCATTATTGCATGCATTCTCCTTCGTGATGGCACTGGTTTCCCCTTTTGCTGATTTTGCAGGAAGAACAACACTTGAAGTAGATATTTTCTCTAAATTCAGCACTGAAAAGTTCAGGGTGCCAAACTGGATCTCCGTCCGTTCACATTCTTTGCTGACACTTTTAGTTGGACTTTTGAGAGGCTGACCCTGTAACAACTTAGTCTCGTCCTCCGTAAAGGACCCAAACAACAACATCTGCAGCATAGACAGAGCAACTAGATTAGAGAATCCAGTAATATGGGCAGATTTTATTGTTAATAAGTAACTTACGCACAAAAAAATCTACTGCATATCAAAACAGTTGTACTGAGAGCCGTTTGGAAAGGAGCTCTATACATTTAAGAAAACTTTAATTTCAGCTCCCACATGCTTCACACACGCAATCCTTGGGAGCAAGAATAGTGTAAGCACTGATCAATGATCCAGATCCAAACGATCATCTAAACCAAATCGATGGTTCTGTACCATATGAATTAATTGCTTATGCATCCGATAATGGGCGTATGTTCATACACGCATAGTAGCATTTAATCGTCGTGCTAGGTATAGGTACTACAAAACACCTCAATCCAATCAACTCGCCCGCGCCCCTAACCTTAAACCGCCCTGGCTCACTTTAATGCGCCACGCCATGGAGCCGGACAAGCAGTACAGACAGTTAAACCACGCAATTACGCCCAAATGACGATGTCAATGCAAGCACGCGGATAGTACCTTCTCGCCGCCGCTGCTCATCTCGGCTGCGGTGGGGAGGCCAATCGCTGGGCGCCGGAAGCGGTGGCTCGGGGGGCCTCTTGGGAGCTCTTCTGCGACCGGGGGCAGAGGAAGCCGAGGTCGCAGGTAGGAGACATCAAAGGCGGCGGCGGGCGGCGCCGAGCGGGATGGCCGACCGCACGGCAGGGTCCGGTTCTGCGCCGGCGCTACGCTATCGGGTTGGGCGAAGGCCGGGGGCCGGGGGGGCGTGGTGTAGGGTTTGAGGAGGGTAGAGGCGAGGTGGGGCTGGAACTGGAAGCCTGGCTGCCTGGGTCTTGACTCTTGAGAGGAAGGAGGACGGGACGGGGGGGTTGCTTGAATTGGTGCTATTGTCGAATGTCAATGCAGGTTGCGGCAGGCAGGCGGGCGGGCGGGCGGGCGGGGGATTCGTGGGCTTGGTACGTGGGGCTTTTCTTTAAGGTTGATTCAACAAACTCGCTTTGGACTTCGAATCGCGGCTGTGCTAAAAAAGACCGTTCCTGAATCTGATTTTATGAATATTTATTAATTAAAAACATTCAAATTACCTTTCTATTTTATTTGTTTATTCCTTTTTACTTAAATTTTCAATAGATGTTTGACAAGATTAATAGCCCACACAAAATATATCTAGACTTCTAGAAAATCTAGTCAAGTATTTTTTTTCTAAATTTTTTAATGACACAATCGTTCTCTCAGCTGTCTCCAGCAGCTTACCCATCACGTACTCATATTCAAACTCTACTCTGCGAATAGTACAGTTTACAATGCAAAATAGTATTTTGGATAACTATATGGGTGAAATATTAGACATAGTCTAACGATTTGTCTAGATTTGTCTACAATCGAAGAAGGCCTTACCTCGAGACGTTATCAAGACATATTTTAAAATAGAATTTACGCTATTTCTACTACTCTATAAAAACCTAATATAGACCACACTATGCACTGTAACATCCCAAAATCTCAACTCAAGGTTTAAAACCCTAATCTCCAAACCTCCCTCCCCCCCATTTCTATTTTTCTCCCTAAACTCCACCCTTAGGTCATCTCATCATATGCATACACTTGGATTGTTAGGAACACCTCACATAGATTATTTTCAACCCTTAAGATTATTTAGCAAATTGTTGATTCAAAAGAAAAGGAAATAAAAAGAAACAAAAATAGAAAATGGAAAAATGAAATAGAAAACAGAAAAAGAAAAAAAGAAAAACCCTTCCCCCCTCGGCTGGGCCGATTTTGGCCCAAACCGCGTCGCGCCCGCTCTCCCCCCCCCCCTCTCCTCCCACGGCCCAAGCGGACCAGCTGCGCGCGCCTGCGCCGCGCCTGACAACCCGGCCCCACCGGTCAGCGGCTCCACCCCTCTCCCTCTCGCGCCGCTCTCCCACTGGCAGCCCGGGCCCGCCTGTCAGGACCATCGTCCCGCCCATGCCATCACTGGCGCGTTCGCTGCCGACCGCCTCACGCCCCGTCGCTTCGCCATTAACGCTCACACCAGCCTCAGCGACCACCCCGCCACTGTACCCGAGCCATCCCCTCACCCCTCGCCTGCCCGAGCCATCTCATCGTCGTTTGCTCCATCCCCGCCATCATGGCAAGCTCGTCGTCGCTCGCCGTCCCCTCCCTTCCTTCCCCCTCCCGGGCGCCTATAAAAGGGACCGTCCGAGCTCCGTTCCTCCACACCAGCCCGGTCATCTCCTCCACTCCTCCCCGAGCCCAATCGAGCTAGTGCCGCCGCATTCCCCCGTCACTCCGGTGAGCTCCATTCTCGCCTCTCTGGTAGCTTTCGGTCGAATTACTTTGGTGCTTGAGCTCCGCCACACACTCATGATCGCAAGGCACCTCTCCCCACCTCCTATTGCGCTCGGCTGCCTCGCCGGCGACCTCACCGCCGCGAGCACCCGCCACCGCGCAGTGGACCGGCCACCTGTAACACCCCAGGTGTTTATCTCTCGTAAACAGTGATTATGGATTTAAGCGCGGGATATCAGTAGAAAAAGTGGACACTAAATTTTAATCATCTTCGCCTATCGCGATTTTAATATCGCATCTGTTTCTGTCTATTTAGACTCTTCCTAAGTCTTCGCGAAATTTGGAACGTAATTGTTCCAAATATTTGCGAGTCCTATGCCTAATTAAAATCTATCAAGTTTGGTGCCGTTTTCGTTTCGATAATCTCAACAGTTAAAAAGGGTTCATGAAACTTTTGGATTATCGAATCTTCGTCGCTAGCGAATTTTGAACTGTTCGGATCACGCGCGTAAGTGAATACGAAAATCAGAAGACTTCTGAATTTATGTAAAAGTTTGGAGCCATGCGCTATCCGAAAAGAACAATGCGCCAGCACATTAATTGAATTGTTTTCTCTCAGCATGTGATCGTTGGTATCTGTCGGGGACCATAATTTGGGGTACCCCTAAGACTCCTAATCTCAGCTAGTAAACCCCATCAGCACAAAGCTGCAAAGGCCTGATGGGCGCGATTCAGGCCAAGGCTCCGCTCGAGGGACACAATCCCGACTCGCCCGAGGCACAGCTCGGGTAGGCTTCGCGGAGAAGCAACCTTGGCCAAATCGCCACACCAACCGACCATATCGCAGGAGCATTTAATGAAAGGATCGCTTGACACCTTATCCTGACGCGCGCTCTTCAATCGACAGAGCCGAAGTGACCGCAGTCACTTCGCCGCTCCACTGACCGATCTGACAAGAAAACAGCGCCGCCTGCCCCGCTCCGACTGTCGCGCCACTCGCCAGAGTGAGGTCGACAGCGGCTAAGTCCAGCCTCGGGCGACATAGGAAACTCCGCCTCACCCGACCCCAGGGTTCGGCCCCCGTCTCAGCCTCGGAAGATGGACTCCGCCTCGCCCGACCCCAGGGCTTGGACTCAGCCTCGACTCCGGAAGACGACAAACTCCGCCTCGCCCGACCCCAGGGCTCAGACTCAACCTCAACCTCAGAGGAATCGCCACCTCGCCCAAACTCGGGTCCGGACCGGCCACGTCGCCAGGGGGGCCATCATTACCCTGCCCCTAGCTAGCTCAGGCTACGGGGAACAAGACCGGCGTCCCATCTGGCTCGCCCCAGTAAACAAGTAATGATGACACCCCGCACGCTCTATGACGACGGCAGCTCCCAGCCCCTTACGTCGGCAAGGAGACGTCAGCAAGGATCCGACAGCCCCGACAGCTGTACTTCCGTAGGGCTCCAGCGCTCCTCCGACGGCCACGACATCACATGAACAGGGTGCCAAAACCTCTCCGACTGCCATGACGACATGTACTTAGGGCTCTAGCTCCTCTCTGCTAGACACGTTAGCACATTGCTACACCCCCCCATTGTACACCTGGGCCCTCTCCTTACGCCTATAAAAGGAAGGTCCAGGGCTCTCGTACGAAGAGGTTGGCCGCGCGAGAGAACAGGCCGACGCATAAGGCTCTCTCTCTCTCACGCGAATGCTTGTAACCCCCTACTGCAAGTGCATCCAGCCGCCCTGGGCGCAGGACAACACGAAGGCCGCGGTTTTTCCCCTTACTGTTCTCCCCCCTTTGTGTCCCGTCTCGCACCGACCCATCTGGGCTGGGACACGCAGCGACAATTTACTCGTCGGTCCAGGGACCCCCCGGGGTCGAAATGCCGACAGTTGGCGCGCCAGGTAGGGGCCTGTTGCGTGTTGACGAACAGCTTCCCGTCAAGCTCCAGATGGGTAGTCTCCAACAACCTTTCCAACCCAGGACGATGCTCCATTTCGGGAGTCTTGAGTTCATGTCCCTCGACGGCAGCTACGACATGATACTCCTTCCTCCGCCGCGCGACAGCAACAATGGCGGCCGTCAGCCCGCCCGCCGGCGGCGGAATCAACGACGTCTTCGCCACATGGCGGAAGAACAACATCCGGGTTTGTCCCGTCACCTCCCCCACCGATGGAGGAGGAGGCAGGGCAACCATGGCCAAGCAGGAGGCGGCACCTTGTCAGCTGTCAAGCAAGTCGACGACGCCGGTGCCCCAGCGGGGGACACGTCGGGCGTCGACCTTGCGTCTGAGACGAAGACGAGCGCCGTTTCCCGCAACACGCCAACCCCAAGCAGACGGATGACGCCAGCACGCTCGCGAAGGACTTGCTGGGCGTCGCCCTCATACTTGAGACAGCGGTGCAGTCCGCCCCTGACGCGACTTCGTCACCGCCCGTCGACCAAG
Source organism: Zea luxurians (assembly GCA_029449295.1). Lineage (NCBI taxonomy): Eukaryota > Viridiplantae > Streptophyta > Magnoliopsida > Poales > Poaceae > Zea > Zea luxurians. The sequence continues at coordinate 235,102,551 of JAOPSE010000001.1, read as the reverse complement.
AGGTACCGACCGATTCCCATCTCGTGCCTTTTGGATTCAGCTTCGACCCACCAAGCGACCTCGCTTCGGTGGAAGCCTTCATAGAGGCATGTACCAACCCTCTGGAGTACCATATGCGGTCGCCCTGGGACAGACTGACGGCCGTCTCGACCTACGGACCCTCGGGTTCCGAGGAAGATGACGAGCCCGACTTTTGTTGGGATTTCTCCGGGCTCGGTAACCCCAGTGCCATCGGGACTTCATGACCGCATGCGACTACTGCCTCTCCGATTGTTCCGATGGTAGCCGTAGCTTCGGCGACGAGGGCTGCGGCCCGAGTCGTGAATGTTTTCACGTCGATCTAGGGGGTCCCGACAAAGGCAACCATCTTGGTATGCCGGAAAACGGCGATCCCCCTAGGCCTGTGCCTCGCGTTGACATCCTTCGGGAGCTAGCTGTGGTCCCAGTCCCTGCGGGGGGTCAGGACACATAGCTCGAGCAAATTCGCGAGATGCAGGCCAGGCTCGACGAGGGAGCAGGAACACTTGAGCAGTTCTGGCAGAACATCGGGCAGGAACGGGCAGGCCAAGCTCCGGCCGGAGAAGCGCGTCATCTACCCAAGGCATCCAGCACCGCATCACCGACGACGTCAGGGCAAGGCCGCCACCGGCTTCCAGTGGGGTCGGCCAGAACCTGGCTGCAGCAGCAATACTACTCCGCGCGATGCCGCAACCATCGACCACCGAGGGGCGGCGTATCCAGGGAGAGCTCAAGAATCTCCTGGAGGATGATGCGGTCCGACGAGCCGAAAGCTCTGCCTCCCGAAGGCAGGGGTACCCCTCGGAGCTTCGCGCCGTGACTTCCCGATTCATGCGGGAAGCCTCGGTCCACACCAGGCGCACGCGCAACATGTCGTCTGCGGCCCCGGGTCGCCTCGGCAACGAGCACCACCACCGCGACCGTCGAGCCCACCTCGACGAGAGGGTGCGCCGAGGCTACCACCCTAGGCGTGGGGGATGCTACGACAGCGGGGAGGATTGGAGCCCCTCACCCGAACCACCTGGTCCGCAGGCTTTCAGCCGGGCCATACGACGGGCGCCGTTCCCGACCCAGTTCTGAACCCCGACTACCATCACAAAGTACTCGGGGGAGACAAGGCCGGAACTGTGGCTCGCGGACTATCGACTGGCCTGGCAGCTGGGTGGAACGGACGATGACAACCTCATCATCCGCAACCTCCCCCTGTTCCTATCCGACACCGCTCAAGCCTGGCTGGAGCATCTGCCTCCGGGGCAGATCTCCAACTGGGACGACCTTGTCCAAGCCTTCGCCGGCAACTTCCAGGGCACGTACGTGCGCCCTGGGAACTCCTGGGATCTCCGAAGCTGCCACCAGCAGCCGAGAGAGTCTCTCCAGGACTACATCCAGCGATTCTCGAAGCAGCGCACCGAGCTGCCCAACGTCACCGACTCGGACGTCATCAGTGCGTTCCTCGCCGGCACCACCTGCCGCGACCTGGTGAGCAAGCTGGGTCGCAAGACCCCCACTAGGGCGAGCGAGCTGATGGACATCGCCACCAAGTTTGCCTCTGGCCAGGAGGCGGTTGAGGCCATCTTTCGGAAGGACAAGCAGCCCCAGGGCCGCCAGCCGAAAGACGTCCCCGAAGCGTCCGCTCAGCGCGGCACCAAGAAGAAGAACAAGAAGAAGTCGCAAGCGAAACACGACGCCACCGACGCGGACCTTGTCGCCGCCGCTGAGTACAAGAACCCTCGGAAACCTCCTACAGGTGCCAATCTCTTTGATAAGATGCTCAAGGAGCCGTGCCCCTATCATCAGGGGCCCGTCAAGCACACCCTTGAGGAGTGCGTCATGCTTCGACGCCACTTTCACAAGGCCGGGCCACCGGCGGAAGGTGGCAGGGCCCACAACAACGACAAGAAGGAGGATCACAAGGCAGAGGAGTTTCCCGAGGTCCACGACTGCTTTATGATCTACGGTGGGCAAGTGGCGAACGCCTCGGCTCGGCACCGCAAGCAAGAGCGTCGGTAGGTCTGCTCGGTAAAGGTGGCGGTGCCAGTCTACCTAGACTGGTCCGACAAGCCCATCACCTTCGACCAGGGCGACCACCCCGACTGTGTGCCGAGCCCAGGGAAATATCCGCTCGTTGTCGACCCCGTCATCGACAATGTCAGGCTCACCAAGGTCCTCATGGACGGAGGCAGCAGCGTCAACATCATCTACGCCGAGACCCTCGGGCTCCTGCAGATCGATCTGTCCTCGATCCAGGCCGGCGCGGCGCCTTTTCATGGGATCATCCTCGGGAAATGTGTCCAACCCCTCGGACAACTCGATCTGTCCGTCTGCTTCAGGACTCCCTCCAACTTCCGAAGGGAAACCCTCACATTCGAGGTGGTCGGGTTCCGAGGAACCTACCACGCAGTACTGGGGAGGCCATGCTACGCCAAGTTCATGGTCGTCCCCAACTACACCTACCTCAAGCTCAAAATGCCGGGCCCCAACGGGGTCATCACCGTCGGCCCCACGTACCGACACACGTACGAATGCGGCGTGGAGTGTGTGGAGTACGCCGAGGCCCTCGCCGAATCCGAGGCCCTCATTGCCGACCTGGAGAGCCTCTCCAAGGAGGCGCCAGATGCGAAGCGCCACGCCGGCAACTTCGAGCCAGCAGAGACGGTTAAGTCCATCCCTCTCGACCCCAGCAACAACGCCTCCAAGTAGATTCGGATCGGCTCCGAGCTCAACCCCAAATAGGAAGCAGTGCTCGTCGACTTACTCCGCGCGAACGCCGAAGTCTTTGCGTGGAGTCCCTCGGTCATGCCTGGCATACCGAGGGATGTCACCGAGCACTCGCTGGATATCCGAGCTGGAGCCCGACCCGTGAAGCAGCCTCTGCGCCGATTCGACGAAGAAAAGCGTAGAGCCATAGGCGAGGAGATCCACAAGCTGATGGCCGCAGGGTTCATCAAAGAGGTATTCCATCCCGAATGGCTTGCCAACCCTGTGCTTGTGAGAAAGAAAGGAGGGAAATGGCGGATGTGTGTAGACTACACTGGTCTAAACAAAGCATGTCCGAAGGTTCCCTACCCTCTGCCTCGCATCGATCAAATCGTGGATTCCACTGTTGGGCGCGAAACCCTGTCTTTCCTCGATGCCTACTCAAGGTATCACCAAATCAGGATGAAAGAGTCTGACCAGCTCGCGACTTCTTTCATCACACCTTTTGGCATGTACTGCTACGTTACTATGCCATTTGGTTTGAGGAATGCGGGTGTGACGTACCAAAGGTGCATGAACCACGTGTTCGGAGAGCACATTGGTCGAACGGTCGAGGCTTACGTCGATGACATCGTAGTCAAGACGAGGAAAGCCTCCGACCACCTCTCCGACCTTGAAACGACATTCAAGTGTCTCAAGGCGAAAGGCGTAAAACTCAATCCCGAGAAGTGCGTCTTCGGAGTCCCTCGAGGCATGCTCTTGGGGTTCGTCATCTCCGAGCGGGGCATCGAGGCCAACCCGGAGAAAATCGCGGCCATCACCAACATGAGACCCATCAAGGACTTGAAAGGCGTACAAAGGGTCATGGGATGCCTTGCGGCTCTGAGCCGCTTCATCTCACGCCTCGGCGAAAGAGGCCTACCTCTGTACCGCCTCTTAATAAAAACCGAGTGCTTCACTTGGACCCCCGAGGCTGAGGAAGCCCTCAGGAACCTGAGGCGCTCCTTACAAACGCACCCATCCTGGTGCCTCCCGCTGCCGGAGAAGCCCTCTTGATCTACGTCGCCGCTACCACTCAGGTGGTCAGCGCCGCGATCGTGGTCGAAAGGCGAGAAGAAGGGCATGCATTGCCCGTCCAGAGGCCGGTCTACTTCATCAGTGAGGTACTGTCCGAGACCAAGATCCGCTACCCACAAATTTAGAAGCTGCTGTACGCGGTGATTCTGACGCGGCGGAAGTTGCGACACTACTTCGAGTCTCATCCGGTGACTGTGGTGTCATCCTTCCCCCTGGGGGAGATCATCCAGTGCCGAGAGGCCTCGGGTAGGATTGCAAAGTGGGCGGTGGAAATCATGGGCGAGACAATCTCATTTGCCCCTCGGAAGGCCATCAAGTCCCAAGTCTTGGCGGACTTTGTGGCTGAATGGGTCGACACCCAGCTCCCTGCAGCTCCGATCCAACCGGAACTCTGGACCATGTTTTTCGATGGGTCGCTGATGAAAATAGGGGCAGGCGCGGGCCTGCTCTTCATCTTGCCCCTCGGGAAGCACCTCCGCTACGTGCTGCGCCTCCATTTCCCGGCGTCCAACAATGTGGCCGAGTATGAGGCTCTGGTTAACGGGTTGCGCATCGCCATCGAGCTAGGGGTCCGACGCCTCGACGCTCGCGGCGACTCGCAGCTTGTCATCGACCAAGTCATGAAGAACTCCCATTCCCGTGACCCGAAGATGGAAGCCTACTGCGACGAGGTTCGGCGCCTGGAGGACAAGTTCTACGGGCTCGAGGTCAACCACATCGCCCGGTGGTACAACGAGACTGCGGACGAGCTGGCGAAGATAGCTTCGGCGCGAACAACGGTTCCCCCGAATGTCTTCTCCCAGGACCTACATCAACCCTCAGTCAAGACCAACGACACGCCCGAGCCCGAGAAGGTCTCGGCCCTGCCCGAGGCACCCTCGGCCCCCGAGGGTGAGGCACTGCGCGTCGAGGGAGAGCGGAATGGGTTCCCGCCTGATCGAGACTGGTAGACCCCATACCTGCAATATCTCCACCGAGGAGAGCTGCCCCTCGACCGAGCCGAAGCTCGGCGACTAGCGCGGCGCGCCAAATCATTCGTCTTGCTGGGTGACGGGAAGGAGCTCTACCACCGCAGCCCCTCCGGCATCCTCCAGCGATGCATATCCATCGCCGAAGGCCAGGAGCTCTTACAAGAAATACACTCGGGGGCTTGCGGTCATCACACAGCGCCTCGAGCCCTTGTTGGAAACGCTTTCCGACAAGGTTTCTACTGGCCGACCGCGGTGGCCGACGCCACTAGAATTGTCCGCACCTGCCAAGGGTGTCAATTCTACGCAAGGTAGACGCACCTACCCGCTCAGGCTCTGCAAACAATACCCATCACCTGGTCGTTTGCTGTGTGGGGTCTGGACCTCGTCGGTCCCTTGCAGAAGGCACCTGGGGGCTACATGCACCTACTGGTTGCCATCGACAAATTCTCCAAGTGGATCGAGGTCCGACCCCTAAACAGCATCAGGCTCGAACAGGCGGTGGCATTCTTCACTAACATCATCCATCGCTTCGGGGTCCCGAACTCCATCATCACCGACAACGGCACCTAGTTCACCGGCAGAAAGTTCCTGGACTTCTGCGAGGATCACCACATCCGGGTGGACTGGGCCGCCGTGGCACACCCCATGACGAATGGGCAGGTAGAACGTGCCAACGGCATGATTCTGCAAGGACTCAAGCCGAGGATCTACAACGACCTCCACAAGTTCGGCAGGCGATGGATGAAGGAACTCCCCTTGGTGGTTTGGAGCCTGAGGACGACGCCAAGTCGAGCCACGGGTTTCACGCCGTTCTTTCTAGTCTATGGAGCCGAGGCCATCTTGCCCACAGACTTAGAATACGGTTCCCCAAGGACGAGGGCCTACAACGACCGACGCAACCAGACCAACCGAGAAGACTCACTGGACCAGCTGGAAGAGGCTCGGGACATGGCCTTACTACACTCGGCACGGTATCAGCAGTCCCTGCGACGCTACCACGCCCGAGGGGTTCGGTCCTGTCGGCGTTTCGAGACCAGGGGGTCCCTAAGCCGACGAGTGAGTGTGCCGCGTGCCCCAGCCCAGATGGGTCGAGCGCGTGGGCGAGCGCAAAGGGGGGAAGGCGAGGTGTCCGGAGACGAGTCGTGAGAGAGGTGGGAATCCCGCGGCCTTCGTGTTCGTCCCGCGCCCAGGTCGGGTGCGCTTGCAGTAGGGGGTTACAAGCGTCCACGCGGGTGAGGGAAGCGAGCGGCCCCGAGAGAGCGCCTGCCCCGTCCTCGTCCCCGCGCAGCCAACCTTCTCTAAGAAGGCCCTGGTCCTTCCTTTTATAGGCGTAAGGAGAGGATGCAGGTGTACAATGGGGGTGTAGCAGAGTGCTACGTGTCTAGCGGGGGTGAGCTAGCGCCCTAAGTACATGCCAATGTGGCAGCCGGAGAGATCTTGACACCCAGCTAGTGTGGTGTCGTGGCTGTCGGAGGAGCAACGGAGCCTGGCGGAGGGACAGCTGTCGGAGCGGTTGGGTCCTTGCTGACGTCCCCCTGCTTCCGTAAGGGAGCTGAGAGCCGCCGTCGTCACGGGTCTAGCGGGGCGCCATCATTGCATATCTGGCGGAGCTAGCCAGATGGGACGCCGGTCTTGTTCTCTGCGGCCCGAGTCGGCTCGGGGTAGGGTGATGATGGCGCTTCCTGTTGACGTGGCGGACTTGTGCCCTAGGTCGGGCGACGTGGAGGCTCCTCCGAAGCCGAGGTCGAGTCTGTCTTCCATGGCCGAGGCCGAGCCCGAGCTCCTGGGTCGGGCGAGGCGGAGGTCGTTTGGCAGAGGCCAGGGCGGAGTCCGACCCCTGGGGTCGGGCGAAGCGGAGTTCGTCGTCTTCTGGGGCCTAGCCCGAGTCCGAGCCCTGAGTCGGGCGGAGCGGAGTTCGCCGTCTTCCGGGGCCTTAGCCCGAGTCCGAGCCCTAGGTCGGGCGGAGCGGAGTTCGCCGTCTTCCGGGGCCTTAGCCCGAGTCCGAGCCCTGGGTCGGGCGGAGCGGAGTTCGCCGTCTTCCGGGGCCTTAGCCCGAGTCCGAGCCCTGGGTCGGGCGGAGCGGAGTTCACCGTCTTCCGGGGCCTTAGCCCGAGTCCGAGCCCTGGGTCGGGCGGAGCGGAGTTCGCCGTCTTCCGGGGCCTTAGCCCGAGTCCGGGCCTTGGGTCGGGTGGAGCGGAGTTCGCCGTCTTCCGAGGCCTTAGCCCGAGTCCGAGCCCTGGGTCGGGCGGAGCTTCCTATGGCGCCTTTAGCAAGGCCTGACTGCCTGTCAGTCTCACTCTGTCAAGTGGCACTGCAGTCGGAATGGCGCAGGCGGCGCTGTCCTTCTGTTAGACCGGTCAGTGGAGCAGCGAAGTGATGGCGGTCACTTCGGCTCTACCGGGGGGCGCGCGTCAGGATAAAGGTGTCAGGCTACCTTTGCGTTAAATGCCCCTGCGACTCGGTCGGTCGGCGCGGCGATTTAGTCAGGGTTGCTTCTTAGCGAAGGCAAGGCCTCGGGCGAGCCGGAGATGTGTCTGCCGTTAAAAGGGGGCCTCGGGCGAGATGGAAACATCTCGGGGTCGGCTGCCCTTGCCCGAGGCTAGGCTCGGGCGAGGCGTGATCGAGTCGCTCGTATGGACTGATCCCTGACTTAATCGCACCCATCAGGCCTCTGCAGCTTTATGTTGATGGGGGTTACCAGCTGAGAATTAGGCGTCTTGAGGGTACCCCTAATTATGGTCCCCGACAGGTCCCGAGACCTCCAGGTGGGCGACTTGGTGCTTCGGCTGCGACAAGACGCCCGAGGGCGCCACAAGCTCACGCCTCCCTGGGAAGGGCCATTCATCATCGCCAAGATTTTTAGCAGTCCCTGGGAGTGTGAAGACATGGTTGCCATCCAAGGGGGCCACCCTCCGTTTAAAGGCGACTCTCCCCACTTGCGTCCTCAGCCGGCGCGGACTGAGTCTTCTCCAACACGCTCCAAGGTCCTCCCCCTACGACACGGGGGCTGGGTCCCACGCGTCATGCAAGCTGGCCCAGGACGGAAGAGGCCAAACCGCCGTGCGCGGAGCGCACAACAGCCCAGCGGTTACAAGCATTCCTCCACTATCGCCCGAACCAGCGGGTGAAAGGGCGGACCACCATGCAGGCGGCATGCAACCGCACCAAGGGGGCGCACCCTTTCGACTTCGACGCGTCCAGCATGGAGGCCCAGGCCCACACGTCATGTAACCGGTGCGCCGGTTACTACGTGCAAGAAACTGCACCGCCACTCGCGCCAGTACCGCGCCTTCTCGACTGCGGGACCGGTGCCGCGACTCGAGGCGACCCTGCGCATGACCTGACAGTGCCAACCGAGCACATCGTTCACGGGTCAGTCAGCCGTGGGAGAAGGCGCAACGGTCGATACGGCCAGAAATGGGCCGACAGTAATGGCGGTGGCAGGCAGGCGGAAGCAGCAGTCAAATCGCCTGCAGGCTCACGTCCCCTCCTGGGACAGCGAGAGAGCCCTCTCCCACGGCGTGAAGACAACGCGCCCGTGTTCCATTCCTCGAATGGCTCGAGCACGCGCAACGGCTGCCCCGCAAACCACTCGTCCCGTCACATTAACTCTACGGCAGAGCAGGCGGCACCTTTGGCAGTCGAAGCGGGCGACGCTTCACCTCCGCCATAATGACCGCGTCAAAAAAGGTGCGCCACGTCACTCAATTTTGTATCCTTTTCCACTTCCTCTTTCTCTCTCTTGCTACAGGGACCGGGAAAGGGGATACTTCGAAAGGGATCCTTCTCCGCGAAGGAAGCGGGCCCCGAGCCCCCCTACTGATCAGAGGTTCGAAGGCTGGCCCCTCGGAAGGGTTCAACAGCCGCCTCAGAGCACTCGAGCTCCGCGCCCACTACTGGTCAGAGGTTCGAAGGCTGGCCCCTCGAAAGGGTTCAACGGCCGCCTCAGGCCACTCGGGCTCCGCGCCCACTACTGATCAGGGGTTCGTAGGCTGGCCCCCGAAAGGTTCGACAGCCGCCTCAGAGCACGCAGAGCGAGGGATGACCCTGAGTACGTTCGATACATAACCAAGGCTCGGGCTACGCTCTCGAGGTACCCTAGGATATTTCCGAGACCGACGGGAACGATTTTGTAATGGAATCCCACCAGAGGGAGGCATCGAGCCCTCGGACCCCGTCAAAAGGGGACCGGGTCCGGCGAATCACCCGCAGGTACTTTTGGAGCGCGCCTCCAGGCCACTAGCCGACCCCTAACGAATGGGGCACGGGTGTCCACTCGGATTACCCGTTAGCAACTCATTGGAGACACCATGTTCGGCGCCCTCCGAGGGCAACATGGCGCTTCCCCCCTCCTCCTTGCGGAAAGGCGACGCAGGGGCGTACGAAAAAAAGCCGAGTCTGTCCTTGACCGTCCTCTCACTCTGTGCAGGGGCTCGGGGGCTGCTCTCGCAAACCTGGCTCCGGCCAAACCGTTGACAACGTCAACATACCAGCCCGAGAACTTGGGACCTGACTAAGCACCCGGGCAACGACCAGTTCGCATGAGGGAACAACCAAACCGACCGAGCCATCACGAAAGGCACTAAGACCTCGAAGGAGTCAAAACACTCCTCCGAGGCCTCGGGGGCTACACCCGGCGGGTGCGCTCGCGCGCACCCACCGGAACGAAATGCAACGAAGAAAGGCCGGCCCCCTTGCAAAAAAGTGCGACAAAAGCCTCCAAGCGAGTGCCAACACTCCCTTTGAGGCTCGGGGGCTACTGTCGGGGATCATAATTAGGGGTACCCCTAAGACTCCTAATCTCAGCTGGTAAACCCCATCAGCACAAAGCTACAAAGGCTCGATGGGCGTGATTCAGGCCAAGGCTCCGCTCGAGGGACACAATCCCGACTCGCCCGAGGCACAGCTCGGGTAGGCTTCACGGAGAAGCAACCTTGGCCAAATCGCCACACCAACCGACCATATCGCAGGAGCATTTAATGAAAGGATCGTCTGACACCTTATCCTGACGCGCGCTCTTCAGTCGATAGAGCCGAAGTGACCACAGTCACTTTGCCGCTCCACTGACTGACCTGAAAAAAAAAACAGCGCCGCCTGCCCCGCTCCGACTGTCGCGCCACTCGCCAGAGTGAGGTCGACAGCGGCTAAGTCCATCCTCGGGCGACATAGGAAACTCCGCCTCACCCGACCCCAGGGTTCGGCCCCCGTCTCGGCCTCGGAAGATGGACTCCGCCTCGCCCGACCCCAGGGCTCGGACTCAGCCTCGGCTCCAGAAGACGATGGACTCCGCCTCGCCCGACCCCAGGGCTCGGACACAACCTCGACCTCGGAGGAATCGCCACCTCGCCCAAACTCGGGTCCGGACCGGCCACGTCGCCAGGAGGGCATCATTACCCTGCCCCTAGCTAGCTCAGGCTACGGGGAACAAGACCGGCGTCCCATCTGGCTCGCCCCAGTAAACAAGTAATGATGACACCCCACACGCTCCATGACGACGGCAGCTCCCAGCCCCTTACGTCGGCAAGGAGACGTCAGCAAGGATCCGACAGCCCCGACAGCTGTACTTCCACAGGGCTCCAGCGCTCCTCCGACGGCCACGACATCACATGAACAGGGCGCCAAAACCTCTCCGACTGCCACGACGGCATGTACTTAGGGCTCTAGCTCCTCTCTGCTAGACACGTTAGCACATTGCTACACCCACATTGTACACCTGGGCCCTCTCCTTACGCCTATAAAAGGATGGTCCAGGGCTCTCGTACGAAGAGGTTGGCCGCGTGGGAGAACGGGCCGACGCATAAGACTCTCTCTCTCTCCCCCACGCGAACGCTTGTAACCCCCTACTACAAGCGCATCCAGCCGCGCTGGACGCAGGACAACACGAAGGCCGCGGTTTTCCCCTTACTGTTCTCCCCCTTTGTGTCCCGTCTCGCGCCGACCCATCTGGGCTGGGACACGCAGCGACAATTTACTCGTCGGTCCAGGGACCCCCCGGGGTCGAAACACCGACAGTATCAGATCAAATGATTGATAGCTGGTGAGGATCGTAAAAATTAGACTGGAGTAAATACAGTCTAAAATACCAAAGTCGATCTCGTTTAGTTCGGCCAGTGTGTTTCTCGTCTCGATCTGAATCTCTAAATATAAATAACGGGTGAAAACTCATCTAACTCCGAAGAATTCACCAAATTAAATCTGGTCCAAATATTATTGTCGATCTTATTTTATTTGATCCTCGATTATATCTTTTAGACCCTGATTTTATGGCATTAAAATATCTGTGATTTTCCTTTAAAAATAGAAAAAATGAAAAAGGGAAAAATATCTCACAGCCGATCCCTGTCCCTACCGCCGCCCCCTTTGATTTTTCATCCACCGTTCTTATCCCAGCGTAAAAATATCTCCACTGCTCAGTGGCTTACTGAAAAAAATATTGTATGCGTCTTCCGTTTTTTTATCCTTATCCTGAGTACGATCAACTCTTGGAAAATTATTTTAGCCATCTTCATTTCTTGAGCACGTACATCTCCCTGGATATATTCTTCAATGTATTCATCCTGATCTCCACGTGTTGAGCTCTCTGGGAACTCTTTTCCCTCACGTCATCCCTCCCATCTCTCATTCTCCAATATATCCTATGCACATATATTCAAAAGTTCCCCCACACACTCACTATCTCACGCAAGCCTCTCTGCCATGCTCTAGCTCTCAGACATGCTGCTTGCCTCCAGCAATCTCCTCGTCGCTCAACTTTGCCAGGACTCACCCAGGCCTGTGTTCTCTCCGCAGTTGCTCCTTCTTCTTGCTAGGTCTTCTTCGCCCTCAGCCATGGCGCTGGTCATGTGCCCCAGCGCCAGTCGCTCCGCCCTGCTTGCCCTCCAGCTCGACCTGGCCGCGCGCCCTCCAGCTCGGTGCTCCCCTACTCAGTTTTCCCTGTGTCGCGCGCATTCCGTCATCCCCTATTGTGACCCCGCCGTGGAGCTCCCCTGCAGCGCGTCCCTGTTCCCTTGTTGCTGCTCATGCGATGGGGTTCGTCCTCTAGGCCACGTCGGCATGTGTAGTCGTTCCCTGCCTCTCAACCCCGGCGTTGGCCATGGTCGCCACCTCGCCTTGGTCTATGCTATAGCTCGCCATCGAATCGCCTGCTCCGTTGTATGAAGTCGGATTGTGTCGCACGTCTGGTGCTCGACGAAAAGCTCGAACATGAGACCGTCATCGATCCACCCGTCGTCCATCTCGCCAACGTATTGTATCCGCTGTGCTGTGTGCCGGCATTCTCTCGCGATAGACCACGCCGTCGTCTAGCCTTATTCTCTTCGCTGCAGCACCATCGTAATCTACCAACTCCATCACCGGTCGTTCCTGGTATTTTTCCCCAACACCGAGCCTCTCTGATCTCACTGCTCGTCAATGCAATTTATATGTACGGATGAAGAAAGCGAAGCCAGTATGCATAGCTCGCATGGTGTTCGGCTGAAAGCTTCATCTGGTGTTTGTCGTCATTCTTGCGGGATTCAAGTTTGATTTAGTATGGTAAGTCGATTCATATTTTTGTCAGCTTAATTATTAAATTAGTTCGATGAATGCGATGTGATTATTTTCATGATTTTGGAGTAGTCGCGTTGGGTAGATTTGAGATGTTAATTATGTGACATATGGTAAATTAGTGAATGAAGTTTAATTTTAGTATTTTAAAATGTCTAAGCAATAATATTATTAGTATTACTTATGACAAATTATAATTGTTTGATAAAATTAATGGTAGGCTATACATGATAACTTAGAGTGGTATGTAATTTAATCCAGTCGTGTGGTCTAAAAAGTGTTGTGCTTTTATTCCTGTTCTAGATTTAAATTCCTTAGACCACTAAATTTAGAATTTAATTAATTAATTAATAAGTTGTGATTAGACTAATTGTATTTCATGTGTATAATTTGTTGTTTCGTGATGTTTGCGTTAGGTTCGGTTAATCTAGAGAAGCGTAATTATTGCGCTTAGTCGTATATTAATAACTAGGGTTTCCGTGTAAGATTGTACAACGCCTCGCCGCTAGGTGTTTAATTCGCTATCGCGTAGCACTATTAAAGTTCGAAATATTCCTATCTATATGCATTCATGTGCATAATGCATTTCATTCAGATACGTTAATTAATCGCGCGATGCGGAAGACAAGCCAAATCGACCCCAAACGTGGACTACTCCGCATGGTGATGTTGAAGGACGAACCTGCCTGATCAAGTGCTAGGACAAGGATGATCGTCAAGTGGTCGTCGTCTAACAACATTAAAATGTTGAAAGTAAGGACTCACTTTAGTAAGTTATTTCTGCAAAAGTATCTAAGTTGATTCTTACTAAAGCCTTTTCCTTGATTCCTATTTAACCAGCATACCCTTGAGAGTCTTTTCTTTAGTCGGGTAAGTCTTGCTGAGTAATTCCATACTCAGGGTTTTATTCCCTATTGTTTTCAGGTTATAGTTTTGTGCTGCTGATGATGGTGTTAAGTGCCGGTGGGCTCGGCCTTCTTAGTCTATGTAACCCTTCTATACTTCTTACTGAGGATGTTCACTTGAGCTAGCATATATTTCAAACTTATACTTTTATAATCACTCCGATAAAATAATGTAAAATTTTTGTAACTTGTAAAATTTGGTAATAAGATTTCCGCTGCAAAAATATTGGTGTGTGTGATTTGCGATCTTGGTTGTAAGTGGTTTATCCGAGGTCCTTGGGGCACTCGGACAGATCCTGTTAAGTTATCTGGTGCGCATGCATGGCCGTCTGAGGTCTTTGAGACAAGGACAGGTGCATGTGGGCCCGATAACTTAGGAGGTTCTGCCACAACTGGTATCGGAGCAGGATTAAGTATATATGGTCACATACGTATTTTCAAAACAAAAGTTTTGGTTTCGAAAAACCTATTTTCAACTAAACACATTGTTTGGCTTTGAAAAACAGTTTTGAAAAACTATAATGCTAGCGACATCCTCTATTAAGCCCTAAATTAATGATTATCAGGTGGCTTAGTTCAAAAGCACTAACCCACAACCGGGTGGGTGTTGCATACATGTGTATTGTTATTTTTGAGGCCATTCAGTTTTGAATGGATCGACGCTCAGGTAAGGTGAGTTGTGAGAGCATGACCGAACAAACGTCGGTCTAGGGAAGAGTATAAAAGGCGCTTGATTATATACATGTTACACATATGTATATATGAAGGCTGCGATGTGGAGTATTTACTTTTCTGGGAATTCAGTACCCCATGGATGTGTACGGGTATACAGATTTGGGACTACTGAGAAGTGTAATGTACTTGTAATGACGCACCTACGCTCAGGTAAGAAGGTGAGTTACCATAATGAGTTGCCCTATGGTTAAAGTGTGGCAACAGCGCCTATGCGTGGCTCAGCGCTTAATGATGAGCTGGCCTCCATATAGCAATATATGGAGTATAAACTGTGAAACTGTCATGTGTGGATATTGCATCATGGGCAATTGGGATGTGATGGAATTTTCTGCAGGTGTACTAACCTTGAAAACGTATGTGTAGCTGACGACTAGCAAAATACCGTGAGAGTCGCAAATATGCCACCGATATAGAACGCTATGGCCACATTAGATTGGCAAAAATTGTGAGGACGAATAAGACGAGCATGCATCCTGATTGTTGCATCATGTTTGTCACCTATACATCCAAAATGCTTCTCTCATCTTTATTCCAGTAACCGGTGATTGTAGATAATGTGGTGTAATGTTGTATTATGAACGTCAGTGAAATATTTGTCCTCCATTCCTTAGATAATCTATTTAGGTGTTATATGTGTTTGCTCTTGTGCTTTATGTGTTGATAGGAGGTTGGTAATTTGTTTGCCTAAACCCAAAACTAGGACATGTTCTTATTTAGTGAACCATGACCCAAATTTGAATTTTTCATTATCATTCCATGACCCAACTCATGCAAATAAATGCTTAGATAACTTCTTCGTTGGACATAAAGTGTACCCGGACTTGAAACAAGAATCTCGAGTCGTGTCTCCATCCTAAACCATGTCCTTATTCAGTTGGTGCAAGCTGATGTACCTTATCCAGTTTTCCTATTTTTAAGGACCGCCATGTTGTTTTATCAACCTAACATAGGAAAGACATGTCTGATCATTTTCTTGAGTTTGATGCCTTTGATTTCCTCATTTCTATCAAAGGCGTACCAACTTAATCTTATGATTGTTTTCCCTTCGTATCTAATCAGATGCTAATCCTTGACCTTGTAATCCTTGCGATGGGCATAGAAATATGCTTGGGGTTGAAAGAACACTCTCCCATCGTACTCCCTTCATCATCCAATTTAGGTTATGGCCATATCTTGTTCATTTCATCGGGCCATGATCTATTTGGCTCTCTACTTGTAACCATTCTTAGAGGTGGAGCCTCTTTTGTATATTGTCACCCTTGACCAGTCTATTTGTGTTGTGTGAGATTTCTTATTGGTTACGTCTGGTAATGGTGTTGTGACTAAAACCGATGGTGCCGCGACGAAACCGAGGGCCTCCTATGGACGATCGACACATGGTTGTGCTCCTTGGCACACGCTGGTATCACAGTTAGTAGTCATAATCCATTATGAGACTATATCGATATGTTATCTCTCCACAAATTGTTCTTACCACGTGAGATTCTTTATTGGTGCCAGTTCGGTAGTGGTGTCATGATTAAGGACTTATGGTGCCGCAGCGAAACTGAGAGCCCCTTGTGAATG
Source organism: Zea luxurians (assembly GCA_029449295.1). Lineage (NCBI taxonomy): Eukaryota > Viridiplantae > Streptophyta > Magnoliopsida > Poales > Poaceae > Zea > Zea luxurians. The sequence continues at coordinate 235,087,037 of JAOPSE010000001.1, read as the reverse complement.
TACACGCAAGGTTATGCTGCTTGGCGCATGCTGATATTGAGGTCTCTGGTCATGATCCATTGTGGAACTACACTGATGTGTGATCTTCCGTTGACTCCTTCCTTGAAACAATTTCGGTGTTGTTTGTCGAGGTGACCAAGCAACATCTATCATCTCTGTTGGATCAAAAGGGCATACCACTTTCCTGTGTGGTCTCTTTTCTTTTGATCTTGGTAGTGACTACACATCCAAGTTCACTTTACGTCCTTTGTGTAAAGGTGAAACCTTGGAGCTTTTTAGTGATGGAAAACAACCGATTAGCTCTCAAATTGGAGATCTATTTCCCCCTGCTGCCGAGATGCAGGAGTTTGTTCATTCGCTCTTCTATCTAATCTATGTATTCCCTAACCAAGTAAGTTCATCTCGCCTGAAGAAACGGATGAACCACATGACCACATGGATTTCTACCCAAGTGCATAATTTCCTGTTAACAAAAGTGAACTCTCAACCCTTGGTTTACCAATGGTATTGAGAGGACTTGCTCAATGTCAAAAGTAGTTCAGCAAGTTGATTTTACTAACTTGTAGCTACATTGTGAACAAAGGTTGAGTTTCGAAATCATTTTGTCGAGCTGTCTAAACTAACTTTTGTGCAACCCTTCTTAAAGAAAGTACTTGCAAGAATCAAGATTAAGTCGGCCAGTAACCACCTAATCATCGCTCTAGTCTTGCCCCGATCGCCTCACGTGTGCTTTTCCAGCATGTCTGATCAAGTCGAGCCATGAATAGTGCTGGATAAAATGGACTGGTTGCAAAGTCCGCATTTACAGATCCCTTCACCAGTGATTTTTCAAGTCTCTATCATTTTTCGTGAACTTGGGTTTTCTGGCTAACACGAGTTAACTGTGATGTTATTCGACATCCATACTCGTCTCGTGTGCTATGAACTTACTGTGACCACTTGTTGGTAAACCTCTTTCTGTGTGTTTTGCCCAAGAGGTTGCAACTGATTTTGTTTGGGTAAAATCGCGTATTTACCGCTCACTCAATAGACTCAGATAGTACAGTGTCATCAGAAAAAGCAAACTGCACACATGGAACCTTATGTGTTCCTCTGGCAGACAATGCCTCTATTGGTGGATATCTCTAAATTAGCTTAAGGCGATACATGTTATGTCCACTAGAGAAACAACATCCTGAGACACTTGCCTTTATTTGGAAATGTCTCGTGATTATCGCTGATGTGGACATGGGTTACGTGCTTCTCTACTCTTAAAAGTCTTTCGCTCCGAATCTCGGGACGTGATTCTTTTAAGGGAGGAGGACTGTAACACCCCAGGTGTTTATCTCCCGTAAACAGCGATTATGGATTTAAGCGCGGGATATCAGTAGAAAAAGTGGACACTAAATTTTAATCATCTTCGCCTATCACGATTTTAATATCGCATCTGTTTCTGTCTATTTAGACTCTTCCTAAGTCTTCGCGAAATTTGGAACGTAATTGTTCCAAATATTTGCGAGTCCTATGCCTAATTAAAATCTATCAAGTTTGGTGTCGTTTTCATTTCGATAATCTCAACAGTTAAAAAGGGTTCATGAAACTTTTGGATTATCGAATCTTCGTCGCTGGCGAATTTTGAACTGTTCGGATCACGCACGTAAGTGAATACGAAAATCAGAAGACTTCTGAATTTATGTAAAAGTTTGGAGCCACGCGCTATCCGAAAAGAACAATGCGCCAGCACATTAATTGAATTGTTTTCTCTCAGCATGTGATCGTTGGCATCAGATCAAATGATCGATAGCTGGTGAGGATCATAAAAATTAGACTGGAGTAAATACAGTCTAAAATACCAAAGTCGATCTCGTTTAGTTCGGTCCATGTGTTTCTCGTCTCGATCTGAATCTCCAAATATAAATAACGGGTGAAAACTCATCTGACTCCGAAGAATTCACCAAATTAAATCCGGTCCAAATATTATTGTCGATCTTATTTTATTCGATTCTCGATTATATCTTTTAGACCCTGATTTTATGGCATTAAAATATCTGTGATTTTCCTTTAAAAATAGAAAAAATGAAAAAGGGAAAAATATCTCACAGTCGATCCCTATCCCTACCACCGCCCCCCTTTGATTTTTCATCCACCGTTCTTATCCCAGCGTGTGCTCGTCGGCTCCTCGTAAAAATATCTCCACCGCTCAGCGGCTCCCTGAAAAAAATATTGTATGCGTCTTCTGTTTTTTTATCCTTATCCTGAGTACGATCAACTCTTGGAAAATTATTTTAGCCATCTTCATTTCTTGAGCACGTACATCTCCCTGGATATATTCTTCAATGTACTCATCCTGATCTCCACGCGTTGAGCTCTCTGGGAATTCTTTTCCCTCACGTCATCCCTCCCATCTCTCATTCTCCATTATATCCTATGCACATATATTCAAGAGTTCCCCCACACACTCACTATCTCACGCAAGCCTCTCTACCATGCTCTAGCTCTCAGACATGCTACTTGCCTCCAGCAATCTCCTCGTCGCTCAACTTTGCCAGGACTCACCCAGGCCTATGTTCCCTCCACAGTAGCTCGTTCTTCTCGCTAGGTCTTCTTCGCCCTCAGCCATGGTGCTGGACATGTGCCCCAGTGCCGGTCGCTCCTCCCTGCTTGCCCTCTAGCTCGACCTGGCCGCGCGCCCTCCAGCTCGGTGCTCCCCTGCTTAGTTTTCCCTGCGTCGCGCGCGTTCCGTCATCCCCTACTGTGACCCCGCCGTGAGCTCCCCTGCAGCGCATCCCTGTTCCCTTGTTGCTGCTCATGCGATGGGGTTCGTCCTCTGGGCCACGTCGGCATGTGTAGTCGTTCCCTGCCTCTGAACCCCGGCGTTGGCCATGGTCGCCACCTCGCCTTGGTCTATGCTACAGCTCGCCGTCGAATCGCCTGCTCCGTTGTATGAAGTCGGCTTGTGTCGCACGTCTGGTGCTCGACGAAAAGCTCGAACATGAGAACGTCATCGATCCAGCCGCCGTCGTACATCTCGCCAACGTATTGTATCCGTTGTGCTGTGTGCCGGCGTTCTCTCGCGACAAACCACGCCGTCGTCTAGCCTTATTCTCTTTGCTGCAGCACCATCGTAATCTGCCAACTCCATCACCGGTCGTTCCTGGTATTTTTCCCCAACACCGAGCCTCTCTGATCTCACTGCTCGTCAATGCAATTTATATGTACGGATGAAGAAAGCGAAGCCAGTATGCATAGCGCGTATGGTGTTCGACTGAAAGCTTCACCTGGTGATTGTCGTCATTCTTGCGGGATTCAAGTTTGATTTAGTATGGTAAGTCAATTCATACTTTTGTCAGCTTAATTATTGAATTAGTTCGATGAATGCGATGTGATTATTTTCATGATTTTAGAGTAGTCGCGTTGGGTAGATTTGAGATGTTAATTATGTGACGTATGGTAAATTAGTCAATGAAGTTTAAATTCAGTATTTTAAAATGTCTAAACAATAATATTATTAGTATTACTTATGACGAATTATAGTTGTTTGATAAAATTAATGGTAGGCTATATATGATAACTTAGAGTGGTATGTAATTTAATCCAGTCGTGTGGTCTAAAAAGTGATGTGCTTTTATTCCTGTTCTAGATTTAAATTCCTTAGACCACTAAATTTAGAATTTAATTAATTAATTGATAAGTTGTGATTAGGCTAATTGTATTTCATGTGTATAATTTGTTGTTTCGTGATGTTTGCGTTAGGTTCGGTTAATCTAGAGAAGCGTAATTATTGCGCTTAGTCGTATATCAATAACTAGGGTTTCCGTGTAAGATTGTACAACACCTCGCCGCTAGGTGTTTAATTCGCTATCACGTAGCACTATTAAAGTTCGAAATATTCATGTCTATATGCATTCATGTGCATAATGCATTTCATTCAGGTACGTTAATTAATCGCGCGATGCGGAAGACAAGCCAAGTCGACCCCAAGCGCGGACTACTCCGCATGGTGATGTTGAAGGACGAACCTGCCTGATCAAGTGTTAGGACAAGGATGATCGTCAAGTGGTCGTCGTCTAACAACACTAACCTAGTATTATCCAGGCAAGCCCCGGTGCATGCAACCCCTTTCTTGTGTTTTTAAATAATTTTTACACACTTTAAGTCTAGTGAAATGTGCATTAGGTTTATAGGAGTTGCTTGGAAACCCTTTGATGCATTGCCTACCTTAATATCCATACCTTTATAGATACTTCTGATGAAGTATCAAAATATGATTTACAAAAATGCTTATCCCTGCTTAGATCTTGTGGATAGAGGTTGTCCTTTGCGTTAATACCTAGCTCAGGAGTTATCCTGAGGAAGGATGGCTTCTGCCTGCAAGAATATTTTTATTGGGAGCAATGGTGGGATCTTACTGCAAAGTTCCCTATAATGCTCTTTTCATCCCAAGGAATACAAACAATCCTAAGGATGGAAGTACTTAAATCGGGACTTGAGCTAGGAACAAGTGATGTTCTACCCAGGTTGATTAAGGATTATACTGAATGTAGGCTTGTTGATCGAGGACCCTTTAACTGGTCACATGCCTCGTCATGGGTAAGCTTTGCCTCGAGCAGACTAATACCAGAATAAGATAACACGCAATGGGAGTGGAGAGATGGCGAGAGTAGTGTGTACCCTCCGTGGCAAGAGGCTGGACGGTGGTGTATATGTGCTCTCGGTTGACGTGAACCTGATCTGGTCTTAAGAACCCCGGTGGCGAGTTGACATATGCAAGGGTTAAGTGCTACATATGTCGTGTGATTGGAGATCCTCAGCTGAGTATAATCGATTCGGATCGCTGTAACTTCGCGGACATGAAGACTTGGTCACTGCCTTGCAATCTAAGTCATGGATGGAATCTTAATGAGCAAAAATCATGTTGGATTGATTAATGTGATGGTGAAATTAGACTAGATGCAAACAAGGTCTATTAATACTTAATCTAGCATTAAAATGTTGAAAGTAAGGACTCACTTTAGTAAGCTATTTCTGCAAAAGTATCTAAGTTGATTCTTGCTAAAGCCTTTTCCTTGATTCCTATTTAACCAGCATACCCTTGAGAGTCTTTTCTTTAGTCGGGTAAGTCTTGCTGAGTAATTCCATGCTCAGGGTTTTATTCCCTATTGTTTTCCAGGTTATAGTTTTGTGCTGCTGATGATGGTGTTAAGTGCCGGTGGGCTCGGCCTTCTTATAAGTCTAAGTAACCCTTCTATACTTCTTACTGAGGATGGTCATTTGAGCTAGCATATATTTCAAACTTATACTTTTGTAATCACTCCGATAAAATAATGTAAAATTTTTGTAACTTGTAAAATTTGGTAATAAGATTTCCGCTGCAAAAATATTGGTGTGTGTGATTTGTGTTACTTAATCTCGCGATCTTGGTTGTAAGTGGTTTATCCGAGGTCCTTGGGGCACTCGGACAGATCCTGTTAAGTTATCTGGCGCGCATGCATGGCCGTCTGAGGTCTTTGAGACAAGGACAGGTGCATGTGGGCCCGATAACTTGAGAGGTTCTGTCACACCACCCTGGGCCTCCACCGGTCGAATTGACCCACCCGCGTGACCCCCTACCACCGCCCGTGCCTCGCCACCGCTCCCCCGCCACAGAACCGGACCCACGGCGGAGAACCGTCGCGGGCATCACCGGCGGTCGAGCCGACCGGTTCGCCCCCCCCCTCCGTTGCCGCTCCGCGCCGTTAAACCCCCTTCCCTCGCTGACGTGTGGGCCTGCACCACGGCGCCGTCCCCTGCCGTCTCCCTCGCTGATGGGCCGGCTGGGCCGCCTGCCGCGCTCGTGCCCGGGTGGGCCAAAATCTCCCCTCGGCCCAGCAAGCAGGAATTCCCTTTCCTTTTTCTTTTCCCTTTTCTTTTCCCATTTTCATATATATATATAATTATATGCTGATATTTTATGCACCAAAAATAGTTTAAATAAACTATAGGGCACAAAAATAACAAGATATAAGAAATGGCACCCCCACTAAAGTCACCATGATTGATGTATTGTTCTTATCTGTGTTTGTTAGCGGAAGAGGGATCCGATCCTCCGGAATTTATAGCTCCAGAAGAAGGACAGGAACCCGACCCCTCCGAGATAAATCTTTTGTGCCAGGAAAGCTTCGACGAAGGCAAGTCCATCCTTCCCTTGATGCATAATTTACCTATTTCTCTCTAACACTACCTAAGCTGGGATTAAGGGATGGAATCTATTTGCATGGTGAGCATGAGAGAGCCCGCATTAACTAATACCTTTTGATCACAAGATATGGGATAAGAAAAGGGAATGAACAACGACGTTTTCCAAAAAGTGTGCGATGAAGGGTATTCACCCTCATCACCTGGTGAGTAGGATGATCAGGGACTCCCTGGTTTAGGGGAGGGCCTAAGGTGATGGCTCAGCTGGTTTAGGCATGAGCAGAAGGATTGTCCTCTCGTATAAGGACCAGTTTGTCATCCTTCACTACCTGTACTCATGAAAAGTACAACCACTCGAGGCTATGTGGGCAGTCACTCGATCTGAACTCGTACGGTCCAACCCCAGGGTTATGAAGGCTGGGGAGCACCGGGAGGATAAGGAGGGGGAATGTTTTGTCCGGTTTGGACATGGTGGTGGCTTGACCCCTTCCAGTATAACCATTAATGTTAGGACGTGCGAGGAAGGAAAGAGATTCAGATTCGGATCTCATTGGCCGTGAGATCATAGAGCCGGACTAGTGGGTAAAGTGTACCCCTCTGCGCAGAGTTTAAACCTATTCGAATAGTCCGTGTCCACTGGTATGGACGAGTCTGGTGTGGTATGACAATTAGTGTTTCTACAACAACTGGGAATAGGGAAATATGTGTGTGTGTAAGTGTGTCTCTGGAAAGGAAAATGGTGCCACGGGAGTAGGAAGCTCAGTGGTGGTTAAGCAAGTGTCTTTTCTATTGTTTTGGGAAAACCCTAACAACAAGTACTGCCTTTCTCTGAGAAAAAGAAGAGTGACTTCAACTCCACCATATGAAGCATGTATGATATAGGTCTCTTTCTCTTTACGGGAGCCGGGTGGGCTTGCAGAATACCTAGTGTATTCACCCAGATTTATTTATGTTTTTCAGCAGCTGAAAGACTTCTTTTCTGCTATGCTTGATTGAAGGGGCTGTGTCTTCACCCAGTTCTGCCTGTGGCTTGGGCTAATTTATCTTCCACTGCGTTTTATAATTCTGGCTCACTCTCGAGCTTGTACCCCCGGTATTGTAATAGCATTTACTCAGACTCTGTACTATTTGAAGTAAGGAATGTGGTTACTAGCCTCCTAGGACTAGCAATTGTATCACATTTGAGTCCCAAAGGATCGGGACGCTTCAGGTGGTATCAAAGCCTATAGGACTGGCCGTAGACCGCAGCCCTGACCTTAAAAATTGCCTTAACAAGAGAACACCTCTTACCCCCAAGAAACACCTTCTCTCCTTTCCCCGATATTAACAGACCTTCTTTTCTCCTACCAGATGGAAGGCTCTTGGGTCATTAGGACATCCTACTGCTCAGAGGAGGAAGGATTTCCTCACCTCCTACGGAGTTGCGGACTACGCATGGGGATCCACAAGAAGCCCGAATATGTCTGGAAGGAATACCGCGAAAATGGAATAGAGAAGTGTTCTATGGCGGTTTACCTGGGAGAAAGCCGAAGCTACCCAAACCACCCTCCCTTCCAAGTTACCTTCATCGGGCACCGCTTCCCAGACACTTGCCAAAGTGTTGCCCGAAAAGCCCTTAAACAGCTATGCCAAAACTACAGCAGAGAGATCTTTGAAACCCCCCTTCGTTACTTCCCACCCAGCAACAAAAATACCCCCACCTGGAGGAAAAGACTTCAGGCCCTGTCAGGGAGAGACCCACCGAGGATGACCCCACCATTGTCTACATGGCTGGATACCTCCACACTCTCGATAACCACTACAATGATCTCTCCTCCCACTGCACCCACCTAAACTCCCAGGTGGAAAGCTTAGAGCAGCAGGTCAAAGAGCTTAAGAAGGAGAAGGCATCCCTCCAAGAGTGTCTCGACATAGCGGAAGGCGAGGAGGCCAACACCCGTGAAGCCTATCGAACCTTAAAGATGGACTATGATAAGAAGCTAAAGAAGCTCGCCCCCACGAAGAAAATCCAAAAGAAGACCAGGAACCAAGGAGGCCAAGCTGAGTGGAGGAAGAAGGCTCCCCCAGCACCAGCTCCCGCCAGGATAGAGAATTTGTCCGACATCGAGGATATGTCCCTAGCTAGCCTTGATGACCTTCTCAAGGAATTTGGGGACACTTTAGAAAAATAGTTTGGTAGTACCTCAGAGAACGCTCGCGTGTAGTACGACTTGTAGTAGCCATATGCTTGTAATGTATTGGTGTAATGAATAAAATGACTTGGTTGAAAACAATTGGCATGTGCATAATAGTGACTCTCTCCCCCTGGCAGATGGCTTCGGATAAAACCACACCTACCGCCTCTGGGATTGGAGTAGGGTTTCCCCTGAGAACTGAAAGGGAAGCCGGTAGAGAGGAAAGAGAGATCCACCTCCCCGCACCTCCAGAACTACCCTTAGATCTACCCCAAGTTCTAGCCAACCAAACTCGACTCATCGAGGTCCTCACTCGAAGTCTGGAAAATCAATGTCCGAATGGTGGAAGACCGCAAGACAGGATGGGGGATTTCCTGAGGCTCAAGCCTCCCACGTTTGCCGGATCTAGCAATCCCCTCGATGCTGACGACTGGCTGCGCACGATTAAAAGAAAGCTGGAAACCATCGGATGCCCAGAAAATTAGCGTGTTCAACTGGCTGCTCATCAACTTTCCGGGATGGCCTTAGCCTGGTGGGATACCTTCAATGTCACCATCAGAGATGCTACCTGGGTGGAGTTTGAAACAGCCTTCCGGGAGCACCATGTGCCCCAAGGGATCGTTCAGCTCAAGGAAGACGAATTCCGGGAACTGACTCAAGACGGAAGATCTGTCAGTGAATATGTGCACAAGTTCATGGAGTTGGCCCGCTATGCGCCAGATGACGTCAGTACCGAAGTCAAGAAGATGGCCCAGTTTCCAGAAGGGACTCAGGCCAGAACTCAAGACCATCCTGGCCAGCCAAGACTTCCTCAGTTTATCTCACCTCTACAACAAAGCCATGCAAGTGGAAAGGGCAAAGGAGGAAGAAAAATGCCATCTCAAGAGGAAATTCCAAGTCCTTCGGGCTCAGCAGCAAGATCGGCACCAGAAAACTCGATCCTTTGGATTTCCACCCAAGGGACCAAGCTTCAGTAGACCAGCTAGACCCACCCCGTCATGGTTCAGTCAGTAGAGTCAGAGCTCCTTTCATGCCCCCTCAGTTGCAAGCAACCAACCCCCGACGAATGCATGTTGGCACTGCGGAGATCCCAGTAACTTCAAGAACAACTATCCCCAGCTGAAGCCATCAGGACCTGCCTACTCCAACTCGGTGAATGGCCCCAAGAATACCTCCGCATCCGCCCCCAAGGCACCCTCCTCCATCAGCCAGCAGAACAAGACCCAGTATCAAGGAAGGGCACGAGTTAATCACGTTGATGCTCAGGAGGCTCAACAAGCTCCGGGAGTAGTGCTCGGTGAGTTCCTTGTTGAATTTACTCCCGCTACCTTACTTTTCGATTTAGGAGCATCCCATTCTTTTATAGCCACTAGTTTTGTGGAAAAGCATGGCATTCCCTCTACCCCTCTTGAGATTCCCTTGGTCACCTGAACCCTAGGGTCAGACCTTCTATGTCAGCTCAAATGCTCCCAATTCAGAATCCTTTTAAGTGGGGTAGTGTTCTTGGCAGACTTAACCGTCTTGCCATCCCAAGGGATTGATGTGATCTTAGGGATGGATTGGTTGACCAAACACAAAGGTATCATCAGTTGCGCAAACAAGACAGTCCTTCTCACCGACCACCAAGGAAAGTCAGTCTCTTGTCAGGCTCAGCCACCCACTAATGATCCAATGATGTTTAATCTAGCAACAGAAAACATATCAGTGGTAGAAGAATTCATGAATGTGTTCCTAGAAGAGTTACCAGGAATGCCACCAGAAAGAGAAGTGGAATTCTACATAGATCTGATTCCTGGAACGACACCCATCGCAAAGAGACCATACCGCATGGCTCCTACCGAGTTAGCAGAATTGAAGCTCCAAATCACAGATCTTCAACAAAAAGGGTACATTCGTCCCAGCTCATCCCCTTGGGGAGCACCAGTCCTTTTTGTCTCTAAGAAAGATGGAAGTATGAGGATGTGTATTGATTACCGATCGTTAAATGAAGTCACCATCAAGAACAAGTATCCACTTCCTCGGATCGACGACCTCTTCGATCAACTTCAAGGGGCCAAATACTTCTCCAAGATAGACCTAAGGTCTGGTTATCACCAATTGAGAATCAAGGAAACAGATATCCAGAAGACTGCATTCGTCACCCGGTACGGACAATATGAATTCACAGTGATGCCTTTCGGACTGACAAACGCACCCGCCTTTTTCATGAACCTCATGAACAAAGTATTTATGGAAGAGCTGGATAAGTTTGTCGTGGTCTTCATTGACGACATCCTTATCTACTCCAAGAACCGCGAAAACCATAAGCGTCACCTTCGAACCGTCCTCGGAAAACTCAGGGCACACCAACTTTACGCTAAACTCAGTAAATGTGAATTCTGGCTGGAAAAGATCACCTTCCTTGGGCATATCTTGACCGCAGAAGGAATAGAAGTAGACCCTTCCAAGGTGGAAGCAGTATCAAAATGGAGGCAGCCATCCAACGTCAGTGAGGTTCGAAGCTTTCTGGGAATGGCAGGATTTTACCGCCGCTTTATCAAGGGATTCTCCAGCATAGCAAGACCTATGACCGAGCTCCTCAAGAAAGACCATAAGTTTGTATGGACCCCAAAATGTGAAGGAAGTTTCCAGATCATAAAGGAGAAGCTCACGACCGCACCCATTTTGACACTACCCGATATACATCAGGATTTCGTCGTCTTCTGTGATGCCTCGAGGCAAGGCTTAGGGTGTGTGCTGATGCAAAACGAGAAAGTCATTGCTTATGCATCGCGCCTACTTAAGCCGCATGGGCAGAATTATCCCACCCATGATTTGGAATTGGCAGCCATAATGCATGCTTTGAAGATATGGAGGCATTACCTAATTGGGAACAAATGTCACATCTTCACCGATCACAAGAGTTTGAGGTATATCTTCACTCAGCCAGATCTCAATCTCCGTCAATGAAGGTGGTTGGAACTGATCAAAGAATATGACCTTGAGATTCATTACCACCCCGAAAAGGCCAACGTGGTAGCAGACGCCCTCAGCCGAAAACCTTTCGGAATAAAGGGAACCAACTTTTTAGAAGATTAGAAGGAGGAGTCAGCTCAACTGAATGCATGTTTGGGAAACAACAGCAGTCTCGAAGTCAAACCAATGCTAGAAGACCTCATATGCAAAGCTCAACGCCTAGACTCAGACAGCAAGACTTGTGGAAAAAGCTCGCAAGGAACAACTCCCGGACCTCAGGACAGATGAACAAGGAGCCCTTTGGTTCAAGAATCGTCTGTGTGTACCAAAAGGAGAGGCACGAGAAGTCCTGCTCAAGGAAGCTCACAACTCAGCCTACTCCATCCACCCAGGAACTACCAAGATGTACCTAGACCTCAAAACCAGATATTGGTGGAGAGGGATGAAGAAAGAGATAGCACAGTATGTGGCCCGGTGTGACACCTGCCAATGAACGAAGGCCGAGCACCAAAAACCTGCAGGCCTATTGCAACCCCTCCCAGTGCCGGAATGGAAATGGGAAGAAATAGGCATGGATTTTGTAACCAGACTACCCCGGACGCAAAAAGGGAATGACTCTATCTGGGTAATAATAGATCGCCTCACCAAGGTAGCCCATTTCATCCCAGTGAAAACTACCTTTGGAGGAGCCACCCTTGCCCGAATTTATCTCAAAGAGATAATCAGACTCCATGGCATTCCAAGAAAGATAGTGTTAGACAGAGGAACCCAGTTCACCTCCAAATTCTGGACAAGCCTTCAGAAAGCTATGGGCACCAAGCTAGATTTCAGCACCGCCTATCACCCTCAGACAGACGAGCAGACAGAAAAAGTCAACAAGGTCCTCAAAGATCTATTAAGAGCCTATGTGCTAGCATTTGATAGAAGTTGGGAGTCCAGTTTGCCCTATGCGGAGTTCTCGTATAATAACAGCTATCAGGCCAGCATCAAGATGTCACCGTTTGAAGCATTGTATGGACGAAAATGCCAGACCCCCTCTCATGTGGTCCAACGTAGGGGAAAAGGCGCTGGAAGGACCTGCCTTTGTCAAAGAGGCTGAGGAGAAAGTTGCCCTGATCCGCAGGAGATTACTTGAAGCTCAGAGTCGGCAGAAGAGTTATGCAGACAACAGGCGGAGAGAACTCAGATTTGAGGAAGGAGACTTCGTCTACCTCAAGGTCTCCTCGATGCGTGGTGTCAGAAGGTTCCAAGTAAAAGGAAAGCTAGCACCGCGATTCGTTGGTCCCTATCCCATCATTGGCAGAGTGGGACCCGCAGCATACCGTCTGGAACTACCAGAATGCATGTCTGACATCCACAATGTGTTTCACGTATCCCAGCTCCGCAAATGCCTGCAAGCACCAGAAAGTCACATCAAAGAAGAGGCAGTGTAGATTCAGAAAGATCTTCAGTACCGTGAGAAGCCAGTAAAGATCCTTGATTCAGCAGTCCGGAAGACACGTACCTCAGAAGTGAAACTCTGTAAAGTTCAGTGGAGCAGAGAAGGAGAAGAGGAAGCAACCTGGGAGAGTGAGGACTCCTTGAGGAGGGAATACCCTTATCTTTTCTCAAATCCAGTCTAAATCTCGAGGGCGAGATTCCTTTAAGTGGGGTAGGTTTGTAACATCCCAAAATCTCAACCCAAGGTTTGGAACCCTAATCTCCAAACCCCCCCATTTTTATTTTTCTCCCTAAACTCCACGCTTAGGTCATCTCATCATATGCATACACTTGGATTGTTAGGAACACCTCACAGATTATTTTCAACCCTTAAGATTATTTAGCAAATTGTTGATTCAAAAGAAAAGGAAATAAAAAGAAACAAAAATAGAAAATGGAAAAATGAAATAGAAAACAGAAAAAGAAAAAAAAGAAAAACCCTTCCCCCCTCGGCTGGGCCGATTTTGGCCCAAACCGCACCGTGCCCGCTCTCCCTCTCTCCTCCCACGGCCCAAGCGGCCCAGCTGCGCGCGCCCGCGCCGCGCCTGACAACCCGACCCCACCGGTCAGCGGCTCCACCCCTCTCCCTCTCGCGCCGCTCTCCCACTGGTAGCACAGGCCCGCCTGTCAGGACCATTGTCCCGCCCATGCCATCACCGGCGCGTTCGCCACCGACCGCCTCACGCCCCGTCGCTTCGCCATTAACGCTCGCACCGGCCTCAGCGACCACCCCGCCACTGTACCCGAGTTGTCCCCTCACCCCTCTCCTGCCCGAGCCATCTCGTCGCCGTTTGCTCCATCCCCGCCATCATGGCAAGCTCGTCGGCGCTCGCCGTCCCCTCCCTTCCTTCCCCCTCCCGGGCGCCTATAAAAGGGACCGCCCAAGCTCCGTTCCTCCACACCAGCCCGGCCATCTCCTCCACTCCTCCCCGAGCCCAATTGAGCTAGCGCCGCCGCGTTCCCCCATCGCTCTGGTGAGCTCCGTTCTCGCCTCTCTGGTAGCTTTCGGTCGAATTACATCGGTGCTTGAGCTTCACCACACACTCACGATCGCAAGGCACCTCTCCCTACCTCCTATTGCGCTCGGCTGCCTCGCCGGCGACCTCACCGCCGCGAGCACCCGCCACCGTGCCGTGGATCGGCCACCCTGGGCCTCCACCGGTCGAATTGACCCCACCCCCATGACCCCCTACCACCGCCCGTGCCTCGCCACCGCTCCCCCGCCACAGAACCGGACCCACAGCGGAGAATCGTCGTGAGCATTGCCGGCGGTCGAGCCGACCGGTTCGCCCCCCTCCATCGCTGCTCCGCGCCGTTAAACCCCCTTCCCTCGCTTACGTGTGGGCCCGCACCATGGCGCCGTCCCCTGCCGTCTCCCTCGCTGATGGGCCGGCTGGGCCGCCTGCCGCGCTCGCGCGCGCGCGCTCGCGCTCGGGTGGGTCAAAATCTCCCCCCGGCCCAGCAAGCAGGAATTCCCTTTTCTTTTTCTTTTCCCATTTTCATATATATATATATATAATTATATTCTGATATTTTATGCACCAAAAATAGTTTAAATAAACTATAGGGCATAAAAATAACAAGATATAAGAAATGGCACACCCACTAAAGTCACCATGATTGATGTATTGTTCTTATCTGTGTTTGTTAGCGGAAGAGGGATCCGATCCTCCGGAATTTATAGCTCTGGAAGAAGGACAGGAACCCGACCCCTCCGAGATAAATCTTTTGTGCCAGGAAAGCTTCGACGAAGGCAAGTCCATCCTTCCCTTGATGCATAATTTACCTATTTCTCTCTACCACTACCTAAGCCGGGATTAAAGGATGGAATCTATTTGCATGGTGAGCATGAGAGAGCCCGCATTAACTAATACCTTTTGATCACAAGATATGGGATAAGAAAAGGGTATGAACAACGATGTTTTCCAAAAAGTGTGCGATGAAGGGTATTCACCCTCATCACCTGGTGAGTAGGATGATCAGGGACTCCCTGGTTTAGGGGAGGGCCTAAGGTGATGGCTCAGCTGGTTTAGGCGTGAGCAGAAGGATTGTCCTCTCGTATAAGGACCGGGTTGTCATCCTTCACTACCTGTACTCATGAAAAGTACAACCACTCGAGGCTATGTGGGCAGTCACTCGATCTGAACTCGTACGGTCCAACCCCAGGGTTATGATGGCTGGGGAGCACCGGGAGGATAAGGAGGGGGAATGTTTTGTCCGGTTTGGACATGGTGGTGGCCTGACTCCTTCCGGTATAACCATTAAGGTTAGGACATGCGAGGAAGGAAAGAGATTCGGATTCGGATCTCATTGGCCGTGAGATCGCAGAGCCGGACTAGTGGGTAAAGTGTACCCCTCTGCGTAGAGTTTAAACCTATTCGAATAGTCCGTGTCCACTGGTATGGACGAGTCTGGTGTGGTATGACAATTAGTGTTTCTACAACAACCGGGAACAGGGAAATATGTGTGTGTGTAAGTGTGTCTCTGGAAAGGAAAATGGTGCCACGGGAGCAGGAAGCTCAGTGGTGGTTAAGCAAGTGTCTTTTCTATTGTTTCGGGAAAACCCTAACAACAAGTACTGCCTTTCTCTGAGAAAAAGAAGAGTGACTTCAACTCCACCATATGAAGCATGTATGATATAGGTCTCTTTCTCTTTATGGGAGCCGGGTGGGCTTGCGGAATACCTAGTGTATTCACCCAGATTTATTTATGTTTTTCAGCAGCTGAAGACTTCTTTTCTGCTATGCTTGATTGAAGGGGCTGTGTCTTCACCCAGTTCTGCCTGTGGCTTGGGCTAATTTATCTTCCACTGCGTTTTATAATTCCGGCTCACTCTCGAGCTTGTACCCCCGGTATTGTAATAGCATTTACTTAGACTCTGTACTATTTGAAGTAAGGAATGTGGTTACTAGCCTCTTGGGACTAGCAATTGTATCACATTTGAGTCCCGAAGGATCGGGACGCTTCATGCACCATGGTTCTGCCTTCCATAGATCTATACCGTCTGTTTGCCTTTGTTGAATCTGCACCTTACGTCTGTGTCCGCCAACGCCCACGTGTGTCCCCCCCTGGGCCTTCCGCTCCGCGCGAGCAACCCTCCCTCTTGGTCTTCCATCCGTCGCCTCGCCTCCCGCTGGTCCCTACCTCACCACGGTCCTCCCTCCGCCCCCGCCGTCGTCATTCCTCCGTCCGTGGTCCATCTCATGTCTCCTACAACACCTAGCCCCAAATCCCCCACCCACAGTAGCCCACCTTCCCGCCCGCTTGCCTATCCGCCCTAGGCCCCAACCCATTTGAACCCACGCCGCGTTTGTGTGTATCGGCGATTCGGCGGGGGGCGATGGAGGTATGTGACGTGCACAAGGTGTGGGAGATCCATGCGCTCAAGACCAAACTCGACGCGGCCACCGCCCAGGCTACCCTCGATCGCGTCGCCAGTCAGGTCCAGCCCATCATGCACCGCCATAAGTGAAGCGTCAAGGTCCTCTCCGAGTTCTCGTAAGCGCCCCTACAAACCCCCTTCTCCCCCTCCATGCCCCTCGATCGACCTATAGATGCACATGCTCCTCAAGATCCTCTCCAAGTTCTCGTAAGCGCCCCCACAAACCCTAACCCTAAACTCCCTTCTCCCCCTCCACGCCCCTCGATCGACCTATAGATGCACATGCTCATATAGATGCATGAGTGCATAATATTTCATTATTTGCCTTTCAGCTATTTCCCTAGACTGTATTAGGATGTTTCATAAATTTCTTTAACACTGTGTCTGTTATGTGCTAATATTATGTTATAACTTCATTATGCTAGAACTAATATTGTATAACCATGTTTTAATTCAGGATGACAGTACATGAAATTGCAGGTTAGGCAAGTCTTCTATGCTTAATCCAGTGATTAACATAAAAGTTGTTGTAGTTCAAATGGATTAACAATGATTTTGTTAGGACAATCAACACCTTTCTATTTTATTTGATTGGATTTTGTTGTCCTCAGTTTATGTAGTCAGCAATATGAATGTGCTTAAAACCAGAGAAAGGTCTAATGCTCCCCTGTCAAAATTTAAGTTGTTTTAGTTTTGACCTAAGCCAAACTCTTCTAACTTCACTAGTTTATAGGAAAAAATATTTAACATCTACAGTACTGAGTGAATGCACTATTTAAGACTTATTTCATGGCAGATTTAATGAAACTAATATGTTGTTGTGATGTTGGTGTATTTTCTATAGGCATAGTCAAAATTTAAAGAATATTGACTTAGAACGATAAAAGACTTACATTTTAAGACCGATTTAGCTAGCAATAAGTCAATTTATCGATATTATATATTGTTGCTTTGAAATCTTGTAAATGCAATATCATCATCTGCTGACAGGTGAGGCTTGTTGCGCGTCGGTGCTGGCCCTCACCGAGAAAGGAGAAGGTCTGGACGGCACAACAAGCAGGGTACGACGTTGTCACCATGTACGACAATGAGGGGACACTTAGGTATTGTGAAGTTTCAGTTTACCCCTCCCTATATTTTTTCCTAAAATTCCTTTTGCAGCTTTGACTAAGTCTGATGCAGAAGGCATCAGGGGATCCTAAAATTTGTTCTTGTTAACACCTTTTAACATCATGAATCTATTTGGTATGGACATGAGAGGCACTCTGAGTGATGATATAGGAAGTCTGACTAAGCTAAGGATCTTGTGACTATCACCATCATGTAACTTTGTCTTTTCAAAGATGTAGAAGATGCTTATATGTTTTACAGTTTACATTAGGACTGGATCACTCACTTTCTGAGCATTGCGTTGCAGATATATGTCCTCAAACAGAGATCTTGGTGTGTCACTACCAGCTTCCATTGGGAAGTTGATTAAGCTTGAATATTTGTAAGTTGCATTAGTTTCTATTATGAATAGAGGGTCCTATTCTTATCCTCTCCTACACCTTACTAATTACCATATTTGTCTTTATCCCTTGATTTTGTATATCATTGATCGATTCAGTTTCAGTGGTCTAGTCCCGAGCGAACTAGGAAATTTGTCACAACTCATTTGTTTTGTTGGAAATAAATTCTATTCCAATAATTTTAATTTAGACAAAACTAATTAAGTTAATATATTTGTATATGTAATATATTTGTATATTATTCTAAAACATATGAGAGAGATAGTTATACACTACATTTATGCTATAGAGACGCAAGTAGAAGAGTGTGTTTTAAATTGTACAATAGAAATGTAGCATGTATAGAATCAATTTGTATCTCTCACCCCATGAATTTGAGATAGAATAGTATATGAACTTTGGAAAGTTGTGGAATGTCACATTCAAAAAAATAGCATACTCCATTAGTTAGATTCCAATTTCTCAAAATGAAGAGAAACAAAGGGGGCCTAAGACTTTTTCTTGAATGAAAATAGCATAGGTGGACGCCCGGACGATACCATGGCTTCACCCAACAGCAAATCGCGCTCTAGTGCTACCACGACTTCACTTTCTGCCCTGAACACTCCAGGTCCGTCCCACACGCCTCGCCTCAGCGTTGTGCCTTATGGGCCCCACGCCCAACGCCTGCGCAACACTCTCTCAGCCACTGCCCTATGGACCCTAGCGCCTTCACAGCCAGCTATTCCACCTGCTTAACACCCGACCCCATCCGCGTAGCTACCACACCGCGCAAAAATAGTGTAGAGCGAGCACTCGAACCCACACCCCTCTGCTCCAGAAATTTGGGGCTAACTACTAGACCACATGTACCTTAGTGTTTAGAAATATCTTAATACATATTTATATGATATATAACAACCGTAGCAAATCATGAGCAACTGGCTAGTACTAAAGAATATGGCTAGCCCTTTATGTATGAATACAACTCAGTATGGCGTTGAACTCTACTCTAGATGGTTGTGCAGTACTAATGATCAGGATAAGGTTATCATCCATCATATCAAATAAGATGTGCAACATAAGGGTCAAGCAGGCACACTGTTTCCATGATACAGGCAACGAGTATACATGAGACCACTATTCGATATGTGCCATCATTTTTATAGTTATGTTTGAACATGTTAGCGTACCAACAAGCATTGTAAAAGTATAGACTACTTGTTGGCGTCGATCTAGGTGCCAAAAACTGGGAGATGAACCACTTGGCGGTGCTCTCTGATCTTTGCGGAGGCACAGACCATCCACGACCCTGGCCGAACGGTTCGTGATCTGGACGCAGGAGCGACTTCTTCTCTATGTACAGCCGAATGGTCTACGCTTAGGGCTCGGATGGTCCGCGATGTCACAAAGGGTCGTCTTCTTCACAGCAGACCTAGATCTCGTCTCCCAGGAGGAACTCCGTTGGGGAGGAGATATCGTAGGGTGTGTCATGGGGTCGACAAGCCACCCAAGATGCCTCTAGTTGACATAGAGCCGAAGAGAGGTGAATATTTGAGGTAGAGGACGGCTAAACTATGGCTAAAGTAGGTCTACTCCTAATGCATAAGGTAAAATTATAATCAAAATTGATTGGATCAAATGTGGGGGTTCAATCAGTCGTACCCTTCATCTTTATAAAGGGTCGAGGTATGGACCCGTTACAAGTAGGTTCTCGAGTTAATCCCACAGGTTTTGCTAACAAACCTAGCTAGAAATTCAGAACCCCAACTGATTTGTGCATGCGCGAACCGTCCACATGGCCACCTCGAACAGTCTGGCTGATGAGGACATCCTCCACTATTACCCATTGGCAAAGACGCAATTGGCCCAGTTGGCTCAATTGTAGTCGGACGGTGACCGTGTGAGCCTCAGAATTATCCCACCTCGCTTAACATGGGAGGAGGAAGCCACTTTAAAAGGGAGAGCCACCCTTCCCCATTGGACTAGTCTTTTGGGGCGATTGGGCCTTTCCCTGAGTTGGGTGTGCTTAATAAACTATTGGGCTCCGGGCAACCCTAATTTGTTGGGCCTCAGCCAACCCCACCTGGGCTGGCTGTATCACTGGCCCTAGAGGCAGACCATCCAAAGGGCAATTTTAGTGTTCAACTTATGTCCCTGCCTTTGGTGAAGGTTGACGAACCAAAATCATATGCACTAAGCCTGATGCAAGTTATTGGCTTTTCAATCCAATAGGGTGATCATTCAATAGAGCTCTAATACATAAAGGTCATTTCGGATTGCATCTTTCTTAGCCATTACCATCTGATCAGTGGACCAAAAGGTATAGAATGGAGGTGCCCCTAGCTTGAATAGACAAAAGAAAAGGCCAATCCAAGCAACAAGAGCAACAAAAGAACACAAAACAACCTCTCTCAAGTTTCTAATGGAATTGAGTTGATTTGAAGGCTTGAAGAGGATTTGATCTATTGGATGTGTCTTAGAGTGAACTCTTTTGCTCTTACAATGAATGGGAAGTTCAGAAAACTTGGATGGAAGTGAATGAGGTGGTTGGGGGTATTTATAGACCCTAACCACTTCCTAGTCGTTGGTGAAGCTTGCTGGCGATGGGCGCACCGGACAGTCCGGTGCGCCACCGGACAGTCACTATGCACTGTCCAGTGCGTGCCATGTCAGTGCGTCCGTTAGGGCTTGGAGCAGTTGACCGTTGAAGCCGTTTGTCTTCTTGCTGCATCGGACAGTCCGGTGACCTCTGACTTCTGAGGTCTGACTTCTGTCGCGGGACTGTTCAGCACTGTAGCATTTTGCAGATGATTGTTGGCGCACAGGGAGCCGTTGCTCTGCTGGCTCACCGGACAGTCCAATGAATTTTAGCGGAGGGAGCCCCTGCAATTCTCGAGAGCGGTTGGTTTGATCCTGCTCGGGCCTGGGACACCAGACAGTGTTTGGTGCGCCAAAATTCAGCATACTCAAGTCCTTTTGCTCCATTTTTTATTGTGTCCCTAACTTGATTTCTTTCTTGGTTTGTGTTGAACCTTATGCACCTGTAATAGATGATATCTAGACAAACTAGTTAGTACATGTGGTTTGTGATGGGCGTCAATCACCAAAATCGATTATAGAAAATGATTAAGCCCATTTCCCTTTCAATCTCCCCCTTTTTTGGTGATTGATGCCAACACAAGGCAAAGCAAATATAAAGTGCAAAAATGTAACTAGTTTGCATTTTTGATGAATGTGCATAAGTTACTTGGAGTTAAACCAATTGAAAGTATCACTAAGTGAATATGGATTGCTTTTCTTCTTTTTAACATTTTGGACCACATTTGCACCACTTGTTTGTTTTTGCAAATATTTTAGAAAAATCTTTTCCAAATAGTCAAAGGTATAGAAATGTGATTGCAAAAAGCATTTTTAAGATTTGAAATTTCTCCCCCTGTTTCAAATGCCTTTCCTTTGACTAAATAAAAGCTCCCCTGAATAAATTCTCCCCTTAGCCTTTCAAGAGGGTTTTTGAAATAGATACCAATTGAAAATTCATACCACTTGAAAATTTATTTTGGGGTTAACTCAAATATCAATTGAAATAAACATTTCCTTTTTGAAAGATCTTAATACCAATTTGAAAAATACACTAAAATTTTAAAATATGGTGGTGCGGTCCTTTTGCTTTGGGTTTAATACTTTCTCCCCTTTGGCATTAATTGCCAAAAACGGAGAACTTGAGAGCCCTTGTGCATTTTCTCCCCTTTTGGGGCCTAATACTTTCTCAAATGGTAAAGTAAATATAAGTGAAAGGTTGTACCAATTGAGATTTTGCGGAGTAACGGCAAGTGGTAAATGTTACCGTCAGAGATTGGAGTGGAAGCCTTGTCTTTGCCGAATACTCCATTTCCCTTTCAATCTAAGACTAATCATAGAGATATACTTGAAAGCACATTAGTATTAGCATTGGCACAAGAAGAATAAGAAATATGCATTTGTACCAGATGAAAGGGACATGATCAAAGGTATATAAAATAGCTATGTGTGTAATGTTTCAATCAAAGTTCCGAGAATCAAGTATATTTAGCTCATTCTTAAGTTTGCTAAAGGTCTTTTCATCTAATGGCTTGGTAAAGATATCAGCTAGTTGATTGTGGGTATTAACATAAGCAATTTCAATATCCCCCTTTTGTTGGTGATCTCTCAGAAAGTGACACCAAATATCTATGTGTTTAGTGCGGTTGTGCTCAACGGGATTATCCACCATGCGGATTGCACTATCATTATCACATAGGAGAGGAACTTTGCTCAATTTGTAGCCATAGTCCCTAAGGGTTTGCCTCATCCAAAGTAATTGCGCACAGCAATGGCCTACGGCAATGTACTCGTCTTCAGCAGTGGAAAGAGCCACGGAGTTTCGATTCTTTGAAGCCCAAGACACCAGGGATCTTCTTGGAAACTGACAAGTCCCTGATGTGCTCTTTCTATCAATCTTACACCCAGCATAATCGACATCAGAATATCCAATCAAATCAAATGTGGATCCCTTGGGGTACCAAAGCCCAAACTTAGGAGTGTAAACTAAATATCTCATGATTCTTTTCACGGCCCTAAGGTGAACTTCCTTAGGATTTGCCTGGAACCTTGCACACATGCATACATAAAGCATAATGTCCTAGTCGTGAAGCACATAAATAGAGTAGAGATCCTATTATCAACCGGTATACCTTTTGATCTACGGATTTACCTCCCGTGTCGAGGTCGAGATGCCCATTTGTTCCCATGGGTGTCTTGATGGGTTTGCCATCCTTCATTCCAAACTTCTTAAGTATGTCTTGAATGTACTTAGTTTGGCTAATGAAGGTGCCATCTTGGAGTTGCTTGATTTAAAATCCAAGGAAATACTTCAACTCCCCCATCATTGACATCTCGAATTTATGTATCATAATCCTACTAAATTCTTCACAAGATGACTTGTTAGTAGACCCAAATATAATATCATCAACATAAATTTGGCATATAAACAAGTCTTTGGAAATAGTTTTGGTGAAGAGAGTAGGATCGGCTTTACCGACTTTGAAGCCATTAGTGATAAGAAAATCTCGCAGGCATTCATACCATGCTCTTAGAGCTTGCTTGGGCCCATAAAGCGTCTTTGAGAGTTTATATACATGCTTAGGGTACTCACTATCTTCAAAGTTGGGAGGTTGCTCAACATAGATCTCTTCCTTGATAGGGCCATTGAGGAAGGCACTCTTCATGTCTATTTGATAGAGCTTAAAGCCATGGTAAGTAGCATAGGCAGGTAATATACAAATTGATTCAAACCTAGCTACGGGTGCATAAGTTTTATCAAAGTCCAAACCTTCGACTTGTGAATTACCTTTGGCCACAAGTCAGGCTTTGTTCCTTGTCACCACACCATGCTCATCTTGCTTGTTGCAAAATACCATTTGGTACCTACAATATTTTGATTAGGACGTGGAACTAAATGCCATACCTCATTCCTTGTGAAATTGTTGAGCTCCTCTTGCATTGCCACCATCCAATCTGGATCTCTTAATGCATCCTCTATCCTGCATGGCTCAATAGAAGACACAAAAGAGTAATGTTCACAAAAATGTGCACCCTTATGAATGTCACCAAGTATGGAGTTGACAGGGTGATCTCTTTGAATTGCTTGGTGGACTCTTGGGTGTGGCGGTCTTTGATCCCTAATTTCTTGATCAACTTCCTTATCTTGATCATCTTCATCTCCCCCTTGTTCAATATCCTCTTCTTGAGGTGGCTCATCCTCTTGATCTTCAACTTCATCATCTTGAGCCTGATCCTCATCTTGGGTAGGTGGAGATGCTTGCATGGAAGATGATGGTTGATCTTGTGTTTGTGGAGGTTCTTCGGATTCTCTTGGACACACATCCCCAATGGACATGTTCCTTAGCGCGACACACAGAGCCTCTTCACCATCTAATTCATCAAGATCAACTTGCTCCACTTGGGAGCCATTAGTCTCATCAAACACAATGTCACAAGAAACTTCAACTAATCCAGTGGATTTGTTGAAGACTCTATATGCCCTTGTGTTTGAGTCATAACCAAGTAAAAAGCCTTCTACAGCCTTAGGAGCAAATTTAGAGTTTCTACCTCTCTTAATAAGAACAAAGCATTTACTCCCAAAGACTCTAAAATATGAAACATTGGGCTTTTTACCAGTGAGGAGTTCATACGATGTCTTCTTGAGGATTCGGTGAAGATATAACCAGTTGGTGGAGTAGCAGGCGGTGTTAATTGCTTGCACCCAAAATCGGTCCGATGTCTTGTACTCATCAAGCATGGTTCTTGCCATGTCCTGTAGAGTTCTATTTTTTTCTCTCCACTACACCATTTTATTGAGGTGTGTAGGGAGAAGAGAACTCATGCTTGATGCCCTCCCCCTCAAGAAATCCTTTGATTTGAGAGTTCTTGAACTTCGTCCCATTATCGCTTCTAATCTTTTTGATCCTCAATCCGAACTCATTTTGAGCCCATCTTAAGAATCTCTTTGAAGTCTCTTGGGTTTGAGATTTTTCCTGCAAAAAGAATACCCAAGTGAAGCGAGAATAATCATCCACAATAATTAGACAGTACTTACTCCCGCCGATGCTTATGTAAGCGATCGGGCCGAATAGGTCCATGTGGAGCAGCTCGATTGGCTTGTTAGTCATCATTATGTTCTTGTGTGGATGATGAGCTCCAATTTACTTCCCTGCTTGGCATGTGCTACAAACCCTGTCTTTATCAAAATGAACATTTGTTAGTCCTAAAATGTGTTCTCCCTTTAGAAGCTTGTGAAGATTCTTCATCCCAACATGGACAAGTCAACGATGCCAGAGCTAACCCATGTTAGTCTTAGCAATTAAGCAAGTGTCTAGTTCAGCTTGGTTATCATTAAAATCAACTTATAGCTGACCATCTAACACTCCTTTAATTGCAATTGAATAATCACTTCTTCTAAAGACAGTAACACCTATATTGGTAAAAAGACAGTTGTAGTCCATTTTACATAATTGAGAAACAGAAAGCAAATTGTAATCTAAAGAATCTACGAGAAAAACATTAGAAATAGAATGGTCAGGAGATATAGCAATTTTACCCAAACCTTGATTTTCATCCCCGAATGTGATAGCTCTTTGGGGATCTTCATTTTTCTCATATGAGGAGAATATTCTCTTTTCCCTATCATGTGGTTTATGCATCCACTATCGATTATCCAACTTGATCCACCGGATGCATAAACCTATAAAACAAATTTAGGCCTTGTTCTTAGGTACCCAAACGGTTTTGGGTCCTTTCACATTAGAAACAAGCACCTTGGGTACCCAAACACAAGTCTTTGGACTCTAGTGTTTGCCCCCAACATATTTGGCAACTACCTTGCCTGATTTGTTAGTGAGCACATAAGAAGCATCAAAAGTCTTAAATGAAATATTATGCTCATTTGATGCATTAGGAATTTTCTTCTTGGGCAATTTGATATGAGGGGTATGCCTAGAACTAGAAGCCTCATTTTTATACATAAATGCATGATGAGAGACGGGATGAGGTTTCCTAGCATGAATCTTCCTGATTTTATGTTCGGGATAGTTTGCAGGATATAAAATATAGCCCTCTCTATCTTAAACCATGAGAGCCTTGCCCTTAACAAAATTAGGCAGTTTCTTAGGGGCATTAAGCTTGACATTGCTTTGGTTCCCTTGTTGGAACCCAATGCCATCCTTAATGCCAGGGCGTCTTCCATTATAGAGCATGCTTCTAGCAAATTTAAAATTTTCATTTTCTAGTTCATGCTCAGCAATTTTTGCATTTAATGTAGCTATGTGATCATTTTGTTTTTTAATCATGGCAAGGTGATCATCAATAGCTTCAACATTAATATCTCTACATCTAGTGCAAATAATGACATGCTCGATAGTAGATGTAGAGGGTTTGCAAACATTCAATTCTTCTATCTTAGCATTTAACATGTCATTTTCATTTCTAAGACAAGAAATAGAATCATTGCAAGCATTCAATTTTTCAATCTTAGAAACTAAATTATCATTCTCAGTTCTAAGACAAGAAATTGAATCATTACACATGCTTAGCTCCTTAGTCAAATTTTCACATTTTCTACCTCTAGAGCATATGCATTTTTCAATTTAACAAATTTTATATTTAGGGGTGGCTCTAGAGTGTACCTTCTTCTTTTTGCCATCCTTTGCCATGAGACACTTGTGGCCGACGTTGGGGAAGAGGAGGCCTTTGTTGATGGTGATGTTGGCGGCATTCTCGTCGGAGGAGTCGGTGGAGCTCTCATTGGAGTCCCATTCCCGCACTATGTGCGCCTCACCACCCTTCTTCTTGTAGTATTTCTTCTTCTCCTTCTTGTTCCCCTTCTTGTCTTTGTCCCTATCACTTTCACTAGAGTATGGACATTTAGTAATAAAGTGACCAGGCTTACCACACCGGTAGCACACGCTTTTGGAGCGAGGCTTGTAGTCCTTCCCCCTCTTTTGCTTGAGGATTTGTCAAAAACTCTTGATGATGAGGACCATCTCCTTGTTGTCGAGCTTGGAGGCGTCAATTGGAATCCTACTTGGTGTAGACTCCTCTTTCTTTTCTTCCGTTACTTTGAATCCAACGGGTTGCACCTCAGGTGTAGAGGTGGCGCCTTGCTCCAAGTTAACAATATGTTTGGAGTCTTTAATCATAAGTTCAAAGCTCACAAACTTGCCAGTAACCTCCTCAGGAGACATCTATTTGTATATAGGATCCCCACGTATTAATTGAACTTGAGTAGGGTTACAAAAAACAAGGGATCTTAGAATAACCTTGACCATTTCATGGTCATCCCATTTGGTGCTCCCGAGGTTGCGCACTTGGTTCACCATGTTCTTGAGCCGATTGTACATCGCTTGCGGCTCTTCTCCTTTGTTGAGGACGAATCGACTGAGCTCGCCCTCGATCGTCTCCCGCTTGGTGATCTTTGTCACCTCATCCCCTTCGTGCGCGGTTTTGAGGACGTCCCAAATTTCTTTGGCGTTCTTTAACCCTTGCACCTTATTATACTCCTCTCGACACAAGGAGGCGAGGAGTATAGAGGTGGCTTGGGAGTTAAAGTGCCTAATTTGGGTGGCCTCGTCCGAGTCATAATCCTCGTCTCCCACCTGTGGTACCTGCGCTCCAAACTCAACAATATACCATGTACTTTCGTGGAGTGAGGTTAGATAGTGCCTCATTTTATCACTCCACATACAATAATCCTCACCATCAAAATATGGTGGTTTGCCTAGGGGTACCGAAAGTAGAGGAGCGCGTTTAGGAATACGGGGATATCGAAGTGGCATCTTACTATACTTCTTGCGCTCGTTGCGTGTCGAAGTTGTAGACTCGGCGCTGGACGTGGAGGGTGATGAAGAGTCGGTCTCGTAGTAGACCACCTTCTTCATTTTCTTCTTCTTATTTTCACCCCTCCTAAGTGACTTGATGGAGGAAGAGGATTCATGAAAGTCGCCTAGAGGGGGGTGAATAGGCGGAATCTGAAATTTATAAACTTTAAGCACAACTACAAGCCGGGGTTAGCGTTAGAAATATAATCGAGTCCGAAAGAGAGGGCGAAAACAAATCACAAGCAAATGAAGAGTGTGACACGATGATTTGTTTTACCGAGGTTCGGTTCTTGCAAACCTACTCCTCGTTGAGGTGGTCACAAAGATCGGGTCTCTTTCAACCCTTTCCCTCTCTCAAACAGGTCACTTAGACCGAGTGAGCTTTCTCCTTATCTCATGGGTCACTTAGACCCCGCAAGGATCACCACACACTTGTTGTCTCTTGCCTTGGTTACAAAACACTTGAGAACAAGAAATGAGGAAGGAAGAAAGTGATCCAAGCGCAAGAACTCAAAAGAACACAAATATCACTCTCTCACTAGTCACTATTTGATTGGAATGATCTTTGGACTTGGGAGAGGATTTGATCTCTTTGTTTGTGTCTTGGAGTGAAGTCTAGAGCTCTTGTATTGAATTCAATAGCTAAAAACTTGGATGCCTTGAAGTGTTGGTGGTTGGGGGTATTTATAGCCCAACCACCAAAGTGCCCGTTGGGAGGGGCTACTGTCGTATGGCGCACCGGACAGTCCGATGCGCCACCGGACACTATCCGGTGCGCCAGCCATGTCACCCAACCGTTAGGGTTCGACCGTTGGAGCTCTAACAAGTGGGGCCACCGGACAGTCCGGTGGTGCACCGGACAGGTCCTGTTCACTATCTGGTGTGCCTTCTGGCGCTGCTTTGACTTCTGCGCGCGCAGGCGCACACTGTTCACGTTCACTGTAGCCTTTTGCAGACGACCGTTGGCGCAGATAGCCATTGCTCCGCTGGCACACCGGACAGTCCGGTGCTACACCGGATAGTCCGGTGAATTATAGCGGAGGGGCTCCCCAAATTCTCGAAGCTGGCAAGTTCAGAGTGGATCCTCCCTAGTGCACCAGACACTGCTCGGTGGTGCACCGGACAGTCCGGTGCGTCAGACCAGGGCAGCCTTCGGTTGTCTTATGCTCTTTTTATTTGAACCCTTTCTTTGACTTTGTATTGGTTTGTGTTGAACCTTGGGCACCTGTAGAACTTATAATCTAGAGCAAACTAGTTAGTCCAATTGTTTGTGTTGGGCAATTCAACCACCAAAATTCATTTAGGAAAAGGTTTGACCCTATTTCCCTTTCAATCTCCCCCTTTTTGGTGATTGATGCCTACACAAACCAAAGCAAATATAAAAGTGCAGAATTGAACTAGTTTGCATAAGGTAAGTGCAAAGGTTGCTTGGAATGAAACCAATAATTATTTCTACTAGATATGCATGGATGGTTTTCTTCTTATTTAAAATTTTGGACCACATTTGCACCACGAGTTTTGTTTTTACAAATTCTTTTGTAAATTCTTTTCAAAATCCTTTTTGCAAATAGTCAAAGGTCTATGAGTAAGATTGAAAGAAGCATTTTCAAGTTTTGAAATTTTCTCCCCCTGTTTCAAATGCTTTTCCTTTGACTTGTACAAAAACTCCCCCTCAATGAAATTCTCCTCTTAGTGTTCAAGAGGGTTTTACAAATTTTTGAAGATACTAGAATTTTCTCCCCCTTTTGAACACAATAAGATATCAATTTGAAAACTTCATTTTTTTAAAATTCGGTGGTGGTGCGATCCTTTTGATTTGGGCTAATACTTTCTCCCCCTTTGGTATGAATCGCCAAAAACGAATACTTGTGACTGAAATATAAGCCCTTGTTACTTTCTCCCCAATGGCAAACAAATAAATATGAGTGAAGATTATACCAAAGTGGAGAACAATGCGGAATACCGACAAATACTAATGGAGTTGAGTGGAAGCGTCGTCTTTGCCGAATACTCCATTTCCCTTTCAATTCTATGACTAAGCATGAGAATACACTTGAAAACACATTAGTCATAGACATAAAAGAGATATGATCAAAGGTATATAAATGAGATATGTGTGCAAAGTATCAATCAAAATTCCGAGAATCAAGAATGTTTAGCTCATTTCTAAGTTTGGTAAAGGTTTTCTCATCTAGTGGTTTGGTAAAGTTATCGGCCAATTGATCTTTGGTGTTAATATAGGCTATCTCGATATCCCCCTTTGTTGGTGATCTCTCAAAAAGTGATACCGAATGGCTATGTGCTTAGTGCGGCTGTGTTCTACGGGATTATCTGCCATGAGGATTGCACTCTCATTATCACATAGGAGAGGGACTTTGCTAAATTTGTAGCCATAGTCCCTAAGGGTTTGCCTCATCCAAAGCAATTGCGCTCAACAATGGCCTGCGGCAATATACTTGGCTTCGGCGGTAGAAAGAGCTACTGAGTTTTGTTTCTTTGAAGCCCAAGACACCAGGGATCTCTCCAGAAACTGACAAGTCCCTAATGTGCTCTTCCTATCAATTTTACACCCTGCCCAATCAGCATCGGAATATCCTAATAAATCAAAAGAGGATCCCTTGGGGGTACCAAAGACCAAACTTAGGTGTATGAACTAAATATCTCAAGATTCTCTTCACGGCCCTAAGGTAAACTTCCTTAGGATCGACTTGAAATCTTGCACACATGCATACAGAAAGCATAATATCCGGTCGAGATGCACATAAATAGAGTAAAGATCCTATCATCGACCGATATACCTTTTGATCTACGGATTTACCTCCCGTGTCGAGGTCGAGATGCCCATTGGTTCCCATGGGTGTCTTGATGGGCTTGGCATCCTTCATTCCAAACTTGGTGAGTATGTCTTGAATGTACTTCGTTTGGCTAATGAAGGTGCCCTCTTGGAGTTGCTTGACTTGAAATCCTAGAAAATATTTCAACTCCCCCATCATAGACATCTCGAATTTTTGTATCATGATCCTACTAAACTCTTCACAAATAGATTTGTTATTAGACCCAAATATGATATCATAAACATAAATTTGGCACACAAACAAATCATTTTCAATAGTTTTAGTAAAGAGAGTAGGATGCCTTTCCGACTATGAAGCCATTAGTGATAAGAAAATCTCTTAGGCATTCATACCATGCTCTTGGGGCTTGCTTGAGCCCATAAAGCGCCTTAGAGAGTTTATAGACATGATTAGGATACTCACTATCTTCAAAGCCGAGAGGTTGCTCAACATAGACCTCTTCCTTGATTGGTCCATTGAGGAAGGCACTCTCCACGTCCATTTGATAAAGCTTAAAGCCATGGTAAGTAGCATAGGCAAGTAATATGCGAATTGACTCAAGCCTAGCTACGGGTGCATAGGTTTCACCAAAATCCAAACCTTCGACTTGTGAATAACCCTTGGCCACAAGTCGTGCTTTGTTCCTTGTCACCACACCATGCTCATCTTGCTTGTTGCGGAATACCCACTTGGTTCCTACAACATTTTGTTTAAGACGTGGAACTAAATGCCATACCTCATTCCTCGTGAAGTTGTTGAGCTCCTCTTGCATCGCCAGCACCCAATCCAAATCTTTAAGTGCATCCTCTACCCTGTGTGGCTCAATAGAGGAGAGAAACGAGTAATGTTAACAAAAATGAGCGACTCGAGATCGAGTGGTTACCCCCTTATGAATATCGTCGAGGATGGTGTTCACGGGGTGATCTCTTTGAATCGCTTGATGGACTCTTGGGTGTGGCGGCCTTGGACCCTCATCATCTTCCTTGCCTTGATCATTGGCATCTCCGCCTTGATCAATGTCCTCCTCTTGAGGTGGCTCATCTTCTTGATCTTCATTTTCATCATCTTGAGCTTGATCCTCATCTTGGGTTGGTGGAGATGCTTGCATGGAGGAAGATGGTTGATCTTGTGCTTGTGTGGGCTCTTTGGATTCCTTAGGACACACATCCCCAATGGACATGTTCCTTAGCGCGACGCACGGAGCCTCTTCATCATCTAGCTCATCAAGATCAACTTGCTCTACTTGAGAGCCGTTAGTTTCGTCAAACACAATGTCACAAGAAACTTCAACTAGTCCAGTGGACTTGTTAAAGACTCTATATGCCCTTGTGTTTGAATCATAACCAAGTAAAAAGCCTTCTACAGCCTTAGGAGCAAATTTTGGATTTCTACCTCTTTTAACAAGAATAAAGCATTTGCTACCAAAACTCTAAAATATGAAACATTGGGCTTTTTACCGGTGAGGAGTTCATAAGATGTCTTCTTGAGGATTCGATGAAGATATAAATGGTTGATGGCGTAGCAAGCGGTGTTGACCGCCTCGGCCCAAAACCGATCCGAAGTCTTGTACTCATCAAGCATGGTCCTTGCCATGCCCAATAGAGTTCTATTCTTCCTCTCCACTACACCATTTTGTTGTGGCGTGTAGGGAGAAGAGAACTCATGCTCGATGCCTTCCTCCTCAAGAAAGCCTTCAATTTGAGAGTTCTTGAACTCCGTCACGTTGTCGCTTCTTATTTTCTTGATCCTCAAGCCGAACTCATTTTGAGCCCGTCTCAAGAATCCTTTCAAAGTCTCTTGGGTTTGAGATTTATCCTACAAAAAAGAATACCCAAGTGAAGCGAGAATAATAATCCACAATAACTAGATAGTACTTACTCCCGCCAATGCTTATGTAAGCTATCGGGCCGAATAGATTCATGTGGAGTAGCTCCAGTGGCCTGTCAGTTGTCATGATGTTCTTGTGTGGATGATGAACACCAACTTGCTTTCCTGCTTGGCATGCGCTACAAATCCTATCTTTCTCAAAATGAACATTTGTTAGTCCCAAAATGTGCTCTCCCTTTAGAAGCTTATGAAGATTCTTCATCCCAACATGGGCTAGTCGGCGATGTCAGAGCCAACCCATGTTAGTCTTAGCAATTAAGCAAGTGTCGAGTTCAGCTCTATTGAAATCTACTAAGTATAGCTAACCCTCTAACACTCTCTTAAATGCTACTGAATCATCACTTCTTCTAAAGACAGTAACACCTACATCCGTAAAAAGACAGTTGTAACCCATTTTACATAATTGTGAGACTGAAAGCAAGTTGTAATCTAATGAATCTACAAGAAAAACATTGGAAATAGAATGGTCAGGTGATATAACAATTTTACCCAATCCTTTGACCAAACCTTGATTTCCATCCCCGAATGTGATAGCTCTTTGGGGATCTTGGTTTTTCTCATAGGAGGAGAACATCTTTTTCTCCCCAGTCATGTGGTTTGTGCACCCGCTATCGATGATCCAACTTGAGCCCCCGGATGCATAAACCTACAAAACAAATTTAGGCCTTGTTCTTAGGTACCCAAATGGTCTTGGGTCCTTTGACATTAGAAACAAGCACCTTAGGTGCCCAAACACAAGTCTTTGACCCCTTGTGTTTGCCCCCAACATATTTGGCAACTACTTTGCTTGATTTGTTAGTAAGCACATATGAAGCATCAAAAGTCTTAAATGAAATGTTATGATCATTTGATGCAATAGGAGTTTTCTTCTTAGGCATTTTAACATGTATAGAACGCCTAGAGCTAGAAGCCTCATTCTTATAAATAAAAGCATGGTGAGAAACAGAATGAGTCTTTGTTGCATGAATTCTCTTAATCTTATCCTCAAGATAACCAGCAGGATACAAAATATAACCCTTGTTATTCTGAGGCATGGGAGCCTTGCCCTTAACAAAATTAGACAATCTTTTAGGAGGGGCATTAAGCTTGACATTGTCTCCCTGTTGGAAGCCAATGCCATCCTTAATGCTAGGGCGTCTCCCATTATAGAGCATGCTTCTAGCAAATTTAAATTTTTCATTTTCCAAGTCATGCTCATTGATTTTAGCAGTTAATGTAGCTATGTGATCATTTTGTTGTTTAATTAAAGCAAGGTGATCATGAATAGCATCTACATTAACATCTCTACATCTAGTGCAAATAGAAACATGATCAACCTTAGATGTAGAGGGTTTGCAATCATTTAATTCAACAATCTTAGCATGTAAAATAGCATTCTCGTCTCTAAGATTGGAAATAGAAACATTGCAAACATCTAATTCCTTAGCCTTAGCAATTAATTTATCATTCTCAAACTTAAGGCTAGCAAGAGATTCATTCAATATGTCAATCTTAGCAATTAAACTAGCATCATCATTTCTAAGATTAACAATTGAATCATCACAAACATTTTATTTCTCAACCTTAGCAATTAATTTGGTATTTTCATTTCTAAGGCTAGAAATAGTGTCATGGCAAGTGCTAAGCTCACTAGTTAATTTTTTATTTTTCTCTACCTTCTGAGCATAAGCATTTTTAGTCTTAACATGCTTCTTGTTTTCCTTAATTAGGAAGTCCTCTTGGCTATCGGAGAGTTCATCCTTTTCATGAATAGCACTAATCAATTCATTCAATTTCTCTTTTTGTTGCATGTTAAGATTGGCAAAAAGAGTAAGCAAGTTATCCTCATCATCACTAGAATTATCCTCATGACTAGAAGTTACATACTTAGTGGAGGATCTTGATTTTATCTTCTTCTTCTTGCCGTCCTTTGCCATGAGGCACTTGTGGCCGACGTTGGGGAAGAGAAGACCTTTGTTGATGGTGATGTTGGCGGCGTCCTCGTCATCGGAGGAGTCGGTGGAGCTCTCGTCGGAGTCCCACTCCCGGCAAACATGGGCATCGCCACCCTTCTTGTAATACTTCTTCTTATCCTTCTTCTTCCCTCTCTTGTCGTTATCCCTGTCACTATCACTAGACAAAGGACATTTAGCGATAAAGTGACCAGGCTTACCACACTTGTAGCACACTTTCTTGGAGCAGGGCTTGTAGTCTTTCCCCCTCCTTTGCTTGAGAATTTGGCGGAAGCTCTTGATGATGAGCGCCATTTCCTCGTTGTCGAGCTTGGAGGCGTCAAAGGGAAGCCTACTTGATGTAGACTCTTCTTTCTTCTCCTCTGCCGCCTTGAATGCGACCGGTTGTGCCTCGGGTGTGGAGGAGGCGCCTTGCTCGATGATTTTCTTGGAGCCTTTGATCATCAATTCAAAGCTCATAAATTTTCCTATTACTTACTCGGGAGACATTAGTTTATATCTTGGATCACCACGAATTAATTGAACTTGAGTAGGATTAAGGAAAACAAGTGATCTAAGAATAACCTTGACCATTTCATGGTCATCCCATTTAGTGCTCCCGAGGTTGCGCACTTGATTTACCAAGGTCTTTTGCCGGTTGTACATGGCTTGCGGGTCTTCTCCTTGGTTGAGCATAAAACGACCGAGCTCCCCCTCGATCGTCTCTCTCTTGGTGATCTTGGTCACCTCATCTCCCTCGTGCGCGGTTTTGAGCACGTCCCAAATCTCCTTGGCGCTCTTCAACCCTTGCACCTTATTATACTCCTCTCGACTTAGAGAGGCGAGGAGTATAGTAGTGGCTTGGGAGTTGAAGTGCCAAATTTGGGCAACCTTGTCCAAATCATAATCTTCATCCCCTACGGATGGTACCTGTATTCCAAACTCAACAGCATCCCAAATGCTAGTGTGGAGTGAGGTTAGGTGATGCCTCATTTTATCACTCCACATGTTATAATCTTCATCGTCAAAAACCGGTGGTTTGCCTAATGGAACGGAAAGTAATGGAGTACGTTTAGAAATGCGAGGGTAGCGTAGGGGGATCTTACTAAACTTCTTGCGCTCATGGCGCTTAGAAGTTACGGACGGCGCGTCGGAGCCGGAGGTGGACGGCGCGTCGGAACCTTCTTCATCTTCTTTTTCTTGTCGCCACTCCGATGCGACTTGTGAGGAGGTGATTCCTTCTTCTGAAAGGGAAATAGGGTCAAACCTTTTCCTATTTGATTTTGGTGGTTGAATTGTCCAACACAAATGATTGGACTAACTAGTTTGTTCAAGAGTATATTCTACAGGTGCAAAAGGTTCAACACAAACCAATCAAAAGAATAAGTTAGGTCTCAAGAGAAAGGAGCAAGAAGGAAACCGAAGGCTGCCCTGGTCTAGCGCACCGGACTGTCCGGTGCACCAGGGTGCTTCAGCTCGAACTCTTTACCTTCGGGTTTCCCAGGCGCCGCTCCGCTATAATTCACCGGACATGTCCGGTGCACACCGGACTGTCCGGTGTACCAGCGGAGCAACGGCTATCTGCGCGCAACGGTCGACTCTGCAAAGTGAACAGTGCAAATCAGATGTCAGAGCAGACGGTCAGAGGGGCACCGGACTGTCCGGTGTCGCACCAGACTGTCCGGTGCCACATGAGGACAAAGCCTCCAACGGTCGACCAGCTCCAAGACCTAATGGGAGGATGACGTGGCGGCGCACCGGACACTGTCCGGTGGCGCACCGGACTGTCCGGTGCGTCCTTCGCCAGCAGACTTCTCCAACGGCTAGATTTTGGTTGGTGCCTATAAATACCACCCCAACCGGCCACTTCAAAGTGTGGGAGCCTAAGCAACATTCCAAGTCATCTAGTTGACATACTCAAGCCCTCCCAACCACATATATTCATTGATCCATCCTATACACAAGATTTAGTCCACTACAACCAACACAAGTGCCACAAAAGAGAGAGCAAGCAATTGAGAGCTACTCAATTGAGTTTAGCCCTAGCGCCTTGTGAGATTCATTGAGAGATAGTGTGTGCTACATCTTTGTGTTCATTTGTGCGTGGAGTTTTGACTCCCATTGAACTTCCTCCAAAGTTTTGGAGGCTTGTAAAAGCTAGCAAGAGACACCAAAGAGTGTGGTGGTCCTTGTGGGATCGAGAGTGATCCTTGAGAAGAAGAAGAGCTCACTGATCCTTGTGTGATCGGGGGAGAGAGGGAAAGGGTTGAAAAAGACTCGTCCTTAAGTGGACTCCTCAACGGGGACTAGGCCTTCGAGGGCCGAACCTCGGTAAAACAAATCACCCGTGTCCATTGTGTTTATTGCTTGTGATTTGTTTGTTTTCCCTTGCTCTAAGTTTTCTTGCACCATTATTTGCTAATATCATTTGGTGTTGCTTCAAGTTAAATTCCCATTTAGTGAAGCAACACGTTGCAAGAAAGAACTTGACCTAGTGCTCTTCTCATCTAAGGCTTCTTGCTTTGTTATTCTATAACTTATTAGTTGTATTGATTTATCACTCCCGCATTATTTGAAAGCAATACTCTTTACAAGCAAGAACTTAGCTTTTATACTCCGATATTTGTGTATCTTGTTCTAACCACTAATCCAGGGGTCTAGTTGGGGGATAGTTGTGTTTAAGTTGTTAAATTTCAGGTTTTGCCTATTCACCCCCCTCTAGGCGACTTTCAATTGGTATCAGAGCTAGGCACTTCATCTTGAGTCTAACAACTCGAAGTGATGGCTCATAGAAGATCCCAAAAGAACAAGAAGTCCAAGGAGAACAAGGAGGTAACTCTTGAAATATTACTTCCCGATTGTTCTAATTATGATTCGTGGTCTACTAGGGTGATAAATGCTTTTAGAATGGTAGATCCTCAATTAGAACAAATTTTAGACAAGAGTATTATTCCTCCTAGTTATGATAGGAAAAATGCTTCCGAGGAAGATCAAAGATGTATTCGCTTAAACTACCTAGCTTATGACATCTTAAGTAATTCTCTTAGCAAAGAAGATTATCATGCCTTCATAATGAATTATAATGAATCTATTCGTGATGCGCATGATATTTGGACTAGAATTAAAAGCAAATTTGATAAGTCGAAACATGATAGTTCATTTTGTGCTTCTACTTCCTTTGGTCTTTGTGATACTAACCCTTGCAAGGAAGAAGAAGAAAATGAACGATGGAGACCAAACGATGAATCCACCTCTCCAAAAGGTTTGTCTTCCCATTTCGATTCCCACATATGTTGTGTGGCTAATGAAAATGATAGCAGAAGGACAAATGAGGATGAGGAGGAAGAAAGAAGCTTCTTGCAACTCTACGCTCGCCTAAGCCAAGAAGATAAGGCGGTCATGCTCAAACTTCTAGAAAGAGCGAGAGAGCAAAGCGAAGCTCGTCAAAGGCTAGAAGATATTCTCTCCATGAAAATGCTACACTTTGACGAGTTGACTAAAGAACATGAGGAGCTAAAGTGCTCTCATGTTGATTTGGTCCAAAGGTATGAAACTATTTCAATTGAGCAAGATAACGCTTTACATTGTATAGTGTTGGGGCGAAGGCAAAGATGCCACCCTTCGCTCGGGGCCTTCGCCGTAAACGCTGGCCCAACAGAGACAAGACAACGGGCAGGGACACCCTTCGCCCCATACGACATCGGACGAAGACCCGTGGCGAGGTCATCCCACCGTGCGGCCTCGTCCAGCACGGAGGCCCACGTGTGATCCGGCCCAAGGCGTCCCTGTAATTACAGTCTGTAACCCCGCTTTATGGGAATATTCCGGGGATAACCTAGGTGTCTGAGGGCACATGCATCCTTAACACGGGATGCTGGGCACCCGGACACCTATAAATACCCCCGCACAGTGCCCTTGAGAGGAGAGACGAAAAAGAGCTTCTTCCATCACGTGCTAAAACCCTGTTTGCGCTATTACTCCCCCCCGTTGGATCAACTTGCGCCTGTGAGCAAGTTCCAACATTTGGCGCCCACCGTTCGTGCTACGAAAAAACCACCCGCGATGGCACCCAAGAAAGCTAGCTCGAAGGCTGACGAGGCTGCGAAGGCGGCACTGCTGGCCGCAAGAAAGGGCAAGGCCCTCGCACTCACCCACTCCACCCACCAAGAGGTTGCTGAAGACGATGCCCTCCGCACCTGCGGCCTTGAAGGACAACCGCAGCCTCCCCCAGGCTTTGCCCCACCGGAAGGCGCGGACCTCACCGAGGACGGTGAAGTCCTCGGCTTCGCCCCACCTGAGGGCGCGGACCTCACTGAGGACGGTGAATTCCTCGGCGTTTCAGCGGAAGAACAGCTACAGCTGCGCGCCCTGCGCCTCAAGAACCGCAATCTCCAGAGGCAAAAAGAGGTACTGGAGGCCAAGCGCCAGCGCGTGTCTGCACTAGCCAAGGTGCGGCAAATGATACGCGACGAAGAGCAGAAGGCCCAGGACATCGAGCGGGAGATCGCGCTGATGCAGCACGAAGGCCACCTCGGCCTGCAGCACGGGCCACCCTTACAACATCGTGCACAAGTGGAAGACATACGCGAAGGCCACCTCGGCCTGCAGCATGGGCCACCCCTGCAACAACGCGCGCAGGTGGAAGACCCGCACTTCCCCCAGTGCGACTACGCCTTCCCACACGCCGCGCCATTTCAAGGGGTCAACTACCTCGACGAGCGAAGTCCCCTGGCGCCACATCTGCAAGTGACACCCTGGCCTGCCAACTTCCGGGCAGGGACCTATCCCAAGTACAACAGCAGCACGGACCCAGCTCAGTACATCATGAGTTATCAGGTCGCCGTCGCATCTTCCGGAGGGGACGACACCACAATGGCCAAGTCTTTCATCATCGCCCTCGAAGGCCCAGCTCTCACCTGGTTCACCAGGTTGCCCCCGCTGTCCATTGATTCCTGGAGAAGCCTAAGGGACAAATTCCTGCTCAACTTCCAAGGGTACCGCCCAGACACCGACGCCTTGGTCGAACTCTCACTCTGCAAGCAATTGGAAAAAGAGACTCTGCGGGACTATTACCGCATGTTTCTAACACTCAAGTCACATCTGCCCTCAGTTGATGACCAGATCGCCATTCACTACGCCATCAGTGGCCTTCGCGCCAGCGTCCTTTACAGCCATTGCATCAGGGACCCGCCCAAGAACCTCCAGGAATTATATCAACTATTTGAAAAATATGCCAAATCCGAAGAGCTCCAGCAGCGCAAGGTTGAGTCTCAGAGGAAACCCAAAGACGCTCCACAGTCCAGCCGCACGTGGACGAGGACTCCACAGCCAGACTCCAACCGAGACGGCCGTAGTCAGTAGCAGGTGCACAACATTGCCAACCAGCACCCCGCGAGTGATGCCCCTCGCCGCCAGGAATATCCCCCCCAGGGCCGCGGAAGTGGAACTCGCGACAGGGGCCGGGGACGCGCGCAGCCGCCGCGCCGATTTTACTGTCTCTTCCACGGCGAAGACTGCGCCCACCAAACCAAAGACTGCCCAGAGACGAAGGCCACCAGAGACAGGATGGCACGGGCGCAAACGGCCGACAACCCAAGAGTCGCCGCGCACACTTATCAGCAACACCCTCCACCATATATCCATGCCCCCGCCCCGCATCCACCGCACCACGCTTACCAACACCATCAGGAAGTACAAATCGTACCTCCCCCACCCCCACCTCCACACCAGCAACAACAAAACATCCCCACCCCCACGCCCCCAAGCAAGAAGACTTCGCCGATCAGCCGTATCGCGGAGTCATTCATATGATCACTGGGGGGTCCAGTGTCGACTTCGACACCAAGCGACAGAAGCGGGACCACTACCACAGCATCAACCACGTCGCCATCACCGGTCCAGTCGTGCAGACAAAGTGGTCCCATGTACCGCTAACTTTCGACGCCCGAGACGTCGACCTGCACAGCGCCCCCCATGTCCACGCCATGATCATCAACTGCAGCGTGGCAGGCTGGGACCTGCACAAAGTCCTCGTTGATAATGGCAGTCAGGCAGACATCATTTTTCTCCATGCCTTCGATCGCATGGGCATAAGCCACAGCTTGCTCAAGCCTTCGGACAATCCGTTGTACGGCTTCGGCGGTAAGGGCACTTTTCCTATCGGCAAAATAGAGTTGCCTCTCTCCTTCGGTGTAGCGCCCAATGCCCGAAGTGAGCAAATAACCTTTGACATCGTCGACATGGTGTATCCGTACAACGCCATCATGGGCCGGGGCTCCATCAACAAGTTTGAAGCAGCCATTCACGGATTGTACCTGTGCATGAAGATACCAGGTCCGTTAGGCGCCATCTTGGTCTACGGCAATCAGCAGACTGCGCGCAATATAGAGCGGGACTTCGTCCCCGGGCAAAGAAATGTCCACTGCCTTACCGCCCAGCGCGAGGTCGCAGCGCCCGCCAGCCCAACTGAAAAACAACACAAGGTGCAGATGCAAAGCAACGACGGGACCAAGACTGTTCCCCTCGACCAGGCCACGCCCAAGCAAACAGTCACAATCAGCGAAGACCTCACTTCGCATGACGAGGAAAAACTCCTGTGCTGCTTGTTCAAGAACAAGGACGTCTTCGCTTGGTCAGCCCTCGACCTGGTCGGGGTCAGCCGATCCTTAATTGAGCACAACTTGGGAATCGACCCCTCGGTGAGACCGAAAAAACAGCGGCTTCGCAAAATGCCCGACGAGAAGACAGAAGCCGCCAAGGCAGAGGTACACCGCCTCCTGGAAGCCAAATTTATCGAGCCAGTGGCTTACCCCACGTGGCTCTCCAACGTGGTAATGGTGCAGAAAAAGAGCGGCAAGTGGCGAATGTGCATAGACTTCACCAGCCTCAACAAGGCCTGCCCAAAGGACAACTTCATGTTGCCCCGGATCGACAAAATAGTCGATAGCGCGGCCGGGTGCGAGGTCATGTCACTCCTCGACTACTTCTCCGGTTATCATCAAATATACATGAAGGAGGAGGACAAGGCCAGCACCAGCTTCATAACACCCTTAGGCACATATTGCTTTATCAGAATGCCGGAGGGACTTAAGAACGCTGGGTCCACCTTCTCCCGGCTCACTAAAACAGTGCTCGAAG
This sequence comes from Zea luxurians, assembly GCA_029449295.1. Classification (NCBI taxonomy): domain Eukaryota; kingdom Viridiplantae; phylum Streptophyta; class Magnoliopsida; order Poales; family Poaceae; genus Zea; species Zea luxurians. The sequence continues at coordinate 235,046,223 of JAOPSE010000001.1, read as the reverse complement.
GGCAAGTCAGCAGAAACGTATTCTCATACGTGGATGACATTGTCGTCGCCAGTAGGAATAAAGAGGACCATCTCGTAGACCTCGCCGAGACATTCGCGAACATGCGGGACGCACGACTTCGCCCGAACCCCGATAAGTACGTCTTCGGTGTTCGACAGGGTAAAATATTGGGTTATCTAGTATCACACCGCGGCATCGAGGCCAACCCAACTAAAATCCAGGCCATTATCAACATGAAGCCCCCGCAGTCAGCCAGAGAGGTCCAGCGTCTGACGGGCAGAATGACCGCCCTCAATAGGTTCATTTCCAAATCTGCCGAGCGAAGTCTTCCCTTCCTCAAAACACTCCGCGGCGCAAAAGACTTCGTTTGGGGACCAGAGCAGGCGGCGGCCTTCGTCTCACTAAAACAGTACCTGATGGAGTTGGCCGTTCTTACGAGCCCCGACTCTTCGCTACCACTGTTGCTTTACGTTGCGGCTTCGCTGCACGCGGTCAGTGCGGCACTGGTTCAGGAGAAGATAGTAGAGGGCGTGACCAGGCAGTGCCCAGTATATTATGTCTCTGAAGTGCTCACATCATCAAAATGTAACATGACGGAGCTCGAAATGATTGCATATGCAGTTGTTATGTCTTCGCGCAAATTGCGCCACTACTTTGAAGCATTCAAGGTCCGCGTCACCTCGGATAGGGGACTCGGCGAATTATTCAGAAACCCGGAGGCATCAGTACGAATCGCCAAATGGGCGGCCAAACTCTCCGGCTACCACATCACTTTCGAGCCCAGGACAGCGATCAAGTCACAAGTTCTAGCAGACTTCGTCGTCGACTAGACTGGGCCAATAACACAACCGGACCCATCCGCAGAGAAGGTTTGGACAATCCACTGCAACGGCGCTTGGTGCCATGCGGGGGCAGGCGCTGCGGCAGTCATCACCTCACCCGCCGGAGTCAGGCACAGATACGCGGCACGCTTAAGCTTCGCTCTGGAATCTGACAGATGCACAAAAAACATAGCAGAATACGAAGCTGTCATCCTCGGCCTCCGCAAATTAAGAGCCCTCGGCGTCACCACCTGTGTAGTCCGAACAGACTCCAAGGTAGTCACTAGCCAAGTCGAGAAAGACTATGCAGCAAAGGACCCCGCACTTATGCAGTACCTCGCGGCCATCCGGAGTCTCGAGAAACAATTCAAGGGATTCACGTTGCAACATGTGGACCGGGCCAAGAATGAAGAAGCTGACGCATTGGCCAAGGCAGCCGCCAGGGGTGAAGCCCTACCCTCCGACGTATTCTATCACGTCATCGGCACGCCAGCCGTCCGCAGCCCTGAAGGGCTCCAAATAACCAACGACAGCGAGGGCCACCGCATGATCAATCTTATCATGACTAAAGACTGGCGAGCGCCAATAACCCTGTACCTGCAGGGGTACTATCACCCAGTCGACAGCAACGAGGCCAAGCGCCTCCACCACCGAAGCCGGGACTTCGTATTGATCGAGGGACAACTTTACAAAAAGGGGGTCAGTCAGCCGATGCTTAAGTGCGTCACCGAGACCGAAGGCGTCCAAATCCTGCGCGAAGTCCACAGGGGGACCTGCGGCTCCCACGCAGGCCCTAGGGCCCTAGCGGCAAAGGTAATACGCCAAGGTTTCTACTGGCCCGCCATCATCTGCGCCGCAAATCGAGTTGTCAGATCCTGCGAGGCCTGTCAGAAATTTTCCCCACGCTCGGGACGCCCATCGCAGTTCACGAAGCTGATCGCCCACACATGGCCCCTTCAGCGCTGGGGCCTAGACATTGTCGGGCCCCTGCCCACGGCTCAGGGGAACCTCAAGTTCACCTTTGTAGCCGTCGAATACTTCACCAAATGGATTGAAGCGAGGGCAGTATCCACCATCACATCAAAGACGGCCCAGAAATTCTTCTGGCAAAATATTGTTTGCCACTTCGGAGTACCATCCGAACTCACGATCGACAACGGCAAGCAGTTCGACAACCAAGATTTCAAAGACTTCTGCTTCTCCATCGGCACCAAGCTTGCCTTCGCCTCTATGTACCACCCCCAGTCCAACGGAGTCGTGGAGCGCGCCAACGGCAAAATTTTCACAACCGTCAAGAAAATGCTCCTCGACGACAAAAAAGGCAAGTGGCCCGACCTGTTACCCGAAGTGGTCTGGGCACCGAATACAACTGAGTGCCGGGCGACTGGGTTTACCCCCTTCCGCCTATTATACGGATCGGAGGCCATGACTCCGCAAGAAATAAAGCATGGGTCGCCTCGGACAGCCGCATCGGCCGTCCCAGACGTAGATGAGCCGACTTCGAAGGATCTCATCGACGGAGACCGCGTCTTCGCCCTACAGGCTCTGAACAAGTACCAAGCACAGACAAAAGCATGGCGCGACCAGGCAGTCATCCCAAGGGAATTCAGCGAAGGGGACCTCGTCCTCGTCCGGATAGCTCGAACGGAGTCTAGAGGCAAGCTGGAGCCCATGTGGGAAGGCCCTTACATTATCAAGTCGAAGGCCTCCCCCAGCGCATACAGGCTTGCGACGCCAAACGGCGTAGACTTAGAGCACTCCTGGAACATTGATAATCTACGCAAGTTTTTTGTTTGACTCATCAGGGCTAGCTCGCCCTTGTAATTTGCAAAAACAATTTTGTTCTGGCCCGCACTCTTTTCCTCCCGGGGGATGAGGTTTTTAACGAGGCGGAGTCATGTAATATACAAAAGAAAAAATCCCCCGCAAAATCCACGTCGAAACAAGACCGCACAGACGGTCTTCGACATTCGACTAATACAAAGTCACCACGAGGTCCAGCGGCAGCCGCCCTCGCGTGCGACAACTCCGCGCAAAAGTCGCCTAAGGGTGCAGCCGGACTAGCACAACAAGTGCGAAAAATCGAAGTCTTCCACGAAGACTATCCGCGCTGAAGTCGCCTAAGGGTGCAGCCGGACTAGCACAACAAGTGCGAAAAATCAAAGTCTTCCGCGAAGACTATCCACGCAAAAGTCGCCTAAGGGTGCAGCCAGACTAGCACAACAAGTGCGAAAAATCGAAGTCTTCCACGAAGACTATCCGCGCAGAAGTCGCCTAAGGGTGCAGCCGGACTAGCACAACAAGTGCGAAAAATCGAAGTCTTCCGCGAAGACTATCCACGCAGAAGTCGCCTAAGGGTGCAGCCGGACTAGCACAACAAGTGCGAAAAATCGAAGTCTTCCACGAAGACTATCCACGCAGAAGTCGCCTAAGGGTGCAGCCGGACTAGCACAACAAGTGCGAAAAATCGAAGTCTTCCACGAAGACTATCCGCACAGAAGTCGCCTAAGGGTGCCGCCGGATTAGCACTACAAATACGAAAAATCAAGGTCTTCCGCGAAGACTACCCGTGCAACAATCGCCTAAGGGTGCAGACGGGCTAGCACAATAAGTGCGAAAAATTCTAGTTTTCCGCGAACACTATCCCTGCAGAAGTCGCCTTAGGGTGCAGCAGGGACAGCACAACAAGTCCGACGAACCGATTACAATGGTACAGCCGGACGAAGCCTAACAAGTGCAAAAACGGCTACACCAAACTGTCCGCACAAAGGCCGACTACATGCGCACCAGACCAACATAACAAATACACCAGACCAAGCACTTAACACCCTCGCGAACATAGCTGAGTGTGCGAAGGCACACAACCTCATCATACAAGCCATCACACATGTACAAGCGAGGGCATCACATTCTACATCGGCTCAACCTTCGGAATAATTCCCATCTCCCTATAGTTAAATAACATTATCCTAAGCTCCTCACCCGCAAAAAGACTTCGCAACTCCCCCTCACCTGCACTCACAGCGGCCGGCAAGGACAACAGTTCCTGCCTGCCAGCCCCACTCACACGAAGCCGACCGACGTCCGCCCCACTCACTCTACGCTTCGCAACCGCCCTTCGCCGCCTACGCCCAGTACTCGGACCAGACACAGCATCAACATCCACAGCTTGCGACGAAGCCTCTGCCACTGCCACATCCAAGGCCGCAAAGTAGTCCAAGTCCTCGTTCGACGACTCTTCGGTCCACTCAACAGAACCCCAGAGTCACCAAACTCGGAAAATTTAGATGCAGACTCATCCGATTTATTCCCATCGTCCACGGTCGAAGCCGCCAAAAAATTAGCAGTAGCGGTTGCGTGCGTAGGCCCAAAATCTTGAACCTGCGCAGCAACCAAGGTTCAGCAACAATATCCAAAATTTCCTAACTACCCACACCCACTAGGCCACCTGCGAAGACCCAGCCGTCGCGGGAGCCTCCGCTGTCGCCTCCACAGCCACCGTCATAGGATCCTCAGCCCTCGGCGCAGCAGTTGGCGACGGGTCTCCACCGGCCGCAGTGGCTGCAGGGGCATCGGGAACGCCTTCGGCGGTTTCCGGGGGCGGCTCCGGGGCGGCCTCGGGCACCGCCACCGCCGGGTTCGGCTCCAGGTCAGGCAGCGCGCTGTTCAAAGCCCCGAAGTCATCCACCCTCTCTCCATGCGCCGCCTGAGACACAGCACACAGACTCAGCAAACCCACATTTAACCCGAATTAAACAAACATCAAACAAAAACCAAACATTACCTGACCCCTCACCGTCTCAGCCCGCTCCCTGACCACCTCTCGACCGTGGGGGCCCCACATCCGGTCGTAGAGGGCTCCGGCGGATTCCTTCACTATAGGGTCCTCAACCTTGTAGATATCACACTCGAAATCCTCATCAGCTTGGTCGAAGACGTCATAGTGCCGGCACCCTTCGCAAGAGAGCGCGTTCATCGCCCCCTCGCAGGTGACCAGGGAGGCATAAGACATAAACCCCTCCACGATGGTGGGGAGCGCCTGCAGCTCCTCCTGTACCCACTCAAGGCAGCGAAGTCTGGGCTCTCGGTCCGGCACTTCAAATTCAGTGGTCCGCGCGCCCAGCTCATGGTATGAATCCATAAGCTGCTTGCGCGTCCGCTCAGCCTCCGTGCACGCCGAGGCCTCGGCCCTATCCACACGGCTCTGCAGCGCGCTGAGCCGCTCCTCCAGCTGCTCGGCGCGCTGCCTGGCAAGGCTGCCCTCCGCCCGCGCCAAATTGGCCTCCGCCTGCGCAGCTTGCGCCTTGGCGAGGGCCTCATTAGCCTCCTCCCTCTCCGTCGCCAGTTGGCGCCGGAGGTCAGCCTTCTCACCCTCCAGCACAGCCACCTTGTCCGCCAGCTTGCGGCACTTACTGTCGGCGGCCGACTTTTCCCGGACGGTGTCAGCATGTTGCGTCTGAAGTCTCTCGACTTCGGCAGACACAACTGCCGTCAGGGCCCCCGACGCCGCGCGGTTTGCGAAGTCAGCCGCCTACAAGACACACATAAGACCACAGCCCCAGCGAAGCCGATAAAAAAAACCCGAAGTCTAGCTCAACGCACCTGACTTAGTGCCTCCTTCATCTCCTCCAGCCGGCGGGACACAGCACCCGCCTCGTCCCTGACGGCAGTGAGTGCCGGTATCTCGCCGCCGGCACAAAGGGAACTGCCCTTCGCCCTTGGCACCACGACAGCCGCCGTGGCCGCCGCGGCAGGCGGAACAACAACAAGTTGGTCTTCGCCCGACCTTGCGACGTATCAACAAATTAAAAAATATATATATCGAGCCAACAACTTACCAACAAGATAATCGTCCACACTAATGTCGGTGGCGAAGTCAGCAACACGCTTGCCCGGGGGCGGCAACCCTCGAGCCGCCTTCGCAGCCTCCGGCACCCCGCTGGATGAAGGGGCAGCCTTTGCAGACTTGGGACCACCAGCGGCAGCCGCCTTCGCCGCCTCCGGCGCCCTACTGGATGCAGGGACGACCGACTTTGCCGCCAGCGGCGGCTGGCCTCCGCCGGGGACAGTAGTCTTCGCAGCCCCCCGCTGCCTCTTCGGCCTGGCTTCATGAAGCCTGACGACCGCCTGGCGCTTCTGTGCAGCTCCCTGGCGATCCTTGTCCATCACTGTCGACACAACAGCAGCAATATTCCGCCCGTAAGGAAACACTTTCCAATCATGAACCATGCGAGATGTAAAAAAGTCTTCGCCGGCCGCGCGGGGGACAGGAACATTTCTAGGCCACCAACCCCCGGTAACCCTCAGCATCCGCGCCGAAGACTCCCGGAGCTCGGGCGAAGACATCCTTCATCCCAGGGCCGCGCATGTCCGCATCAATTCTCTAGCAAAACCATCAGAAACCCCAAGTCCTCCCACAGCAGTACCTAGTTTCCTCTTCTTAGAGGACGGGGCGGCCGCCGGCGCGGGGTCGTCTCCAGACTCTACCACCGGTTTCTTCCCGCGATGATCCACATCGTCTTGGCCGGGATAACCGCCATACGGCAGACGATTCAACTCAAAAATCCTGTTCAAGCGGTCATTTGACCCGCGAATGTCCCAGCTGCGCTAGCCCTCTGTCCTTGGCACATACCGACCAACGATCCGCACCGCCCCATCTTCCGCCTCGCGCACAAAGGCGGCCGGATCGCGGCTATGCAGATCCAGCGCGAAGGCAGGACTTCGCACCAGCTTCCCATCATGGGAAGGCATCTGGCGAGGGCACACTTCACCCAGCGCCCAGCCATGCGCCAAAGGCCATACCCCGTACGCCACAAACTCCTCAACCAAATCGCGCCCGCTGCTCAGGCTGGCGGCGCACCGAAGGGCCCCTTCGTCCGCATCCTCCTCCGCCACTTCGAAAGGCGGGTATGCTGAGTAAAAATGCGAGCACATCTCGGACACGGGGAGCCCTGGATGGTCTTCGACTGTACCCTCCGCGACATAGAACCAAAAATCATGCCAATTGCCCCACTTGTTGCGGGCGCAAGGAACCAACTCAACTACCTCCATCGTGGTCTTGCCGGTCTTCGGCGTAAATGTACAGGACCCAAACTGAGCAACTTCATTTCCAATCATCCTCTTCTGCCAGTGCAGGCAATAGTACTTCGCGAAGACTTCGACTGATGGCTGTCCGCCGTACGAAGTCGTCGCCCAGACATACTTCGACAGAGCCACCACGGCATTCGAAGTCAGCTGATGGATCTGAACGTTAAATCTATGCAGGACTTCTCCAACAAATCGGTGCGCAGGCAGGCGGAGACCAGTGGCAAAGAACGCCTCGAACACAACCAACTCGCCTTCTGGCTCGGGGACTTCCTCCGTCCCCAGGACACGAGCGACTCCGCCGCCAAAGTAACCAAGCCGCTGCATGTCTTGCACGCGGGCCGACGACATCCGCGACACACCAAAATCCACCGTATCGCCGGCGCGCAACTCCTCCGCCGCCACAGTACTCAGCGTTTCCTCAGACGACGCGTCGGCCGGCGGCGTAGCGGCAGCAGAAGAAGAAGAGGTCGGCATCGCTACGTACCGTCGGCGGCGGCCGGCAGTCTGCTTCACTCAAGCCAGATCTCCGGCGAACAAGAGCAAGGAGGGTAGACGAGCAGCAAAGACGGTGGAAAAAGTGGCTAGGGTTTTCACTGGAGCGCGGAAGGATAAAGTTCAAAAGGCGCCGCCCCCCGCCCCCTTTTATACACAGGGCGCGGTGCTTCGGGAAACCCGCAGTCCAACAGTACGGCGTCAATCAACGGTCATGTCAAAAACCCCCGCGGAACCACTTCGAGCGAGGGCAGTGTCTCCGCCATCTAGCGACGTCTTCGGCACCAGATGACTTAGTCGAACTGGTCCCTCAGAGGGCAAATGTTGGGGCGAAAGGCACAGACGCCACCCTTCGCTCGGGGCCTTCGCCGTAAACGCTGGCCCAACGGAGACAAGACAACGGACAGGGACACCCTTCGCCCCATACGACATCGGACGAAGACCCGTGGCGAGGTCATCCCACCGTGCGGCCTCGTCCAGCACGGAGGCCCACGTGTGATCCGGCCCATTGTAACGGGCCCTACGTGGCCGCTGCGTGTTACGGGCCTAATTTATAAAGGCGTCCCTGTAATTACAGTATGTAACCCCGCTTTATGGGAATATTCCGGGGATAACCTAGGTGTCTGAGGGCACATGCGTCCTTAACACGGGACGCTGGGCACCCGGACACCTATAAATACCCCCGCACAGTGCCCTTGAGAGGAGAGACGAAAAAGAGCTTCTGCCATCACGTGCTAAAACCCTGTTTGCGCTATTACTCCCCCCCGTTGGATCAACTTGCGCCTGTGAGCAAGTTCCAACATATAGCTCAATTAGTAAATAAGAATACCTTGCTTAAGGATCAAGTAGAAAAGCTAAAAATTGAAAATCTAGCTTTTCAAGAAAAATATGATATGCTCCTATGCTCTCATGAAAATCTTAGAGATGATGATATCATATTAAACATCGCTCATGAGGTTGTGATAGAAAACTTAAAATCCCAACAACCTCACTCATGCACATGTATTCAAATTGATACTATATTACCATGTGCTAATGCTTGTTGTCCGTCGACAAGGATATCTTCTTTTGAGATAGAATTTGCAGGAACAAAAGATGATACATATCAAAAGCTCAAAGAAGAGAATGAGAGGCTAAAGATGAGCTTGACACAACTAAAAGGGAAATGCATTGCCCAACCTTCTCAAGATAACCGTGATCACATGGTGAAGAAGCTTGAGACGGGAACAACCGTGGCATGCACTACATCCCTTGAAGAAAATGTCAAGGATTTGAGGATTGCCATGAGGAGGAAACAAAAGATGAAATTCAATACCTCCTCCAAAAGCCTCAACTATGCCTCCATAAAAGGTAACATCTAAGGTAATAATCAAGTTACACTTCATACAAATAAAAATAAAAAGTGTAGTGAATGCTTTGAAAAGGGGCACTTGATTAGATCATGTCCCTACATTAAAAGTGTCTTGGTTATTAACAAGGATGATAGACTTTGTTTTAAATGCTCCAAGAAGGGAGACTTACTTAGATCTTGTCCCCATTTAAAACAAAGAGGCATAGGGTTAGAAAAGAAAGTTTTTACTAACCATGTAGCAAGCAACAAACAAGGAAAGAAGAAAGTTTCAAAACTTGAAAAACGCCTATGCTACACATGCCGAAAGAAGGGACATCAATGCAAGGATTGTCCCATTGGTAACAATTCCACTCCTAACTTGTCAATTGATTTTCATGTAACTAGGCAACCCAAAATTGCAACTTGTGCTAGAAAGGTAATGAGTTTACCTAGTGCTAACACAAAGGACTTTTGGGTTCCTAGATCTTTGTTGACTAACCGTGATGGACCCATCAAGTGATGGGTACCAAAATATGCTTGACAAGCTTTGCAGGAAAAGGAGATGATATGAAGCCTTGGGGTGCTTGAGAGAGTCCATTCGATTCTTATCAACTCAAGCTATCAATCTTCAATGATTTATATACATGATTGACCCAAGGTTATTTTTCAAATTGCTATGTCTTAAACTCATATCATCTCGAGGAAGATATTATATGTTGTAGGAAGTGAAGAGATATCATGTGCAAAAATCAAGGCCTACAACATGGAGGAAAGCCAAAGGATGGTAACACTTATCTTTTAAGTGCAAGTATTTTAGAATATCATTTCTTATGTGTCTTGTGTAGTCACATAGAAAAATTGAAGCACTTCAAATGTCTTTAAATTGATATTACCATTCTTTGAAGAATTTCCTCTCATATGGTAGATTGCATATTCATCATTTCTATACCATAGCAATCTACATGCTTTAATTTGTTGCAGATATCTCATGGCATGTTTTTTTTCACTAAGTTATTCTATTATTGCCATGTTTCTAGATATAGAGAGATATTTCAAGTTCTTAAAAGAATAAGGTGTTATGTAAGGAATTCAAATCCTTAGGACACTTATAAAAGGAAAACTCTCTCTATAACTAGAATAGTGAGACTAATAATTTTATTTAAAGTAGTCTCACTTGTAGAGAATAAGTTTCTCTTTGGAAGCGTGTAATCCAACATGAAAAGAAAAATCAATCCAATGATTTATGATGTATTTCTACTTGCTCAAATTGGATATGATTCTTTCACATTTATCGCTTTCCAAATCATGAATTAGATTTATTCCTATAATCTTAAGGGATTATTTATGCTTGCTTTATGAGTTAAAATTGAGCATAACATCATCGATGGATAATCTAGTTCAAGCTATGAAATTTCCATGTTTTAGTAATCTAGCTTTTCATTCCTTATCAAAATGATTACAAAAATGGAAATTAGTGCTTGTGTTACTGACAAAGCATTTCTTGAGCTTACTTTTGAATATCTACAAAAGAAAGTGCACAAGCCTCATGGGTTGCTCTTCACCCAAAGGAAGAAAGGTAAAAAAGCAAAGGTATGAGAACTCATCTTATTAATCAAATTTAGTTCACATCTCAATGGGTATTTAATCTAAATTATCATATTCTACCCATGTGAGAAATAGATTCTTTATTGGACCTAAATCAGCTAGACGTGCATTCAATCTCACTCTTTTAAATGCTCATGTCCATTAGAATCTATTTAATGCCTTTGCGATATTTATATATGTTATCATATTGATTTGCTTCCAAGTAATGATTAACTAAATTCAATATGATAAAGTAAAATCTCCAATGATTATTAAAATGCTTAAAAGGTGCTCACTCATATTTCTCAAATGAAATGCACTAATGTTAAGGATTTTACTTCATGTCTGTGTGACTTTTGAATGATGAATTGTTTATTTCCTATCTAAAGAAATCATTCTTCATCATATACTCTCTTGTGCTATTGACATATTTCTTGAGTATTTCCAATAAGTTTGAAAGGAAAAAGAAACAACTACAAAGGGAGGACTCTCAAATGAAAGAGGAGGACATCAAGAACAACACCACCTACTTGGATAGTAAGATCTACAAAATAATCTATGGTGTGGTTGTGAGTATTCTAAATCCTTTCATAATGAGAATACTAGGCTTAAGTTGTTTATTGCAAAATTTATGAGCCTTGATCAAGATGTATAATGCTTCTCCCTCTTCATCTTTAAAGTAAATGCATCCATTCAATTCATTCAAATACTTGATGCATATCTCTAGGGGGAGCCTCTATCTCCATCTTGATTATGATGAGACTATCACATTATCGTAGTAATCTCTTATAGTCTCTTGTATGAGAACAAGGTTCTCATAAGGCATGCTACTACATTTCAATCTTGATTATAGCCTTCAATGTTAAAGTAGCATATTTATTGGGTTCTCCTATTTTTGAGCTTGATTGAAAATCTAATGCCTATGTTGTTCTTTTGATCGCATCGATTGTTTGATCATTGAACAACTTCAATTATCACTTATGCTTCTTAGTGTCTCATGTAATTTCAATTTGATTTCAATTGACATCTATCTTGATATGCACTAAGGAAAAAGGAGAATTCATGATTCATTTATGCAATTTGCGATCCACTTGCCATATGCTAACAATAACTTAGAAAAGGATCACTTGTTATAGAACTCTCTTTTGTGCAAAATATTTCCACATATTGTATTAAGAATAAGTCTTAAGCAACTAAGACAAAGGACAAAGCACAATGAAGAGAGCGTCTCTATGTGAAGGTACAAAACGGTAAAACTACTTCCATTCATTTACATATGTACCTAAATCTTCCTTTTGTATACATTCCTTGCATATCTTGTATAGAAGGAAGAGAAAGCATGTCCATGCATTTTCCCTGCTTCATTTCTAGTTTTACCTCTCAAATATTTCATTCCTGCATTTATGCATCTTTGATAAAACTAGATGAAGTGGTTTTATTGTCAAAGAGCCTAAAGCTTAACCTTGTAACGAGGATAAGCTACCTATGTTCCAAAGGTGGATGGTTCTTAAGTCTCTTTGAAATCTTCAAGGGTAAATGCTTAAAATGTTTGCAACATGCTTTCATAAGTGCATAAACTGTCATGAGCATCACACTTATACTATGACACAATGCACTTCACATTCCGTATAATACAGATATGTTCTCATTAACCTAATTATGTGCAATTGGCATTAAACGCCAAAATATATGTTCCACTCCATGCACATATTTAGGGGGAACAATCTATGTTATATAGAACTATGATCATGCTTAAATTGATATATCTCTTTTATCATATCTCCTTTATGTCTATGACTAATGTGTTTTCAAGTATATTCTCATGCTTAGTCATAGAATTGAAAGGGAAATGGAGTATTCGGCAAAGACGACGCTTCCACTCAACTCCATCGGTATTATCCACTCTTTGCCGGTATTCCGCATAGTTCTCCACTTTGGTATAATCTTCACTCATATCTCTATTTCAATTGAATATTTCAATTATTTGCCAAAGGGGGAGAGAAAGAAAAGGGCTTATATTTCACTCAAAGTATCCATTTTTGGTGATTCATGCCAAAGGGGGAGAAAGTATTAGCCCAAAGAAAAAGGACCGCACCACCACCCTAATTTTAAAAACTAATGATTTTCAATTGGTGAATTTCAAGTTGGTATCTGATTGTGTTCAAAAGGGGGAGAAAGTAGTATTTTCAAAATTGATATCTTAAAACCCTCTTGAACTCTAAGAGGAGAATTTATTGAGGGGGAGTTTTGTTTAGTCAAAGGAAAAGCATTTGAAACAGGGGGAGAAAATTTCAAATCTTGAAAATGCTTCTCAAAATCTTACTCATTTACCTTTGACTATTTGCAAAAGAACTTTGAAAAGGATTTTCAAAAAGAATTTGCAAAAACAAAACATGTGGTGCAAGCGTGGTCCAAAATGTTGAAAATGAAAAGGAAACAATCCATGCATATCTTATGAAATATAGATCGGTTTAATTCCAAGCAACCTTTGCACATATATTATGTAAACTAGTTCAATTATGCACTTATATACTTGCTTTTGTTTGTGTTGGCATCAATCACCAAAAAGGGGGAGATTGAAAGGGAAATAGGGTCAAACCTTTTCCTATTTGATTTTGGTGGTTGAATTGTCCAACACAAATGATTGGACTAACTAGTTTGTTCAAGAGTATATTCTACAGGTGCAAAAGGTTCAACACAAACCAATCAAAAGAACAAGTTAGGTCTCAAGAGAAAGGAGCAAGAAGGAAACCGAAGATTGCCCTGGTCTGGCGCACCGGACTATCCGGTGTGCCACCGGACAGTGTCCGGTGCACCAGGGTGCTTCAGCTCGAAGTCTTTACCTTCGGGTTTCCCAGGCGCCGCTCCACTATAATTCACCAGACATGTCCGGTGCACACCGGACTGTCCAGTGTACCAGCGGAGCAACGGTTATCTGCGCGCAACGGTCGACTCTACAAAGTGAACAGTGCAAATCAGATGTCAGAGCAGACGGTCAGAGGGACTGTCCGGTGTCGCACCGGACTGTCCGTTGCCACATGAGGACAAAGCCTCCAATGGTCGACCAGCTCCAAGACCTAACGGGAGGATGACGTGACGGCGCACCGGACACTGTCCGGTGGCGCACCGGACTGTCCGGTGCGTCCTTCGCCAGCAGACTTCTCCAACGGCTAGATTTTGGTTGGTGGCTATAAATACCACCCCAACCGGCCACTTCAAAGTGTGGGAGCCCAAGCAACATTCCAAGTCATCTAGTTGACATACTCAAGCCCTCCCAACCACATATATTCATTGATCCATCCTATACACAAGATTTAGTCCACTACAACCAACACAAGTGCCACAAAAGAGAGAGCAAGCAGTTGAGAGCTACTCAATTGAGTTTAGCCCTAGCGCCTTGTGAGATTCATTGAGAGATAGTGTGTGCTACATCTTTGTGTTCATTTGTGCGTGGAGTTTTAACTCCCATTGAACTTCCTCCAAAGTTTTAGAGGCTTGTAAAAGCTAGCAAGAGACACCAAAGAGTGTGGTGGTCCTTGTGGGATCGAGAGTGATCCTTGAGAAGAAGAAGAGCTCACTGATCCTTGTGTGATTGGGGGAGAGAGGGAAAGGGTCGAAAAAGACCCGTCCTTAAGTGGACTCCTCAACGGGGACTAGGCCTTCGAGGGCCGAACCTCGGTAAAACAAATCACCCGTGTCCATTGTGTTTATTGCTTGTGATTTGTTTGTTTTCCCTTGCTCTAAGTTTTCTTGCACCATTATTTGCTAATATCATTTGGTGTTGCTTCAAGTTAAATTCCCATTTAGTGAAGCAACACGTTGCAAGAAAGAACTTGACCTAGTGCTCTTCTCATCTAAGGCTTCTTGCTTTGTTATTCTATAACTTATTAGTTGTATTGATTTATCACTCCCGCATTATTTGAAAGCAATACTCTTTACAAGCAAGAACTTAGCTTTTATACTCCGATATTTGTGTATCTTGTTCTAACCACTAATCCAGGGGTCTAGTTGGGGGATAGTTGTGTTTAAGTTGTTAAATTTCAGGTTTTGCCTATTCACCCCCCCTCTAGGCGACTTTCACCTTCTTCTTGTTGCGGGACTCTCCCGATGGAGCCTTCCCGTGGCTTGTGGCGGGCTTCTCGCCGGTCACCATCTCCTTCTTGGTGTGCTCTCCCGACATCACTTCGAGCGGTTAGGCTCTAATGAAGTATCGAGCTCTGATACCAATTGAAAGTCACCTAGAGGGGGGGTGAATAGGCGGAATCTGAAATTTATAAACTTTAAGCACAACTACAAGCCGGGATTAGCGTTAGAAATATAATCGAGTCTGAAAGAGAGGGCGAAAACAAATCACAAGCAAATGAAGAGTGTGACACGGTGATTTGTTTTACCGAGGTTCGGTTCTTGCAAACCTACTCCCCGTTGAGGTGGTCACAAAGACCGAGTCTCTTTCAACCCTTTCCCTCTCTCAAACGGTCACTTAGACCGAATGAGCTTTCTCCTTATCTCATGGGTCACTTAGACCCCGCAAGGATCACCACACACTTGGTGTCTCTTGCCTTGGTTACAAAACACTTGAGAACAAGAAATGAGGAAGGAAGAAAGCGATCCAAGCGCAAGAACTCAAAAGAACACAAATATCACTCTCTCACTAGTCACTATTTGATTGGAATGATCTTTGGACTTGGGAGAGGATTTGATCTCTTTGTTTGTGTCTTGGAGTGAAGTCTAGAGCTCTTGTATTGAATGCAATAGTTGAAAACTTGGATGCCTTGAAGTGTTGGTGGTTGGGGGTATTTATAGCCCCAACCACCAAAGTGGCCGTTGGGAAGGGCTGCTGTCGTATGGCACACCGGACAGTCCGGTGCGCCAGCCACGTCACCCAACCATTAGGGTTCGACCATTGGAGCTCTGACAAGTGGGGCCACCGGATAGCCCGGTAGTACACTGGATAGGTCCTGTTCACTGTCCGATGCGCCTTCTGGCGCTGCTCTGACTTCTGCGCGCGCAGGCGTGCACTGTTCACGTTCACTGTAGCCTTTTGCAGACGACCGTTGGTGCAAATATCCGTTGCTCCGCTGGCACACCGGACAGTCTGGTGCTACACCGGATAGTCTGGTGAATTATAGTGGAGGGGCTCCCCAAATTCCTGAAGCTGGCAAGTTCAGAGTGGATCCTCCCTGGTACACCGGACACTGTCCGGTGCGCCAGACCAGGGCAGCCTTCATTTGTCTTATGCTCTTTTTATTTGAACCCTTTCTTTGACTTTGTATTGGTTTGTGTTGAACCTTGGGCACCTGTAGAACTTATAATCTAGAGAAAACTAGTTAGTCCAATTGTTTGTGTTGGGCAATTCAACCACCAAAATTCATTTAGGAAAAGGTTTGACCCTATTTCCCTTTCAATTCCTCCTTTAACTTGTTGCCGGACTCCCTTGATAGAGTCCTCCCCGAGCCCGTTGGCTTGTCGCCGGTCATGATCTCCCTCTTGGCGTGATCTCCAGACATCACTTCGAGTTGGTTAGACTTTTAATGAAGCACTAGCTCTGGTACCAAGTGAAAGTCGCCTAGAGGGGGATAAATAGACGAAACATGAAATTTATAAACTTAAACACACACTAAAGGCCGGAGTTAGCGTTAGAATTAAATTCAAGTCCGAAAGATTATTTCTCTTGCTAAGAGTTGCTCAAAGGGATGCAGATAATGTATGGGAGCAAACTCAAATTAATACTAGCAAGGAAACATTAGAGAGAGGAAAGACAGCAAACAAATCAAGTGATAATCAAAGCGAGTAGACACGGTGATTTGTTTTACCGAGGTTCGGTTCCAAAGAACCTAGTCCCCGTTGAGGAGGCCACAAAGGCTGGGTCTATTCCAACCCTTTCCCTCTCTCTCAAACGGTCACTTAAACCGAGTGAGCCTTTTCCTTAATCTCACGGGTCACTAAGACCCCGCAAGGATCACCACACACTTGGTCTCTCTTGCTTCGCTTACAAGTCTCTTGAGAATAAGAAGGAAAAAAGAAAAGGCCAATCCAAGCAACAAGAGCAACAAAAGAACACAAAAGAACAGCTCTGACTTCTGTCGCAGCACTGTTCAGCACTGTAGCATTTTGCAGACGACCGTTGGCACGCAGGGAGCTGTTGCTCCGCTGGCTCACCGAACAGTCCGGTGCACACCAAACAGTCCGGTGAATTTAGCGGAGGGAGCCCCTGGAATTCTTGAGAGCAGCTGGTTTGATCCTTCTCGGGCCTGGTGCACCGGACAGTGTCCGGTGCACACCGGTCAGTGTCTGGTGCGCCAAAATTCAGCATACTCAAGTCCTTTTGCTCCATTTTTGATTGTGTTCTGTTCGGTGCACACCGGTCAGTGTCTAGTGTGCTAAAATTCAGCATACTCAAGTCCTTTTGCTCCATTTTTGATCGTGTTCCTAATTGGATTTCTTTCTTGGTTTGTGTTGAACCTTATGCACCTGTAATAGATGATATCTAGACAAACTAGTTAGTACATGTGTTTTTGTGATGGGCATCAATCACCAAAATCGATTATAGGAAATGGTTAAGCCCATTTCCCTTTCACATAAGGTTCAACACAAACCAAGAAAGAAATTCAGTTGGAGACTCAAACAAATTTGGAGCAAAGGACTTGAGAGTGTGCTGTCAGTGGCGCACCGGACAGTGTCCGGTGTGCACCAGCCGAGCACCAAACGAACTCGCCACTCTCGAGTTTCTTCAGAGCGCGCTCCACTATAATTCATTGGACTATCCGGTGTGCACCGGACATGTCCAGTGAGCCAACGGAGCAACGGTAACCGGGCGCCAACAGTCAACTGCAAAATGGAACAGTGCGCGGCAGAAGTCAGAGCAGAGAAGTCAAAGTGTGTGGCACTAGACTGTCCGGTGCAACTACAGGACAAAGGCTTCCAACAGTCAATCGCTCCAAACCCCAATGAGCATGCTGACATGGCGCACACCAGACAGTGAACAGTACCTGTCGGGTGCACCACCGGACTGTCCGGTGTGCCCATCGACAGCAAACTTAGCCAACGGCTAGGAAGTGGTTGGAGGCTATAAATACCCCCAACCACCTCCTTCAATGGCATCCAAGTATTTTGAACATCACATTCATTGCAAGAGCAAAGGCAACCACTCCAAAGACACAACCAAAGCATTAAATCCACTCCAAGCTCCAAAATCAACTCTGTTGCTTAGAGACTTGTGAGAGGATCATTTATGTTCTTTAGTTGCTCTTGTTGCTTGGATTGCTTTTCCCTTCCCATTCTCATTCTCTAAGTGATTTGTAAAGCTAAGCAAGAGACACCTAAGTGTGTGGCGATCCTTGCGGGGTCTTAGTGACCCAAGTGGTTAAGGAAAAGCCTCAACTGGTCTAAGTGACCGATTGAGAAGGGAAAGGGTTGAAATTGACCTGGCCTTTGTGGCCTCCTCAACGGGGACTAGGTTCTTTGGAACTGAACCTTGGTAAAACAAATCACCGTGTCCACTTGTTGATCTTCACTTGATTTGTTTTCCCTCTCTAAAAGTTCCCTCGCTCATATTGATTTGAGTTTGCTCCCAAAGGTCATCCGCATTGATTGAGCAACTCTAAGCAACGAGAACTATCTTCTGCACTTGAATTTAATTCTAACGCTAACCCCAGCCTTTAGTGCGAGTTTAAGTTTGTAAATTTTAGGTTTCGCCTATTCACCCCCTCTATGCGACTTTCAATTGGTACTGGAGCTAGTGCTTCATTAAGAGTCTAACAAACTCAAAGTGGTGTTTGGAGATCACGCCAAGAGGGAGATTGTCACAGGCGACAAGGCCATGGGCTTGGGAAGGACTCTATCAAGGGAGTCTAGCGACAAGTTCAAGGAAGAATCCTCTTCCCTCATCAAGTCACTTAGGAGGGGTGACAAGAAGAAGAAGAAAATGAAGAAGGTGGTCTACTACGAGACCGACTCTTCATCACCCTCCACATCCGGCGCCGAGTCTATAACTTCGAAGCGCCATGAGCGTAAGAAGTATAGTAAGATGCATCTTCGCTATCCTCGCATTCCTAAACGTGCTCCTATACTTTCGGTACCCCTAGGCAAACCACCATATTTTGATGGTGAAGATTATTGTATGTGGAGTGATAAAATGAGGCAACATCTAACCTCACTCCACGAAAGCATATGAGATATTGTTGAGTTTGGAGCGCAGGCACCACAGGTGGGCGACGAGGACTACGACTCAGACGAGACCGCCCAAATTAGGCATTTTAACTCTCAAGCAACTTCTATACTCCTCACCTCCTTGTGTCGAGAGGAGTATAATAAGGTGCAAGGGTTAAAAATACCAAAGAGATTTGGATGTCCTCAAAATGGCGCACGAAGGGGACGAGGTGACCAAGATCACCAAGCGGGAGACGATCGAAGGAGAACTCGGTTGATGTGTCCTCAACAAAGGAGAGGAGCCACAAGTAATGTATAACCGGCTCAAGACAATGGTCAACCAAGTGCGCAACCTCGAGAGCACCAAGTGGGATGACCATGAAATGGTCAAGGTTATTCTAAGATCCCTTGTGTTTCGTAATTCTACTCAAGTTCAATTAATTCGTGGGGATCCTAGATATAAACAGATGTCTCCCAAGGAGGTAACTAGCAAGTTTGTGAGCTTTGAACTTATGATCAAAGACTCCAAACACATTGTCAACTTAGAGCAAGGTGCCACCTCCACACCCGAGGTGCAACCCATTGCATTCAAAACAACAGAAGAAAAGAAGGAAGAGTCTACACCAGGTAGACTACCAATTGATGCCTCCAAGCTTGACAACGAGGAGATGGCTCTTATCATCAAGAGCTTCCAGCAAATCCTCAAGCAAAGGAAGGGGAAGGACTACAAACCCCTCTCCAAGAGGGTTTGCTACAGGTGTGGTAGGTCCAGTCACTTTGTTGCTAAATGTTCATATACTAGTGATAGTGACAGGGACGAAGACAAGAAGGGGAAGAAGAAGATGGAGAAGAAAAAGTACTACAAGAAGAAGGGTGGCGAGACGCACATGGTACGGGAATGGGACTCCGACGAGAGTTCCACCGACTCCTCCGACGAGGAGGACCCCGTCAACATCACCATCAACAAAGACCTCCTCATCCCCAACATCGGCCACAAGTGCCTAATGGCAAAGGAAGGCAAAAAGAAGAAGGTACAATCTAGAGACACCCCCAAATATACTACATCCGACGATGAGAGTAGCTTGAGTGATAATGAAGATAATCTAACTTTTGTTTTTGCTAACCTAACTAAGGACAAAAATAAAAATATAAATGAATTGATAGAATCCATTAACGAGAAGGATGATCTCTTAGAATGTTAAGAGGACTTGCTCGTTAAGGAGAACAAAAAAATTGTTAAGTTGAAAAATGCTTATGCTCTAGAAGTAGAAAAATGTGAAAACTTGTCTAGGGAGCTTAGCATTTGCAATGATTCAATTTCCTGTCTTAGAGATGAGAATGCTAGTTTAACTGCTAAGATAAAAGAATTGAATGTTTGCAAATCCTCTACATCTACTATCGAGCATGTTACTATTTGCACTAGATGTAGAGATATTAATGTTGAAGCTATTGATGATCACCTTATCATGATTAAAAAACAAAGTGATCACATAGCTAGAATAAATGCTAAAATTGCCGAGCATGAACTTGATAATGAAAAAAATTAAATTTGCTCGTAGTATGCTCTATAATGGGAGACACCCTGGCATTAAAGATGGCATTGGCTTCCAACAAGGGAGCCAAAGCAACATCAAGCTTAATGCCCCCAAGAACAAATTATCAAATTTTTACGAAGATCAAAGCGCAAATTGCCATACCACACCAGGCTCGTCCATACCAGTGGACACGAACTATTTGAATAGGTTTCAACTCTGTGCAGAGGTGTACACTTTACCCACTAGTCTGGCTCTACGGTCTCGTGGCCAATGAGACCCGAATCTAAAACACTTTCCTTCCTTGCACGTCCTTACCTTAATGATTATTCTGGAAGGAGTCAGGCCACCACCATGCCCAAACCGAACAAAACATTCCCTTATCCTCCCGGTGCTCCCTAGCCATCATAACCCTAGGGTTTGGACCGTACAAGTTCAGATTGAGTGACTGCCCATACAGTCTCGAGTGGTTGTACTTGTCATGAGTACAGGTAGTGAAGGATGACAAACTGGTCCTTATATGAGGGGACAATCCTTCCTGCTCACGCCTAACCCCGACTGAGCCAACACCTGAGGCCCTCCCCTAAACCAGGGAGTCCTTGACTATCCCACTCAAAAGGTGATAAGGGTGAATACCCTTCATCATACACGTTTGAAAACATTTTCCTTTTTAGAAAGACCACCATTTTCCTCAACCCACATTTTGTACTCAAAAGATATTCTTTAATGCAGGCCATCTCTCGACTCACAATGCAAAGGATCCAACCCTTATTCCTGGCTTAGGCAGTGGTAGCAAGAACAGGTAATTCATGCATCAAGGGAAGAATGGACTTGCCTTCGTCGAAGTTCTCTTGGCACGAAAGATCTACTTCCAAGAGGTCGGGCTCCTGCCCTTCTTCTGAAGCTACGATCTCTGAAGGGTCGGATCCATCTTCGCCTAGCACAAACAGGCAATAAACACTACATCAACCATTGTGGCTTAGCAAAGTGTGTCAAGTTCCAAATATTACTATTATGTGACTTAGAGAATATTTGGACTATTTTGGTGCATAAAACATCAACATATATACATATATATGAAAATAGGAAAAGAAATAGGGAAAAGAAAAAGGAAAAAGGTTTCCTGGTTAGCTGGGCCCGGGGGGGTTCGGCCCAGCGAGCACGCTTGCGCGCGCGGCCACGCGGGCGGGCGGCCCAACTCAGCCTGCCAGCGGGAGCGGTGTGGGGACGGCGCCGTGGGCGCAGGCCCACATGCCAGCGAGGGGGAGGGGGAAACGACGTTAGGGGGCGAGATGGGGGTTTGGCCGAGAGGAAGAACCGGTCGCCGGAGTTCGACGGTGGTTCTCCACCGGTGATCTGGTTCCGGGTGGTTGGGGAGGTGGCGAAGCACGGGTAGGGGTAGGGGGTCATGGTGAAGGGGTCAATTTGACCGATGGGCGCTTGGGATGGCGGGTCCACGACGAGGTGGCGGGTTCACGCGACGGCGAGGTCGCCGGTGGGGCGTTTGGGCACGATAGGCGAAGGGGAAGGGCACACTGTGTTTGTGGCGGAGCTCATGAACTATAACAATTAGACTTGAAGCCACCAAAGAGGGGAGAGAGACTCACCGGAGAGGGGGAAGACGACTGCGCCGAGCTTGATTGGGCCCAGGGAAGGGGAGGGAGTAGCTGAGGCTGGTGCGAGGAGATGAAGGGCTCGGGGCGGTCCTTTTATAGGCGGTCGGGGAGAGAGGGAGGAGGAGGTGGCATGCACTGATGAGGCACGCTTGTGACGACGATGATGGCGCACAGTGGTGGCGACGGGATGGCTCGGGCAGTCAGGGGTGACGGGATGGCTCAGTCACAAGCACAAGGACGCAAGGCGCCAAACCTTGCTGGTGAGCGAGTTAATGGCGAGGAGATAGGGCAGGCGGTGGCTGGCGACAAACGCGTCGATGGCTGATCACGGGAGAGGGGAAGGGACTGACAGGCGAGGCCCGTATGCCAGAGAGAGAGCGGATGCGAGGGGGAAGGGGCGGGCGCGACTGACGGGTGGGGTTGGGCTGTCAGGGGAGGGCACGACATGGGGGAGATGGGCCACGCTGGGCCACGAGCGGGAGGGGGGTGGGCAGGAAAGCGCGGGCGTGCGGGAGAGAGGGGGCGCGCTTGGGCCAGATTCGGCCCAACCGAGAGGGGAGGTTTTTCTTTTTCCTTTTTCTATTCTCTTTTCTTTTCCTTAATCTCTTTTTCCTTTTAACAAATATTCATCTAAATCTCTTGGGTGCCAAAATGAAATATTCTATGTGAAGTGCCACTAGCAATCATGGTGTATGCATATGATGAATAAAATGTTTCATGAGATGGGGTCTTAGGAGATAAATAAAGGGGGTTTAGGAGTTTAGGGTTTCTAACCTTGGGGTTAAAATTGGGATGTTACAAACCTACCCCACTTAAAAGAATCTCGCCCTCGAGATTTAGGCTGGGTTTGAGAAAAGGTAAGGGTATTCCTTCCTCAAAGAGTCCTCACTCTCCCAGGTAGCATCTTCCTCTCCTTCTCTGCTCCACTGGACTTTGCAGAGCCTTACTTCTGAGTTTCGGGTCTTTCGAATGGCTAAATTGAGAATCTTCACTGGCTTTTCTCGGTACTGCAGATCCTTCTGAATCTAAACTGACTCCTCTGTGATGTGGCTCTCTGGTACTTTTAAACATTTGTGAAGCTGAGACACATGAAATACATTGTGGATATCTGACATGGACTCTGGTAACTAAAGGCGGTAAGCTGCTGGCCCTATTCTACCGATGATAGGATAGGGGCCGACGAATCGTGGAGCTAGCTTCCCTTTTGCTTGGAATCTTTTGACTCCACGCATTGGGGAGACCTTGAGGTAGACAAAATCACCTTCCTCGAAACTGAGTTCTCTCCTTCTGTTGTCTGCGTAACTCTTTTGTCGACTCTGAGCTTTGAGTAGTCTCTTGCGGATTAGGGCAACTTTCTCTTTTGCCTCCTTAATGAAGGCAGGCCCTTCTAGGGTCTTTTCCCCTATGTTGGACCACATCAGAGCGGTCTGGCACTTCCTTCCATACAAGGCTTCAAAAGGTGACATCTTGATACTGGCCTGGTAACTGTTGTTATATGAAAATTCTGCATACGGCAAACTGGACTCCCAGTTTCTGTCGAAGGTCAACACACAAGCTCTCAACAAATCTTCGAGGACTTTGTTGACTCTTTCTGTCTATCCATCTGACTAGGGGTGGTAGGTGGTGCTGAAGTCTAGCTTGGTGCCCATAGCTTGCTAAAGGCTCATCCAAAATTTTGAGGTGAATTGCGTTCCTCTGTCTGACACTATTCTTCATGGAATGCCATGAAGTCTGACTATTTCCTTGAGATATATCTAGGCAAGGGTGGCTCCTCCGAAGGTAGTTTTTACTGGAATGAAGTGAGCTACCTTGGTAAGACGGTCGATTATAACCCAGATAGAATCGTTCCCTTTTTGGGTCCGAGGCAGTACGATCACGAAATCCATGCCTATTTCTTCCGACTTCCATTTGGGCATTGGAAGGGGTTGTAGTAGGCCTGCAGGCCTCTGATGTTCTGCTTTAGTTTGTTGTCAAGTATCACACTGGGCCACATACTGAGCTATCTCCTTTTTCATTCCTCTCCACCAGTATCTGGTCTTGAGGTCTAGGTACATCTTGGTAGTCCCTGGGTGGATAGAAAAGGCTGAGTTGTGGGCCTCATCGAGCAGGATTCCTCGTGCCTCTCCTTTCGGCACACACAGACAGTTCCCGAACCAAAGGGCCCCTTTTTCATCTATCCTGAGATCCAGAAGTTGTTCTTTGCTAGCTTTTTCTGCAAGTCCTGTCATCTCGGTGTCTAAACGCTGAGCTTTGCGTATGAGATCTTCCAGCATCGGTTTAACTTCTATGCTGCCATTTTCTCCCAAACAAGCATTTAGCTGAGCTGATTCTCTCTTCCAGTCTTCCAAGAAGTTGGTTGCTTTCTCCCCGAAACGTTTCCGGCTGAGGGCGTCTGCTACTACATTGGCCTTTCCAGGGTGGTAGTGGATCTCGATGTCATAATCCTTAATTAGCTCTAGCCATCTTCACTGACGGAGATTGAGATCTGGTTGGGTGAAAATGTACTTTAGGCTCTTGTGACCTATGAATATATGACATTCGTTTCCAATCAGGTAATGCCTCCATATCTTCAGAGCATGCACTATGGCTGCTAATTCCAAATCATGGGTTGGATAATTCTGCTCATGAGGCTTGAGTAGGCGAGATACATAGGTGATGACTTTCTCATTCTACATGAGCACACATCCCAAACCTTGTCTTGAAGCATCACAAAAGATGACAAAACATTGGTGGATGTCTGGCACTGTCAAAACTGGCGCGATTGAGAGTTTCTTCTTGATGACTTGGAAAACTTTCTTCACACTTTGGGGTCCACACAATTTTGTTGTCTTTATTGATGTAAAGCCCAAAATTGGTATCAGGAAAATAAATAAATAAATATAATTATTCTTAGTGTTTGAGAATTTATGAAACCTTGGAGATCATTTGAACTCCTTCTACTTGTGCATATTCAAATAATGGAATTACATTGGTCAGGTAACAAATAAATGAGTTTAAAAATATGCATCTCATGCTGATGATTTTGTGATGAGCATTTTTGTTTGAACAAAGGAATCAAGACTTAATTTGACCTCAATTTACAAAATATATATATATATATATATAGTAAAGAATTTGAGAAAGGTCATTATGATAACCCTTTATTCCTTTTTGAATTAAAAGGTGAGGAGGAAGATAAATAATAAAAATAATAATAGTAACAGTAATAATAATAAATATGAAGATAGGATTTCTGTCCACATTAGAGTTTTGCTTGAAATTCAAAGATGAATCATGGTTGAATTTGAAATAGAAATCATAAAAAGAAAACAGAAATGGGACCAAAACCGCATCTGGGCCCAATTCTTCCCTGGCCGGCCCACCACTTGATTCCGCGCCTGCCACGCGGGCCCGCTCGACCAGCCTCCCTGCTCACGCGCCTATAGCCTCAGCCCCACACACCCTGCCCCACTGACTGGTGGGTCGTCCGTGTATGTCACTAATGCCACACCGGTGGGACCCAATCGTCAGGATCGTCTCCTACCCCCACACGGAATCAAACCATCGCCCGAAATCCATGGCTTCCGCACGAATTTGGCGGGCTGTTCCGATGCTCTAGCCAGGATCCGCTCGCCCCGGTGCTTAAATAGAGCCGTCACTGCAACCCCCCCTCAACCCCCAAATCACGGCCCCACCGGCATTCGAGCATCCAGCAGCTGGGGGACGGTGTGCCATCGCCAGATTGATTCGCGCCATGGCGTTTGTGGGCGGCGATTGTGGGACCGTAGTGATGCACCAGCAGGTTTATGGGCGTCTACCAAAGCTAGCGGGGGCCTCCATGGGCGAAGAAAACCACCAGTGCCCCACTAATCTCTCATCGTCGCTCATGCACCGCCGCAAATCCACAGTTCGCCATGGGCGTGAGGCCCTGTGCCTCCACCTCGGGTAAGCACCTATCCATGGGGTTCGCCTTAGCCTCCGCTTTGTGTTGGGACTTCCGTAATTGAAGATCATGAACCAGAGCACTGGCTCGGTGGGGGCTCGCCGGACGGCACCACTGTGGGGTGGCCCTGCTCCGCGGTCTGTTGGTCAGGCATGGGAGGATCAATCACGACCGTCAGATCTTGTGGGGGCGGACCGGATTTGGGGAGCATAGCGCTTGGGTCAGGTGCGATGGTAACCGTAGGATCTAATTTGAACAGTTGCGATTAGAAGTTGGGGATCTACTGGTGCTGGTCGTTGATCTCGGGATCGATGGCTTGGGTGAGTTGGTTGGTTTGGATCTAATCGCGTGCGTCCATCTCGGATCGCACGGCCGTGATGGGAGCTTACCCCTTCGTCGCGCCCCTTTTCTTAAAGAGCCCCTGCCCTTTTTTGTAATCAACCCGCAGTCCTTCCCTGGTTAAGCCTGAGTCTAGGAAATATTTCGAGTTAGCCCCTGCGTTTCTCTGTTTTTGACGCCCAGTCCAGAGATCAATGAAATTAGAAAATTAATTATAGAAAATGATTTTAAATACAAAAATAATTCCAGAAAGTTGTATAATTCATAGAAAATTCATTTTAGCTCCAAATTGAGTAATTCCAGTTGCAATAATTTTGTATTAATATTGTCTACCAACTAGTAACACTGTTTAGCCATGAAAATTGAATTAAAATTGTTCACTTGAATTAGTCTATGTCAGGCATTAAATAACTTCAGAAATTCATATCTAAACAATCGTAGCTCCGAATTTAGTGTTTCTTGTTCCCACGATCTCATAGCAACGTATAAATTATTAATATATATTTTGTTCTGATGTTTGGTGTGATGTTAATTCTGCCTATACCATGTTTGTCTATATTGCTACGACTAGCATGAGGTCACGAGTCACCTAAAGAGCAAGTTGGTACCTGGAATCTCAAGTCCCAGGCAAGTTGTGCCCTTGATCACCTCTTTTTACCCAGTCATGTTCTAATTAATCATAATGATTTGCATAGGTTAATTTTGATGGGACCCAATAGGATACCCTAGTTTGTCTATCTTTATACCTTATTTACCACTGAACTTTCTAGGTAGTACTTGCTAGTGCTATATGTGGTTTTGGGTATAGAGATACACATTACTCATGATTACACTTATTATTATCTGTTTATTATTTATTGTTCATGATAAGATCATTATGTTAATTGGAACATGGAGAACCACCCGGGAAAACAGTGCTACCACAAGGGTTTAATGGGACGCCCTTGGCTGATTAACTAGGAAAGCTAGTGGAGGTCTTTCTTACCCGAAAGGGGCAAGGGCAGTAGGGGAGTGGTCAGTGTAGGGAGGTCCTTGGTTGATTTTGCTACGATGGCGGTCAGGCAAGAACCCTGCATTGGAGCTTCCTGTTGGGGCCATGCTTCGTTGCGCCGAAGGTCTTACAGGAAGAAGCAGCTTCGGCTGAAGTTGTCCCCAGGAGATGACCGAAGGTTCCTTTTCATGAAGCTTCGGCATTACAAACTGACATAGAGATAGAATGACCTTTTAATCCATAAAGGTCTGAGTCAATGTTGTAAACTTTTATGAGGGGCATAATTGTAATTCGTCACAGGCTGTGTCCTGTGTCTATAAATAGATGAACAGTACTCCCGTACTGTTCACGCTGACTTGTATTCGCTCGTGCGTCACGCTTGCATTTTTGCCTTCTGTCAAGCCGAAGGTACAAATGTAATTCAGTATTGTTTTTATTCTTCCATGATTATTTAATAAGAACATATAATAATGCTATGTGATTGTTCATGTTATTCTCTCATGTTTCACTTGCTTCCCCTTTTATCAATATAAGATGCAATCATGAAGGTATGACCTTCATGACCTTCGTCTGAAGATCGTTAAATCCTAAGGGGAATAACGCTTCGAAGGACGAAGGATGTCTACCATTAACTTTTTTCTGTGTTGCCTTGTTCTTAATTCATAGCATTTGAGAACAAGTCCCCAACATTGGCGCCCACCTCCGGTGAACTCACTTCCACTTTTCTGAGCTGATGGCTTCGTTCAACAATCAAGCTGAAGCTGCTTCGGCCTCAAAGCTGGTGCTCCCGATAACAGGCGGTTCTTGCTCAGAGCCGGCTAACAAGAAGCAGAAGAAGGAGGCTCAGAGAAGGGTGCAACATGTTGGAGTACAGGGACCCTTCATCAAGTCAAAATGGTCCCACATTCCAATCACTTTCTCTCAGGAAGACCTTCAGCTTAAGGATTATCCTCACAATGATGCCATGGTTATCTCTTGTGTGATCAAAGGATTTCTGGTCCACAATGTCTTAGTTGATACAGGCAGTGCAGCTGATATTATATTTGCTAAGGCCTTCAGACAAATGCAAGAGCCCGAAGACAAGATCCATGATGCTACGCACCCTCTTTGTGGCTTCGGAGGGCGGCAGATTGTAGCACTTGGGAAGATTACCATGCCGGTAACCTTCGGATTTGTTAACAACACAAGGACTGAGCAAATTGTGTTTGATATTGTTGACATGGAGTATCCTTACAATGCTATCATTGGTCGCGGTACTCTTAATGCCTTCGAAGCAATTCTTCACCCAGCTTACCTCTGCATGAAGATACCTTCGGACCAAGGGCCTATTGCTATTCATGGAAGCCAGGAAGCTGCTAGAAGGGCCGAAGGAAGCTGGACTGACTCCAAAGCAATCCATAACATAGATGGAGCTGAAGCTTGTGAACAGTACAAATTCAAAAGGGAGAAAGCAGCTTCAGCAGATCAGCCGAAGCCCATGCTCTTATGTGAAGACATAGCAGAGCAGAAGGTGCTGCTGGGCTCCCAATTATCTGAAGACCAGGAGAAAACCTTGATAAGGTTTTTGTTTAACAACAAAGATGTTTTTGCATGGTCAGCTAATGACCTCTGCGGAGTAAATCGGGATGTCATTGAACACTCGCTCAATGTTGACCCATCCTTCAGACCCCGAAAGCAGAGGCTTCGGAAAATGTCTGATGACAAGGCTGAAGGGGCTCGCAATGAAGTAAAAAGACTCCTCAGTGCAGGAGTTATTAGAGAAGTAAAGTACCCAGAATGGCTAGCCAACACTGTTATGGTAAAGAAGGCCAACGGCAAGTGGAGAATGTGTATCGATTTCACAGATCTCAACAAGGCTTGTCCGAAGGACGAATTCCCATTGCCAAGGATAGACTCTTTAGTTGATGCAGCAGCTTCTTCAGAGCTCATGAGTCTGCTAGATTGTTACTCAGGCTATCACCAAATCTGGATGAAGAAGGAAGATGAGCCGAAGACTAGCTTCATAACCCCAAGTGGCACATATTGCTATCTTCGGATGCCTGAGGGGCTCAAAAACGCTGGAGGAAGTTTCAGCAGAATGACTGCGAAGGTCCTCCAGTCCCAGATAGGCAGAAATGTGCTAACTTATGTTGATGACATCATTGTAAAAAGCACGAAGCAGGAAAATCATATTGCTGATTTGCAGGAGACCTTCGCCAGTTTCAGACAAGCTGGTTTGAAGCTGAATCCAGAAAAATGTGTCTTCGGAGTAAAAAAGGGGAAATTTCTTGGATGTTTGGTTTCAACAAAGGGAATTGAAGCTAATCCAAATAAAATTGAAGCTATACTTCGAATGGAGCCACCAACTACAAGAAAGGGGGCCCAAAGATTGACAGGAAGGCTGGCATCTCTCAATAGATTCATATCCAGATCAGCAGAAAGAAATTTACCATTCTTCGAGGTGCTGAAGTCAGCTGAAGTCTTTCAATGGGGACCAAGCCAACAAAAAGCCTTCGAAGAGCTGAAGCAATATTTGATAGATCTAACAACATTAACTCCACCAACGCCAGGGGCTCCATTGTTGTTATATGTGGCAGCTTCGCACTCAGCAGTAAGTGCAGCACTTGTCCAGGAGAAGCTTGTTGGTCAAGTCAAGAAGCAAGTTCCAGTGTATTTTGTATCTGAAGTCCTTAGTGTATCAAAGAAAAACTATACAGAACTGGAGAAGGTATTATATGCCGTTTTGATGGCATCCAGGAAGCTTCGGCATTATTTTCAAGCATACAATATTGTTGTTCCTTCTTCACAGCCGTTGAAGGATATTATGAGAAATAGAGAAGCTACTGGACGGATTGGAAAATGGGCTGCAGAGCTCAATGAATTTTGTATTGATTATGTGCATAGATCTTCGATCCAGTCTCAAGCGTTGGCAGATTTCATTGCCGATTGGACGCCAGGGGCTCAGGATGAAGAAGCAAATAAAGATGCCGAAGTGTGGACAGTGTTTTGTGATGGCTCTTGGGGAACCTTCGGAGCAGGAGCAGCCGCTGTGTTGGTCTCACCATCCAAGGTTAAAACTTGTTATGCGGCAAGACTTGATTTCAGCTGTACAAACAATATTACTGAGTACGAAGCCCTGCTCCTGGGCCTTCGGAAATTAAAGGCAATGGGAATCAGAAGGGCGATTCTTAAAACTGATTCCCAGGTTGTTTCGGGTCATATCGACAAAAGTTGCAGGGCTAAGGATCCGAAGCTTGAGAAATATCTAGACACGGTCCGAAGAATCGAAGCTTCCTTCGAAGGTTTTTCTGTCAAAAGTATCCCTCGAGGACAAAATGAGCATGCTGATTTGCTGGCCAAGTCAGCAGCACAGGGGCTGTCGTTACCTTCGGATGTGTTCTTCGAAACAATAAAGGCACCTTCAGTGGAGCTCCTTGAAAGAGCAGTTCTCAACATATCTCCTGTTTATAGTGAAGATTGGAGAACTGAGATCATCTCTTACCTTCAGGGTAAGTTCCTTTCAGATGACGAAGCTTATAACAGGAGAATGGAGGCAAGAGCTCGTCCATATGTTATGATAGAAGGGGAGTTGTACAAGCATGGAGTTTGTGCTCCGCTACTCAAGTGTTTATCTAGAACCGAAGGTATAGAGTTGATGAAAGAAATACATGCAGGCCTGTGTGGATCTCACATTGGATCTAGGCCGTTACTTGGAAAAGTCTTCCGCCAAGGGTTTTATTGGCCGAAGGCAGCTTCGGATGCAGCGGAGTTAGTTCAAAAGTGCGAAGGCTGTCAGAAGTGTGCAAGAGATCAAAAACAGCCTTCGTCTTTAACACAGCTCATTCAACCTATCTGGCCATTGCAAAGGTGGGGCCTTGACTTGTTAGGTCCATTACCACCGGCTTAAGGGAATTTAAGATATGTTATAGTAGCTGTGGAGTATTTTTCTAAATGGATTGAGGCAAAGCCATTAGCCACAATAACTTCGGCCACTGTCTAAAAGTTTTTCTGGCAGAATATTGTCTGTCGCTTCGGGGTACCGAAGGCCATCACTGTAGATAATGGAACGCAGTTCGACTCCGAAGCTTTCAGAAATTTCTGTGATCAAATTGGTACGAAGATCCATTTTGCATCAGTCAGGCATCCGGAGTCAAATGGGCTCGTTGAAAGAGCCAACGGCATTATAATGACAGGAATAATGAAGTTAATCTTCAATCAACCCAGGGGAAAGTGGCCAGATCAGTTAACCAAAGTGGTGTGGAGCCACAATACAACAACATCAAGGTCTACAGGCTTTACTCCATTCAAGTTATTATTTGGTGACGAAGCAATAACTCCAGAAGAAGCTAAAGCTGGATCAATAAGAGTAGTAGCTTTGGCAGAATCAGGTCCTGAAGATGCTTGTCTTGTGGAAAAAGATGCTTTAGAAGGGATCAGGCTTTAAGCTGTGGATAATATCAATAAATACCAAGCTGAAACAGTCAAATGGCGAGATAGAAAGGTCCGGCTAAAAAATATTGAGCCGGGACACTTGGTGCTTCGGAGAGTGGCCAACCCAGACACAGTGGGCAAGTTACAGTTGAAATGGGAAGGACCTTTCTTAGTAGCATCTTCGTCAAGACCTGGTTCATACAGATTGAAGGACATGGACGGCAACGACATTCCAAGATCTTGGAATGCGGATGAGCTTCGGCGATATTATGTGTAACTTGATGTAACTCTTTTATGTTTTTTCTTTTTCATGGCACCCTTTTCCTTTCTAAAGGGGGAGAAAGGTTTTTGATGGGGCCATCATATGTAATTTCCTTTTTAGTTCTATAAGAGCAAAATCCCCCAAAGAATGTAAATGTAAAAGCTGAGAACGCACCATCGAGTGCCGAAACTGAAAAAGCAAAGAAGCTCCAAAGACGTTCCTAAGGGAATGCAGAGCTTACAGCGAAAAGTCAACGCTGATTCCGCCGAAAGTAAAAGGCGAAGAAGCTCCAAAGACATTCCTAAGGGAATGCAGAGCTTACAGCGAAAAGTCAACGCTGATTCCGCCGAAAGTAAAAGGCGAAGAAGCTCCAAAGACGTTCCTAAGGGAATGCAGAGCTTACAGCGAAAAGTCAACGCTGATTCCACCGAAAGTAAAAGGCGAAGAAGCTCCAAAGACGTTCCTAAGGGAATGCAGAGCTAATGTGTGATTGTTCCTAAGGAAATAATGGCTGAGCGTATGCCTTCGGATATGTGTTTGGACATTCATTCGCACATCACATTACATCATAGCATTTGCATTCATAAACATTCATTCATGGCATAAGTGGTTGTTTCGGCAAAAAAGAAGAAGCGGTCTTTTATGCTTCGTTGTGTATAAAAAAGAGAGGTTTCGGCAAAAAAAAAGAAGAAGCGGTCTTTTATGCTTCGTTGTGTATAAAAAAGAGAGGTTTCGGCAAAAAAGAAGAAGCGGTCTTTTATGCTTCGTTGTGTATAAAAAAGAGAGGTTTCGGCAAAAAAGAAGAAGCGGTCTTTTATGCTTCGTTGTGTACGAAAAGAAGGGAAGGTGTTTTTTCGCCTTTGGCTCAAAATACTAATTTCGTCCACATCAAAGCGCCTCAATGGAAGGGTAAGAATATATTACAAGGTATGTACAAAGTTCATTAAGAACAGTTTGATTGTATTTACAAAAGTTGTTACAAAAGTCTCTTGAGTTTTTTCTATAGTGTACTCCTACTGATCTTCACTGAGCTTCAGCTTCAGCGGCATATTTTTTAAGCATCATCTTCAGCTTCGTCATCCTACATGAATCAAGGTATTGCGAGTAAAAATCAAGTGTGAAGGAGAAGGTAAGCATAAGGTATCATTTCTTACTGGTTCAAGATGACTTCGAGCTTCGTCTCCAGCCTTCTCTCGCCCGCCTTTTGTCCATATCATTTTTATAAATCTGTTTGAAATGCTTCGGGCAAGGTCAGGAATGTCGTCTAGAATTGATGGAGACAGAGTGAAATTGGGCTTGTTGACGATTTTTCCATGATCACAGCCGGCCTTCAGGAACGCTGCAGCAGTGCCCCGAGAAGCTACCCAGGCACAGAAGTCACCGTGCCCGGCTATAACTTCGTCAAGCTCATCAATTTCAGCTTCAATATGTTCGAAGGTTCTTGGCAAATTTTCAGCTGAAGGGGTGCACTTTCCACTGCTGGCTCCAACTGAATAAAAGATCTTTTTTAATTGCTGAATACAGTTGTTACTAAATTTCAAACATTTGTCTTGAAGGTTTGTTAATGATTTCTTCAAATCTGAGCTGTTTTGGACTTCGGCCTCAAGTTTTGAATTAAGCTCTACCTTCTCTTGTTCAAATTGTTTTGATTGGCACAGAAGCTTCGAGTTCAATTCTGCTACTTTAGCTTCAGTTTCTGCCAATAAGCCTTCAGCTGTTTGGAGTTCGAAGTCTTTCTTTTCAATAATAGCTGATTGCTCTTTTATTTTGCTCTCTAAATTTTCAATTATAGCTTCGTGTTTCTTATCCTCTAGATCTTGCTGCATCTTCAAAGCTTTGCTCAGTAGCATGCTCTGCACATAAACAACCTTCGTTAGGAACATTTTCATTACTAAAAACAATAAAAGTCAGAGAAAGGGTTGTTTACCTTGAAGTTGGAATAAAATAAGCTACCAACGATATGTTGTCATCGGTAGCGGCTGATATCCGTTTCTAGCTTTGGAAAACCAATACTCTTTGATAAAGTACCGATGACCTTAGCACCAGTTTGATCCCGGATGCAGCCTAACTTTTCATCGTCAATACCTCCGAAAAGAAGAGCTCCTGGCTTATATCCGCAAGATTTGGCATATTCTTTAAGCTCTTCTATTTCGGCCTTCGACAGTTCTTGCCCAACTAAATTTTGAAATATGTAGGCTTCGTCTTCCGGAGCATCTTCGGCTATTTCCTTTCCCTTTCTAGGCACTGTGGCCATGGTTTCTTCAGCAGCAGTGGTAGCTTCTTCTTTGGCCATGTCTAACAAAATTTTGTCGATGTCTTCAATTGTGGTTTCCAAGTTCAAATCTTCGGCTTAAGCGGCTTCGGTAGTCGCGACCTCCGAAGGTGCGACTTCGACATTTGTTGTGCCCTCAACCGCTGGCGTTTTCCGAGTTGAAGCCCTCGGTGGCGTCTTGTCAATAACTTCGGTCACTGCAATAATTCTTTGTCTCTTTGTTTTGGTTATCTTCTTCGATTTTTCGGGCTCCTCCACCTTTCGAAAAAGCTTCGTCAGTTGAGGCCTTAATGGACTTAGCTTCGTGGGCAGGGTTTCAGTCATTACCTTTAAGATTTCCTCCACATCGGTGGTAGAGGGCGATGCAGGAGTCCTCTCTTCATCGGATAATTTTCGCTTCGGAGATGATATTCTTCTCTTCTTTGGAATATTCTTCTTTTTTGATGGTTCTTCCTCATCTTTGTTCAAAGTTTCGGCCACCCTTTTCCTTTTTTGGCCCTCAGCACCCTTATTTAGTTGTTCATAATCAGGGTACTTAAAACCCAGGGCATCAAACACTCGGTTCAGCCTTCGCTTCGGACGGGTGCCGAAGGCCGCGGTCATCAATTGATCCTCTTTTTTCGAATAATTCCCAAGATTTCATTGCACATTACTTCAACTGTGTCCAGCCACTCTTGGCAAGGTTTTTTAAAGTATTTCTTGAACTTGAAGTGGTAAGGAAGTCGGACAAGTTCCCCTTTTTTCTTCTCCCCTTCCAGCTTCAGCATTTCCCATTCTTTTAAGGTAGGGAAAACCCTGAAGGCCAAGAACTCTTGAACCAGGTCCCTGGTACTGATGTGCTCCGAAATAATTTTAAACTCACCCAGTGCAGCCTAGGTGGGACCTTCTAATGTCATGTGGCACCGCAGCCTTGTTTCTCCGAAGATCAATTCAAGTGGGCTTTGTACCAACTTCTCTTCGTCTTCGTCAACCTTCACATAAAACCACTCTGACTTCCAGCCTGCCGGCCATTTGCTTCGGTAGCTAATAACAGGAAACTTTGTGGTCTTCCGATAGGCAAAATTGTAGCAACCAAAGTTATCATGTAATCCATCTTTTCTGGCCTTCGTTTGGTAATGTAGCTCATGAACTCGACAAAAACTGTCGGCAAACGGTTCCACCGCCTGGCTTCGGAGGGCCCAGATGTAAACACTAAGCCTAACGATAGCGTTAGGAGTTAACTGGTGAAAATAGATACCAAACTTCTTCAATACATCTGCAATAATCCCATGAAGGGGGAATCTCAGCCCAGCCTTTAAAAAGCTCTTGAAAATGACTATCTCGTCCTTCTCTAGCTTCGGGGTAGTCTCTTCTCCCCCGAAGCGAAGTAGTTTCTTCTGATTTTCACTAAAATAACCTGATTTTACCATCTTGGAGAGATCAGCCTTCGAAACGGTCGATTTTCCGAAGTCCAAGTGGCTGGGCTTACTTGGCATGGCAATGCGATAATCATCTTCGGGATCAGTTTCTTCAATGTTCTCCTCTTCTGCTTCGGCAGTTGCTTGTTCTGCTTCAACAGTGGGAATTTCTTCCGCAGTTACCAGTCCGGATCGTTGCATTGCTTTGGAGATGGGCACAGTCTCTGAACCTTCAGCTTCGTCTCCTTCACGCTCAACCCTGGCGGTAGATCGCACTCTGGCCATTAATTCTGAGTCTGTGGAAATTGAATACTTTTTTGAATACTTTTTTCTCCCGAAGCCTTTCCTTCTGACGAAGCAGATTTCGACTTGGAGTTTCGTTCGATTCCGAGAGTCAGGCTTCGGCTATGGTTAAAAATTTTGGCAGCAAAACAGCGCAAATAGCAATGAATGCTGTGGTAACTTCACACCCACCCGTCTGTTTTTATAGTGTTGCAGGTAAGAAGGCGAAACGCCAGGATTTTTACACCGGGCGGACAGTCACTTGTACTCGCTGCGTGGTGGACCGCAAAGACCAAGCAGTAACTCTGCAAGGTGGGCTCGACACGCGCTCGGAAACTGAATCGTTTCTCGACAACGAGCTCAGGGAAGGTGTTTTTTGGACCTTCGGCTTCCCGAAGCTTAAGAGGTTTTTTTCACGGATCAAGCTCGTTACGAAAAACGATCTAGCGCCGCGAAAGGGGCTACTGTTGGGGCCATGCTTCGTTGCGCCGAAGGTCTTACGGGAAGAAGCAGCTTCGGCTGAAGTTGTCCCCAGGAGATGACCGAAGGTTCCTTTTCATGAAGCTTCGGCATTACAAACCGACATAGAGATAGAATGACCTTTTAATCCATAAAGGTCTGAGTCAATGTTGTAAACTTTTATGAGGGGCATAATTGTAATTCGTCACAGGCTGTGTCCTGTGTCTATAAATAGATGAACAGTACTCCCGTACTGTTCATGCTGACTTGTATTCGCTCGTGCGTCACGCTTGCATTTTTGCCTTCTGTCAAGCCGAAGGTACAAATGTAATTCAGTATTGTTTTTATTCTTCCATGATTATTTAATAAGAACATATAATAATGCTATGTGATTGTTCATGTTATTCTCTCATGTTTCACTTGCTTCTCCTTTTATCAATATAAGATGCAATCATGAAGGTATGACCTTCATGACCTTCGTCTGAAGATCGTTAAATCCTAAGGGGAATAACGCTTCGAAGGACGAAGGATGTCTACCATTAACTTTTTTCTGTGTTGCCTTGTTCTTAATTCATAGCATTTGAGAACAAGTCCCCAACACTTCCTATAAACTGTAGCGGGATTTCTGAAGCTAGTGGAACTTTGTAAAGGCCTCGTAGTGTTACCCTGCCTCGCCTCCTCGGTAGAGGTGTATGGGATTGGCCGTCTCTTGGCAGATGGGTAACATGACTTGTGGGTAAAGATGCGCAACCTCTGCAGAGTGTAAAACTGGTATACTAGCCGTGCTCACGGTCATGAGCAGCTCGGACACTCACATGATTAATTTATGGAACTAAATTCAATTTGTCATATGCATTGCATCGCAGGTGATGTTGTTACTTTTGTTCTACTATTTAATTGGGTTGGTATTTACTTATACTTAGTAACTGCTAATAAATTTTTGACCAACTTTAAAAGCAATGCTCAGCTCTAACCATCTCCTTTGGTAAGCCTTACACTTCACGTGAGCTCCCACCTTTGGCGAGTTCATGCAAATTATTCCCCACAACTTGTTGAGCTATGAACGTATGTGAGCTCACTCTTGCTGTCTCACACCCCCCCCACAGGTCAAGAGCAGGTACCGCAGGATGAGGCGCATGAAGGATGCTGTGACGAGTTCGTGAGAGGTCTAGGTCGTCGTCTCCCAGTCAACCTTGGGTTGCTGGACCGCTGTCTCCTTATAATGTAGTTATTTATTTTGTATAGAACTCCTGTTATATAGTAAAGATGTGACATTCGATCCTGTGCCATGATTCATCATATGTGTGAGACTTGGTCCCAGCACACCTGGTGATTATGTTCGCGCCCGGGTCTTGGTGCCCCGAAATCCGGGTGTGACAGAAGTGGTATCAGAGGAATGTTGACTGTAGGACGAAACCTAGATAGAACTGGACAACCAATATTTACTTACCTTTGCTACTCTGATTCTTATCTAAACTTTTCTTAATCTTTTCTCATCTATTTCCGCTTTACTCTGATTATTCTTACCTTTTCTTTCTAAATACAAATGTGGATTTCACACTTTGAAATCCTGTACCTAAAGTAACCTTTAGGAATAGGAGACCTACTCTTAGGGAAAAAAATCAATACTATTTTTATAAATATTTATATACTTGAGTGTTTGTTCTTATGATACTTGTCTGATTTGGATCTTTGATTGAGTGTGATGAGTTGTGAAGTAATGTTCGCAATTGCACCTACGTATACATATAGGCAAAAAAATCATAAAATAACTAGATAAACTAGATTATCCCTCATTAAAGTATCTAGCCTAACAATATCCATCTCATCTTAAAAGATTCTCTCTTATTTTAATAGATCCATCTTATCTTACAATATTCCTTCTTATCTTAATAGATCCATCTTATCCCGAAAAGATTCTATCATATCCTAATAGATCTTACTAACCTCAAAAGATTCCATCTTATCTTTATGGATCCATCTTATCCTAATAAGCATACTTATCCACCCTAGTTTAACAACCATGATCTAATGCAAATTAATTAGATCTTATCTAGTCAAGCTAGTCATACCAATCTAATCTAGATCCCATCTAACCTAATATGATCTAATCTAAAGTGAGTTACTTAATGGACCAGTTAATACTTGTGAAATAGATTAGACCCTATCCACATGTTTTAACTTACTTCACCCTACACTAAATAAAGAATGATAGACCAACCCAACCAATAGAGTCTTGATGGATTGCATAATCTGCCTATCCCCACCTAACATCAAGCAAACTTTTAACCTATATCATGTAGTCTATCTCACCCATATCTATTTTAACCATATTCCCCAGCCCGATAATATACACTAACTCCTAATCAATGAGACGAGACCGGAGAAGATGATCAACCTCATCAAGAAAGGATGAGCACCAACTCAATTCTTCAAGGATCAAGTGAGATCACCAAGATGAGTCAGCATCCACAATCTTGGATGGAGTCTTTTCTTACCCCACTCCTTACCCAAAACTATATATGCTTTAAAGATATCTTTCATCCTGCATAATAAAGTGACTATACTTATATATACCCAGGCCTTCCTAATCACCCACTATTGTCTATAAAAAATATGAAACTCTGGATCTTGAATCTATTATAGACTAAAAGCCGAATCACAAACCAATCCTTATGTATCCCTTTTCTTACAAATCTCGAGGACGAGATTTCTGTTAAGGGGGGTAGGATTTGTAAAGCCCAAAATTTGTATCAGGAAAATAAATAAATAAATATAATTATTCTTAGTGTTTGAGAATTTATGAAACCTTGGAGATCATTTGAACTCCTTCTACTTGTGCATATTCAAATAATGGAATTACATTGGTCAGGTAACAAATAAATGAGTTTAAAAATATGCATCTCATGCTGATGATTTTGTGATGAGCATTTTTGTTTGAACAAAGGAATCAAGACTTAATTTGACCTCAATTTACAAAAAATATATATATATAGTAAAGAATTTGAGAAAGGTCATTATGATAACCCTTTATTCCTTTTTGAATTAAAAGGTGAGGAGGAAGATAAATAATAAAAATAATAATAGTAACAGTAATAATAATAAATATGAAGATAGGATTTCTGTCCACATTAGAGTTTTGCTTGAAATTCAAAGATGAATCATGGTTGAATTTGAAATAGAAATCATAAAAAGAAAACAGAAATGGGACCAAAACCGCATCTGGGCCCAATTCTTCCCTGGCCGGCCCACCACTTGATTCCGCGCCTGCCACGCGGGCCCGCCCGACCAGCCTCCCTGCTCACGCGCCTATAGCCTCAGCCCCACACACCCTGCCCCACTGACTGGTGGGTCGTCCGTGTATGTCACTAATGCCACACCGGTGGGACCCAATCGTCAGGATCGTCTCCTACCCCCACACGGAATCAAACCATCGCCCGAAATCCATGGCTTCCGCACGAATTTGGCGGGCTGTTCCGATGCTCTAGCCAGGATCCGCTCGCCCCGGTGCTTAAATAGAGCCGTCACTGCAACCCCCCCTCAACCCCCAAATCACGGCCCCACCGGCATTCGAGCATCCAGCAGCTGGGGGACGGTGTGCCATCGCCAGATTGATTCGCGCCATGGCGTTTGTGGGCGGCGATTGTGGGACCGTAGTGATGCACCAGCAGGTTTATGGGCGTCTACCAAAGCTAGCGGGGGCCTCCATGGGCGAAGAAAACCACCAGTGCCCCACTAATCTCTCATCGTCGCTCATGCACCGCCGCAAATCCACAGTTCACCATGGGCGTGAGGCCCTGTGCCTCCACCTCGGGTAAGCACCTATCCATGGGGTTCGCCTTAGCCTCCGCTTTGTGTTGGGACTTCCGTAATTGAAGATCATGAACCAGAGCACTGGCTCGGTGGGGGCTCGCCGGACGCACCACCGTGGGGTGGCCCTGCTCCGCGGTCTGTTGGTCAGGCATGGGAGGATCAATCACGACCGTCAGATCTTGTGGGGGCGGACCGGATTTGGGGAGCATAGCGCTTGGGTCAGGTGCGATGGTAACCGTAGGATCTAATTTGAACAGTTGCGATTAGAAGTTGGGGATCTACTGGTGCTGGTCGTTGATCTCGGGATCGATGGCTCGGGTGAGTTGGTTGGTTTGGATCTAATCGCGTGCGTCCATCTCGGATCGCACGGCCGTGATGGGAGCTTACCCCTTCGTCGCGCCCCTTTTCTTAAAGAGCCCCTGCCCTTTTTTGTAATCAACCCGCAGTCCTTCCCTGGTTAAGCCTGAGTCTGGGAAATATTTCGAGTTAGCCCCTGCGTTTCTCTGTTTTTGACGCCCAGTCCAGAGATCAATGAAATTAGAAAATTAATTATAGAAAATGATTTTAAATACAAAAATAATTCCAGAAAGTTGTATAATTCATAGAAAATTCATTTTAGCTCCAAATTGAGTAATTCCAGTTGCAATAATTTTGTATTAATATTGTCTACCAACTAGTAACACTATTTAGCCATGAAAATTGAATTAAAATTGTTCACTTGAATTAGTCTATGTCAGGCATTAAATAACTTCAGAAATTCATATCTAAACAATCGTAGCTCCGAATTTAGTGTTTCTTGTTCCCACGATCTCATAGCAACGTATAAATTATTAATATATATTTTGTTCTGATGTTTGGTGTGATGTTAATTCTGCCTATACCATGTTTGTCTATATTGCTACGACTAGCATGAGGTCACGAGTCACCTAAAGAGCAAGTTGGTACCTGGAATCTCAAGTCCCAGGCAAGTTGTGCCCTTGATCACCTCTTTTTACCCAGTCATGTTCTAATTAATCATAATGATTTGCATAGGTTAATTTTGATGGGACCCAATAGGATACCCTAGTTTGTCTATCTTTATACCTTGTTTACCACTGAACTTTCTAGGTAGTACTTGCTAGTGCTATATGTGGTTTTGGGTATAGAGATACACATATTCATGATTACACTTATTATTATCTGTTTATTATTTATTGTTCATGATAAGATCATTATGTTAATTGGAACATGGAGAACCACCCGGGAAAACAGTGCTACCACAAGGGTTTAATGGGACGCCCTTGGCTGATTAACTAGGAAAGCTAGTGGAGGTCTTTCTTACCTGAAAGGGGCAAGGGCAGTAGGGGAGTGGTCAGTGTAGGGAGGTCCTTGGTTGATTTTGCTGTGATGGCGGTCAGGCAAGAACCCTGCATTGGAGCTTCCTATAAACTGTAGCGGGATTTCTGAAGCTAGTGGAACTTTGTAAAGGCCTTGTAGTGTTACCCTGCCTCGCCTCCTCGGTAGAGGTGTATGGGATTGGCCGTCTCTTGGCAGATGGGTAACATGACTTGTGGGTAAAGATGCGCAACCTCTGCAGAGTGTAAAACTGGTATACTAGCCGTGCTCACGGTCATGAGCAGCTCGGACACTCACATGATTAATTTATGGAACTAAATTCAATTTGTCATATGCATTGCATCGCAGGTGATGTTGTTACTTTTGTTCTACTATTTAATTGGGTTGGTATTTACTTATACTTAGTAACTGCTAATAAATTTTTGACCAACTTTAAAAGCAATGCTCAGCTCTAACCATCTCCTTTGGTAAGCCTTACACTTCACGTGAGCTCCCACCTTTGGCGAGTTCATGCAAATTATTCCCCACAACTTGTTGAGCTATGAACGTATGTGAGCTCACTCTTGCTGTCTCACACCCCCCCCCCCACAGGTCAAGAGCAGGTACCGCAGGATGAGGCGCATGAAGGATGCTGTGACGAGTTCGTGAGAGGTCTAGGTCGTCGTCTCCCAGTCAACCTTGGGTTGCTGGACCGCTGTCTCCTTATAATGTAGTTATTTATTTTGTATAGAACTCCTGTTATATAGTAAAGATGTGACATTCGATCCTGTGCCATGATTCATCATATGTGTGAGACTTGGTCCCAGCACACCTGGTGATTATGTTCGCGCCCGGGTCTTGGTGCCCCGAAATCCGGGTGTGACAGAAGTGGTATCAGAGGAATGTTGACTGTAGGACGAAACCTAGATAGAACTGGACAACCAATATTTACTTACCTTTGCTACTCTGATTCTTATCTAAACTTTTCTTAATCTTTTCTCATCTATTTCCGCTTTACTCTGATTATTCTTACCTTTTCTTTCTAAATACAAATGTGGATTTCACACTTTGAAATCCTGTACCTAAAGTAACCTTTAGGAATAGGAGACCTACTCTTAGGGAAAAAAATCAATACTATTTTTATAAATATTTATATACTTGAGTGTTTGTTCTTATGATACTTGTCTGATTTGGATCTTTGATTGAGTGTGATGAGTTGTGAAGTAATGTTCGCAATTGCACCTACGTATACATATAGGCAAAAAAATCATAAAATAACTAGATAAACTAGATTATCCCTCATTAAAGTATCTAGCCTAACAATATCCATCTCATCTTAAAAGATTCTCTCTTATTTTAATAGATCCATCTTATCTTACAATATTCCTTCTTATCTTAATAGATCCATCTTATCCCGAAAAGATTCTATCATATCCTAATAGATCTTACTAACCTCAAAAGATTCCATCTTATCTTTATGGATCCATCTTATCCTAATAAGCATACTTATCCACCCTAGTTTAACAACCATGATCTAATGCAAATTAATTAGATCTTATCTAGTCAAGCTAGTCATACCAATCTAATCTAGATCCCATCTAACCTAATATGATCTAATCTAAAGTGAGTTGCTTAATGGACCAGTTAATACTTGTGAAATAGATTAGACCCTATCCACATGTTTTAACTTACTTCACCCTACACTAAATAAAGAATGATAGACCAACCCAACCAATAGAGTCTTGATGGATTGCATAATCTGCCTATCCCCACCTAACATCAAGCAAACTTTTAACCTATATCATGTAGTCTATCTCACCCATATCTATTTTAACCATATTCCCCAGCCCGATAATATACACTAACTCCTAATCAATGAGACGAGACCGGAGAAGATGATCAACCTCATCAAGAAAGGATGAGCACCAACTCAATTCTTCAAGGATCAAGTGAGATCACCAAGATGAGTCAGCATCCACAATCTTGGATGGAGTCTTTTCTTACCCCACTCCTTACCCAAAACTATATATGCTTTAAAGATATCTTTCATCCTGCATAATAAAGTGACTATACTTATATATACCTAGGCCTTCCTAATCACCCACTATTGTCTATAAAAAATATGAAACTCTGGATCTTGAATCTATTATAGACTAAAAGCCGAATCACAAACCAATCCTTATGTATCCCTTTTCTTACAAATCTCGAGGACGAGATTTCTGTTAAGGGGGGTAGGATTTGTAAAGCCCAAAATTTGTATCAGGAAAATAAATAAATAAATATAATTATTCTTAGTGTTTGAGAATTTATGAAACCTTGGAGATCATTTGAACTCCTTCTACTTGTGCATATTCAAATAATGGAATTACATTGGTCAGGTAACAAATAAATGAGTTTAAAAATATGCATCTCATGCTGATGATTTTGTGATGAGCATTTTTGTTTGAACAAAGGAATCAAGACTTAATTTGACCTCAATTTACAAAAAATATATATATATAGTA
The DNA here is from genome assembly GCA_029449295.1 of Zea luxurians. Taxonomy (NCBI): domain Eukaryota; kingdom Viridiplantae; phylum Streptophyta; class Magnoliopsida; order Poales; family Poaceae; genus Zea; species Zea luxurians. The sequence goes on along the minus strand of JAOPSE010000001.1, from coordinate 235,002,648 downwards.
AAGAATTTGAGAAAGGTCATTATGATAACCCTTTATTCCTTTTTGAATTAAAAGGTGAGGAGGAAGATAAATAATAAAAATAATAATAGTAACAGTAATAATAATAAATATGAAGATAGGATTTCTGTCCACATTAGAGTTTTGCTTGAAATTCAAAGATGAATCATGGTTGAATTTGAAATAGAAATCATAAAAAGAAAACAGAAATGGGACCAAAACCGCATCTGGGCCGAATTCTTCCCTGGCCGGCCCACCACTTGATTCCGCGCCTGCCACGCGGGCCCGCCCGACCAGCCTCCCTGCTCACGCGCCTATAGCCTCAGCCCCACACACCCTGCCCCACTGACTGGTGGGTCGTCCGTGTATGTCACTAATGCCACACCGGTGGGACCCAATCGTCAGGATCGTCTCCTACCCCCACACGGAATCAAACCATCGCCCGAAATCCATGGCTTCCGCACGAATTTGGCGGGCTGTTCCGATGCTCTAGCCAGGATCCGCTCGCCCCGGTGCTTAAATAGAGCCGTCACTGCAACCCCCCCTCAACCCCCAAATCACGGCCCCACCGGCATTCGAGCATCCAGCAGCTGGGGGACGGTGTGCCATCGCCAGATTGATTCACGCCATGGCGTTTGTGGGCGGCGATTGTGGGACCGTAGTGATGCATCAGCAGGTTTATGGGCGTCTACCAAAGCTAGCGGGGGCCTCCATGGGCGAAGAAAACCACCAGTGCCCCACTAATCTCTCATCGTCGCTCATGCACCGCCGCAAATCCACAGTTCGCCATGGGCGTGAGGCCCTGTGCCTCCACCTCGGGTAAGCACCTATCCATGGGGTTCGCCTTAGCCTCCGCTTTGTGTTGGGACTTCCGTAATTGAAGATCATGAACCAGAGCACTAGCTCGGTGGGGGCTCGCCGGACGGCACCACCGTGGGGTGGCCCTGCTCCGCGGTCTGTTGGTCAGGCATGGGAGGATCAATCACGACCGTCAGATCTTGTGGGGGCGGACCGGATTTGGGGAGCATAGCGCTTGGGTCAGGTGCGATGGTAACCGTAGGATCTAATTTGAACAGTTGCGATTAGAAGTTGGGGATCTACTGGTGCTGGCCGTTGATCTCGGGATCGATGGCTCGGGTGAGTTGGTTGGTTTGGATCTAATCGCGTGCGTCCATCTCGGATCGCACGGCCGTGATGGGAGCTTACCCCTTCGTCGCGCCCCTTTTCTTAAAGAGCCCCTGCCCTTTTTTGTAATCAACCCGCAGTCCTTCCCTGGTTAAGCCTGAGTCTGGGAAATATTTCGAGTTAGCCCCTGCGTTTCTCTGTTTTTGACGCCCAGTCCAGAGATCAATGAAATTAGAAAATTAATTATAGAAAATGATTTTAAATACAAAAATAATTCCAGAAAGTTGTATAATTCATAGAAAATTCATTTTAGCTCCAAATTGAGTAATTCCAGTTGCAATAATTTTGTATTAATATTGTCTACCAACTAGTAACACTGTTTAGCCATGAAAATTGAATTAAAATTGTTCACTTGAATTAGTCTATGTCAGGCATTAAATAACTTCAGAAATTCATATCTAAACAATCGTAGCTCCGAATTTAGTGTTTCTTGTTCCCACGATCTCATAGCAACGTATAAATTATTAATATATATTTTGTTCTGATGTTTGGTGTGATGTTAATTCTGCCTATACCATGTTTGTCTATATTGCTACGACTAGCGTGAGGTCACGAGTCACCTGAAGAGCAAGTTGGTACCTGGAATCTCAAGTCCCAGGCAAGTTGTGCCCTTGATCACCTCTTTTTATCCAGTCATGTTCTAATTAATCATAATGATCTGCATAGGTTAATTTTGATGGGACCCAATAGGATACCCTAGTTTGTCTATCTTTATACCTTGTTTACCACTGAACTTTCTAGGTAGTACTTGCTAGTGCTATATGTGGTTTTGGGTATAGAGATACACATTACTCATGATTACACTTATTATTATCTGTTTATTATTTATTGTTCATGATAAGATCATTATGTTAATTGGAACATGGAGAACCACCTGGGAAAACAGTGCTATTACAAGGGTTTAATGGGACGCCCTTGGCTGATTAACTAGGAAAGCTAGTGGAGGTCTTCGTTACCCGAAAGGGGCAAGGGTGGTAGGGGAGTGGTCAGTGTAGGGAGGTCCTTGGTTGATTTTGCTGCGATGGCGGTCGGGCAAGAACCCTGCATTGGAGCTTCCTATAAACTGTAGCAGGATTTCTGAAGCTAGTGGAACTTTGTAAAGGCCTCGTAGTGTTACCCTGCCTTGCCTCCTCGGTAGAGGTGTATGGGATTAGCCGTCTCTTGGCAGATGGGTAACATGACTTGTGGGTAAAGATGCGCAACCTCTGCAGAGTGTAAAACTGGTATACTAGCCGTGCTCACGGTCATGAGCAGCTCGGACACTCACATGATTAATTTATGGAACTAAATTCAATTTGTCATATGCATTGCATCGCAGGTGATGTTGTTACTTTTGTTCTACTATTTAATTGGGTTGGTATTTACTTATACTTAGTAAATGCTAATAAAATTTTGACCAACTTTAAAAGCAATGCTCAGCTCTAACCATCTCCTTTGGTAAGCCTTACACTTCACGTGAGCTCCCACCTTTGGCGAGTTCATGCACTTTATTCCCCACAACTTGTTGAGCTATGAACGTATGTGAGCTCACTCTTGCTGTCTCACACCCCCCCACAGGTCAAGAGCAGGTACCGTAGGATGAGGCGCATGAAGGATGCTGTGACGAGTTCGTGAGAGGTCTAGGTCGTCGTCTCCCAGTCAACCTTGGGTTGCTGGATCGTTGTCTCCTTATAATGTAGTTATTTATTTTGTATAGAACTCCTGTTATATAGTAAAGATGTGACATTCGATCCTGTGCCATGATTCATCATATGTGTGAGACTTGGTCCCAGCACACCTGGTGATTATGTTCGCGCCCGGGTCTTGGTGCCCCGAAATCCGGGTGTGACAATTGAGGAGCTCAGTCATGGGTCTTGCTATGCTGGAGAATCCTTTGATAAAATGGCGGTAGTAGCCTGCCATTCCCAAGAAGCTTCGAACTTCACTAATGTTGGATGGTTGCTTCCATTTGGACACTGCTTCTACCTTGGATGGGTCCACTTCTATCCCTTCTGTTGTCAAGATATGCCCGAGGAAGGCTATCTTTTCTAACCAGAATTCACATTTGCTGAGCTTGGCATAGAGTTGGTGTGCTCTGAGTCTTCCGAGGATAATCCGGAGGTGATGCTCATGATCCTCACGACTCGTGGAGTAGATAAGGATGTCATCAATAAAGACTACGACAAACTTATCTAACTCTTCCATAAATACTTTATTCATAAGATTCATGAGCATTACTGTGAACTCATACTGTCCGTACCGAGTGACAAATGCCATCTTCTGAACGTCTGCTTCCTTGATTCTCAACTGATGATATCCTGACCTTAGATCAATCTTGGAGAAATACTTGGCCCCTTGAAGCTGGTCAAAGAGGTCATCAATCTGAGGTAGTGGATACTTGTTTTTGATTGTAACTTCATTTAAGGATCGGTAGTCAATGCACATTCTCATGCTTCCATCCTTCTTGGTGACAAACAATACTGGTGCTCCCCAAGGAGATGAACTGGGATGAATGTACCCTTTCTGTTGAAGTTCTGCGATCTAGAGCTTCAGTTCTGCCAATTCTGTGGGAGCCATGCGGTATGGTCTCTTTGCGATTGGTGTGGTGCCTAGGATGAGATCAATGTAGAATTCTACTTCTCTTTCTGGAGGCATTCCTAGCAATTCTTCCGGGAACACATCCATGAATTCTTCTACCACAGATATACTTTCTGTTGCTAGGCTGAACACCATTGGATCTTGGGTTGGCGACTGAGCTTTACACGAAACTGATTTTCCTTAGTGATCAGTGAGAAGGATAGTCTTATCTGCACAACTTATGATGCCATTGTGCTTGGTCAACCAATCCATTCCTAGGATCACATCAATACCGTGGGATGGTAGTATGGCTAAGTCTGCCAAGAATACTACCTCACTTAAAAGAATCCTGACTTGTGAGCATTTGAGGTGGCATAGGAGGTCTGACCCTAGGGTTCGGGTGACCAAGGGGATTTCTAAAGATGTAGTGGGAATGCCATGCTTTTCCACAAAACTAGTGGTGATGAATGAATGGGATGCTCCAGAATCAAAAAGTACAGTAGCGGGGGTAAATTCGACTAGGAACTCACCGAGCACTACTCTAGGGGCTTGCTGAGCTTCTTGGGCGTCGACGTGATTCACTCGAGCCCTTGCGTGAAACTGGGTCTTGCTGAACTGGCTGTTGGTGGAGGGTGCCTTCGAGGCGGGTGCTGAGACATTCTTAGGGCCATTCATCGAGTTGGAGTAGGCAGGCACAAATGTCTTCAACTGAGGACAATTATTCTTGTAGTGACTGGGGTCTCCACAGTGCCAACAAGCATTGGCTGGAGGTTGACTGCTTGCAACTGATGGGGTGTGGAGGGAACTTTGACCATGCTGGCTGAAATGTGACGGAGCGGACCCTGTTGGCTTGCTGAAGCTCGACCCTTTGGGAGGGAACCCAAAAGATCGAACTCTTTGGTGCCTATCCTGCTGCTGGGCTCGGAGAACTTGAAACTTCCTCTTGAGGTGACCCTTTTCTTCTTCTCGTGCTCTTTCCACCTAGATGGCCTTGTTCGAGAGGTGCGAGAAACTGAGAAAATCTTGGCTGGCAAGGATGGTCTTGAGTTCTGGTCTCAGCCCCTTCAAGAAACGGGCCATCTTCTTGGCTTCCGTGCTGACATCATCCGGCGCATAGCGAGCCAGTTATGTGAATTTGTTAACGTACTCACTGATAGATCTCCCTCCTTGAGTTAACTCCCGAAATTCTTCTTCTTTGAGCTGGACGATCCCTAGGGGCACATGATGCTCTCAGTAAGTGGCTTCAAATTCTACCTAGGTAGCATCTCTGACGGCAGCGCTGAAAGTATCCCACCAGGATAGGGCCATCCCGGAGAGTTGATGAGCAGCTAGGTGAACACACTGGTTTTCAGGGCATCCGATGGCCTCTATCTTCCTCTGTACTATGCGCAGCTAGTCGTCAGCATCGAGCGGGTTGCTGGATCCAGCGAATGTGGGAGGCTTGAGCCTTAGGAACTCTCCCATTCTGTCCTGAGGTCTTCCTCTAACCGGGCGCTGGTTCTTGAGGCTTCTAGTGAGGACCTCAGTGAGTCAGGCTTGATTGGCTAGAACTTGGGCTAGGTCTAATGGCAGCTCTGTAGGCGCGGGGAGATGGGTCTCACTCCCTTCTCCATCGACTTCTCCTTCGACACCTAGGGGAGACCTTGCTCCAATTCCTGAGGCGGTAAGCGTGGTTTTATCTGAGGCCATCTGCTAGAGGGGAGAAAGGATTACTACTATGCATATGCCATATTTTTTCTCAACCATGTTATTTTATTCAGCAATCTAGTTCATCACAAGCATACAACCACCGCAGATTACACTATGCACGACCATTTTCTAAGGTGTCCCTAAACTCTCTAAGAAGATCATCAAGGCTAGCCAGGGACACTTCTTCGACGTCAGAAAGGTTCTCTATCCCTAGGGAAGGTAGGGTTGGCAGGGCTTCTTCCTTTGGGTCAGTCTGGCATCCTTGGCTCTTGAAGCGTTTTCGGATCTTCTTGATGGGGGCGAGCTTCTTCAGCTTCTTAGCATAGTCCATCTTCAGGGTTCGGTACGCCTCACGAGTGTTAGCTTCTTCACCTTCTACCATCTCGAGACTGTCCTAAAGAGCCGCCTTTTCTTCCTTTAATTCCTTGATTTGCTGCTCCAGACTTTCCACCTGGGAGTTTAGGTGGGTGCAGTGGGAGAAAAGGTCAGTCAAAGTGGCTATCAAGGGTGTGGAGATATCCGGCCATGTAGACTATGGTAGGGTCATCTTCATTAGGATCTCTCCCTGACAAGGCCTGGAGTCTTTTCCTCCAAGCAAGAGTATTTTTGTTGCTAGGTGGAAAGTAGCAAAGGGGTGTCTCAGAGACCTCCCTGCTGTAGTTTTGGCATAACTGGCGGAGGGATTTTTGGCTTTTTGGGCAGCATTCTGGCAGGTGTCTAGGAAGCGATGGCCAATAGCGGTGATCTAAAAGGGAGGGTGATTTGGGTAGTTTCGTCTTTCTCCCAGGTAGACTGCCATGGAGCATTTCTCAATCCCGTTCTCGCGGTATTCTTTTCAGACATACTCCAGCTTCTTGCGGATCCCCATGCGAAGCATGCAGCTCCAAAGATGGTAAGGGAATCCTTCCACCTCCGAGCAATAGGATGTCCTAATGACAAAGGAGCCTTCCATCTGGTAGCAAGAGAAGAAGGGTTGTTAATATCGAGGAAAGAAGAGGAGGTTCTTTGAGAGGTTAAGAGGTCTTTTCTTTTGAGGAAAGCTTTTTAGGTCAGGGCTGCGGTCTACGGCCAGTCCTATGGCTTTGATACCACCTGAAGCGTCCCGATCCTTTGGGACTCAAACGTGATACAATTACTAGTCCCAGGAGGCTAGTAAACACATTCATTTCTTCAAATAGTACAGAGTATCAAATAATAGTTATTACAATACCAAAGTACACGCTATATTGAGCCTGGAAAACATAGCACAGTGGAAGATCAACTAGCGCAAGCCACAGGCAGACTGGGTGTAGACACAGCCCCCTTCTAGTCGAACATAGCAGAAAAGAAGTCTTCAGCTGCTGAAAAACATAAATAAATCTGGGTGAATACACTAGGTATTCCGCAAGCCCATCACGCTCGTAAGGAGAGAGGGACCTAAACAGTACATGCTTGGTATGGTGGGGTTGAAGTCACTCCTTTTTTTTCAGAGGGAGGCAATACTTGAGGTTTTACCCAAAAGAGAGGAGTAGCATATTTTCACACTCAACCACCACTGAGCTTCCCGCTCCCGTGGCATTGATTTCATTTCCAAAAACACCCACACACACTTCCCCTTTTTACGAAGATCAAAGCGCTAATTGCCATACCACACCAGACTCTTCCATACCAGTGAACACGAACTATTCGAATAGGTTTCAACTCTGTGCAGAGGTGTACACTTTACCCACTAGTCCGGCTCTGCGGTCCCATGGCCAATGAGACCCGAATCCAAAACTCTTTCCTTCCTTGCACGTCCTTACCTTAATGATTTTTCTGGAAGGAGTCAGGTCACTACCATGCCCAAACCGGACAAAACATTCCCCTTCCTTATCCTCCCGGTGCTCCCCAGCCATCATAACCCTAGGGTATGGACCATACAAGTTCAGATTGAGTGACTGCCCAAACAGTCTCGAGTGGTTGTACTTGTCATGAGTACAGGTAGTGAAGGATGATAAACCAGTCCTTATATGAGGGGACAATCCTTCTTGCTCACGCCTAACCCGGCTGAGCCAACAACTGAGGCCCTCCCCTAAACTAGGGAGTCCCTGACTATCCCACTCAAAAGGTAATAAGGGTGAATACCCTTCATCATACACGTTTGAAAACATTTTCCTTTTTAGGAAGACCACCATTTTCCTCAACCCACATTTTGTACTCAAAAGATATTCTTTAATGTAGGCCATCTCTCGACTCATAATGCAAATGACCCAACCCTTATTCCTGGCTTAGACAGTGGTAGCAAGAATAGGTAATTCATGCATCAAGGGAAGAATGGACTTGCCTTCGTCAAAGTTCTCTTGGCACGAAAGATCTACTTCCAAGAGGTCGGGCTCCGCCCTTCTTCCGAAGCTACGATCTCTGAAGGGTCAGATCCCTCTTCGCCTAGCACAAACAGGAAATAAACACTACATCAACCATTGTGGCTTAGCAAAGTGTGTCAAGTTCCAAATATTACTATTATGTGACTTAGAGAATATTTGGACTATTTTTGGTGCATAAAATATCAACATATATACATATATATATTAAAATAGGAAAAGAAATAGGGAAAAAGAAAAAGGGAAAAGGTTTCCTAGTTAGCTGGGCCTAAGGGGGGTTCGGCTCAGCGAGCGCGCTCGCGCGCACGGCCACGCGGGCGAGCGGCCCAACTCGGCCTGCCAGCTGGAGCGGCGCGGGGACGGCGTTGTGGGCGTGGGCCCATGTGCCAACGAGGGGGAGGGGAACGCCGTTAGGGGGACAAGACAGGGGTTTGGCTGGGAGGAAGAACCGGTCGTCGGAGTTCGACGGTGGTTCTCCGCCGGTGATCGGGTTTCGGGTGGTTGGGGAGGTGGCGAAGCACGGGTAGGGGTAGGGGGTCATGGTGGAGGGGTCAATTTTACCGATGGGCGCTTGGGATGGCGGGTCCACGGTGAGGTGGCGGGTTCACGCGACGGCGAGGTCGCCGGTGGGGCTTCTGGGCGCGATAGGCGAAGGGAAAGGGCACACTGTGTTTGTGGCGAAGTGGCAGAGCTTATGAACTATAACAATTAGACTTGAAGCCACTAGAGAGGGGAGATAGAGACACTGGAGAGGGGGAAGATGACGGTGCCGAGCTTGATTGGGCCCGAGGAAGGGGAGGAAGTGGCTGAGGCTGGTGCGAGGAGATGAAGGGCTCGGGGCGGTCCTTTTATAGGCTGCTGGGGAGAGGGGGAGGAGGAGGTGGCGTGCACCGGCGAGGCATGCTTGCGACGGTGATGATGGCACACAGTGGTGGTGACAGGATGGCTCGGGCAGGCGGGGGTGACGGGATGGCTCGGTCACAGGCGCGGGGACGCAAGGTGTAACACCCCTGGTGTTACTATAACTAAAACTTGAGCATGACATCATGAGCATGGGCATTGCATATGTTTGACACACCTAGAGTGCATTCACTAGACCAAAAATTTCAAACAAGTTGTATTGTTTTACTGTTTTACAAATAGGACCCTGGTTTAAGGACTTAACCCTAAATAGTGGTTAAAGGGACAAAACTTAATCCAAGTTGAGAAACACTTTAGGGCTTGTGAGAAAAGTCATAAAATATCCCCAACCACTAAGTTGAATCACATTTATACCCCTGGAACACTAGAAACCCTAATTAGAACCCTGAGAAAACCCTAAAACCAAACCCTAGGGACCTAAGTGCAAAATTAGTCCACTTTTGGGCTAAAGTGCAAAAACCAAGTCAAACAAATGTTTCAAGTCTATTGGATCACAAAAATGTGGACTTGAAAGCAAAACCCTAAGTTTTGGACTAAAGTGCAAAATGGACCTCATTTGAGTTTATACTAAGTCTGGATTTCAGTAATATTGGCTCAACTTTGGAGCTTTGTATCTTTCTGGATATAGAGTTTTTGCCCTAGGTCACCACATCAAAGTTGAAGACCAATAATAGGAGAACAACTTTGCTAAAGGATGCAAGCATAGTTGTTATGAGAAATTTGCAGAAAAACCCAGTTCAAAACTGGCTGTCAGGCTGTTTTGAACTGAAAATCTGCTTAGCAGTGAACTGACCCCAACTTTGAGCTCAGATTTAAGCATGATCCAGTGCTCAAATGTGTTTATGTCCTATAATGGAGTTGTAGCTGGTTCATGACTCTACAACTTTGGTACAGATCGATAACAAAGTTGCTATGCAAAATAAAAACTTATGGGCTCTGCAAACTCGACTGTCAGGCTGTCTGATGAGCTTTGGCGATGGTACAGTAGCTGTTGAAACTGAAGAAGAATCTCTTCTTCCTCACCGCCGGTAGCTTCTGCCGTCGATCGCCGCTCGCTAAGATTCGTGCTCGACGGTCGCCGGATAAGCTTGCCGCGGTAAAGACCTCGTCACCAGTGAGCTGGCCACCACCCCGACGACTCCACCCCCTGGCTCACCGCCCGCGGTAAAGCGCTCGCCGCCGACCGCCGCCTCCTAGCCTTGCGCCGCGTGGCTTAACACTACTACCGTGTCGCCGTAACCATCGTTAACCCCTCCGTGGCTCACCGGAGGTATCGCCACGCCGTAGGCCACGTAACCGCGCGCCAGTGCATCTTCCCCGTCTCCGGCCGCCACCGCGCTTAACCAAAATTCCCTACCACCGCTTGGAGATCCTATAAATTGACCGCGCCCGTAGTTCCGTATGGTAGTTAAGTATCTCGACGTCCAGTATTGCGCCCCGTGGTTCACCGACGAGCTCTAATTCCACACTTTCCCCAATTCCGTCCGCCGCACCGTGAAACCCAGCCCTCCCGTGGCCAGCCGATTCGGGTGAGTCGCCGTTCAATTCGCATGTTGTTTTCGTGCCTCTGCATGCCTGTGATGCTCTCGGTGGCGTCGGTTCGCTCAGTCCGGCCATGGTTGCACGGGAACGTGAGCTCGACGCCCCGGTTCCCGCCCTGAGCGTGGATAAGCAATTCCCAGGAGAGTTCATGCTAGTTTAATGGTTGTTCCTAAGCTGCCTGTGGTCAGTGATGCCTCCCCGGTGGGTAGTCCGGGCAGTCATCGCCGGCCATGGCCGGTACAGACCTCGTCCAGGGTGAACTGCGAGTATGCCGTGACCAGGGGTTATCGCGGGAAAGAAAAGGAAACCCAAGGGCATTTGTGTGATTCGTCAGTGACTCACTACAATAGTGATAGGATCTGTTTCGAATTAGCCTGAAGCGCAAGGCCCTTTTTGCAAAATTGCCTGGGCGCGGCGCGCGCGCGGGCGCGAGCGCGCTGTTCTCCCTGGTGTTGGGCCGCCTGAACCGGAATTCGGCCCACTACTGTTCCTATCTTTCTCCTTTTCTTTTTCAGTGAAGCTTTGGAAAATTGTAGAAAACTGTAGAAAAATCATAAAATTGTGAGACCAATTTTCATAGGTTTGTTATTTTCCATAGAATTTATTAAAAATAGTTTCATGATTTTTAGATCAAATAGGGAATTTTAGGATATTTAAAACAGCCTAAACCAATGGTTCTGGATTTTTAGAAAATAAATAATAAGTCCAAAATTCCCCAAACTTTTTATGTGAGCTTTTCACATTATTTAGAAGCCATGGGTAGAGTTTGGTTTGATTTGAGCCTTGTTTGATCACTAAACCCAAAACCACACCCCCTGTTCCATGAACTCCTTTACCGACTCCGGAAACCCTATGTTCCCGGACCTCTGTGAAGGAAAGTTGTATTCAAGACATAACTAATAAGTTTATGCTACCTTTGCATCCTCCTGAGCATTCCATGACATCCATCTTTATGCATGTATATGGTTATCTTAGAGCACGAGGAGGAAGAAGAAGTTTCCGAAGAAGGGATACCACCCACCTCCGATCCCCAGGCCGACAACTGCTTCTATTTTGATATCTGTGGATCCGAGCCAGATCCATCTGACAACAAAGGCAAGCCCCGGTGCATTTGCCACCTTCCTTGATGTTTTTAAAATCTTTCTCACTTGCTTGCTGCATTAGGTGATAGGAGTTGATTGATTAAACAATTTCTGCATTACCTTCCTTGATCTTGATTACCCTCCTTGAAATCCTGTTTTTACAAAAAGGTTTTACTTTGCTTAGTATTGCTTTAGAAAAACAAAAGGATTTGTTTTACAAAAGATGTTTGGCAAAGTGGGAGGGATGTTTTCAAAATTAAAACTTGATGGTGAATCCGTCAAAGGCCTTGATGGATTCAACATCGGAAAAGATGTACCTCTGCCAGGTACCAAACTTTGGGTTTGAAATGATTAAGCTGAGACCGGGCGGGTGACTTGCACGAGAAGAGAGTCTCGGTGTAGTGTCTCCGTCTGAGTCGATTAAGGACCTTGTCGATGTAGGCCTGCTGACCGAGGACCCTTTAACTGGTCACATGCCTCGTCATGGGTAAGCCTTGCTTCGGGTAGACTAAGGCCGGAATAAGATAACACGAAATGGGAGTGGAGCGGTGGCGAGAGTAGCGTGTACCCTCCGTGGCAAGAGGCTGGACGGTGGTGTATCTGTGCTCTCGGTTTGCGTGAACCTGATCCGGTCTTAAGAACCCCGGTGGCGGGTTGACATATGCAAGGGTTAAGTGCTACATATGTCGTGTGATTGGAGATCCTCAGCTGAGTATAATCGATTCGGATCGCCGTACCTCCGCGGTTATGGAGACTTGGCCACTGACTTACACGTAGCATTCCACTAAAGATGATGGGTTTTTGTTAAAGAAATTGGCTAGTGCAGGACCAGTGATTGAACTAGGGTAGAAAGAACTCTAGTGCAGGTAATTTTACCTAACTTGACAAATAAAATTGGATTTTTAAGGATCCACTTTAGTAAGCATTTCTGCAAAACAGAGTCTTTGATTATTGAAAAGCCTTACCTTGACTCCCTTATGACCAGCATACCCTTGAGAGTCTTTTCCTTAGTCGGGTAAGACTTGCTGAGTAATTCCATACTCAGGGTTTTATTCCCTGTTGTTTTTCAGGTCTAACTTTGTGATGCTGTGATGGTGTTAAGTGCCGGTGGGCTCGGCCTTCTTATAAGTCTAAGTAACCCTTCTATACTTCTTATTGAGGATGGTCACTTGAGCTAGCATATATTTTAAACTTATATTTTTGTAATCACTCCGATAAACTAATGTAAAATTTTTGTAACTTGTAAAATTTGGTAGTAAGATTTCCGCTGCAACAATATTGGTGTGTGTGATTTGTATTACTTAATCCCGCGATCTTGGTTGAAAGTGGTTTATCCGATGTCCTTGGGGCAATCGGACAGATCCTGTTGAGTTATCTGGTGCACATGCATGGCTGTCTGAGGTCTTTGGGACAAGGACAGGTGCATGTGGGCCCAATAACTTGGAGGTTCTGCCACAGGCTGGTATCGGAGCGTAGCCCTTCTTTGCAGATATTCCAGGGCATCTTCAAAAGATTTTCAAAAGTCTTACCTAAAGATTCTTTTCTCTTCTTACCTAAGTAGTCTGAAGAGTTTATATTAAAGACCAGTTAGGAAGAGTGCAACGTATAGAAGGTTGAATCAACCAAGGTTGATTCTGTATTTATTCATGCATCATGCTAAGAATTATACTAATAACATTTTTTCCCCCTTAAAGATGCCGCCACGCACGAGGCTAACGGCACGAAAATCAACGGGACCGAGGGGAGTACCCCGGCACCAACTGGCCCCTCGCCAAGAAAGTAGTAGCAGTGGGAGTAACGATCCCATCGGAGACTTGGAAGCCGAAGTAAATCGACTTCAAGCAGTACTACGGCACAGGACCAATGCGTGGATTGCCGACGGAGACAGAATTAATGATTTAAGAAGAGACCTCCGTCACCTGCGGGATCAGCTAGCTGACCGGGACCTAGCACTTGACTGGGCAGTCCAGTCACACATGTTGGTGTGTGCTAAGGAAGCAAGGGCTCAGGCCCGAAATAGAGAGTTAAGCAAAGCTGTCGACGACCTGCAGGTGTACTGCAATACACTCCATGAAGAAGTGCATGTGCTCTACTCGCAACTGCATCCTAGTGAGCCTATACCTCCTTCTGAGGCAGAAGCCGGACCTTCCCACGCCGCGGGACGCGCGTCGGGTGGGGAGCTAGATCTGTTTGAGCCCCCTCCTTCTTTAAGGTTGGTGGACGTCTGGACTCCCACACCCGATGAGGAAGCCGCCAAAAGCGATGGGAAACAGGACTAGTGGTGTAGTAGGAGTAGAGTAGTGTATTGTAGGGAGTAGTGTTATATTAGAGTAATGTATTGTAGGGTGTACGATTGTATAATAGGTTAAGCTTTTGTAAAATGGATAATGTATCCTGTTGTATAATGTCGAGTCTGTACCATTACTTTTTATAGTAATGTAAAACGGAGGGCTTTCTTTGGCACATTATGTTTATTCAAATGTTTTTGCCTCAGATGCCGACCCGTACTCGAGGACAGGATGCAGCTGGAACATCCGGGGGTGGGGATGCTACCCCGAATCCACCTCCCGTTCCGCCCACACTGGCCGAGGCCATCGCTGCCTTGGTAAACGCCACAGCCGATAACACCCGCTTTCTGAGGGAGATGGCGGGCCAGCAACAGCTTCAACAACAAGCAGGACGAGGATTCCAGCAGGGTCCTCGTGAGACTACATATTTGGATTTCTCGGAGACTCGTCCGCCTCTTTTTATTAAAGCAGAAGATCCGCTTGAGGCCGACGAATGGATAAGGGTCATTGAACAGAAATTTGGCCTTCTTCGCTGCTCAGAAACCCAGAAACCACTCTTTGCAGCACAACAACTTCGAGGCCCCGCCAGTACTTGGTGGGGAAATTTTGTGGCCATTCAACCGGATAATCATCAAGTTACATGGAACGAGTTCAAAGCAGCATTCCGCGAGCATTATATCCCGGAGGGAGTGTTGCACATGAAGCAGGAAGAGTTTATGAAGTTGAAGCAAGGGGGAGATACTGTTACTCAGTATCTCAACAAGTTCAACCACCTGTCCCAGTACGCAATTGACCAGGTGAACACAGATTTGAAAAAGAAGAATTGTTTTATGAGGGGTCTGAACGACAGGATGCAGCGGAAGATGGCTGCATGTATTGATCTTACTTATGGCAAGGCTGTCAGCACAGCCTTATCCGTAGAGGCCAAATATGCAAATTCTGGGAAAAGCAAGGGATTTAGTGGTGATCGGCCTACTCAGGGCCCGGTTAAGAGGCAACGGTTCATTCTCCGGCCCTCTAACCAGAATCGTTCCAGTGCACCACCTTTCCCGTTCAAGCAGCCTATAATTATTCGGCCTAACAAAGCCCCTACTGCCTCAAGTCAGCCGGGTGCCCCAGGCACTCGAGTCCCTGCTCTGCCAGGTTCTTCCACTGGATGCTTTAACTGTGGCAAGTCTGGGCACTTCATTAAAGACTGTCCCTATCCTCGGCAAAATCAGGCCAATAATCAGCAAGGATCGGGAACTTCAGCTCCAGGCAAGGGAACTACTTCGGGCAGAAATACCAAAAAGACGGGGCGAGTCTATTATACACAAGTGGCTACCACACCGGAAGGCGAGCCGGTAATGATGGGTATGTTCCCTGTGGCCAACCACCCTGCACTAATTCTTTTTGATTCCGGTGCTTCACATACCTTTATTAGCAAGACATTTGCGGAGCAACATCATATTCCATGTCATGAATCCAAAGAGGGTTTTAAAATTCATTCACCTGGGGGATATATTTTTACTAAAGAAGTGGCCTATGGTGTGCCAGTAACTATGGCCGAACGGAACTTTCCTGCCAACATGATTGTTCTGAAGGGCCAAGATATAGATGTAATTTTGGGGATGAATTGGTTAACTCAACACAAGGCAGTACTCAACACTGAACTCAGAACCGTCAGGTTGAGTTATAATCAAGAAGAAATTCTCTTGTCTCTCCCCAAGACCAATCCAGTCAAAGCTTCTGGTAGAATCTTTGAAGCCATTGTACCGGAGATCAAGAATATTCCGGTAGTTTGTGAGTTTCCAGATGTGTTTCCGGAAGATTTGCCTGGACTGCCCCCAGAAAGAGATGTAGAATTTGTAATTGAGCTAAAACCCGGTACGGCTCCCATTTCCCGAAGGTCGTACCGTATGCCCCCTAATGAATTAGCAGAATTGAAGATCCAATTGCAAGATCTGCTGAATAAAGGATTTATCCGGCCAAGCTCGTCTCCTTGGGGTTGTCCCGCCATCTTTGTGAAAAAGAAGGATCAAACCTTGCGAATGTGTGTGGACTATCGGCCCCTAAATGAGGTCACCATTAAGAATAAGTACCCTCTTCCAAGGATTGATATCTTATTTGATCAACTGACTGGGGCGAGGGTGTTTTCCAAAATTGATCTCAGGTCGGGCTATCATCAAATCCGTATTCGGCCCGAGGATATACCGAAGACCGCATTCACTACGCGGTATGGATTATTCGAGTATCTAGTAATGTCCTTCGGGCTCACCAATGCTCCTGCCCACTTTACCTATTTAATGAACTCGGTGTTCATGCCCGAGTTAGACAAGTTCGTGGTGGTCTTCATCGATGATATTTTGATATATTCTAAAAATGAAGAGGAGCATGCTCAGCACTTACGGATTGTATTGACGCGCCTAAGGGAACATCAGCTTTATGCCAAGTTCAGCAAGTGCGCGTTTTGGCTGGAAGAAATTCAATTTCTGGGGCACGTATTATCAGCCAAGGGAATTGCGGTAGACCCTAGCAAAGTCAAGGATATTCTGGAGTGGAAACCTCCAACGACTGTTCACCAAGTCCGGAGTTTTCTTGGACTAGCAGGATACTATCGCAGATTTATACCTGATTTTTCTAAGCTTGTGAAGCCAATCACAAGTTTATTGAAGAATGATACTAAATTCAATTGGTCTTCTAAATGTAATGAAGCCTTTGAGGAATTGAAGACACTATTGACCACTGCTCCGGTATTGGCTCAACCGGACATCACTAAACCTTTTGATGTCTATTGTGATGCGTCAGGCAGTGGACTCGGCTGTGTGCTAATGCAAGAAGGCCGAGTGATTGCATATGCTTCAAGGCAGTTACGCCGACATGAGGAGCACTATCCAACTCATGATCTGGAGTTAGCTGCGGTGGTTCATGCCCTGAAAATATGGCGTCACTATCTGCTGGGAAACATCTGTCACATATATACTGATCATAAGAGTTTGAAGTATATATTTACCCAGTCAGAGTTGAATATGAGGCAAAGGCGATGGCTCGAGCTCATTAAGGATTATGAACTGGAAATCCATTATCACCCAGGCAAGGCCAATGTGGTGGCAGATGCATTGAGTCGCAAGACCTCCTGCCACTGCCTTATGGTAAAGACCTCCGAGAGCACTTTGTGTCAAGAAATGGAAAGGTTAAACCTGGGAATGATTCAACAAGGGACTTTAAATCAGCTAAAGCTTGAGTCAACCATCCTGCAAAGGATAATTGATGATCAAAAGGATAATCTGGGCATGAAGCACATACGAGAAAAGGTCAGGGCTGGAACAGCCCAATGTTTTAGATAAGATGATCAAGGGGTGTTATGGTTCAATAACCGCATAGTAGTGCCGAAGAACGAGGAACTCCGCCAGCAAATTTTAGATGAAGCGCATCTTAGTCGCTATTCTATTCATCCCGGAAGCACTAAGATGTACCAAGATTTAAGGCAACATTACTGGTGGACGAAGATGAAGATTGAAATTGCACGCTATGTGGCTAAGTGCGACACTTGCAGACGTGTCAAAGCCATACACCTGAAAACTGCTGGTCCATTGCAATCTTTGCCAATCCCAGCATGGAAATGGGAAGATATCAGCATGGACTTCATTGTGGGATTGCCCAGGACCGCAAAAGGGTGTGACTCTATCTGGGTGATTGTTGATCGACTTACAAAGGTTGCTCATTTTCTGCCGGTCAAGACAAATTCTCCAGTTACTGTCTACGCCCAATTGTATATTGCTCGTATTCTTAGTGCTGCATGGTGTTCCAAAGACCATAGTGTCGGATCGTGGGCCTCAATTTGTAGCCAAGTTTTGGGAAGCACTTCACCAATCTTTGGGTACTAAGTTACTCCACAGTTCGGCCTACCATCCCCAAACCAGTGGACAGACTGAGAGAGTGAACCAAATACTTGAAGATATGTTACGAGCATGTGTCCTGGATTTCTCAACAAAGTGGAATGAATGCTTACCTTTGGCGGAGTTTTCATACAATAACAGTTATCAGGAAAGTATCAAGATGGCACCTTTTGAAGCTTTGTATGGGCGACGGTGTCGAACTCCGCTAAATTGGTCTGAACCTGGTGAAAGATATTTCTTTAGACCTGATATGGTAAAAGAAACCGAAGAAAGGGTTCAGAAAATAGTTCATAATATGAAGAAGGCACAGGCTCGTCAGAAAAGTTATGCAGACAATCGGCGAATGCCCTTATACTTCTTAAAAGGAGACTACGTCTACTTAAAGGTTTCACCAATGAAAGGCGTATCGCGTTTTGGGATTAAAGGAAAACTTGCACCCAGGTACATTGGTCCATTCCTGGTACTTGAACAATGTGGACCAGTGGCATACCGACTTCAGCTCCCCGAAACATTGTCTGCCGTGCATAATGTGTTCCACGTGTCACAATTGAAGAAGTGTCTTCGGGTTCCCGATCGAACCGTTGAAGTGACTGATGTTGTCCTGGAACCAGATTTGACATACTCGGAACATCCCATTCGAGTTCTGGATCAAAAGGACAGGGTTACCCGGAGAAAGACCCTCAAGTTTTATAAAATACAGTGGAACCAGCATTCGGAAGATGAGGCTACATGGGAAACCCAAGATTTCTTAGATAAGAATTTCCCGGGCTTTCTAGCCTCTTGTAAATTGTAAAGTTTGTATAGCTGTGTAATAAAGGAATGAACCCCCACACCATCCCTGCCTTGTACCAGAAATAAGGAAATAAAAACGTGACACATTTCCTTTTCCATTACTCACCCTAGGACTTTAAATCTCGGGACGAGATTCTTTTATGGGGGGAAGGATGTAACACCCCTGGTGTTACTATAACTAAAACTTGAGCATGACATCATGAGCATGGGCATTGCATATGTTTGACACACCTAGAGTGCATTCACTAGGCCAAAAATTTCAAACAAGTTGTATTGTTTTACTGTTTTACAAATAGGACCCTGGTTTAAGGACTTAACCCTAAATAGTGGTTAAAGGGACAAAACTTAATCCAAGTTGAGAAACACTTTAGGGCTTGTGAGAAAAGTCATAAAATATCCCCAACCACTAAGTTGAATCACATTTATACCCCTGGAACACTAGAAACCCTAATTAGAACCCTGAGAAAACCCTAAAACCAAACCCTAGGGACCTAAGTGCAAAATTAGTCCACTTTTGGGCTAAAGTGCAAAAACCAAGTCAAACAAATGTTTCAAGTCTATTGGATCACAAAAATGTGGACTTGAAAGCAAAACCCTAAGTTTTGGACTAAAGTGCAAAATGGACCTCATTTGAGTTTATACTAAGTCTGGATTTCAGTAATATTGGCTCAACTTTGGAGCTTTGTATCTTTCTGGATATAGAGTTTTTGCCCTAGGTCACCACATCAAAGTTGAAGACCAATAATAGGAGAACAACTTTGCTAAAGGATGCAAGCATAGTTGTTATGAGAAATTTGCAGAAAAACCCAGTTCAAAACTGGCTGTCAGGCTGTTTTGAACTGAAAATCTGCTTAGCAGTGAACTGACCCCAACTTTGAGCTCAGATTTAAGCATGATCCAGTGCTCAAATGTGTTTATGTCCTATAATGGAGTTGTAGCTGGTTCATGACTCTACAACTTTGGTACAGATCGATAACAAAGTTGCTATGCAAAATAAAAACTTATGGGCTCTGCAAACTCGACTGTCAGGCTGTCTGATGAGCTTTGGCGATGGTACAGTAGCTGTTGAAACTGAAGAAGAATCTCTTCTTCCTCACCGCCGGTAGCTTCTGCCGTCGATCGCCGCTCGCTAAGATTCGTGCTCGACGGTCGCCGGATAAGCTTGCCGCGGTAAAGACCTCGTCACCAGTGAGCTGGCCACCACCCCGACGACTCCACCCCCTGGCTCACCGCCCGCGGTAAAGCGCTCGCCGCCGACCGCCGCCTCCTAGCCTTGCGCCGCGTGGCTTAACACTACTACCGTGTCGCCGTAACCATCGTTAACCCCTCCGTGGCTCACCGGAGGTATCGCCACGCCGTAGGCCACGTAACCGCGCGCCAGTGCATCTTCCCCGTCTCCGGCCGCCACCGCGCTTAACCAAAATTCCCTACCACCGCTTGGAGATCCTATAAATTGACCGCGCCCGTAGTTCCGTATGGTAGTTAAGTATCTCGACGTCCAGTATTGCGCCCCGTGGTTCACCGACGAGCTCTAATTCCACACTTTCCCCAATTCCGTCCGCCGCACCGTGAAACCCAGCCCTCCCGTGGCCAGCCGATTCGGGTGAGTCGCCGTTCAATTCGCATGTTGTTTTCGTGCCTCTGCATGCCTGTGATGCTCTCGGTGGCGTCGGTTCGCTCAGTCCGGCCATGGTTGCACGGGAACGTGAGCTCGACGCCCCGGTTCCCGCCCTGAGCGTGGATAAGCAATTCCCAGGAGAGTTCATGCTAGTTTAATGGTTGTTCCTAAGCTGCCTGTGGTCAGTGATGCCTCCCCGGTGGGTAGTCCGGGCAGTCATCGCCGGCCATGGCCGGTACAGACCTCGTCCAGGGTGAACTGCGAGTATGCCGTGACCAGGGGTTATCGCGGGAAAGAAAAGGAAACCCAAGGGCATTTGTGTGATTCGTCAGTGACTCACTACAATAGTGATAGGATCTGTTTCGAATTAGCCTGAAGCGCAAGGCCCTTTTTGCAAAATTGCCTGGGCGCGGCGCGGCGCGCGGGCGCGAGCGCGCTGTTCTCCCTGGTGTTGGGCCGCCTGAACCGGAATTCGGCCCACTACTGTTCCTATCTTTCTCCTTTTCTTTTTCAGTGAAGCTTTGGAAAATTGTAGAAAACTGTAGAAAAATCATAAAATTGTGAGACCAATTTTCATAGGTTTGTTATTTTCCATAGAATTTATTAAAAATAGTTTCATGATTTTTAGATCAAATAGGGAATTTTAGGATATTTAAAACAGCCTAAACCAATGGTTCTGGATTTTTAGAAAATAAATAATAAGTCCAAAATTCCCCAAACTTTTTATGTGAGCTTTTCACATTATTTAGAAGCCATGGGTAGAGTTTGGTTTGATTTGAGCCTTGTTTGATCACTAAACCCAAAACCACACCCCCTGTTCCATGAACTCCTTTACCGACTCCGGAAACCCTATGTTCCCGGACCTCTGTGAAGGAAAGTTGTATTCAAGACATAACTAATAAGTTTATGCTACCTTTGCATCCTCCTAAGCATTCCATGACATCCATCTTTATGCATGTATATGGTTATCTTAGAGCACGAGGAGGAAGAAGAAGTTTCCGAAGAAGGGATACCACCCACCTCCGATCCCCAGGCCGACAACTGCTTCTATTTTGATATCTGTGGATCCGAGCCAGATCCATCTGACAACAAAGGCAAGCCCCGGTGCATTTGCCACCTTCCTTGATGTTTTTAAAATCTTTCTCACTTGCTTGCTGCATTAGGTGATAGGAGTTGATTGATTAAACAATTTCTGCATTACCTTCCTTGATCTTGATTACCCTCCTTGAAATCCTGTTTTTACAAAAAGGTTTTACTTTGCTTAGTATTGCTTTAGAAAAACAAAAGGATTTGTTTTACAAAAGATGTTTGGCAAAGTGGGAGGGATGTTTTCAAAATTAAAACTTGATGGTGAATCCGTCAAAGGCCTTGATGGATTCAACATCGGAAAAGATGTACCTCTGCCAGGTACCAAACTTTGGGTTTGAAATGATTAAGCTGAGACCGGGCGGGTGACTTGCACGAGAAGAGAGTCTCGGTGTAGTGTCTCCGTCTGAGTCGATTAAGGACCTTGTCGATGTAGGCCTGCTGACCGAGGACCCTTTAACTGGTCACATGCCTCGTCATGGGTAAGCCTTGCTTCGGGTAGACTAAGGCCGGAATAAGATAACACGAAATGGGAGTGGAGCGGTGGCGAGAGTAGCGTGTACCCTCCGTGGCAAGAGGCTGGACGGTGGTGTATCTGTGCTCTCGGTTTGCGTGAACCTGATCCGGTCTTAAGAACCCCGGTGGCGGGTTGACATATGCAAGGGTTAAGTGCTACATATGTCGTGTGATTGGAGATCCTCAGCTGAGTATAATCGATTCGGATCGCCGTACCTCCGCGGTTATGGAGACTTGGCCACTGACTTACACGTAGCATTCCACTAAAGATGATGGGTTTTTGTTAAAGAAATTGGCTAGTGCAGGACCAGTGATTGAACTAGGGTAGAAAGAACTCTAGTGCAGGTAATTTTACCTAACTTGACAAATAAAATTGGATTTTTAAGGATCCACTTTAGTAAGCATTTCTGCAAAACAGAGTCTTTGATTATTGAAAAGCCTTACCTTGACTCCCTTATGACCAGCATACCCTTGAGAGTCTTTTCCTTAGTCGGGTAAGACTTGCTGAGTAATTCCATACTCAGGGTTTTATTCCCTGTTGTTTTTCAGGTCTAACTTTGTGATGTTGTGATGGTGTTAAGTGCCGGTGGGCTCGGCCTTCTTATAAGTCTAAGTAACCCTTCTATACTTCTTATTGAGGATGGTCACTTGAGCTAGCATATATTTTAAACTTATATTTTTGTAATCACTCCGATAAACTAATGTAAAATTTTTGTAACTTGTAAAATTTGGTAGTAAGATTTCCGCTGCAACAATATTGGTGTGTGTGATTTGTATTACTTAATCCCGCGATCTTGGTTGAAAGTGGTTTATCCGATGTCCTTGGGGCAATCGGACAGATCCTGTTGAGTTATCTGGTGCACATGCATGGCTGTCTGAGGTCTTTGGGACAAGGACAGGTGCATGTGGGCCCAATAACTTGGAGGTTCTGCCACACAAGGCGCCAAACCTTGCTGGTGAGCGAGTTAATGGCGAGGAGACGGGGCGGGCGGTGGCCGGCGACGAACGCGTTGATGACCGATCACGGGCGAGGGGGAAGGGGCTGACGGGCAGAGCTCGCCTGCCAGAGAGAGAGCGGATGCGAGGGGGAAGGGGTGGGCGCAGCTGACGGGTGGGGCTGGGCTATCACGGGAGAGCGCGGTGCGGGGCGATGGGCCACGCCGGGCCACAAGCGGGGGGGGGGAGCATGGGAGAGAGGGGGCGCGCTTGGGCCAGATTCGACCCAACTAAGAGGGGAGGTTTTTCTTTTTCCTTTTTCTATTCTCTTTTCTTTTCCTTAATCTCTTTTTCCTTTAAACAAATATTCATCTAAATCTCTTGGGTGCCAAAATGAAATATTCTATGTGAAGTGCCACTAGCAATCATGGTGTATGCATATGATGAATAAAATGTTTCATGAGATGGGGTCTTAGGAGATAAATAAGGGAGGGTTTAGGAGTTTAGGGTTTCTAACGTTGGGGTTAAAATTGGGATGTTACATGTGGCCGATCGAGAACATTGACCGGCCTATGATCATATGGTACATTGTGGTTTAAATATCTAGAGGGTGGAACGTACTGCTGCTGTAGTGTGTAATAAATTGGTGTATAGTGTGCAATAGTAGGTTCTACGTATGCATATCCGGACTATCCGACCAGGTGACCGGACAGTCCAACACGATGTTGTATTGTCCGATGGTAAATACAGACTGTCTGGTTTGGTTAGCTACTATCGAGCGCCACATGGTGGTCCTGGTGTAGCCCCGGACTGATCGGCAGGGAAAGCCAGGTGGTCTGGGTAAGAGTCGGATTGTCCAGGCAAAGGCTCGGACAGTCCAACTGTGTCTAGGGGCACCAATCTGCCAAGCAGGGACGATTGTGTTGGTATTTGCCCTGGATATGAGTTCATTGGCATACCATATAATGGTTAGGGCTGTGAATCCCCATTTGTTGTCGATGTATTAGACATAGACATCCTGTTACTAGATTCAAATGATGGAAAACTAGGAGCAACAAATTTCTCCAACGAGCATGTTAATTTTCTAATTGATTCTTTTAACCCTCTAAGATGTTGTTTCATTTGATTATGTTGCTGATCTACATACTATTTAATATATTGGATGTCGTCGGGTTTACTCACATTGGGGATTTGAAGCGAAGAAAGAAGACATGCGACCTCGATCTCTCCATATTTGACAACCTCCTGGTGGCGTTCCACCGTGAATTCTAGCAAGATTTCCTCCTTCGCCTGACGCATGTAGTCTTCGTATTGTTGTTGCTCATTGGTCGATAGGCTTTCAACAACCGACTTCATGATATTGTCTAAGGAGATATTGGTGTGATCTTTAGAATCAGTCATTTAAAGGTCTGATTTTTAGTAGATCCAGACACCTGATCCCCAGCGGACTCACCAAAAAGTGTGTTGGCACCGATTTGGGTGCCAAACATCGGGAGATGAACCATCTGGCGGATGCTCTCTATAGAGGCGCGGATGGTCCAGGATTCTGGATCGGACGGTCTGCGACCTGGGCACATGAGCGGCTTCTTCTTGTGTATGTTCAAACGGTCCGTGCTTGGGGCTCAAACAGTCTGTGATGGCGCAAAGGGTTGTATTCTTCGCAACAGATCTAGATATCGCCTCTCGGGAGGGACCTCGTCGGGGAGGAGATATCATAGGGTGTGTCTTAGGGTCGGCAGGCCACCTAATATGTCTCTAGTCGACGTTGAGTCGGAGAGAGGTGAAGATTCGAGGTTGAGGAAGGCTATACTAGGTATACTCCTAATGCATAAGGTAAAAATGATAAGTAGAATTGACTGGATCGATTGTGGGTGTTTCAATCGGTCGTACCCATTCATCTATATAAAGGATGGAGGTATGGACTCGTTACAAGTCGGTTCTCGAGTTAATCCTACAGGTTTTGTAACAAATCCTGCTAGAAATCTGGAACCCTAACTGATTCTACGCACGCGCTGACTGTCCGCGTCGCTACCGTGGACCGTAGTACCACAGACCGGGCCCTTGGGGTGGACAGTCCACATGGCAATTTTAGTGTTCAACACTACTACACCAGATACCAGCTTCATTGTACATGATGGTGTGTACTCCGATACTTGCCACTATGACATGTCTAGGGCATGTCGTCGCTTATTACTCCATGTCTGTGATAGCATATGAGTAGTTGAGCCTCTGTCAGGGCAGACCTGCAACCTAGCATTGTTATATCACTCTATTGTCCTTTTAGATATAAAACAAATGAGTAGAGCAGCATAGAAGAAAGGTTCAAGAATTTAGTTGGGTCCAATCTAAGGATTATGATTCATTCAAAGATAGTAAAGGGCAGACGTAGAGGTGAACTAGAGACCAGTAGCCTAGAACTCCCACTAAAACCAAATAAAATTATAGAGCTAGAAGGTCATATTCATTAATCCACCATAATCAAATAAGATGTAGGTTATTAAGCATCTTATGGCTCAAACATCTATTAACTACATGTGTGCTCATAACTAGGTTGCATTTAGGATCAGCGTGTCACTAGCCTATGCCCCTCACTCCATCCATAAACTTTTTTCTCTTTTTTGATACTTACGATATCCTAGTGTCGTACTACAATGATATTTTGCAAGTTATGTAGTGGGTTATTTTCTAGGATTTGGTGCACTTTCCAATGCTATGCAACTATGGTGTCACCAACATGTCTGCTCAACAACAAAGTAGCCTTCAACACCTACTCATGCAACTCCAATCATGAGTCGCAACACAAACGACATTGTAATCCTGCTCAGTCTTATCATCTACTGTCTCCTACAGGAAGACATGGTTTGATGGGGTCACGAGGTGTTGTTTCTGTAGACCTCACTTCAACTCATGCTCTTTCGGGAGTATGCCACATCCTAGAGGCACCACAATGCCTGCCTCCCTAGGCCTTTCAGAAGTGTGACCCTTGAACACACACTACTCTCTCGGATTCACATTAGGACCATGGAGAGGCAACCTTCAATGATCCTCCTCATAATGATCATCTTGGTGGGCTCGCCGGCACCTCAACTCTAGTGCCACTAACATTGTCAGGCTTCTCGCCACTATAGAGTCTCTTCTTCGCAACCCTCTAATGCTTGACACTAGAGAAGCAACCACTAAACAATGACAACAAGATATTGCTAAGTTCATATTTGTTGCCACAGTTAGCAATGGAGAATGAGTACCACAAGATTTCTTTATCCATGGGTATGTTAATGGGCAAAAAACTCTACCCATCGGTCGGGAAGACAAGTATGGGTATGGATGGGTACTACCCATACCCATGTACCTATGGCGTAAAATATACTTGCATCACAACACTATTACGATCTAATAAAGCCCATATTGGCTAAAAGAAAACCCTTCTCTAACAATTGTGTGTTTAACCATCAAGTTATGTAATCATATGGTTTGTTGTATTTGAAGTTAGAACTTTTCTGTGTGTTTGTTTGACATTTTGAATGATTGGCAATATTAGAATTTGAGACTTTACTAACAGTTCTAGATTACTTGTTAGGTAAAATTACATGCATGGGTATGGGTATGAGTAAGATTCTATACCTGCGAGCGGATATAGGTAACCTGACGGATAGAATTTTTTAACGAGTACAAGTATATACACGTTGTCATCCCTACCTGAAACCTAACAGAGGCTAGTAGGTTACGAGCCATCTTAGTTCAAGCTCTAGAATAAGAAAAGGGGCAAGGCCTAAAAGGGGCCTAGGTCTGTGCCAACGCAGGGAGTGACACCGAGCCTGCCTCTCATTTATTTACATGTATTGGAAATGAGACGATTCAAAACGTCTAAAATTGTTTCAAACATTCAGGTAAAAATATTTATAGAAAACTTATTGAGGCTCTTAAATCTTCGATGTCAATGTCAAACGATTTTATTAGACAAGAAGATCCCATTTTTCTACTATTCATACAAAAATAAGAGATGATAGATGAGCAAATCCATATTTTAAAGATTGTGTTGGTGTTATAGATTGCATAAATATTCATGTTTCTCTTCCATCAGTTGCCCAAGCAAGGTATATTGGGGAAATATGGATGCCAACTCAAAACATCCTTGCAATTTGTGTTTTTCGACATGTGGTTGACATATGTGTCCATGGGTCAACTCGGAGCTATGCATGACAAAAGTATGATATACAATGCAATTAATGTGGATCATACCTTCTTTCCACATCATCATGTAATATGAATGAATTATTGGTCGTTCAGTTTCTTTTGACATGAAGCAAATAGTAACTTGTATTGTGTTTACAATAATATGAAGGTAAGTATTTGAATAAGCAAATAGTAACTATATTATGGATGCTAAACAGTATCATATGATGAAGTTGTTGTGGTTGCTTATATGCACAATTTCATTAGTGAGCATAATAATGAAGATTTAGACTTTGTTCATTTTAATCGTGATCCATATTTTGTCCTAGCAACACCGAACAAGGTACATACCCATATGTAGCTATATTGGATTATGGTTATACTATAGAAGAAAACACCACCACTATGAGTGTATACCGTGACGAATTAGCCACCGATCTTGCTCTTTGCATAGTGTTGAACACCAAATTGAGCGAGGCCGGTCCGTCCGCGGTCCGGATGGTCCGCACTGGGGGTGCGGACGGTCCGTGAAAGTTGCCTAGAGGGGGTGAATAGGCAAGTTAAAACTTTTTCAACAAAAACTAGAAACAAACTAGGTAAAACCAACTCAGCCAGTGTCAAAAACCGGTTCAACAGGTTTGCATGAGCTCAACTAAACGATGAGATATAAAACTGAATTGATCTCAAAATTCACCCAATTAACTTTGGAAATGAGTTGTTCTAAATGATTCACATGGTTCAAAGTAGTAGATCTAAAAGGGCACTTCTCAAAATCCACACACCAAAAAGATATAAACAAATCTTCCACGGAATGGTGAGAGAACGAAGAACACAAACAAACACAATGAACAAGAACACAAAAGACATAAGATTTATCCCGAGGTTCGGTCACACCACAAAAGTGAATCCACAAAGAACACTTCCTCGTTGAGGCGCCCATAAAGAGCCGGGTCTCTTTCAACCCTAATCCTCCCTTTGCCGACCACAAAGGTCAAGCTCACACACTAATCTTTGCTCAAACGAGCGGGTAATACATACTTTCTTGTGGTCTTCCACAAGATTTGAAAACTCACAAGAGACACCTAGTCGTGTAGGAGCTAGAAGCTCCAAGAGTAATGAATCCACAAAGAACTCGATGTAGTACCAAAGCTCGAATGAAGAAGAGCAAGAGAGATTTGGAGATGAAGCACAAAAACTGCAGCTCTCAAACTCACTCAAAGATTTCTCTCCAAAGATTTGAAATGGGAGAGGCAAGAGATGTGTGAGAGAGAGTGGGAGGTGTTCTTCAAGTTAGAAATGGAGTTTGGGTCATGCTCTTCTATGGGGAGAGAGGTAGGAGTGAGTATATATAGGTGGGGCTTCAAAACTAGCCGTTTGAGCCAAAACCCGGTCTAAAACTGGTTGAACCGCCCCTGGCAAGCCTAGCAGACTGTCTACCAGTCTAACTAGCAGACTGCTGTGCAGACTGGTCAAGTTGACCAAAACCGGCTGAACCTCTTTTGAAAACCGGTTGAACCTCTTTTGAAAACCGATTGAACCTCTTTGGCAGATTTGTCAGCCTGTCTGCCAGTCTGACTGGCAGACTGCTGTGCAGTCTGGCCAAGTTGACCAAACTGGTTGAACCGCCCCTGACGACTCTATCGACCTATTCACCAGTCTGACTGGCAGACTGTTGGTCAGAGGTCAGAGGGGTCAGAGACCAGTTGTACTGCCCCTCAAGACGACCAAAGAGTTTAGGAGAGAAAACCCCAGTACAACTGCCAGAGGCAAGTTCAGCTGGTGTATGGTCAAAGAGGTTCACAGTTGAAGTTGGGTTCAGCTAGAGTTGAGAAAGCTCAACTGTAGTTGAGACAGCTCAGCTCAGCTGAAAAGCTCAACTGTAGTTGAAAAAGCTCAACTCAGCTGAAGTTCAGCTCAGCTGAAAAGCTCAACTACAACTGAAGAAGCTCAACTCAGCTGAAGTTTAGTTCAGCTGAAAAGCTCAACTTAGCTGAAGAAGTTCAGCTGCTTTCAACAAGAACACTCTAGGTTTCTCAAACCTAACCACGGTCAACCATAGAACGTTCAAGAGATTTTTGGTTTTCAAAAATAGCTTTTGAATATAGAGGCTTGAACTTTGGCAAACACCAACCTTCTTTTTGGATCCCCCTTGATAGTACGACGATTTCTATACTCAAGTTAAATAAAATATAATTAAGTAAACTCCTTGAGTCATTGGTGTCTCATGTGTGATTTCTCCATGGCGTTGCTTCATAAGGATCACAAACATCTTTGTGTCACCCTTTGAAGCAAACACAAATCAAACCATGTGACTTGTACCATATCACCATATATGAGTTCAAATCATGGCTTCAAGTCACCTTACTGATGCATCAACATGTTATAACTCTTCATATCTAATTAGTTCATCGACTTAGTGCAAGTACTCTCTTCTTCACCTTCGCCATGGTACCTCAGTCCACAAGCCGTCGCTTGGCCTTCACCTTCGCTTAGCTCCTCGAAGCCCTTTCCTTGCTATCTTCACCCTATCAAGCCATTCTTGAGTCACATCATATTGAGCATCCATTGAGAGAATCATTTCTTCAATATTGTAAACCTTGCTTGAATGTCTTCTAGATATAACTGTTAAGATTAATCAAGCTCTAGTTTGATTCTCATAGAAGCATATATGGACTGATAGTAATATGATTCAAGCCAATTCACGATTCCTCATATCTTATTCACTTTGGCTTGACCAATCTTCTTAATCACTTCATCCTCTATTCTGATCATATGTATGTAGTGATTTCTCAGGTCTTGTCCATATATTCAAACCAATATAGAGATCATATTATATCCATTTGTATTGTCTCACTGGTTATTTAACCTTGTGTTGAATCTTTGTTCACTGATCATTAAACACTATTCAAGTATGTTCATCATACTGAATTTCCTGTTCAACACTTAGCAA
The DNA here is from genome assembly GCA_029449295.1 of Zea luxurians. Taxonomy (NCBI): domain Eukaryota; kingdom Viridiplantae; phylum Streptophyta; class Magnoliopsida; order Poales; family Poaceae; genus Zea; species Zea luxurians. The sequence continues at coordinate 234,973,100 of JAOPSE010000001.1, read as the reverse complement.
ACTTGTTAGACCTTTAAATGTGTTGTTATCCAAATCACCAAAACTCACAAAAGGGATGAATGCACTTTCAGTCCGCGCTAGCGCAAAGCCAATTAGGTTCCGAGTTTTGTGCTATAGTTGTTAGCTAAATTCGCAGAATTAGCTCGGGAAATCTGTTTGTAATTGGTCCAGCCCCCCTCTCCTCTATAAATATAGAGGATTACGACCGATTAAGAATTATCAATCGAATCAATAATCAACTTATCTCGCATTTATTTCATGTACATTTAGGAGTAGTTCTAGTCTAGTTCTAGTTTAGTCTTCCAATCCCCAAATTCTCCGCTTCTCTTCAACTCTACATCAATTAGAGGAGTCTAGGTCAGCCTACCGAGCCTAGACAACACCTAGGATCTCTCCACCCCGACGGGGTCCCTCCCGGGAGCGAGATCCAAGCGCCACCGGCAACCTTCACCGCACCTGCGCACGCGCGGACCGTCCGGCCTGTAGGCGCGGACCGTTCGGCCGTCAAGCAGGGAACCCTAGTGTGGCGGAACCGCCCGAATTATTCCAACTTAAGTGTCTATGTCCCACCTTAGAGGCTAGACCACACATAAATGGGAATAACACGTCAGTCCCTCGGATCTAGTCCGACGAGGCCACTAACAGGATCAAGTACCACGTACTCACTCGATGGTGAGGCACAGAGCAAATACAATAAAACATAAAACCATACATTAAGGAGTATCAAATTTATTACATCATCATCGGAGTTTTAGCAAAAGTAGTGACCATTGTTCGGAATGCAGCAGAATAGAACTAACAGTAAATAAATGGAAGGATGGGGAAGCCTGTCCCATCACTCCTCATGCTCCTCCTCAGCCGAGGTAGGGTCCCACTCGACTGTCCAACCCGGTGGCAAGATAGACGGCCAAGTCACTCCAGCAACCATGTCCTCCAGAGAACCTATAAAATTGTGCCACAAGCAAGGCTGAGTATACTAATACTCAGCTAGACTTACCCGGTGTGAGGAGTCTACTCCTCTACCTCTAGACATGCAGCTGTTTGGCTGAGGGGTTTGGTTTGCCAAAAGCACTAGCTGAGTCTAAAATCAAGTTTAGCTTTTCAAGTTTTAGTGTGACTCCCTTAAGACTAAATGTATACCTAGCTAATCATACATGGTATCAAACATTTAGCAATCAACGTCTTTAGCCAAGTCATCACATTTCCACTTGTTACTCAATGCAGTACAATGGATCAAGCAGTCTCATTAGCTTCGAGAAGCAGACGATTCGAATCGAGTTTTTATCCTTGCAAGGTAAACCTAAACACACGACATGGCGAGGCACTCCGTCCCCACACACATCAACCGTCCCCATTGATTCCATGGCAATAGATCAGGGCTCACCGACTTAGCGTACAATGCCTCACTGACCCCCACTGCCGTCGTGCAGTGACCGCACTTGTACCCACCATAACCGGAATGGGAGACCACGTCTCAGGTCGCGTGAGGGGTAAAGTCTGCGGGCAGGTTCACTCAGGTACTAGGCTTACCGATTTACCATATTTCTCGGCATGTGTTTAGTACATTCAAACGCTTGACACAGGTATCCGTACGTTAATCCTTATTCCAATTTCATCTCGTAGACCATGCATCCCCATGGATCCGTGTCCACAGACCATCATCATTCTTTATCGAAGTGGATACAACCAATTCCTGACCTCGCGCAAGTCTAGAAAAATCACTCGACTTCTACCAAGATCCTGAATTTGCAAAGCAGCTACTCAATCTAGCATACTAGTATCCATCACAAAGGAGTCTTGAGTTCATGCAACTAGGGTTTCAAACAACTCCTACACTTAAGTGCACGGTACAAGCCTACAAACATTAAGTGTAGTAAAATAGCATATATATAAACGGTTATGCATAAAACCGGGGCTTTCCTTCCAAAGCTGGGGCAGGCAGATCCTCGGTAGCAGGCTCTGGTGCTGGATCCTGGGCTACCTCCTAAGCAACTCCTTGCTCTGGCACGAGGATGTACTCTTCGTCCGTGAGGTTGCAATCTATCGAATGAAATGAATGAGATAGATGTATGCTATGATATGCAGAATTTAGTAACCAGTATGCATAGTGAAGAGAAACTAAGTTAGTTGATATCTCAGGTTTCCGTGTTATAAGAAGCTCTTAGTGGTTTATGCTTGGCATCCTAGGTTTGAGGTTTTGCTTAGAGGTAAACATAGTGGATTAAGACTTGGATTGCCCTTTAAGGTTTTAGTAGGTACTCAGGGGGTTTTGCTGGGTTGGTTAGGGTAACATTAATCTCTACCACTAATTCCTCTTTTTATTCTCTATTTATGCTCTTAAGGTGGGTTTGAACCACAATAGTGATTTCAAAGTTTCCAAAAATTCTGTAAAAATTACAGGGGGTTAATATTGGTCACTGTAGTCTGTCCTTTAAATTTGGGGTAAAAAAGAATTAAGATAGGCCCTGAACAAAAATAACAAAAACTGGGGCAGAGGGGTCACTTTGCACTACAACTCTCATCTAGGTGTGGGTTCTGTACTAAGAGTTATTTTTTTGCTGGTATCTATGGGTAATCGCATGCTTCTGTGCCAAAAATCATAGAGGGTTACTTAGTGGTTATTTAGTTATGATTTTCTAAAGTTTAAAGTCAAAAAGGTACTTATAACTAACTTGTTATTTGAAAAATATCAAACAACAAAACTTACATTATTCTTAGATTCATAATAACATATTATTAGTTATCCCAAGGTTTGGGGTGGGCTCTCCTTAGGATTATTTTTCTAAGGTTTTTCTAAGTTTCCATTATTTTCATGAAATAAAAGGTATTTCATTTCTTTTGTACTAACAAAGGGTCTAACAAAATTTTACAGTGAACTATACTAAATAGGTGAGCTAGCAAAAATATGGTTGCCTCCTAGTTCTCATTTTAAGTTACCTTTTCTATTTTCCTTAACTTTGAGCCAAGAATGAGTTTAAATGGTAAACCCTTCCTTAATTGGTGTACTAAGGGGTTTTCCATTTTTAAACAGAGTAAGGAGTGGTTAAGTACTTCTCTGATTTTTCTTAACCTCAGTCTAACAGTGTAACTATTTTCCCTTTATTATTTAGCTTTTTGGTCAAATCACTATTCAATTCCAAAATTTAAATTCTTCTGCAATACTAAGGGGGTTTTGTATTTTTTTCTAGGTAGTTCACATTATTTAGAGTCAGGCAAAATTGGTTTGACCAAATTTGGTTGAATAAAACTGAAGTTATGAATTTTACAAGTTTTGTTTGTATTTAAATTAGAAATAATACAAAGGTTTTCTGGAAAACCAGTTTACACCGAGGACCCTGGGCTTTTCCTAAACCAATCCTTAAACTTATACCCTTGCGCCACTATTCATTTGTGTCGCTGACACCTCAAAAACCCCCTGACTTTCTTTCCTTCTTCCCTGAGGCCCCTCCCCCCCCCTTTGAACAGTACCCGCGGAAGTAATTAGGGTGGCGTGGCTTACCGGCGGTGAGGGAGGTCCGGCGGAGGACGGGGTTGGCTCCGGGGAGTCTCTGCGGTCACGTCGAGGTACGGCTTGCCATCGGTGATGGCCAGAATCGGCCGGTCCACGTGCGCAGGCGGGCGAGCTCATCGTCGGCGAGGGCTCCGGCCTATCCACGGCGATACAGGTCAATCCAAGGGCACGAGAAGCTTCACGGGGTGCTAATCAGTCGACTCACGCAAGGAATCAAAGAATAACTCACTGTGGAGCTTGATCCACGTTCGCCGGCGGTCGGGTGAAGTCCGGTGACCTTGATCCGGCGTCTCCGGTGAGGTAGAGTCCAATTCCTCGCTTGGGGAGCTTCACCGAGGCACGTAGAGTCTATTCCAAGGGTTGGACGGGGTTGGGAATGGCTGCACTGGCTGGTCTACGGTGACAGGGGTTCGGGCGGCCGCTGGCACGCCGTGTGTAGGGCAAACACCGGTGATCTCTTGCTCCGATGAGGTTGAGAGCGCGCGGGGGAGTACGGTCGAAGCCTTGGCTGGCTTTATAGGCACGGGCGCAGGTAGGGAACACGGGCGTGGCTCGGCGCGGCGTGAGGCACGCGGGGTCGGGCGCTGGGCGTGCTCTGGCGCGTCCAGGGCGCGTCGAACACGTGGAACTGTTCTTCTGCCCTTGTTCAGCAGCTCGTCGAGATCGCAAACGTGCAAATCTTGGCAAAAATTCGGCGCAGGCCTCTTCCTGGCACCTATGGCTATCTCTTGTATGTGAGTTCCAATGGCAGATATGCCCTAGGTAGGGAGATATGCGGACGCCAAATCTGGCTTGTCCCACTGTCCACCTCGCGACAAAAGAGATGCCAAAACTTGTCAAACGAATTTGACATGGGTTCAAATTTTTCCAATGGGTGCCTTAGGTGGTTTGGCACCTTTTTGGTATTCAGATCAAGAGGTTTTGGCGCCATCTACTAAGTGAACACATCTGATCATTAGATTAGGTTAAAATTTGATTTAGGGAAAAATGGAGAGCTCTAGTGTGCTCTCAACTTAATGATTTAATTTGGGGTCTTTCATGGGCCTTTTTGTAATGTTTCCCTACTGAAATTTGTAGACAAAATAGTATACTTAACTTTGGTTAGGAGTTTAAGTTATGAAATGTGCATTTACTTAATCTTTCTCTTAATCTATTCAGTATTTGGGAGTTAAGGGCGTAAAAAGGGGTCTATTGTTTGACCCTCTTACCCAAGGGGATAATTGCATAAATGCTTGGGTGATGCTCTGGTCATAAACCCTTCTTTAGTTAATCCCCATGTTCCCAAGGTTTGGTGCTCCTTTTCCTCCACTTAACACATGTGATAACAATGCACAAGGGTAGGTTATGGAGTTAGGGCCTTAGGTACACCTGGGGTGTTACATCCCTCCCCCCTTAACGGAATCTTGTCCCGAGATTTGGGTAGGGATCCTTTAGAGTGGTGCCAAGAAGATGGGTTGGGTGATGTAGATTCTTTAAGCCAAGTTTCTCTAATTAACTGCTCTTTGAATGTCATCCTCTTTGCAACTTCAGAAGGAAGTCCTTTTTGATTTCTTTCCACAAATTACTCTACTCTTAACCACTAGGTTTTTATTATATTTAGATTCATAGGGCAGGTGGGGGTGGGGTTTTGGGATTACGTACCGACTCCTTTGGGCAGAAAGTCGAGGAAGCGAGAACATAGAAAATCCTCAGTCTCCCATGTAGCCTCTTCCACCGAATGGTGACTCCACTGAACCTTATACATCCTGATCGACCTCGCCCGAGTTGATCTCTCCTTTTGGTCCAGTACCTTGACGGGGTGCTCTCGATAGGACAAGTCTGGTTCTATCTCCAACTCTCGTTCAGGTAGCACTTCTGTGGGTAAGCGGACACACTTTCATAGCTGAGATACGTGGAACACATCATGAACTGCTGACATATGGGGTGGCAACCTCAATTGATATGCTACAGGCCCACAAGTTTCTTTGATCTCATAGGGTCCAATGTAGCGAGGAGCTAACTTGCCCTTGATTCCAAATCTTTGAACACCCTTTTGTGGGTGACACTTTAAGATAAACATGATCTCCCACTTCAAACTGTAGAGGCTTCCTCCTCTTGTCATGATAGCTCTTTTGCCTGGCCTGAGCGGCTTCTAGGTTCTTCTTAATGACTCTGACCTTCTCCTCTGCTTCAAGCACCAAGTCAGGTCCAAATATTTCCCTTTCTCCAGCCTGTGACCAATTTAGCGGTGTCTACACCTTCTCCCATACAAGGCTTCAAAGGGTGCCATCTTTAAACTGGACTGGTAGCTGTTATTATAAGAGAACTCTGCCAATGAGAGACACTTGTCTCAATCCTTTCCATAGTGTAGCACACATGCCCTCAACATGTCTTCCAGAATTTGATTCACTCTTTCTGTTTGGCCATCTGTTTGAGGATGGTATGCTGAGCTTCTTATTACATGGGTCCCAAGTGATTTCTAGAGCTGCTCCCAAAAGCGTGCCACAAACAGTGCCCCTCTGTCAGATACAATAGTCTTCAGAATTCCATGCAAATGCACTATTTGATCAATATAGATTTCTGCATACTTCTCTATCTTGTGGGTGGTATGCACTGGCAAGAAATGAGCGGTCTTGGTCAATCTATCCATGATGACCCAAATAGAATCGTGGTGTTGGGAGGTATTGGGCAATCCCACAATGAAATCCATGCAAATATCCTCCTATTTCCAAGATGGTATGGGAAGGGGCTGTAAATTGCTTGCTGCCTTCAAGTGGCTGGCCTTGATTCTCTGACAAGTGTCGCATTCAGATATATATGTGGCAATCTCCCTCGTCATTCTAGTCCACCAGTACAAGGATCTAAGATCATGATACATCTTGTTACTGCCGGGGTGCATGGAGAATTTAGAAAGGTGAGCTTCATCCAATATTTTCTTTCTAAGCTCGGGGTTCTTAGGAACAACCAATCGGTCTCCAAACCATAGAATTCCCTTGCTGTCTTGACGGAAGCATTTGTACTTATCTACCTTCTGCTCGAGCATTTCTTTGATGACTTGAACACCCTTGTTAGCAATTTAAGCCATGACTATCTGCTCATGCAATGTGGGTTCCACTGAGATATACTCCAAAGTTCCTGAGGAAACAACTTCTATGCTCAACTTGCACAACTCATCACACAGGGTGGCAATCTTGGAGTCCATCGTTACACAGTTGCACTGGGCCTTCTGGCTTAAGGCATCTGCCACAACATTTGCCTTACCCGGATGGTAATGCACTTCCAAATCATAGTCCTTTATTAATTCCAACCATCTTCTCTGCCTCATATTAAGATCAGCCTGAGTGAAGATATATTTGAGACTCTTATGATCAATATAGATATTACAATGAGCTCCCATCAAGTAATGTCTCCAGATCTTGAGAGCATGAACTACGGCAGCCAATTCCAAATCATGCGTGGGGCAGTTCTGCTCATGAGGCCTGAGTGCTCGGGAGGCATAAGCAATGACTCTGTTTTCTTGCATCAAGACACATCCCAATCCAGTACCGGAAGCATCGCAATAAACCTCAAATGATTTGGTGTTGTCAGGCTGGGCTAGCACGGGTGCTGTTGTCAGATGCTGCCTTAATGCATGAAAGGCATCCTCACATTTCTAACTTCATTCATACTTTACTCCTTTCTTCAATAATTCAGTCATTGGCTTGGCAATTCTAGAGAAATCCGGGATAAACCGCCGATAATACCCTGCCAATCCTAGAAAACTCCGAATCTGCCGCACAGTGGTAGGAGGTTTCCAATTTATCACTTCTTGCACATTCTCTGGATCAACCGATATCCCCTCCTGAGAAATAGTGTGACCCAAAAATTTGATCTCCCTCAGCCAGAAATCACATTTGGACAACTTAGCATACAACTGATGATCACGCAGTCTCTGAAGTACTATATTCAAATGCTTAGTATGTTCGGCTTCATTCCTTGAATAGACCAATATATCACCGATGAAGACTACCACAAACTTGTCCAGCTCGGGCATAAAAACTGAGTTCATTAAATACATAAAATAAGCCGGGGCATTGGTCAGCCCGAAGGACATCACCAGGTACTCATAAAGCCCATATCTGGTAGAGAAGGTCGTCTTAGGAATATCACTGGCCCTGATTTTTATCTGATGATAGCCAGAGCGAAGATCTATCTTGGAGAATACTTTAGCTCCCACCAACTGATCAAACAATACATCAATGCGGGGCAACGGATACTTATTCTTGATGGTCACCGCATTGAGAGGGCGGTAGTCAACACACAACCTCAAACTCTCATCTTTCTTCTTTACGAATAAGGCGGGACATCCCCATGGTGAAGTACTTGGGTGGATGAATCCCTTGTCCAGCAATTCTTGTAACTGCTTTTTCAATTCTGCCAACTCTGCTGGGGGCATCCTATAAGGTCTCTTGGATATAGGTGCGGTTCCGGGTTGCAACTCAATTGCAAACTCTATGTCTCTATCGGGTGGCATCCTTGGCAATTCGTCGGGGAAAACATCAGGGTACTCACAGACCACCGGAATTTTCTCTACAGGTGACTCTATCAGGGTGAAGGCACAGGAATGGGTACAACCCTGGTTAGGCAAATATAATGTAGTCCCACCACAAGTAGAGGAGTGAATCTCAATGGCCCTTGCTGCAATGTCAATTACTGTCTGATGCCTTGATAACCAGTCAATTCCTAATATGATATCCACACTATCCAATCCCAAAATGAGGAGGGTGGTTTTAATTATCAGACTACCAAATTTATAGGCACATGCCTATTGATTTGATAGGTGGCAACCCTGCCTCCTAGTGTCAAAATGGTAATACCCCCATTGGTGTGATGGAAAGTGAAAGGGAATTAGGCTTACACCTATTTCCTATAACTAATTTTGGTGGTTGAATTGCCCAACACAAATAATTGGACTAACTAGTTTGCCCAAGTTTATAAGTTCTACAGGTACCAAAGGTTCACCATAAGCCAATAAAAAGATCAAGAGAAAGGGTTCAAACAAAGGAGCTAGGGCCAACCGAAGGCACCCTAGACTGGTGCACCGGACTGTCTGGTGCACCACCGGACAGTGTCCGGTGCACCAGGGAAGACCGACTTCAAACTCTTCACCTTCGGGAATTCTCGGAGCAGGCACGCTATAATTCACCGGACTGTCCGGTGTACACCGGACAGTGTCCGGTGCTCCAAGAGAACGCGGCTCCGAACTCGGCAGCCTCAGGAATTCGCTTCGGCTGCTCCGCTAAATTTCACCGGACATGTCCGGTGTACACCGGACATGTCCGGTGTACACCGGACTGTCTGGTGTGACAGCGGAGCAATGGCTACTTCAGCGCCAACGGTCACCTGCAGGCGCATTAAATGCACGCCAGAGCGCGCAGAAGTCAGGCACGCGCGAGACGGCGCACCGGACACTTTACAGTACATGTCCGGTGCGCCACCGGACATCCAGTCGGGCCCAGTAGTCAGAGCTCCAACGGTCGAAACCCTAACGGTTGGGTGACGTGGCTGGCGCACCGGACATGTCCGGTGTGCACCGAACTGTCCGGTGCACCATGCGACAGACAGTCCTTCACCAACGGCTAGATTTTGGTTGGTGGCTATAAATACCACCCCAACCGGCCACTTCAAGGTGTGGGAGCCCAAGCAACATTCCAAGTCATCTAGTTGACATACTCAAGCCCTCCCAACCACATATATTCATTGATCCATCCTATACACAAGATTTAGACCACTACAACCCACACAAGTGCCACAAAAGCAAGAGCAAGCAAAAGAAAGTCTCTTGTGTGTTTTAGCTCTAGTGCCTTGTGAGATTCATTGAGAGATAGTGTGTGCTACATCTTCGTGTTCATTTGTGCGTGGAGTATTGACTCCCATCGAACTTCCTCCAAAGTTTTGGAGGCTTATAAAAGCTAGCAAGAGACACCAAAGAGTGTGGTGGTCCTTGCGGGATCGAGAGTGATCCTTGAGAAGAAGAAGAGCTCTCCGATCCTTGTGTGATCGGGGGAGAGAGGGAAAGGGTTGAAAAAGACCTGTCCTTAAGTGGACTCCTCAACGGGGACTAGGCCTTCGAGGGCCGAACCTCGGTAAAACAAATCACCCGTGTCCATTGTGTTTATTGCTTGTGATTTGTTTGTTTTCCCTTGCTCTAAGTTTTCTTGCACCATTATTTGCTAATATCATTTGGTGTTGCTTCAAGTTAAATTCCCATTTAGTGAAGCAACACGTTGCAAGAAAGAACTTGTCCTAGTGCTCTTCTCATCTAAGGCTTCTTGCTTTGTTATTCTATAACTTATTAGTTGTATTGATTTATCACTCCCGCATTATTTAGCAATACTCTTTTCAAGCAAGAACTTAGTTTGTATACTCCTATATTTGTATATCTTGTTCTAACCACTAATCAAGGGATCTAGTTGGGGGATAAAGTTTTAATTTTCAGGTTTCGCCTATCCACCCCCCCTCTAGGCGACTTTCAATTGGTATCAGAGCTAGGCACTTCATCTTGAGTCTAACAACTCGAAGTGATGGCTCGTAGAAGATCCCAAAAGAACAAGAAGACCCAGGAGAACAAGGAGGTAACTCTTGAGATATTACTTTCCGATTGTTCTAATTATGATTCATGGTCTACTAGAGTGATAAATGCTTTTAGAGCGGTAGACCCACAATTAGAACAAATTTTAGACAAGAGTATTATTCCTCCTAACTATGCTAGGGAAAATGCCTCCGAAGAAGATTTAAGATGTATACGCTTAAACTATCTAGCTTATGACATCTTAAGTAAATCCCTTAGCAAAGAAGATTATCATGCCTTCATAATAAAATATGACAAACCCATTTGTGATATGCATGATATTTGGACTAGAATTAAAAAGCAAATTTAATAAGTCCAAACGTGATAGTTCATTTTGTGCTTCTACTTCCTTTGGTATTTGTGATACTAACCCTTGCAAGGAAGAAGAAGAAAATGAACGGTGGAGACCAAACGATGAATCCACCTCTCCAAAAGGTTTGTCTTCCCATTTCGATTCCCACATGTGTTGTGTGGCTAATGCAAATGTTAGCGGAAGCACAAATGAGGATGAGGAGGAAGAAAGAAGCTTTGTGCAACTATACGCTCGCCTAAGCCAAGAAGATAAGGCGGTCATGCTCAAGCTTCTAGAAAGAGCAAGAGAGCAAGGCGAAGCTCGTCAAAGGCTAGAAAGTATTCTCTCAATGAAGATGCAATGCTTTGACGAGTTGACTAAAGAACATGAGGAGCTAAAATGCTCTCATGTTGATTTGGTCCAAAGGTATGAAACTATTTCAATTGAGCAAGATAACGCTTTACATTGTATCGCTCAATTAGTAAATAGAAATACCTTGCTTAAGGACCAAGTAGAAAAGCTAAAGGTTGAAAATCTAGCTTTTCAAGAAAAATATGATATGCTCCTATGCTCTCATGAAAATCTTAGAGATGATCATATCATATTAGACATTGCTCATGAGGTTGTGATAGAAAACTTAAAATCCCAACAACCTCACTCATGCACATGTATTCAAATTGATACTATATTACCATGTGCTAATGCTTGTTGTCCGTCAACAAGCATGTCTTCTTTTGAGCTAGAACTTGCAGGAACAAAAGATGATACATATCAAAAGCTCAAAGAAGAGAATTAGAGGCTAAAGATGAGCTTGACACAACTAAAAGGGAAATGCATTGCCCAACCTTCTCAAGATAACCGTGATCACATGGTGAAGAAGCTTGAGACGGGAACAACCGTGGCATGCACTACATCCCTTGAAGAAAATATCAAGGATTTGAGGATTGCCAAGAGGAAGAAACAAAAGATGAAATTCAACACCTCCTCCAAAAGCCTCAACCACGCCTCCACAAAAGGTAACATCCAAGGTAATGATCAAGCCACACTTCACATTAAGAGGTGTAGTGAATGCTTTGAAGAGGGGCACTTGATTAGGTCATGTCCCTACATTAAAAATGGCTTGATTATTAACAAGGATGATAGACTTTGTTTTAAATGCTCCAAGAAGGGACACTTGCTTAGATCTTGTCCCCATTTAAATCAAAAAGGCATAGGGTTAGAAAAGAAAGTTTTTACTAACCATGTAGCAAGCAACAAACAAGGAAAGAAGAAAACTTCAAAACTTGAAAAACGCCTATGCTACACATGCCGAAAGAAGGGACATCAATGCAAGGATTGTCCCATTGGTAACAATTCCACTCCTAACTTGTCAATTGATTTTCATGTAACTAGGCAACCCAAAATTGCAACTTGTGCTAGAAAGGTAGTGAGTTTACCTAGTGCTAACACAAAGGACTTTTGGGTTCCTAGATCTTTGTTGACTAACCGTGATGGACCCATCAAGCGGTGGGTACCAAAATATGCTTGACAAGCTTTGCAGGAAAAGGAGATGATATGAAGCCTTGGGGTGCTTAAGAGAGTTCATTCGACTCTTATCAACTCAAGCTATCAATCTTCAATGATCTTTATCCGTGATTGACCCAAGGTTATTCTTAAAATTACTACATCCTAAACTCATATCATCTTGAGGAAGATATTGATGTTGTAGGAAATAAAGAATTATCTTATGCGGAAAAAATCAAGGCCTACAACATGGAGGAAAGGCAAAGGATGGTAACACTTATCTTTTAAGTGCAAGTATTTTAGAATATCATTTCTTATGTGTCTTGTGTAGTCACATAAAAAAATTGAAGCACTTCAAATGCCTTTAAATTTATGTTACCATTCTTTGAAGAATTTCCTATCATATGGTAGATTGCATACTCATCATTTCCATCCTATGGCAATCTACATGCTTTAAATTGTTGAAAGTACCACATGGCATGTTTTTCGCTAAGTTATTCTATTATTGCCATGTTTCTAGATATAGAGAGATATTTCAGGTTCCTAAAAGAACAAGGTGTTATGTAAGGAATTCAAATCCTTAGGACACTTATAAAAGGAAAACTCTCTCTATAACTAGAATAGTGAGACTATTGATTTTATTTAAGTAACCCAAGTAGTCTCACTTGTAGAGAATAAGTTTCTCTTTGGAAGCATGTAATCTAACATGAAAAGAAAAATCAATCCAATATTTTATGATGTATTTCTACTTGCTCAAATTGGATATGATTCTTTCACATTTATCGCTTTCCAAATCATGAATTAGATTTATTCCTATAATCTCAAAGGATTATTTATGCTTGTTTTATGAGTTAAAATTGAGCATAACATCATCTATGGATAATCTAGTTCATGCTATGAAGTTTCCATGTTTTAGTAATCTAGCGCTTCATTCCTTATCAAAAATGGTTACAAAAATGGAAACTAGTGCTTGTGTTACTAACAAAGTATCTCTTGAGCCTACTTATGAATATCAAAAAAAAGTGCACAAGCCTCATGGGTTGTTCTTCACCCAAAAGAAGAAAGGTAGAAGCAAAGGTATGGGAACTCATCTTCTTAATCAAATTTAATTCCCATCTCAATGGCCATTTAATCTAAATTATCATATTCTACCCATGTGAGGAATAGATTCTTTATTGGACTCAAATCAACTAGATGTGCATTCAAATCTCATATTTTTAATGCTCATGTCCATTAGAATCTATTTAATGCCTTTGCGATATTTATATATGTTATCATATTGATTTGCTTCCAAGTAATGATTAACTAAATTCAATATGATAAAGTAAAATCCCCAATGATTATTAAAATGCTTAAAAGGTGCTCACTCATATTTCTCAAATGAAATGCACTAATGTTAAGGATTTTACTTCATGTCTGTGTGACTTATGAATGATGAACTGTCTATATTTTCTATCTAAAGAGATCATCTTTCATCATATACTCCCTTGTGCTATTAACATCTTTCTTGAGTATTTTCAATAAGTTTGAAAGGAAAGGAAACAACTACAAAGGGAGGACTCTCAAATGAAAGAGGAGGACATCAAGAACAACACCACCTACTTGGTTAATAAGGTCTACAAAAAAAATCAATGGTGTGGTTGTGAGTATTCTAAATACTTTCATTATGAGAATACTAGGCTTAAGTTGTTTATTGCAAAATTTATGAGCCTTGATCAAGATGTATAATGCTTCTCCCTATTTGTCTTTAAAGTAAATACATCCATTCAATTCAAATACTCGATGCATATCTTTAGGGGGAGTCTATTCTTATATCTTGATTTTGTTGAGACTATTGCTTTATCTCAGTAATTTCATATAGTCTCTTGCATGAGAATAAGTTTCTCATGAAGTATGCTACTATTTTTAAATTCTTGTCTTTCACTCTAAAGTAGCATATTTGCTGGATTCTCCTACTCTAAGCTTAATTGATAATCTAATGCGTATGTTGTTCTTTTGATCACATCTATTATTTGTTTGATCATTGAATGACTTCAATCAACAATCATGTTTCTTAGTGCCGTATATACTATCAATCGATATCTCTCTTGATATGCACTAAGTTAAAAGGAGAATTCATGATACATTTATGCAACTTGTGATCCATTTGATATATGCTAACAATAACTTGAAAAGATCACTAGTTGTAGAACTCTCTCTTGTGCAAAATATTTCCATATATTGTCATTAAGAATAGGTCTTAAGCATCTAAGACTAAGGACAAAGCACAATGAAGAGAGCGCCCCTATGTAAAGGTACAAAAAGGTAAAACTATCTCCTTTCATTTAAACTTGTACCTAAATCTTCCTTTTCTATACTCTCTTTACATATCTTGCTTGAAAGGAAGAGAAAGCATGTCCATGCATATCCCTGCTTCATATCAAGTTTAACTTCTCAAAAATTCATTCATGCTTTAATACATCTTTGTTGAAACTAGATGAAGTGATTTAATTGTCAAAGAGCTTAAAGCTTAACCTTGTAACGAGGATAAGCTGCCTTTATTCCAAAGGTGGATGGTCCTTAAGCCTCTTTGAATTCCTTAAGGGAAAATGCTTGAGATGTTTATAACATGCTTTCATAAGTGCATAAACTGTCATGAGCATCACACTTATAATATGACACAGTGCACTTCACATTCCGTATAATATAGATATGCTCTCATTAACCTAATTATGTGCAATTGGCATTTAAGGCCAAAATATATGTTCCTCTCCATGCACATATTTAGGGGGAGCAATCTATGTTATATAGAATTATGATCATGCTTAATTTGACATATCCTTTTGATCATATCTCTTTTATGTCTATGACTAATGTGTTTTCAAGTATATTCTCATGCTTAGTCATAGGATTGAAAGGGAAATGGAGTATTCGGCAAAGATGACGCTTCCACTCAACTCCATCGGTATTATCCACTCTTTGCCGGTATTCCGCATAGTTCTTCACTTTGGTATAATCTTCACTCATATCTCTATTTCAATTGAATATTTCAATTGTTTGCCAAAGGGGAGATGGTAGTTAGAAAAGGGCTTATATCTAACTCAAAGTATCTGTTTTTGGCGATTCATGCCAAAGGGGGAGAAAGTATTGGCCCAAAGCAAAAGGACCGCACCACCACCCTAATTTTTTAAAATTAATGATTTTCAAATTGGTATCTCTTTGTGTTCTTAAAGGGGGAGCAAGTAGTATTTTCAAAACTTGATATGTTAAAACCCTCTTGAACACTAAGAGGAGAATTGATTGAGTGGGAGTTTTGTTTAGTCAAAGGAAAAGCATTTGAAACAAGGGGACAAAATTTCAAATCTTGAAAATGCTTCGCAAAAATCTTATTCATTTACCTTTGACTATTTGCAAAAGGACTTTGAAAAGGATTTACAAAAAGAATTTGCAAAAACAAAACTTGTGGTGCAAGCGTGGTCCAAAATGTTAAAAATAAAGAAACAATCCATGCATATCTAGAAAGTAATATTTATTGGCTCAATTCTAAGCAACCTTTGCACTTACACTTTGCAAACTAGTTCAATTATGCACTTCTATACTTGCTTTGGTTTGTGTTGGCATCAATCACCAAAAACGGGGAGATTGAAAGGGAATTAGGCTTACACCTATTTCCTATAACTAATTTTGGTGGTTGAATTGCCCAACACAAATAATTGGACTAACTAGTTTGCCCAAGTTTATAAGTTCTACAGGTACCAAAGGTTCACCATAAGCCAATAAAAAGATCAAGAGAAAGGGTTCAAACAAAGGAGCTAGGGCCAACCGAAGGCACCCTGGACTGGTGCACCGGACAGTGTCTGGTGCACCAGGGAAGACCGACTTCAAACTCTTCACCTTCTGGAATTCTCGGAGCAGGCGCGCTATAATTCACTGGACTGTCCGGTGTACACCGGATAGTGTCTGGTTCTCCAAGAGAACGCGGCTCCGAACTCGGCAGCCTCGAGAATTCGCTTCGGCTGCTCCGCTAAATTTCACCGAACATGTCCGGTGTACACCGGACTGTCCGGTGTGACAGCGGGGCAACGGCTACTTCGGCGCCAACGGTCACCTGCAGGCGCATTAAATGCGTGCCAGAGCACGCAGAAGTCAAGCACGCGCGAGACGGCGCACCGGACACTCTACAGTACATGTCCGGTGCGCCACCGGACATCCAGTCGGGCCCAGCAGTCAGAGCTCCAACGGTCGGAACCCTAACGGTTGGGTGACGTGGCTGGCGCACCGGACATGTCCGGTGTGCACCGGACTGTCCGGTGCACCATGCGACAGACAGCCTTCACCAACGGCTAGATTTTGGTTGGTGGCTATAAATACCACCCCAACCGGCCACTTCAAGGTGTGGGAGCCCAAGCAACATTCCAAGTCATCTAGTTGACATACTCAAGCCCTCCCAACCACATATATTCATTGATCCATCCTATACACAAGATTTAGACCACTACAACCCACACAAGTGCCACAAAAGCAAGAGCAAGCAAAAGAAAGTCTCTTGTGTGTTTTAGCTCTAGTGCCTTGTGAGATTCATTGAGATATAGTGTGTGCTACATCTTCGTGTTCATTTGTGCGTGGAGTATTGACTCACATCGAACTTCCTCCAAAGTTTTGGAGGCTTGTAAAAGCTAGCAAGAGACACCAAAGAGTGTGGTGGTCCTTGCGGGATCGAGAGTGATCCTTGAGAAGAAGAAGAGCTCTCCGATCCTTGTGTGATTGGGGGAGAGAGGGAAAGGGTTAAAAAAGACTCGTTCTTAAGTGGACTCCTCAACGGGGACTAGGCCTTCGAGGGCCGAACCTCGGTAAAACAAATCACCCGTGTCCATTGTGTTTATTGCTTGTGATTTGTTTGTTTTCCCTTGCTCTAAGTTTTCTTGCACCATTATTTGCTAATATCATTTGGTGTTGCTTCAAGTTAAATTCCCATTTAGTGAAGCAACACGTTGCAAGAAAGAACTTGTTCTAGTGCTCTTCTCATCTAAGGCTTCTTGCTTTGTTATTCTATAACTTATTAGTTGTATTGATTTATCACTCCCGCATTATTTAGCAATACTCTTTTCAAGCAAGAACTTATTTTGTATACTCCTATATTTGTATATCTTGTTCTAACCACTAATCAAGGGATCTAGTTGGGGGATAAAGTTTTAATTTTTAGGTTTCGCCTATCCACCCCCCCCCCCCTCTAGGCGACTTTCAGAAAGGTAACTGGCATTTGGCACTAAATTTTGTACTGATAAAACTGTGTGATGCATCAGAATCAAAAAGAATGATTGCAGGATTATTCAAAACGGAAAAGATACCAGTCATGATGGGTGCTCCCTCTGGAATGTCAGCCATGGTGGTGAAGTTCAGCCTGCCTTGCCTTACTTGCACCTTCTGCCTCTTGACTTGATTCTGGTTGGAATTTTGTCCCTGCCTCTGCTGATTTCTGGGACAGTTCTTGGCATAATGCCCAGTGCTGCCACAAGTGAAACACTTGTTGTCATTGGCCTGACGGTACTGCTGTTGTGGCTGATTGTTGTTCCTCTGAACTGGAAGCTGAGAGCGGTTGGGTGCCTGCTGCTGTTGCTGAGGTCGAATCACCCAACGTCCTTGCTGCTGCTGAGGGCCCCTGTTCTGCGTGTCAGATACAATTCTGAAGCGCTGTGGCTGAGCTGAAGGTCCTGCCACAGGGGTCTTCCTCTTCTTTTCTACCTGACGAGTTGTGATGTAGTCCTCCTGAGAAATAGCCATGTTGACTAACTCATTGTAACTGTTGGCCCTGACGGTGTTGAGACGGTCCCGGAGCTTAGTGCTGAGGCCCCTCCTGAACCTGTCCCTCTTCTTCTCATCAGTGTCTGCATGGTATCCAGCATACTGACATTGGTCATTGAAAGCCTGAGCGTACTGCAACACAGTATGATTCCCCTGAGTGAGTGCCAGAAACTCATTAACCTTGCGATCCATAATGCCTGCTGGTATATGATGCCCTCTGAAAGCTGCCTTGAATTCTCTCCATTCCACCACGTGGCCAACGGGCTGCATAGCGAGAAAGTGGTCCCACCATGTTAGCGCGGGTCCGCGAAGTTGCTGAGTGGCAAAGCGAACTTTGGCAGCATCTGAACAATTGCCGGTAAGTAATGGGAATTTGGATTCCACTACCCTGATCCACACATCAGCATCAATTGGATCCTCTGCCCGAGTCAACAATGGCGGCTGAGTGCTGAGGAACTCCTGATATATGGCTGCTGCTGAGGGACGTTGATGGTGATCACCACCACCATAGTGCTGAGGTGGTGGCTGTCGCTGAGCCAACTGCCGCAGAATCTCATTCTGCTAAGCCATCAACTCTTGCATGGTAGGAGGCAGTGGCGGGGGTGGAGGAATGCGCTCATTCTGTCCACGATGCGCTCTTCCTGCCATCTGAAAAATTCAAGGATGCTCTCAACATTATACTTCCAATGTTAGGGTTTATACGTGGTGAAAGATTTGAAAGGGTAAAACCAATATTTTCTTGCGTAATTCATAAAAGATACTACTTGGCATAAAACCTTTCTTCATAAATTAAAGCTGACATCGATCATCATCCATACTTCCAAAAGAGTTTGTTATGATTACATCAGTGGTCCAAAGACTCAACTCTATCTAGCCTAGTACCCCAAGGGTGCAAAAGCTAAGCTAGCTTTGAGGAGTTCTACCGCCACACTCTTCTAACTCTATCCCTGCAACATAGTGAGCAAACGAGGCAACGCTCGACTCGGGGGAAGGTGGTCTCCCTGAGCCAGCAGTGTCCAAGCTGGATGCAGGCTCTGGCTCCTCTCCTCCCTTGATGTCGACATCCTCGTTGGCCTCCATGTCCTAGATCTCCTGGTGGTGCATATCCAAATGTTGGTTGGCTTCCGCAAGTTGTTGCTGAGTGTTTAGAAGCCGATCCTCAAGAACCTCAATGGTGTTCTCCCTGGTTCCCACTAGCTCCTCAAGCTCCTAGATCTCATTGGACAGTTGTTCCACCTGCAGGTCCTTTTCCACCAACTCTGTAAACAGGTTGTCGAGGACCATAATTAGGGGTACCCCCAAGAGTCCTAAAACTCGGCTGGTAAACACCATCATCACAAAGCTGCAAAGGCCTGATGGGCGCAATACAGGTCAAAGCTCCGTCCACTCAAGGAACGCAATCTCGCCTCGCCTGAGCCCAGCCTCGGGCAGGAACAGTAGACCCAGGCAGATTCACGCCTCGCCCGAGGGCCTCCTCAAGCAACGGGCGCACCTTCGACTCGCCCGAGGCCCAGTTCGGGCAGGCTTCGCAGAGAAGCAACCTTGGCCAGATCGCCTCGCCAGCCGACCGGATCGCAGGAGCATTCAATGCACGGATCGCCTAACACCTTATCCTGACACACGCTCCTCAGTCGACAAGGCCAAAGTGACCGCAGTCACTTCGCCCCTCCACTGGCTGACCTGACAAGAAAACAGCGTCTCATGCGCTGCTCCGACTGCTGTGCCACCCATCAGGGTGAGGCTGACAGCTGCTAAGTCCGGCCTCAGGTGCCATAGCAAGCTCCGCCTCGCCCGACCCCAGGGCTCGGACTCAACCTCGACCTCGGACGACGGTCTCCGCCTAGCCCGACCCCAGGGCTCGGACTCAACCTCGACCTCGGACGATGGACTCCGCCTCGCCCGACCCCAGGGCTCGGACTCAACCTCGACCTCGGACGACGGTCTCCGCCTCGCCTGACCCCAGGGCTCGGACTCAACCTCGACCTCGGAAGACGGTCTCCGCCTCGCCCGACCCCAGGGCTCGGACTCAGCCTCGACCTCGGAGGAGTCATCGCCTCGCCCGACCTTGGGCTCGGACCGACCACGCTACAGGGGGGCCCATCATTACCCTACCCCTAGCTAGCTCAGGATACGGGGAACAGGACCGGCGTCCCATCTGGCTCGCCCCGGTAAACAAGTAATGATGGCACTCCACGTGCTCCGTGACGACGGTGGTTCTCAGCCCCCTACGGAAGCAAGGAGACGTCAGCAAGGACCCGACAGCCCTGACAGCTGTGCTTCTACAGGGTTTAAGCGCTCCTCCGATGGCCACGACATCACATGAACAGGGCACCAACACCTCTCCGATAGCCACGTCGGCATGTACATAGGGCTCTGGCTCCTCTCTGCTAGACACGTTAGCACTCCGCTACACCCCCCATTGTACACCTGGGCCCTCTCCTTACGTCTATAAAAGGAAGGTCCAGGGCCCTCGTACGGGAAGGTGGCCGCGCGGGAGGATGGGCTGACGGACAGGCTCTCTCTCTCTCTCTCTCTCTCTCCCTCGCGAACGCTTGTAACCCCGTACTGCAAGCGCATCCGCCCTGGGCGCAGGACAACACGAGGCCGCGGTTCCCTTTCTTGTTCCCCCTTGTGTTTCGTCTCACGCCGACCCATCTGGGCTGGGACACGCAGCGACAATTTACTCGTCGGTCCAGGGACCCCCCAGGGTCGAAACGCCGACAGTTGGCGCGCCAGGTAGGGGCCTGCTGCGTGTTGATGAACAGCTTCCCGTCAAGCTCCAGATGGGTAGTCTCCATCAACCTCTCCAACCCGGGACGATGCTCCGTTTCGGGAGTCTCGAGTTCATGTCCCTCGACGGCAGCTACGACGTGGTACTCCTTCCTCCGTCGCGCGACAACGACAATGGCGGCCTCTAGCCCGCCCGCCCGCCGGCGGAATCGGCGACGTCTTCCCCGCGTGGCGGAAGAACGGCATCCGGATTTGTCCCGTCACCTTCCCCGCCGCAGGAGGAGGAGGCAGGGCAACCATAGCCAAGCGGGACGTGGCACCTTGTCGGCTGTCGAGCGAGTCGACGACGCCGGCGCCCCAGCGAGGGACACGTCGGGCGTCGACCTCGCGTTTGAGACGAAGACGGGCGTCGTTTCCCCGCAACACGCCAAACCTAAGTGGACAGATGATGCCAGCACGCTCACGAAGGACCTGCTGGGCGTTAGCCTCGTACCCGAGACAATGGTGCAGTTCGTCGCCGACGCGACTTCGTCACCACCCGTCGATCAAGAGGTACCGTCCTTTTCCATCCTGTGCCTTTTAGATTCAGCTTCGACCCACCAAGCGACCCCGCTTCGGTGGACGCTTTCATAAAGGCATATCCAGACTTTCTGGGGTACCATATGTGGTCCACCTGGGACCGACTGACGGTTGTCTCGACCTACGGGCCCCCGGATTCCGAGGAAGATGACGACCCCGACTCTGGTTGGGATTTCTCTGGGCTCCATGCTCCCAGTGCCATGCGGGACTTCATGACCGCATGTGACTACTGCCTCTCTGATTGCTCCGATGGTAGCCACAACCTCGGCGCCGAGGGCTGTGGCCCAAGTCGCGAATGTTTCCACGTCGATCTAGGGGGTCTCGACGAAGGCAATCACCTTGGTATGCCGGAGGACGGCGATCCCACTAGGCCTACGCCTCGCGTTGACATCCTTCTAGAGCTAGCTGTGGTCCCATTCCCTACGGAGGGTCAGGACGCACAGCTCGAGCAAATCCACGAGATGCAGGCCAGGCTCGACGAGGAAGCAGGACAACTTGTGCAGCTCCGGCAGAACATCGAGCAGGAGTGGGCAGGCCGAGCACTAGCCGGAGAAGCGCGTCATCTGCCCCAGGACGTCCAGCACCGCATCGCTGACGATGCCAGGGAAAGGCTGCCCCCAGCTTCCAGTGGGGTCGGCCAGAACCTGGCTGCAGCAGCAATACTACTTCGAGCGATGCTGGAACCATCCACCACCGAGGGGCGGCGTATCCAGGGAGAACTCAAGAATCTCCTGGAGGATGCCGCAGTCCGACGGGCCGAAAGCTCTGCCTCCCGAAGGCAGGGGTACCCCCGGAGCATCGTGCCGCGACTTCCCGTTTCATGAGGGAAGCCTCGGTCCACACCAGGCGCACGCGGGCCACAACGCCTGCAGCCCCGGGTCGCCTCGGCCACGAGCACCACCGCCATGACCGTCGAGCCCACCTCGACGAGAAGGTGCGCCGAGGCTACCACCCCAGGCATGGGGGACGCTACGACAGCGGGGAGGATCGAAGTCTCTCGCCCGAACCACTCGGTCCGCAAGCTTTCTGCTGGGCCATACGACGGGCGTCGTTCCCGACCCGGTTCCGAACCCCGACTACCATCACCAAGTACTCGGGGGAGACGAGGCCAGAACTGTGGCTCGCGGACTACCAGCTGGCCTGCCAGCTGGGTGGAACGGACGACGACAACCTCATCATTCGCAACCTCCCCATGTTCCTCTCCGACGCCGCCCGAGCCTGGCTGGAGCATCTGCCTCCTGCGCAGATCTCCAACTGGGACGACCTGGTCAAAGCTTTCGCTGGGAACTTCCAGGGCACATACGTGCGCCCTAGGAACTCCTGGGATCTCCGAAGCTGCTGCCAGCAGCCGGGAGAATCCCTGCGGGACTACATCCGGCGAATCTCGAAGCAGCGCACCGAGCTGCCCAACATCACCGACTCAGATGTCATCGGCGTGTTCCTCACCGGCACCACTTATCGCGACCTGGTGAGCAAGCTGGGTCACAAGACCCCCACCAGGGCGAGCGAGCTGATGGACATCGCCACCAAGTTCGCCTCTAGTCAGGAGGCGGTCAGGGCCATCTTCCGGAAGGACAAGCAGCCTCAGGGGCGCCCGCAGGAAGACGTCCCCGAGGCGTCCGCTTAGCGCGGCATGAAGAAGAAGGGTAAGAAGAAGTCGCAAGCGAAACGCGACACCGCCGACGCAGATCTTGTCGCCGCCGTCGAGCACAGGAACCCCCGGAAGCCTCCCGGAGGGGCCAACCTGTTCGACAAGATGCTCAAGGAGTCGTGCCCCTATCATCAGGGCCCCGTCAAGCACACCCTTGAGGAGTGCGTCATGCTTCGGCGCTACTTCCACAAGGCCGGGCCCTCGGCGAAAGGTGGCAGAGCCCGCGACAACGACAAGAAGGAAGGCGACAAGGCAGAAGAGTTCCCCGAGGTCCATGAGTGCTTCATGATCTATGGTGGGCAAGTGGCGAACGCCTCGGCTCGGCACCGCAAGTAGGAGCGCCGGGAAGTCTGTTCGGTGACGGTGGCGGCGCTAGTCTACCTAGACTGGTCCAACAAGCCCATCACCTTCAACCAAGGCGACCACCTCGACCGCGTGCCGAGCCTGGGGAAGTACCCGCTCGTTGTCGATCCCGTCATCAGCAATGTCAGGCTTACCAAGGTCCTCATGGACGGAGGCAGCAGCCTCAACATCATCTACGCCAAGACACTTGGGCTCTTGCAGATCGATCTGTCCACGATCCGGGCCGGTGCGGCGCCCTTTCACGGGATCATTCTCGGGAAGCGCGTCCAGCCCCTTGGGCAACTCGATCTGCCCATCTGCTTCGGGACTCCCTCCAACTTCTGAAAGGAAACCCTCATGTTCGAGGTGGTCGGGTTCTGAGGAACCTACCACGCAGTGCTGGGGAGACCATTCTACGCTAAGTTCATGGTCGTCCCCAACTACACCTACCCGAAGCTCAAGATGCCGGGCCCTAACGGGGTCATCACTGTCGGCTCCACGTACCGACACGCGTACGAATGCGACGTGGAGTGCGTGGAGTACGCTGAGACCCTCGCCAAGTCCGAGGCCCTCATCGCCGACCTGGAGAGCCTCTCTAAGGAGGTGCCAGATGCGAAGTGCCACACCGGCAACTTCGAGCCAGCAGAGGCGGTTAAGTCCGTCCCTCTCGACCCCAGCAACGACGACCCCAAGCAAGTCTGGATCGGCTCTGAGCTTGATCCCAAATAGGAAGCCGCGCTCGTCGACTTTATCCGCGCGAACGTTGAGGTTTTCACGTGGAGTCCCTCGGACATTCCCGGTATACCGAGGGATGTCGCCAAGCACTCGCTGGATATCCGAGCTGGAGCACGACCCGTGAAGCAGCCTCTGCGCCGATTCGACGAAGAAAAGCGCAGAGCCATAGGCGAGGAGATCCACAAGCTGATGGCTGCAGGGTTCATCAAAGAGGTATTCCATCCCGAATGGCTAGCCAACCCTGTGCTTATGAAAAAGAAAGGTGGGAAATGGCGGATGTGTGTAGACTACACTGGTCTAAACAAAGCATGTTCGAAGGTTCCCTACCCTCTGCCTCGCATCGATCAAATCGTGGATTCCACTGCTGGGTGCGAAACCCTGTCATTCCTCGATGCCTACTCAGGGTATCACCAAATCAGGATGAAAGAGTCCGACCAGCTCGCGACCTCTTTCATCACACCCTTTGGCATGTACTGCTATATTACTATGCCATTCGGTTTGAGGAATGCAGGCGCGACATACCAAAGGTGCATGAACCACATGTTCGGTGAGCACATTGGTCGAACGGTCGAGGCTTACGTCGATGACATCGTAGTCAAGACAAGGAAAGCCTCCGACCTCCTCACTGACCTTGAAACAACATTCAAGTGTCTCAAGGCGAAAGGCTTAAAACTCAATCCCGAGAAGTGTGTCTTCGGAGTCCCCCGAGGCATGCTCTTGGGGTTCATCGTCTCCGAGCGGGGCATCGAGGCCAACCCAGAGAAAATCGTGGCCATCACCAACATGGGGCCTATCAAGGACTTCAAAGGAGTACAGAGGGTAATGGGATGCCTTGCGGCTCTGAGCCGTTTCATCTCGCGCCTCGGCGAAAGAGGCCTGCCCCTGTACCGCCTCTTAAGGAAGACCGAGCGCTTCACTTGGACCCCCGAGGCCGAGGAAGCCCTCGGGAACTTGAAGGCGCTCCTTACAAGCACGCCCATCCTGGTGCCCCCCGCTGCCGGAGAAGCCCTCTTGATCTACGTAGCCGCAACCACTCAGGTGGTTAGCGCCGCGATCGTAGTCGAGAGACGAGAAGAAGGGCACGCATTGCTCGTCCAGAGGACGATCTACTTCATCAGTGAAGTACTGTCCGAGACCAAGATCCGCTACCCGCAAATTTAGAAGCTACTGTACGCGGTAATTCTGACGCGACGAAAGTTGCGACACTACTTCGAGTCTCATCCGGTGACTGTGGTGTCATCCTTCCCCCTGGGGGAGATCATCCAGTGCCGAGAGGCCTCAGGTAGGATTGCGAAGTGGGCGGTGGAGATCATGGGCGACACAATCTCGTTCGCTCCTCGGAAGGCCATCAAGTCCCAAGTCTTAGCGGACTTTGTGGCTGAATGGGTCGACACCCAGCTTCTAGCAGCTCCGATCCAACCGGAACCCTAGACCATGTTTTTCGACGGGTCGCTGATGAAAACAGGAGCGGGCGTGGGCCTGCTCTTCATCTCACCCCTCGGGAAGCAACTCCTCTACGTGCTGCGCCTCCATTTCCCGACGTCCAACAACGTGGCCGAGTACGAGGCTCTGGTTAATGGGTTGCGCATCGCCATCGAGCTAGGGGTTCGGCGCCTCGACGCTCGTGGCGACTCGCAGCTTGTCATCGACCAAGTCATGAAGAACTCCCACTGCCGCGACCCGAAGATGGAAGCCTACTGCGACGAGGTTCGGCGCCTGGAAGACAAGTTCTATGGGCTCGAGCTCAACCACGTCGCCCGACGATACAACTAGACTGCGGACGAGCTGGCTAAAATAGCCTCGGGGCGGACAACGGTTCCCCCGGACGTCTTCTCCCGAGACCTACATCAACCCTCCGTCAAGATCAACGACACACCCGAGCCCGAGAAGCCCTCGGCTCAGCCCGAGGCACCCTCGGCCGCCGAGGGTGAGGCACTGCGCATCGAGGAAGAGCGGAATGGGGTCCCGCCTAATCGAAACTGGTAGACCCCGTACCTGCAATATCTCCACCGAGGAGAGCTACCCCTCGACAGAGCCGAAGCTCGGCGACTGGCGCGGCACGCCAAGTCATTCGTCTTGCTGGGTGACGAGAAGGAGCTCTACCACCGCAGCCCCTTAGGCATCCTCCAGCGATGCATATCCATCGCCGAAGGTTAGGAGCTATTGCAAGAAATACACTCAGGGGCTTGCGGTCATCACGCTGCACCTCGAGCCCTCGTTGGAAACGCCTTCCGACAAGGTTTCTACTGGCCAACCACGGTGGCCGACGCCACTAGGATTGTACGCACCTGCCAAGGGTGTCAATTCTACGCAAGGCAGACACACATGCCCGCTTAGGCCCTGCAAACAATACCCATCACCTGGACGTTTGCTGTGTGGGGTCTGGACCTTGTCGGTCCCTTGCAGAAGGCACCCGGGGGCTTCACGCACCTGCTGGTCGCCATCGACAAGTTCTCCAAGTGGATTGAGGTCCGACCCCTAAACTGCATTAGGTCCGAACAGGCGGTGGCATTCTTCACCAACATCATCCATCGCTTTGGAGTCCCAAACTCCATCATCACCGACAACGGCACCCAGTTCACCGGCAGGAAGTTCCTGGACTTCTGCGAGGACCACCACATCTGGGTGGACTGGGCCGCCGTAGCTCACCCCATGACGAATGGGAAGGTAGAGCGTGCCAACGGCATGATTCTACAGGGACTTAAGCCGAGGATCTACAACGACCTCAACAAGTTCGGCAGGCGATGGATGAAGGAACTCCCCTCGGTGGTCTGGAGTCTGAGGACGACGCCAAGCCGAGCCACGGGCTTCACGCCGTTTTTTCTAGTCTATGGGGCCGAGGCTATCTTGCCCACAGACTTAGAACATGGTTCCCCAAGGACGAGGGCGTACGACGACCGAAGCAACCAGACAAGCCGAGAAGACTCACTGGACCAGCTGGAAGAAGCTCGGGACATGGCCTTACTACACTCGGCGCGGTATCAGCAGTCCCTGCAACGCTACCACGCCCGAGGGGTTCGGTCCCGAGGTCTCCAGGTGGGCGACTTGGTGCTTCGGCTATGACAAGACGCCCGAGGGCGCCACAAGCTCACTCCTCCCTGGGAAGGGCCGTTCATCATCGCCAAGATTTTGAAGCCCGGAACATACAAGCTGGCCAACAGCCAAGGCGAGGTGTACAGCAACGCTTGGAACATCCGACAG
Source organism: Zea luxurians (assembly GCA_029449295.1). NCBI lineage: Eukaryota > Viridiplantae > Streptophyta > Magnoliopsida > Poales > Poaceae > Zea > Zea luxurians. Next base: position 234,946,186 of record JAOPSE010000001.1, on the reverse strand, counting down.
CTACATCGCTTCTACCCTTAAGATGTTTTCAAGTCATTCATACGCCTCGTTCATACGCAAATAGAGTCTAACCGTCAAGGAAGGGTCAGCATTGCCTCGGCAAAGCCCGACCCTCCCTCGGGGGCTAGAAGGGGGGAACCCCCTCTACGTCAAAATTTTCCTCGGAAAAAGTCTTCCACCAAAACGACTTTCGTGTTTCCCGGCTATATCAGTAACAGAACCCCGAGAAATGAATAAGAGTGCATGTAAGCGGCAAGGCCGACCGAGCCGAGGGACTCCTACGCCTCCGGGATACGGATACCTCACTCGTCACCTACTGCGAAAAATAACTCTTACTTGGGTAAGCGAACCTGCTACTGACGAACAAGTCCGGATACGTGAAACAGGAGGAAAAGAGACACAGCTTTATATCACGACGACAAAGTATTCAGGCCTCGGCGGCCGCGAAAGACACATACGTGTTCAAAACAAACTGCTCCGGCAGAATCAAGCATCACCCGGGGGAGGAGCGGCACCCTCGGCTTCATCTCCAACCTCAGTGTCGTCTCCACCCTCGGTGAGATCGGCCCCGGCCTTAGATGGCGACGCGGGCGGAAGGATCTCCACTTCGAAGGAGGACGCCAACACCGCGCTTGGGCCCGCAACAGCCGTGTTTAGCCTCTAAACTTCGGCCAGGGCAGCTTCGTCTTCGTCGGGAAGGCAGTACCCCTCGCTGACCCGCTCGAGATCCACATCGTAGTGGGAAGCGAGCACGGCAAAGGCCCGCCTAACGCCGTGATGTAGCGCCTCGCGGAGTCTGCCGCGCGCGTGGTCACCCAAGGCTTGCAGGCGACTCTAGGGGGGAGCTTCCCGAGGGGACGTCGTCAAGACCAAAGACCCAGCAGAAGGCCGAGATAGCCTCGGACATGGCCACGCGGTCGGCCTCCTTCTGCTCAGCCGCTTGGGCAAGCGCCTTGGTGGACTCGTTGAGGGCAGACTCGAACTCTGCAAACAGCCAAAACAGAATTCTTCAAACACGAGTTGAAGAGTGAAGCTGAATCAAAATCTCAAAACAGCCAAGACATACCTTCAGCCCGGGCACGCTGCTCCGAGGCCGCGGCCTGGGCGGACCCGACGGCCACGGCCAGGTCCTGTGCAAGGGCTCCGGCCCTGAGCAGACGCCTCGGCTAGCTGGCCTCCAAGGGCCTCAGCCCGGCTTTCAGCCTCGGCAGCCCGGCTCTGAGATTGGTCCCGCTCACCGATGACCTGGCCAAGCTCCAATTGCCGCCGCTTCGCCTCTGCGCGTGCCGCCTCTGCCTTCGACCCCAGCTCGTCACAGAGCAACCGAAGGTCCGCCGCCTCAGCGCTCCGTTAGGAGAGGCGCTCGGTAGCCTCGGCAAGCGTGGTCCTCAGGAACAGCAACGAACCCCAAACGTCGGCCTCGCGGCGGATGAACAATGACTTGGCGGTGCTTAGATCCGTCAAATCCTGAGGAAAAGAAGCAGGGCGTCACAAAGAGTGCCCCGGTCACGCGAAAGGTATGCCTAAAATCCTTACCTGGAGGATCCTGGGAACGTTCCTAGCAAGGACCTCCATGGTCGACCGAAGCGACCACATCGCTGCCTCGGCACACTCGCGGAGCTCGTCCCGAGACTGCTCCTCCCGCTCATCGTCAAGAACGAAGAGGGGCTTCGAGGCACCACGGGTCCAGAACCGGAGCACCTCTCCACGCCGCTCATTGGGACCGCGCCGCGCGAGGATGAGGTCGCCACTCCCCAGGATGGGCCGCGGTTCAGCGCCCCCCTCCTCCAAGGCGTCAGCACCCCCTGCGGTCGGCGCATCGGGTACCTCCTCGACTAAGGGGGCAAGCTTCCGATCACCAGCCTCGGGCAGCAGCGCCTCAGCCATCTCAGCATCGGCGGCGACGGATGGCTCCATGGGCAGAACGGTAATAGCCTCGGCAGAGGCTGGTGCCGGCGTCGGCAACAAGTCAGGTGGTGCAAAGGCCGCGGCCGCGCCAGCAGTCTCCCCCGGCACGATGGCAGCCTCAGCAGAGGGGTCAGCCTGAGGGGCTTGCCCCACGGCAACCCATGCCGCCTGAGCCCCCCGCTTTGGGGCAACTTGTGAGGAGGCCAGCCGACCGACGTGGCCCGGTGCGGCACTGGCTGCAGAGACCAACTCCGTCTTGAGGACCTTCCGGGGAGCCAGACCGGTCGAGCCGTGCCTCCGTTTGCTGGGAGGAAAAGGAAAAGCAGGATCAGGACACACGAAGAAGGAGTCGGGACAGAGGTATCTTAAGATACTTACCCACTCCGGACCAAGGCCAATCGTGCCTGCGGGGAGGCCCCTCAGGCCTCGGCCCCCGCGGGCGCTGCCAAGGTTTGCCCTGCTGCCGGCTTCGGCACCATCCCCGCCTCGGGCGCCTGAGGCACCGAAGGGACGGTCTGCCCAGGCACAGTCACAACGACCTGAGGACCAACCTCCTGTGCGGCCGGCACGGGCGACTGCTCTTGGGGGATAGGCGGGTCGGCCTGACCCCCCGGGGTCACCTCAACTACCTCGGCCAAGGGGTCAAGTACCCCCTCGGCCTGCCCCTGTTCTTCGGACCGGGACCCTGATGTCCCGGCCCCGGATACCGATGGCGCCAGCCCAATCGGGGCTGGCTCGACGACCCCTGGCCCAGCCTCAGATTCGGGCTGAGGCCAAGGCGGGCCGCCATGTCGTCGTCTTCGTCATCATCATCGTCGTCATCGTCGCTAGGCGTCTCCGGCGACGGCTCCCTCGGAAGCTCGTCTCTCTCCTGCTTCCGACGACGCCTCTCCAAGGCGTCCCGAGCCCGCATCCGCTTGCGAGCCCGAGCCTTTTTCGCTTCCTTCTTGTCGGGGACCATAATTAGGGGTACCCTCAAGACACCTAATTCTCAGCTGGTAACCCCCATCAGCATAAAGCTGCAAAGGCCTGATGGGTTTGATTAAGTCAGGGATCAGTCCACACGAGTGACTTGACCACGCCACGCCCGAGCCTAGCCTCGGGCGAGGGCAGCCGACCCTAAGATGACTCCGTCTCGCCTGAGGTCTCCTCTTTCACGGCAGGCGCATCCCCGGCTCGCCCTAGGCCCCGCCTCCGATAAGGAGAAACCCTGACTAAATCACCGCACCAACCGACCGAGTCACCGGGGCGTTTAACGCAAAAGGTAAGACCGACGGGCGGCCAGACTTCGCCAGTGGTGCCATAGTAGACTCCGCCCGACCCAGGGCTCGGACTCAGGCTAAGGCCTCGGAAGACGGCGAACTCCGCTCCGCCCGACCCAGGGCTCGGACTCAGGCTAAGGCCTCGGAAGACGGCGAACTCCGCTCCGCCCGACCCAGGGCTCGGACTCAGGCTAAGGCCTCGGAAGACGGCGAACTCCGCTCCGCCCGACCCAGGGCTCGGACTCAGGCTAAGGCCTCGGAAGACGGCGACCTCCGCCTCGCCCGATCCAGGGCTCGGACTCCGCCTCGGCCTCTGCCGAATAATCTCCGCCTCGCCCGACCAGGGCTCGGACTCTGTCTCTGTCTTGCAGGACGGACTCGGCCACAGCCTCGGAGGAGCCTCCACGACGCCCGACCTAGGATACGAGACCGCCACGTCAACAGGAAGCGTCATCATCACCCTGCCCCGAGCCGACTTGGGTCGCAGAGAACAAGACCGGCGTCCTATCTGGCCAGCTATGCCAGATAGGCCATGATGGCGCCCCGCTAGATCATGACGACGGCGGCTCCCAGCTCCCTTACGAAAGCAGGAGAACGTCAGCAAGGACCCAGCCACCTCGACAGCTGTCCCCCCGTCCAGGCTCCGTTACTCCTCCAACAGCCACGACGCCACTCCAACAGGGTGCCACGATCTCTCTGGCTGCCACCTAGGGCATGTACATAGGGCGCTAGCTCTCCCTCGCTAGACACGTAGCACCTCGCTACACCCCCATCTTGTACACCTGGACCCTCTCCTTACGACTATAAAAGGAAGGGCCAGGGCCTTCTTAGAAAGGGTTGGCCTCGCGGGGACGAAAGGCAGGGGCAGGCGCTCTCTCGGGGCCGCCCTCTCCCTTCACCTCGTGCGGACGCTTGTAACCCCCTACTGCAAGCGCACCCGACCTGGGCGCGGGACGAACACGAAGGCCGTGGGAATTTCTCCGACTCCCTCGCGATCCGGCTCCGGCCACCGACCTCTCTCTCACTCCGTTCCCCCCTTTGCGCTCGCTCCACGCGCTCGACCCATCTGGGCTGGGGCACGCGGCACTCTCACTCGTCGGCTCGAGGACCCCCCGGTCTCGGAACGCCGACAGTTGGCGCGCCAGGTAGGGGCTGCGCTGCGTGTTGACGTTCGATTTCCCGTCAAGCTCCAGATGGGCAGTCTCCAACAACCTCTTCAACCCGGGACGGTGCTCCGTTTCGGGAACCTCGAGTTCATCTCGCTCGACGGCGACTACGACATGATACTCCTTCCACCGCCGCGCGACGGCGACATTGATGGCGGACAGCCCGCCCGCTGGCGGCGGAATCAACGACGTCTTTCCCGCGTAGGGGAAGGACAACTTTCGAGCTCGCCCCATCCTCTCCCTCGCCGTCGAAGGAGGAGGAGGCAGGGCAACCGGGGCCGAGCGGGAGGCCGCGCTCCGACGGCTGTCGGGCAAATCGACATCCCCGGCGCCTCGACGGAGGACACGCCAAGCGTCGCCCTCGCGTTCAAGGCAGACGCGAGCGCCATCCCCCCGCAACACGTCGACTCCGAGCAAGTGGACGACGCCAGCACGCTCACGGAAGGCCTGCAGGACGTCGCCCTCGGACCCAAGACGACGACGCGGTCAGCCCCCGACGCTGACTTCATCGCTCCTCGTCAACAAAAAGGTATCGACTGCTACCCATCTTTCGTTATTTCGACTCGGCCTCAGCCCGCCTGGCGATCTCGCTTTGGCGGGCGCTCACATTGAGGCGAGTGCAACCTCTCTGGGGTTTCCTGTGCGGTCGCCTTGGGACCGATTGACGGGTGTCTCGACCTACGGACCCTCTGGGTCCGAGGAAGACGACGACCCCAGCATCTGCTGGGATTTCTCCGGATCTGGCAGCCCTAGTGCCATGCGGGACTTCATGACCGCATGTGACTACTGCCTCTCCGACTGTTCCGACGGCAGCCGCAGCCTTGGCGACAAGGACTGCGGCCTGAGTCGCGAATGTTTCCACATCGAGCTAGGGGATCCCTCCGGAGGCGGCTGTCTCGGCATGCCGGAGGATGGTGATCCCCCTAGGCCAGCGCCTCGCGCGGACATCCCGCGGGAGCTAGCTGTGGTCCCCGCTTCGGCGGGAGGTCACGACCCACAGCTCGAGCAAGTCCGCGGGGCGCAGGCCGGGTTCGATGAAGGAGCAGGAGCGCTCGAGGCAATCCGTCAGAACATCGGGCAGGTATGGGCGAGCCAACCCCCGGCCGGAGGAATACGTCACTTGCCCCAAGGTCTCCAGCACCGCATCGCCAACGATGCCAGGGACAAACCGCCACCCGCATCCGGCGGGACTGGCCAGGACCTGGTCGCTGCAGCAATGCTCCTCCGCGCGATGCCGGAGTCATCAACCACCGAGGGACGGCGGATCCAGGGAGAACTCAGGCATCTCCTGGAAGGCGCTGCGGCCCGGCGGGCAGAGAGCTCTGCCTCTCGAAGGCGGGGATACACCCCGGATCCTCGTGCCGCGACTTCCCGACTCACGCGGGAAGCCTCGGTCTTCACCGGGCGCACGCGCAACACCGCGCCTGCGGCCCCGGGCCACCTCGGCGACGAGCACCCTCATCGTGACCGTCGGGCACGCCTCGACGAAAGGGTGCGCCGAGGCTACCACCCCAGGCGTGGGGGACGTTATGACAGCGGGGAGGATCGAAGTCCCTCGCCCGAACCACCCGGTCCGCAGGTCTTTAGCCGAGCCATTCGGCGGGCGCCGTTTCCGCCCCGATTCCGACCCCCGACTACTATCACGAAGTACTCGGGGGAGACGAGACCGGAATTGTGGCTTGCAGACTACCGCCTGGCCTGTCAGCTGGGTGGGACGGACGATGACAACCTCATCATCCGAAACCTCCCCCTGTTTCTCTCCGACACCGCTCGTGCCTGGTTAGAGCACCTGCCCCCGGGGCAGATTTCCAACTGGGAGGATCTGGCCCAGGCCTTCGCCGGGAACTTCCAGGGCACGTACGTGCGCCCCGGGAATTCCTGGGACCTCCGAAGCTGTCGGCAATTGCCGGGAGAGTCCCTTCGGGACTACATCCGGCGGTTCTCGAAGCAGCGCACCGAGCTGCCCAACATCACCGACTCCGATGTCATCGGCGCGTTCCTCGCCGGCACCACCTGCCGCGACCTGGTAAGCAAGTTGGGTCGCAAGACCCCCACCAGGGCGAGCGAGCTGATGGACATCGCTACCAAGTTCGCCTCCGGCCAGGAGGCGGTAGAGGCCATCTTCCGAAAGGACAAGCAGCCCCAGGGCCGCCCGTCGGAAGATGCTCCCGAGGCGTCTGCTCCGCGCGGCGCCAAGAAGAAAGGCAGGAGGAAGTCGCAAGCGAAACGCGACGTCCCCGATGCTGACCTTGTCGCCGCCGCCGAGCGCAAGAACCCTCGGAAACCCCCCGGAGGTGCAAACCTCTTCGACAAGGCACTCAAGGAGACGTGCCCCTACCATCAGGGGCCCGTCAAACACACCCTCGAAGAGTGCGTCATGCTTCGGCGTCACTTCCATCGGGCCGGGCCACCCACCGAGGGTGGCAAGGCTCACGACGACGACAAAAGGGAGGATCACCAAGCAGGAGAGTTCCCCGAGGTCCGCGACTGCTTCATGATCTACGGAGGGCATGTGGCAAATGCCTCGGCTCGGCATCGTAAGCAAGAGCGTCGGGAGGTCTACTCGGTGAAGGTGGCGGCGCCAGTCTACCTAGACTGGTCCGACAAGCCCATCACCTTCGACCAGGACGACCACCCCGACCACGTGCCGAGCCCGGGGAAGTACCCGCTCGTCGTCGATCCTGTCATTGGCGACGTCAGGCTCACCAAGGTCCTGATGGATGGGGGCAGCTGCCTCAACATCATCTACGCCGAGACTCTCAAGCTCCTGCGCGTCGACTTGTCGTCTGTCCGAGCAGGCGCTGCGCCCTTCCACGGGATCATTCCCGGGAAGCGTGTCCAGCCCCTCGGACAACTCGACCTCCCTGTCTGCTTCGGAACACCCTCCAACTTCCGAAGGGAGACTTTGACGTTCGAGGTGGTCGGGTTCCGAGGGACCTACCACGCGGTGTTGGGAAGGCCATGCTACGCGAAGTTCATGGCCATCCCCAACTACACCTACCTGAAGCTCAAGATGCCGGGCCCCAACGGGGTCATCACCGTCGGCCCCACGTACAAACACGCATTCGAGTGCGATGTGGAGTGCGTGGAGTACGCCGAGGCCCTCGCCGAGTCCGAGGCCCTCATTGCCGACCTAGAAAGCCTCTCCCGAGAGGTGCCGGATGTGAAGCGGCATGCCGGCAACTTCGAGCCAGCGGAGACGGTTAAGGCCGTCCCTCTCGACCCCTGTGGCGACGCCTCCAAGCAGATCCGGATCGGTTCGGGGCTCGACCCCAAATAGGAGGCAGTGCTCGTCGACTTTCTCCGCGCAAACGCCGACGTTTTCGCGTGGAGTCCCTCGGACATGCCCGGCATACCGAGGGAAGTCGCCGAGCACTCGCTGGATATTCGGGCCGGGGCCCGACCGGTCAGACAGCCTCTGCGCCGATTCGACGAGGAAAGGCGCAGAGTGATAGGCGAGGAGGTCCACAAGCTGATGGCAGCAGGGTTCATTAAAGAGGTATTCCATCCCGAATGGCTTGCCAACCCTGTACTTGTGAGGAAAAAAGGGGGGAAGTGGCGGATGTGTGTAGACTACACTGGCCTCAACAAAGCATGTCCAAAGGTCCCCTACCCTCTACCTCGCATCGACCAAATTGTGGACTCCACAGCAGGGTGCGAAACCCTGTCTTTTCTCGATGCCTACTCAGGGTATCATCAAATCAAGATGAAAGAGTCCGACCAGCTCGCGACTTCTTTCATCACGCCCTTCGGCATGTACTGTTATGTCACAATGCCGTTCGGGTTGAGGAACGCGGGTGCAACGTACCAGCGGTGCATGAACCATGTGTTCGGCGAACACATTGGTCGCACGGTCGAGGCCTACGTCGACGACATCGTGGTCAAGACGAGGAAAGCCTCCGACCTTCTCTCCGACCTCGGGCTGACATTCCGGTGTCTCAAGGCGAAGGGCGTCAAGCTCAATCCCGAGAAGTGCGTCTTCGGGGTGCCCCGGGGCATGCTCTTGGGGTTCATCGTCTCCGAGCGGGGCATCGAAGCCAATCCGGAGAAGATCGCAGCAATCACAAACATGGGACCTATCAAGGACTTAAAAGGCGTACAGAGGGTCATGGGATGCCTCGCGGCCTTGAGCCGCTTCATCTCGCGCCTCGGCGAAAGAGGCCTGCCCCTGTACCGCCTCTTAAGGAAGGCCGAATGCTTCACTTGGACTCCCGAGGCCGAAGAAGCCCTCGGGAGCCTGAAGGCACTCCTCACACGGGCGCCCATCTTGGTACCCCCAACTGATGGAGAGACCCTCCTGGTCTACGTCGCCGCAACCACTCAGGTGGTCAGCGCCGCGATCGTGGTCGAAAGGCAGGAAGAAGGGCATGCTTTGCCCATTCAGAGGCCAGTTTACTTCGTCAGCGAAGTGCTGTCCGAGACCAAGACCCGCTACCCACAAATCCAGAAGCTGCTATATGCTGTGGTCCTGACGAGGCGAAAGTTGCGACATTACTTCGAGTCCCATCCGGTGACTGTGGTGTCATCCTTCCCCCTGGGGGAGATCATCCAGTGCCGAGAAGCCTCGGGACGGATCGCAAAGTGGGCGGTGGAAATCATGGGCGAGGCGATCTCGTTCGCCCCTCGGAAGGCCATCAAGTCCCAGGCACTGGCGGATTTCGTAGCCGAATGGGTCGATACCCAGTTACCAACGGCTCCGATCCAACCAGAACTCTGGACCATGTTTTTCGACGGGTCGCTGATGAAGACGGGAGCTGGCGCGGGCCTGCTTTTCGTCTCGCCCCTCGGAAAACACCTACGCTACGTGCTTCGCCTCCATTTCCCGGCGTCTAACAATGTAGCTGAGTACGAGGCTCTGATCAACGGGTTGCGAATCGCCATCGAGCTAGGGGTTCGACGCCTCGATGCACAGCGGCGACTCGCAGCTCGTCATCGACCAAGTCATGAAGAATTCCCTCTGCCGCCACCCGAAGATGGAGGCCTACTGCGAAGAGGTTCGACGCCTGGAGGACAAGTTCAACGGGCTCGAACTTAACCACATCGCCCGACGCTATAACGAGACTGCGGACGAGCTGGCGAAGATAGCCTCGGGGCGGACAACGGTTCCCCCGGACGTCTTCGCCCGGGATCTGCACCAACCCTCAGTCAAGATAGGCGACGCGCCCGAACCCGAGGCACCCTCGGCCTCGTCCGAGGTGACCTCGGCTCAGCCCAAGCCGTCCTCGGCTCAATCCGAGGAACCCTCGGGGCCTGAGCGCGAAGCGCTGCACGTCGAGGAGGAGCGGAACGGGGTCGTGCCAGATCAAGATTGGAGGACCCCGTACCTGCAATATCTCCGCCGAGGAGAGCTGCCCCTCGACCAAACCGAGGCTCGGCGGGTAACGCGACGAGCAAAATCGTTCGTCCTGCTGGGCGACGAGAAGGAGCTCTACCACCGCAGCCCCTCGGGCATCCTCCAGCGATGCATCACCATCGCCAAGGGTCAGGACCTCCTGCAGGAAATACACTCGGGGGCTTGCGGTCATCATGCAGCACCTCGAACCCTCGTCGGGAATGCTTTCCGCCAAGGCTTCTACTGGCCAACGGCGGTGGCTGACGCCACTAGAATTGTCCGCGCCTGCGAAGGGTGCCAATTCTATGCGAAGCAGACCCACCTGCCCGCTCAGGCTCTGCAGACGATACCCATCACCTGGCCCTTCGCTGTGTGGGGTCTGGACCTCGTCGGCCCACTGCAGAAGGCACCCGGGGGCTACACGCACCTGCTGGTCGCCATCGACAAATTCTCCAAGTGGATCGAGGTCCGACCCCTAAGCAGCATCAGGTCCGAGCAGGCGGTGGCATTCTTCACCAACATCATCCATCGCTTCGGGGTCCCGAACTCCATCATCACCGACAATGGCACCCAGTTCACCGGCAAAAAATTCTTGGATTTTTGCGACGATCACAACATCCGGGTGGACTGGGCCGCCGTAGCTCACCCCATGTCGAATGGGCAAGTGGAACGTGCCAATGGCATGATTCTACGGGGGCTTAAGCCTCGGATTTACAACAGTCTCAACAAGTTCGGCAAGCGATGGATGAAGGAACTCCCCTCGGTGGTCTGGAGCCTGAGGACGACTCCAAGCCGAGCCACGGGTTTCACGCCGTTCTTCCTGGTCTACGGGGCCGAGGCAATCCTGCCCACGGACCTGGAATACGGTTCCCCGAGGACGAGGGCTCACGACGAAGAAAGCAACCAAGCCAGCCGAGAAGACTCGCTGGACCAGCTGGACGAGGCTCGGGACAGGGCCCTACTCCACTCAGCGCGGTATCAGCAGTCCCTGCGACGCTACCACGCCCGAGGGGTTCGACCCCGAGATCTCCAGGTGGGCGATCTGGTGCTTCGGCTGCGGCAGGACGCCCGAGGGAGGCATAAGCTAACGCCCCCCTGGGAGGGGCCGTTCATCATCGCCAAAGTTCTGAAGCCCGGAACTTACAAGCTGGCCAACAGTCAAGGCGAGGTCTACGGCAACGCTTGGAACATCCAACAGCTACGTCGCTTCTATCCTTAAGAATGTTTCCAAGTTGTTCTTATATCCCGTACACACGCGAAGTTTAGTCAACAAGGAAGGGTCGGCCTCGCCTCAGCGGGGCCCGACCCTCCCTCGGGGGCTAAAAGGGGGTTAACCCCCTCTGCGTCAAAATTTTCCTCGAACAAAAAACCTCTTTTACCAGAACATCTTTCGTGCTTTTTGACTACTTCGAAAAGTGGGTCCTAGAAACGACGGGGTACACGTAAACAGCCAAGGCCGACCGAGCCGAGGGACTCCTACGCCTCCGGGATACGGATACCTCACTCGTCACCTTCTGTGATAAGTAACTCGCGTTCGGATAAGGTGACTCCGCGGATCGAATGAGTCTTTACGTACGGAGGCTCTTCTGTTGAAGCAGGTTCTTCGAGCCTTCTCGACCGAGTCGGTGACAGGGCCTCATGGATGGGTAAAAGTACGCGTAAGCGGCGAGGCCGACCGAGCCGAGGGACTCCCACGCCTCCGGGATACGGATACCTCACTCATCACCTCCCGCGAGAAGCAACTCTTGCTCGCACTAACATCCCTGCTACCGACAAAAAGTCCAGATACTCGAAGCAAGAGGAAAAGAGACACAGCTTTATAACGCGACAAGGGCGTGTGTTCTGGCCTCAACGGCCGCACAAGGCCCACGCTACAGAACGACTTGACCCTGCAGGCGCGGACCTCGGCGCTGGAAAAGGGTGACGACACCCTCGGCATCAGCAGCACCTTCGGCAAGACCCGACCCGGCCTCGGGTGGCCACGCGGTCCGAAGGCCTCCGCTCCAAAGGACGACGTCGACACCGCGCTCGAGCAAACTCCGCCAGAGGCTTCCCCGAGAATCCGGCCCAAGCGGACGGCTCGGCCGGTCACCTCCGGGGCCTCGGTCGACCCCTTCCGAGGGCGCCAGCTCGGTCCGAGGCCTCGGCCAATCAACTCCGGCGCCGAGCCTGCCAGCAGACGACCCAGCTGGGCTCCGGCCAACCAGGTTCCATTTCCGAGCCAACAACGCCTCTGCTTGCGCTGATATCGCTACCCCTGGCCTCGGCTCGTCGAAGAGCGACCGAGGGGTCTTTTTAACTAAGCTAGAAGAGCCTCGGACAACAGGTCCGACCGAGCCGAGGGATTCCTACGCCTCCGGGATACGGATACCTCACTCGTCACCTGGACACGGGGCGACTCATGCTTGGTGAAGCGATTCAGACAATCGATAGGCAAGTCTTATTGCTCAGAAATGAGGAAAAAACACGGCTCTGTGCTGGAGTTACAAACATGTTCAGGCCCCGAAAGCCGAAATGAACAAAAAGCCCGGCACTCGAAGTGCCATTACAAACGGAACTCCGGTTCCGTCTCCGCAGGTACGAACAACCCCACTCGACGGGGGTGGACCTGCGGAGCAACAGGAGACCGACGAACGGCACGTCGCCGACCGCCCCGACAGCGGCAACGACGACGAAGACTTCTGCCCCGGGGAGTCGAACAGCAGCAGTGATGGCCTCAGGGCGGATACTGCTGCTAGGAGGCCCCCACCCTCGCCCAAACTCGAGAGGCAAGGACGGGCAGAAGGCCGTAGAGTTGGAGGTCGGCCCATGGCCAACATGGGCTGTCGCGCCGGCGGAAGAACCTCTTCCAGCTGCCGTGGCGGGAGGCGGCACCGGGAGCGATTCCGAAACTGCTCGGCTCAGAGAGCCGGGCACGGTGCAGCTGTTAGCGCCACAGGCGACTCCCGCCCTTCCCCCCGATCACTGAGGGAAGGAGCGAGCCACCGCCCGCGCGGAGACCGACCCCAACTCGGTACACGCCCCTCCTCAGCCCTGGTGATGAAAATCCTTGAGGCTGAGGAAGGGGCGGATACCGCAGCCCGGCTCGCTTTCCCCCACCATCGAGCCGGAGGTCGCCTTCTCGGGCGATCGCCGGTGGAGGGGTGCAGCCGGGCTGCATGATGAAAATCCTTGAAGCCGAACGATGGCTGAAAGGTACCAACCCCCGCGGGGTCGCGTTCCTCCGACGATGGAGCGAAAAGACGGCGGTTCCCCCCATCCGGGGGCCTGGAAGATGGAGAGACACAATGCATAAGGGAGAAAGGAGACATGGTCGCCTCACGAAGGGGGTCGCCCTCCTTTTAAAGGCAACTCCCCCTGCTAGCGCCCTCAACCGTCACGGGCTGAGTCTTCTCCAACACACCTCCAAGGCCCTTCCCCGCGGCGCGGGGGCTGGGGCCCGCCTGTCATGAAGACCAGCTCCAAGCAGAGGGAGTCAAATCGCCGCGCACGACGCACGCAACCGCCCAGCGGTTACAAGTAACCCTCCACTTTTGCCCAGGCCAACGGGCAAAGGGGGCGAGCGGCCATGCAAGCGGCATGCAACCACGCCAAGTGGACGCGCCTCCCCGACTCCTGACAGGCCAGCGCGATGGCTCAAGACCACGCGTCGTTCAACCGGCGCGCTAGGCGCTGCATGCGAACCGCTGCGCCTCTCGCTCCACCACCGCACCTCCTCGATTGCGGAACCGATACCGCGACTCGAGGCCGCCCAGCCTGCGATCCAGCGGCGCCAGCCTGGCGCAGCGGTCAAACGCGGTCAAAAATGGGCCGGCAGTAATGACGGTGGCAGGCGTGTGAGGGCAGCGGTTACGCCATCGGCCAGGCTCACGTCCCATCCGGGGGCAGCAAGAGAACCCTTCTCACGGCGTGAAGACGACACGTCCGTGACCCGTACCTCGAACGGCCCGCGCGCGCACAACGGCGACCTCGCCAACTACTCACCCCAAGCGCATTAACTCCACGGCGAAATAGGTGACGTTTCTGGCAGGGGCAGCTGGCGGCGCTTCGCCTCCGCCAAAAACGGCCACGCCGAGAAAGGTACGCCACGAAGTTCAATTTCGAATCCCTTTTCCTTTTCCTTCTTTCTCTATCTCTTGCAACAGGGACCGAGAAGGGGGATAACCCCAAAGGGATCCTTCCCCGTGAAGGAACTAGGCCCCGAGCCTCCCTACTGATCAGGGGTTCGAAGGCTGGCCCCCCGAAGGGTTCAACAGCCGCCTCAGATCGCGTGGGCCCGACACCCACTACTGGTCAGGGGTTCGAAGGTCGGCCCCCGAAAGGTTCCATGACCGCCTCAGGCTACTAGGGCTCCGTGCCCCCTACTGATCAGGGGTTCGAAGGCTGGCCTGTCGAAGGGTTCACAGCCGCCTCAGACGCCGAGCGAGGGATGACCAGGGGTACGTTCGATACATAACCAAGGCTCGGGCTGCGCTCCCGAGGTACCCTAGGACATTTCCGAGACCAGCGGGAACGACTCTGTAACGGAATCCCATCGGAGGGAGGCAACGAGCCCTCGGACCCCGTCGCTAGGGGACCGGGTCCGGCAGATCACCCGCAGGTACTTTTGGGCGTGCCTCCGGGCCCCTAGCCGACCCCTAACGAACGGGGCACGGACGTCCACTCGGATTACCCGATCGCAGCTCACCGGAGACACCATGTTCGGTGCCCATCGAGGGTAACATGGCGCACTCCCCCCCTCCTCCTTGCGGAAAGGCGACGTAGGGGCGTATATAAAAAGTCGAGTCTGTCCCTGATCGTCCTCTCGCTCCGTGCGAAGGCTCGGGGGCTGCTCTCGCAAACCCGGCTCCGGCCGAACCGTTGACAGCGTCAACATACCAGCCCGAGAACTTGGGCCCCGACAGTGCACCTGGGTTACGCCCTGCTCGCATGAGGGAACCGCTAGTCACGCCGAAGCATTGCGCAAGGCATTAAGACCTCGAAGGAGTGAAACCACTCCTCCGAGGCCTCGGGGGCTACACCCGGCGGGTGCGCTCGCGCGCACCCACCGGAACAAGGTACCTCCGAGAAAGGCTGGTCCCCTTGCAAAAAAGTGCGATGCAAGCCTCCAAGCGAGTGTTAACACTCTCTTCGAGGCTCGGGGGCTACTGTCGGGGACCATAATTAGGGGTACCCTCAAGACACCTAATTCTCAGCTGGTAACCCCCATCAGCATAAAGCTGCAAAGGCCTGATGGGTTTGATTAAGTCAGGGATCAGTCCACACGAGTGACTTGACCACGCCACGCCCGAGCCTAGCCTCGGGCGAGGGCAGCCGACCCTAAGATGACTCCGTCTCGCCTGAGGTCTCCTCTTTCACGGCAGGCGCATCCCCGGCTCGCCCTAGGCCCCGCCTCCGATAAGGAGAAACCCTGACTAAATCACCGCACCAACCGACCGAGTCACCGGGGCGTTTAACGCAAAAGGTAAGACCGACGGGCGGCCAGACTTCGCCAGTGGTGCCATAGTAGACTCCGCCCGACCCAGGGCTCGGACTCAGGCTAAGGCCTCGGAAGACGGCGAACTCCGCTCCGCCCGACCCAGGGCTCGGACTCAGGCTAAGGCCTCGGAAGACGGCGAACTCCGCTCCGCCCGACCCAGGGCTCGGACTCAGGCTAAGGCCTCGGAAGACGGCGAACTCCGCTCCGCCCGACCCAGGGCTCGGACTCAGGCTAAGGCCTCGGAAGACGGCGACCTCCGCCTCGCCCGATCCAGGGCTCGGACTCCGCCTCGGCCTCTGCCGAATAATCTCCGCCTCGCCCGACCAGGGCTCGGACTCTGTCTCTGTCTTGCAGGACGGACTCGGCCACAGCCTCGGAGGAGCCTCCACGACGCCCGACCTAGGATACGAGACCGCCACGTCAACAGGAAGCGTCATCATCACCCTGCCCCGAGCCGACTTGGGTCGCAGAGAACAAGACCGGCGTCCTATCTGGCCAGCTATGCCAGATAGGCCATGATGGCGCCCCGCTAGATCATGACGACGGCGGCTCCCAGCTCCCTTACGAAAGCAGGAGAACGTCAGCAAGGACCCAGCCACCTCGACAGCTGTCCCCCCGTCCGGCTCCGTTACTCCTCCAACAGCCACGACGCCACTCCAACAGGGTGCCACGATCTCTCTGGCTGCCACCTGGGCATGTACATAGGGCGCTAGCTCTCCCTCGCTAGACACGTAGCACCTCGCTACACCCCCATCTTGTACACCTGGACCCTCTCCTTACGACTATAAAAGGAAGGGCCAGGGCCTTCTTAGAAAGGGTTGGCCTCGCGGGGACGAAAGGCAGGGGCAGGCGCTCTCTCGGGGCCGCCCTCTCCCTTCACCTCGTGCGGACGCTTGTAACCCCCTACTGCAAGCGCACCCGACCTGGGCGCGGGACGAACACGAAGGCCGTGGGAATTTCTCCGACTCCCTCGCGATCCGGCTCCGGCCACCGACCTCTCTCTCACTCCGTTCCCCCCTTTGCGCTCGCTCCACGCGCTCGACCCATCTGGGCTGGGGCACGCGGCACTCTCACTCGTCGGCTCGAGGACCCCCCGGTCTCGGAACGCCGACACTTCTTCTCCTTCTTCTTCTCCACGGCGACCATCCACGCGGCTCGATCCACCGCGTCCTCCGGGACCGGTGGCAGAGAAGGCTTATGAAACCCCAACTCCTGGAGATGGACGGAAATCTCGGCTGGGAGAACCAAGGGCAATCTGACACAAGAAAGAAGAAGGAGCGGACACTCACCAGGGATATGCACTCGCGCAATGGACGTATCGAGGGCTGGGAAAGGACGCCAGCGTCTAGCCTCCCTACCGTGTCGGCTACCCGCCTATGGAGGTCATCGGTGGGGAGGGGGACCGAGGACATCTACGAACCCTCCAAGTCGACCCCCGGCGTCATCTCCGAAAGCAGCAGCCACCGCTCCGTCAAGGGGATCACCCTCTGGCGATGGATGGCGGCAACCCCCCCCCGCAGCGGTGAGCCCTCCGTCTCGCAGCTCCTGCAAGGCCTCTAGAAGGGGCTGGAGATTCTTCTGTCTCTCGCGCGGAGCCCCATAGCGTCAGTTGCTGCCGGCGGCGGTCCCACTCGTTGAGAAAACAACGGGAGCCTCCCGTCGTCGTTCCGGAGGTAAAACCACCGGCGCTGCCACCCCTTGTTCGAAGACACAAGGATGGCGGGGATGTACTGTTGCGCACGTGCCTGCCTCAACTGGAGGATGCAGCCACCAGCCCGCACCGCCATGCGGACTCTCTTCTCCCCCGTTGTCGAGGCAAAAGGCTCCACGGAGAAGAGATGGGTCCACAGATCCCAGTGGGGTTCAATCCCCAAAAATCCCTCGCAAACCGCCGCGAAGATGGCTGCTTGCGCGATAGAGTTGGGGTTGAGATTGTGCAGCTCCACCCCGTAGAAATGCAGAACCGCCCGCATAAAATGGCTTGCTGGCACTCCGAACCCCCGCTCATGGAAAGAGACGAAACTCAGCACATACCCCGACGGTGGGGACGGGGCGGCTCCGCTCAGAGGGACCATCCACTCCTGCTGCGGGTTACCGGAGAGGGGACGAAGCAAGCCATCGGCAACAAGGGCCTCCAGATTGTGGCGGAACCACCCGAATTATTCCAGCTTAAGTGCCTAAGTCACGCCTCAGGGGCCATAACACTTAAATCGGAATAACCCGTCAGTCCCTCAGATCTAGTCTGATAGAGCCACTTAACCAGGATCAAATTCCACAATCTCACTCGAAGGTGAGTCACAGAAGAAATACAATAAAACAGGAAAACCTCAAATTAAGTACTGAGTTATTACATAAATCGGAGTTTTTGAGTAGCAAATAAGAGTTCACAAATTAAAGTGCAGCGGATAATCGATGTCGTCGGTATCGAGGAATTGGGCAAGGCCTAGCCCACTACTCCTCGTGCTCCTCTCCTGCTGGAGCAACATCCCACTCGACCGTCCAACCCGGTGGCAGGGCGGTAGGCCAAGTCACACCATCAACCATTTCCTGAATGGTACCTGCAAAAATTATGCCACAAGCAAGGCTGAGTATACTAATACTCAGCTAGACTTACCCGGTGTGAGGAGTCTACTCCTCTACCTCTAGACTATGCAGCTGTTTGGCTGAGGGGTTTGGTTTGCCAAAAGCACTAGCTATTTCTAAAATCAATTTTTAGCCTTTCAATTTCTATCATCATTAACTTAGCTAGATTTGCTCCTTCTAAGCATACATGGTGACAAGCATTTAGTTCAATCAACAAGTTATCTCATGTAACCTCATTTCACTTCTTACTCGATGCAGTACAAGGAATCAAGCAGTCTCATTAGCTGCGAGAAGCAGACGATTCGAATCGAGTTTTAACCTTGCAAGGTAAACCTAAACACACGGCATGTCAGGGTACTCCGACCCCACACATGACAACCGTTCCCATCGATTCCCCGTTCGC
This sequence comes from Zea luxurians, assembly GCA_029449295.1. NCBI lineage: Eukaryota > Viridiplantae > Streptophyta > Magnoliopsida > Poales > Poaceae > Zea > Zea luxurians. The sequence continues at coordinate 234,928,053 of JAOPSE010000001.1, read as the reverse complement.
GTCCAGGCCTCACCGCCTTGGCATACAATGGTCCACTGACCCCGACTGCCGCCGTGCAGTGACCGCACTTGTACCCACCATAGCTAGCATGGGAGACCCAGGTCTCAGGTCGCATGAGGGATAAAGTCCGCGCCCGGCTTCACTCAGGTACTAGGTTTACTGGTTACCATTTTTCCCGGCATGTGCTTAGTACGTTCAAAAGCTTGACTCAGGTATCCACACATTAATCCTTAATTCCTTTTTCCCGTCTCATGGACAAGGCATCCTCCCTGGATCCAAGTCCATAGACCAACATAGATCCCGTTATCAAGATGAATACAATCAATTCCTGACCTCGCGCGAGTGCTAGAAAAATCACTCGACTTCTACCGAGATCCTGATTAGCAAGCAGCTACTCGACCTAGCATACTAGTATTCATCTCAAAAAGGAATCCTAAGTTCATGCAACTAGAGGTTTCAAGCAACTCCTACACTTAAGTGCACATTACAATCCTACAAGCATTAAGTTTAGTAAAATAGCATAATTAACAGGTTATGCATAAAACCGGGGCTTGCCTTCAATTGCTGGGGCTGCGGGGAGATCCTCACTAGCAGCCTCTGAAGCCTGCTCCTGGTCCTCCTCTTGGACAGGTCCTTGCTCGGGGATGAGCACGTACTCTCCGTCGGCAAGATTACAATCTAATGAATGCAATGCGTAAGATACATGTATGATATGATATGCACCTTTAGAAATTACAACTTTTGACGGTGTACGATCTACTTGAGTCAACAAGGTTAACTTTACCTATGTAAGACCCTTGGGTGGTATACTTGGTAAATTAGGTTAAACTTTATCTAAGGTAAGTGGTAGGTTTATTTTTGGGGTTCCACTGAACTCTTTTAAGTCTTAGTGAGAATTGATAAGTGCTCAAGTTAGACTTATTAGGGTGAGTTTTATTTCTTCTTTCCTTTTCTTTTATTCTCTTAAAAGTTTTGGAGTAGGTTTGAACTACAAGTTGCTTTTATAAAATTCTAAAAATTTTACAAAAATTACAGTGGCTTGGCACTGGTGTATGTTTCTCTGTCTCAAAAGTTGGGGATCAGAAAGTGAATAGTTTTCTCTAGACAAAGTTATTAAATTCTAGGGCAGAAGGGGTGCTTTGAACTACAACTATTACTTAACAGTAGGTAATTCTCTAAAAAAAATTTTGCTGGCTTTTAGGTGCTATAACATGACTTGACACAAATTTCTAGTCACTATTACCTATTAATTATTTTACTAGGGTTTTCTCAAGTTTCTAGCCACATTGGTGCTTTCTACTACCACTATATTTGAAAAATATCAAACAACAGATTTCTGGTTTTTCTTAGCTTCTATTTTGTGCAAGAGCAATCATACTGAAGTTTGGCATCTTTTTGCTTAAGGGAAGGGGTGGTATGCATTATTTGAATTAAGTGGCCTTTCTCATAAATCCTTAGCAATAGGTATGAGTTTGTTCCTTTTTCATGGGTTTGCATTTTTCTCTGGTGGTTTATCTCATTATGGCCTTAGCAAAATTTTGGTTGCCCATTATTGCATCATTAGGGGTTGTTCATGATTTATTTGGAAATTACCTCCTTATCATTCTATATTTATTTTCCTTACTTAATATGTTGGGCTGAGGTGTTCATCATTTTTATAGTGGGGCTCTGGTGATTACAAGTCCACTGGATTTTTATTATCCATTTTGGGTATAGGTTTGAAATTCTAATAATTGATTTTTAGTTCAAATAAGGCTAAATAAAACATTCTAATTTAAAACTGATCTGGACTAATGGTCTCTTCATTTTTCCTAGGTTCTTTGTTACTTAAGCAAACTAGGAAAAATAATTTCGCTCACTGTTCATTAATTTCCAATGCCTTTCTGATTTTTCCTAAGTTTTGGGCAAAATAGCTTTAAATTAATATCTACATCATATTTTTCGATACTGGGGTTCCTATATTTTTAAACAGTGTCTAGATGAGGTTTGAATACCCATAAATTTTCTTAAGTTTAGTACAGAAGAAAAACAAATTTTCCTTAATTAAACTAGGTTTGGTAGGTTTCTGTTTTTAATTTTTAACTCAAAAATTCAGAATAGAAAGCATAGGGTTTATCATTTTTAAATGATAGTTCATAATATTCAGAAGCTAGCAAAATTAGTTTGACAACTTTTCATTAAAAATTCATCGAGTTATGGGTTTTCTAAGTTCTCTGATCATTTTAAAAGATTAACAGAATTGATTAGATGGAAATCCACTTTGCACTGGGGTCCCTGGCGGGTATTTCAAGTTTTCTTCGCAGATCAGCCCCTAGGCTACTATTCACATGGGTCACTGATGTTACAGAAAACCCCTCGGGTTCTTCACATCCTAACCCGAGGTCCTTCTCCTATCTTACACAGTAACCGCGGCGGAAGAAAGGGCGGAGGGGCTTACCGGCGCGAGATTGCTCCGGTGAAGTGGTCGAGGACGTAGGGGAGGTTTCGGGGATCACAACGAGGTGCGAATCGCCATCGGGGATGGCCGAAGTTGGCCGGTCCACGCGTGCAGGCGGGGTTGCTCGTCGGCGGCGAGGAGTCCAGCCTGCTCACGGCGGGATAGTTCAATCGAACTGGTCAGAGAGGTTCACGGGATGCCAGAGAAGATATGGGTGCAAGGAATTGGTCAGAGACTCACCGGTTAGCTCTGTCCACGCGCGACGGCCGAAGACTGAAGTCCGATGAGGTCGATCTCGGGTTTCCGGTGAAGTCCGGCCGGGTCCGAGGGCTTGGCAAGCTTCATGGGCCACTGGCGGAGCTAGCCGAAGCACTGGCTCGACTTGGGGGTGGCTGGAGTGGGCTGGCCACGATGGCCGAAGCTCTGGCGGTAATGGCGGGCGGAAATGAGCTCGCCGGAGCTAAGGAGAGGTGGTTGGCCGGTGAGGGTGAGTGCAGGGTGAAGTGAGGCGCGCCCGGGGAGGCTTTATAGGCACGGCGCGGTGCACGGGCGGCCGTGGACCGGCGAGCGCGCGCGAGCGTACACTGGGAGGCGTGGGTGCGCGAACGGGCGTGAACCGGAGGTGTCAGCCACGGTCGAACACGCGTGCCCGATGCTTCTGCCCGAGTTCAAGCGCTGGTTGGGTGCAAATCTTCGCGAATTTGGGCAAGATCGCTGTGAAGGATTTGTTCACCAGACCTTGCTTTGTCTTTTGTGTTTGGACGTCGCGCGGTTTTAGGCTAGGGACAGGGAGTTGTAGCGTCACCAAGGTTCCAGTGTCAGAATGTCTGGTCCCGAGGTCAAACTGCGCCAAAACTATGTCAAATGAATTTGGTTCGAGTTCAAACTTTTCCAGAGCGTGTTCAAGGGAATTTGGCACAACTTTGATATTTGAATCTCCTGGTTTTAAGTTTCGAAAAAACAGAGAACGCAGTCGATCTTTGGAAAGAGGTCTGAATTTCTCCAAGGGCTTATGGTTCAAGGGCTGGTTTGGAAATTTTAAAAAAAAACCAAATGGCCAAACTTTCTTACTATGTTTTGTTAGTTATTTGATGAACTAAAACTTTGTAATTTAATCATATCTGAAATTTTGCATTTTTCCCCATGACTTCTCCCAATTACCCTTTATGCTTAACTTGGCTTACTTAGGGTTTTTGTTAGGGTTGCCCCATTACTTCCTTTTATTTGTTTTGATCATGATACTTTTAAGTATATGCTTGGGGAATTCTTCATTCTTAAGTTAATTTGATGCTCATGCTTACTTTGGTTCACATAGAATGATGGTTCTTGGTTTGGCATTTTAAGAGAAGTCCTAGGTGACACTGGGGTGTCACAGCCTTCCCCCCTTAAAGGAATCTCGTCCCGAGATTCGAGCTAGAGTCCTCCCAGGGTGAAGCGAAGGGTGAGACTTAAAGGAAATGGGTGATTATTGTTATTTTTAGGGTAAAACTGTTCTTCGAATGTCATTCTCTTGCAACTTCAGAAGGAAGTCCTTTTTAAGTTTTACTTCATAGTTACTTCATTCTGAATTAAAATCATATTTTTGAAAATTAGATTCGAAGGGCAGGAGGAGGGGTTGGGGTGATTACGTACCAGCTTCCTTAGGTAGGCAATCGGGAAAGTTGGATCTCAGGAATTCCTCGGTTTCCCAAGTAGCTTCCTCCTCTGAGTGATTACTCCACTGGACCTTGTACATCTTGATCGATTTAGCCCGAGTTGATCTCTCCTTGCAATCCAGAATCTTGGAGGGGTACTCTTGGTACGATAGATCTGGCTCTATCTCCAATTCTGGCTCTGCTAAGATTTCAGTCGGCAATCGAACACACTTCTTTAGCTGAGATACATGGAATACATCGTGAATGGCAGACATTTTTGAAGGCAACTTCAGCTTGTATGCCACGGGTCCACATGCTTCTATGATCTCATAAGGTCCAATGTAACGAGGGGCTAGCTTGCCTTTGATCCCAAACCTCTGCACTCCCTTGGTGGGTGATACCTTGAGGTACACAAAACTTCCCACCTCGAACTGGAGAGGTTTCCTTCTTCTATCATGGTAACTCTTCTGCCTGGCCTGAGCAGCTTCTAGATTCTTCCTGATTAGTTTGACCTTCCTTTCGGCTTCAGTCACTAAGTCAGGTCCAAAAACTTCTCTTTCTTCAGGTTGAGACCAATTGAGTGGTGTCCTACACCTTCTTCCATAGAGAGCTTCAAAAGGTGTCATCCTTAGGCTGGATTGATAACTATTGTTATAAGCAAACTCTGCCAAGGAGAGGTGCTTATCCCAGTTCTTGCCACAATCGATCGCACAAGCTCTCAGCATATCCTCCAGAATTTGGTTTACCCTTTCCGTCTGACCATCAGTCTGTGGGTGGTAAGTTGAACTCCTTATTAGCTTGGTTCCCAAAGACTCTTGCAATTGTTCCCAAAACCTGGCAACAAATTGGGCTCCTCGGTCAGAAACAATGGTCCGAGGTAATCCGTGCAAACACACGATCCGGTCAATATACAATTCTGCATACTTCTGAGCCTTATCAGTGGTGTGCACAGGAAGAAAATGTGCCACTTTTGTCAATCGGTCCACAATAACCCAAATTGAATCATGATGACGAGAGGTGTTGGGCAGACCCACAATGAAATCCATACTGATGTCATCCCACTTCCATGAAGGTATGGACAGGGGTTGCAAAGCTCCAGCTGACTTCAAATGGCTTGCCTTTATCCTCTGACAGGTGTCACATTCTGATACATACTGGGCTATCTCCCTCTTCATTCTGGTCCACCAGTACAAAGGCTTCAGATCATGGTACATCTTGGTGCTTCCCGGATGCATAGAGAATTTGGAGAGATGAGCCTCATCCAAGATTTTCCTCTTGAGATCCTGGTCCTTAGGAATCACCAATCTGCTTTTAAACCATAACACACCCTTTTCATCCTGGCGGAAACAATTATACTTCTCAACCTTCTGATGGAGATTCTTCTTGATGATTTGCACTCCCTTGTCACTGAGCTGGGCCATGATAATCTGGTCTTGCAAAGCTGGCTCAACAGAAATGTGAGACAAAGAACCAGAAGGAATCACTTCAATTTGCATCTTGCTCAACTCATCACACAAGGTGTTAATGCGAGAATCCATCAGAATGCAATTGCATTGCAACTTCCGACTCAAGGCATCTGCTACCACATTAGTTTTTCCTGGGTGATAATGTACCTCCAGGTCATAATCCTTGATCAGCTCTAGCCATCTTCTCTACCTCATGTTGAGATCAGCCTGAGTAAAAATGTACTTAAGGCTCTTATGATCAGTGAAGATGTTGCAGTGGGTTCCCATTAAGTAATGCCTCCACATCTTTAATGCATGAACCACTGCTGCCAACTCGAGGTCATGAGTGGGATAGTTTTGCTCATGAGGCCTGAGTGCTCTTGAGGCATAAGCGATGACTCGGTTGTCTTGCATCAAGACACAACCTAGCCCGGTGCCAGAGGCATCGCAATATACATCAAAAGGCTTGCTGCTGTCGGGTTGCGCCAATACTGGTGCTGTAGTCAGATGCTGCCTTAATGCATGGAAGGCATCTTCACACTTCTGACTCCAAACAAATTTGACTTCTTTCTTCAGCAACTCAGTTATAGGCTTCGCAATTCGAGAGAAGTCCGGAATAAATCTTCGGTAATAACCAGCTAATCTCAGAAAGCTCCGAATCTGACGGACAGTTGTCGGTGGCTTCCAGTTCATCACCTCTTGCACTTTATCAGGATCAACAGCTATACCAGCCTGAGAGATAGTGTGACCCAAGAATTTGATTTCCTTCAGCCAAAAATCACACTTGGATAACTTGGCATAAAGGTGGTGCTCTCACAGACGTTGAAGTACTACATGCAAATGCCCGGCATGTTCTTCTTCGTTCTTTGAGTACACCAAAATGTCATCAATGAAAACCACTACGAACTTGTCCAATTTAGGCATGAAAACAGAATTCATCAGATACATGAAATATGCTGGTGCATTTGTCAGCCCGAATGACATCACCAAGAATTCATATAGCCCATATCTGGTTGAGAATGCCGTCTTCGGAATATCACTTGCTTGTATCTTGATCTGATGGTAGCCAGAGCGAAGGTCTATCTTGGAAAATACCTTGGCCCCGACCAATTGTTCAAAAAGAAGATCAATACGAGGCAAAGGATACTTGTTCTTGATAGTTACCTCATTAAGAGGGCGGTAATCTATACACAGCCTCAAGCTTTCATCCTTCTTCTTCACAAACAGTGCTGGACATCCCCAAGGTGAAGTACTTGGGCGAATAAATCCCTTGTCCAGCAATTCTTGCAATTGCTTCTTCAACTCTGCCAACTCAGCGGGTGGCATTCGGTAGGGCCTTTTGGAAATTAGGGCCGTTCCCGGTTGCAACTCGATGGCAAATTCAATATCCCGGTCTGGTGGCATTCCTGGCAATTCGTCAGGGAAGACATCTGCATACTCACAGACCACAGGGATCTTCTTCAAAGGTAACTCCGTCATAGAGAAAGCACATGACTGAGTAGAACCTTGACTGGGTAGAATTAAGGCGAATTTCCCGCAGAACGGAGAATTAACTTCCACGGTACAGCTGGCTACATCAAGCACAACTTGGTGCAAGGTCATCCAATTAGCTCCTAGAATAATGTCCACATTTTCCAATCCCAACACAAGAAGAGTGGTTTTGACAATGTGGCTTCCCAGTTGAATAGGCACACTTTGGTTTAATTGATTAGTTGCAATTTTACCCCCAGGTGTGACTATCAAGAATGACCCCTTAGAGTGAGAGAATGGCAGTTCACATTTAGCACTGAACTTTTGGCTAATGAAACTATGAGATGCACCAGAATCAAACAGAATTAAAGCAGGTTGATTATAAACCGAAAAGATATCGGTCATGATAGGAGCTCCTTCAGGTACTTCCTCAAGAGTGGTGAAGTTGAGCTTCCCTTGCCTGACTTGCACCTTCTGCTTTCTTCCCTTGTCTTGATTTGGTGCTGGCATCTGCCTCTGCTGGTTCCTGGGACAATTCTTGGCATAGTGGCCCACATTGCCACAAGTGAAACACTTGTTCCCATTGCCCTGACGGAACTGCTGCTGCTGCGGAGGCTGATTGTTCCTTGGGGCAGGAGCTGGAAAGCGGTTGGGTGTCGGCTGCTGCTGCTGAGGTGGCCTGATCACCCATCTGCCTGCCTGCTGCTGAAAACCCCTGCTCTGATTGTGAGAAACAATCTGGAACCTCTGAGCCTGAGCGGATGGTGCTGCCATTGGTGCCTTTCTCTTCTTCTCTGCCCGGTGAGCAACAATGCAATCCTCCTGGGAGATGGCCATGTTGACCAACTCATTGAAGCTATCAGCCCGGACAGTGTTGAGTCGTTCCCGCAACTTGGTATTGAGACCCCTGCGGAAGCGATCCCTCTTCTTTTCATCAGAATCGGCATGGTACCCTGCATACTGGCATAGGTCGTTGAAGGCTTGCACATACTGCAGTACCGTGCGGGTTCCTTGATTAAGGGCCAGAAATCCATTCAACTTCCGATCAAGAATGCCAGCTGGGATGTGGTGTCCTCTGAAGGCAGTCTTGAATTCCTCCCAAGATACCTCACGATCAGCGAGGAGCATAGCACGGAAGTGATCCCACCAAGTCCGAGCAGATCCACGAAGCTGCTGCGCGGCGAAGCGGGTCTTGGTAGCATCAGGGCAGTCTCCCGTGAGGAGGGGAAACTTGGACTCGACGACGCGAAGCCACACGTCGGCGTCCAACGAATCCTCTGCCTTGGTGAACAAGGGTGGCTGCATGCTCAGAAACTCCTGGTAAGTTGCCATTGCCGGAGGTCGCTGCTGCTGGCCTTCACCATGCTGCTGAGGGTGGGGCTGGCGCTGCAAGAGTTGTCGCAGAATCTCATTCTGCTGGGCCATCAGCTCCTGCACTATGGGAGCTGGAGGAGGTGGCGGGGGAACCTGCTCGTTATGCCCGCAACGCTGCCTAGCTGCCATCTGAAAACAGAGATTATCGCCATTGTTATCCCAACTCACAGTTTCGAACAACAAGATATCATCTCATATGGGAGGGAAAATTGCCATAATCATAATATTAGGTCTGCAATGAAGATAACATGGTGACAAATATCCCACAGATTTCAAAAGTTCACAGGGTTACATCAATCAGGGGAAAGTACCTGTAAGCTTAGTCCAAAATCTGATATTAACTAAGCTCGCATAGGTTTCTATCCGCCTAAAGGTGTCGAAGTGACTGCTTAACCCTGAGCGGTGGAAGCGACACTGGATGCGGGTGAAGGAGGCATCGCGGAGGTAGTCCCATTGGCACCAGGGGCTGGTCCTAGCTCCTCGGGATCCTCTTCTCCCTCGCTTCCGGCTTCATTGGCCTCCATCTCTAAGTGGTGCATGTCCAAATGGTCATTTGCTTCTTCGAGTTCCCTCTGCACATCATGAAGCTGGTTTTCCAAGACATCAATGGTGTTGTCCCGGATCTCCACCTGCTGCTCCAAGGTGGTAATGCGCTGGCTCAGCCTTTCCATCTGCAGATCCTTCTCCACTAACTTGGAGGATAAATCGACCACAAAATCTTCTTGACTATCGAGAGCGAGCTTGGTGGTTTGAGCGATGTTAGCGAGGAGTGTCATAGCATCGCTCTGAAGGGCCTGAAGGCGGTACAGCGCACTCATGCACTAAACAGTGACCCTCCCAACCAAGTCAGGATACATCACCCACACATCCTTTACATGGCTCACGCGGTTACACCACATGGGATCATCTCTCTTCTCAGCAGGGAAGAGTCCCAAAGGGTGCATCACCATCTCTAGGGGATGGTAGCCATAGAAAGTCGTCAGAGTCTTCATGGCTGCTGCTTCAACGGTGTCGTCCGTCCTGAGTCCAATTGTCTCAGAATCAAGAGAACGCCAACCCGGCTGAAGGGGATGAGCCTCCAAAGTCCGCCAGACCCGACAACGAGGTACCCGATGCTCCTCATACAACTGCACCGTGTACAAAGGGGGCGTAGGGTAACCGGTGGAGTTAAGCACTTCCCACAAGATGGAAGGAAAACCATCGCGAGAAAGGAAGTCAGAACTGAAACGAGAGTCTCCTCCACTGGCGGGGGTGGGTAAATTCATCTGCGGAAGGGAATCAAAGGTAAAGATTATGGTGGAAGGAAAAAGAAATAGAGAGCCCGGATGGTTCTAAAGAAAGTGGGTTAGCTCAAATTTTTAATTCCTCTTTGTGTTTTATAATGCATGCATGCTGGAAGTAACGTTGCCTCTCAAAAGAACATAGGGTGCCTTTTAGGGCATCCATAAAAATATAAGTACTGGCCCACGGGGCCTAAGTAATTAGCCACCTAATTTCCCCTCTATGCCTAAGGCCTTTCGTCCTAGGTCTAGCGGTCTAGTCCTGACGATCTGTAGCAGTTTCTATGCAAGTTTTAGATTTTGAAAATTGGTATTCATGGTTTATCATCTTTCTCTGTGGTGGAATCTGGCTCCGATACCAGCTGTGGCAGAACCACCCGAATTATTCCAGCTTAAGTGCCTAAGTCACGCCTCAGGGGCCGTAACACACTTAAATCGGAATAACACGTCAGTCCCTCAGATCTAGTCTAATAGAGCCACTTAACCAGGATCAAATTCCACAATCTCACTCGAAGGTGAGTCACAGAAGAAATTCAATAAAACAGGAAAACCTCAAATTAAGTACTGAGTTATTACATAAATCGGAGTTTTTGAGTAGCAAATAAGAGTTCACAAATTAAAGTGCAGTGGATAATCGATGTCGTCGGTATCGAGGAATTGGGCAAGCCCTAGCCCACTACTCCTCGTGCTCCTCTCCTGCCGGAGCAACATCCCACTCGACCGTCCAACCCGGTGGCAGGGTGGTAGGCCAAGTCACACCATCAACCATTTCCTGAATGGTACCTACAAAAATTATGCCACAAGCAAGGCTGAGTATACTAATACTCAGCTAGACTTACCCGGTGTGAGGAGTCTACTCCTCTACCTCTAGACTATGCAGTTGTTTGGCTGAGGGGTTTGGTTTGCCAAAAGCACTAGCTGTTTCTAAAATCAATTTTTAGCCTTTCAATTTCTATCATCATTAACTTAGCTAGATTTGCTCCTTCTAAGCATACATGGTGACAAGCATTTAGTTCAATCAACAAGTTATCTCATGTAACCTCATTTCACTTCTTACTCGATGCAGTTTAAGGAATCAAGGAGTCTCATTAGCTGCGAGAAGCAGACGATTCGAATCAAGTTTTAACCTTGCAAGGTAAACCTAAACACACCACATGTCAGGGTACTCCGACCCCACACATGACAACCGTCCCCATCGATTCCCCGTTCGCGTCCAGGCCTCACCGCCTTGGCATACAATGCTCCACTGACCCCGGCTGCCGCCGTGCAGTGACCGCACTTGTACCCACCATAGCTAGCATGGGAGACCCAGTCTCAGGTCGCATGAGGGATAAAGTCCGCGCCCGGCTTCACTCAGGTACTAGGTTTACCGGTTACCATTTTTCCCGGTATGTGCTTAGTACGTTCAAAAGCTTGACTCAGGTATCCACACATTAATCCTTAATTCCTTTTTCCCGTCTCATGGACAAGGCATCCTCCCTGGATCCAAGTCCATAACCAACATAGATCCTGTTATCAAGATGAATACAATCAATTCCTGACCTTGCGTGAGTGCTAGAAAAATCACTCGACTTCTACCGAGATCCTGATTAGCAAGCAGCTACTCGACCTAGCATACTAGTATTCATCTCAAAAAGGAATCCTATGTTCATGCAACTAGAGGTTTCAAGCAACTCCTACACTTAAGTGCACATTACAATCCTACAAGCATTAAGTGTAGTAAAATAGCATAATTAACAGGTTATGCATAAAACCGGGGCTTGCCTTCAATTGCTGGGGCTGCGGGGAGATCCTCACTAGCAGCCTCTGAAGCCTGCTCCTGGTCCTCCTCTTGGACAGGTCCTTGCTCGGGGATGAGTAGGGATGGCAATTGGACCCATGGGTATGGATACCCACGGGTTTCGTACCCGGTGGACATGGATTCGGGTTTGAAATTTTACCCATGGATACTATCGGGTCGGGTACCCGAAATACGATGGGTAGGGTACGGATATTATGTTTTACCCATGGATATCCACTGGATACCCGAATTGTGTTTTTGTGGCCCATGAAAAAGAAGCCCAAAGGCACTGAACCGCTAACCCTAACTCCCTAAATTCTCTACTCCTTTCCCTTCACAGCCGTCTCGGCCGCCCACCCCACTACCCACCGCAGCCGCCACTCCCAGAGTCCCAGTCGTCCTCGTCCCAGGCTCCCAGCCTTCCCTGGAGGTGGAGGCCAGGAGCCCAGGACCCAGCGCCCCACGCGGCCACGCGGGCACGCGGCACTGCGGCAGTCCCCGTCCAGGCTCCCAGGCGGCGCCGCGGCGGCCAGGCCCCAAGCCCCAACCGCGCGCCCCCGTCCAGGCTCCCAGGCGGCGCCGCGGCGGCCAGGCCCCAGGCCCCAGCCCCGCGCCCTCGCCCAGCACTCCAGCAGGCAGCAGCCCGCTGCCCCGCTGCCCAGGAGGCCAGGACGGCCACCAGTCGGCCAGTCTTCAGGCTTCAATCTTCATCCCGCTGCCCCCGAGCTGTCCCTGGGCTTCCAACCTGCGGCGTCCCCGAGCTGTGCCTGTACTATGAATCTATGGTTTGTAAATTGGTGATGTTGCTTATATATTTCACATGTTGTGATGTTATTTATTAACTCACATCTGTCATAAACTGTGTTGTTCATCAATTTGCATGTAGATTTATATTTTACAGTACCATATCCACCGGATACCCGATACCCGATGGATACCCGGTGGGTACGGGTACGGGTCCATTTTTTTACCCGATTGACTTGGTGGGTATGGATATTTGTATAAGGGTCGGGTATGATATCGGGTCGGGTATTATCAGACCCGAACACAACCCGACCCGCTGCCATCCCTAGGGATGAGCACGTACTCTCCGTCGGCAAGATTACAATCTAATGAATGCAATGCGTAAGATACATGTATGATATGATATGCACCTTTAGAAATTACAACTTTTGACGGTGTACGATCTACTTGAGTCAACAAGGTTAACTTTACCTATGTAAGACCCTTGGGTGGTATACTTGGTAAATTAGGTTAAACTTTATCTAAGGTAAGTGGTAGGTTTATTTTTGGGGTTCCACTGAACTCTTTTAAGTCTTAGTGAGAATTGATAAGTGCTCAAGTTAGACTTATTGGGGTGAGGTTTATTTCTTCTTTCCTTTTCTTTTATTCTCTTAAAAGTTTTGGAGTAGGTTTGAACTACAAGTTGCTTTTATAAAATTCTAAAAATTCTGCAAAAATTACAGTGGCTTGGCACTGGTGTATGTTTCTCTGTCTCAAAAGTTGGGGATCAGAAAGTGAATAGTTTTCTCTAGACAAAGTTATTAAATTCTAGGGTAGAAGGGGTGCTTTGAACTATAACTATTACTTAACAGTAGGTAATTCTCTAAAATTTATTTTTGCTGGCTTTTAGGTGCTATAACATGACTTGACACAAATTTCTAGTCACTATTACCTATTAATTATTTTACTAGGGTTTTCTCAAGTCTCTAGCCACATTGGTGCTTTCTACTACCACTATATTTGAAAAATATCAAACAACAGATTTCTGGTTTTTCTTAGCTTCTATTTTGTGCAAGAGCAATCATTCTGAAGTTTGGCATCTTTTTGCTTAAGGGAAGGGGTGGTATGCATTATTTGAATTAAGTGGCCTTTCTCATAAATCCTTAGCAATAGGTATGAGTTTGTTCCTTTTTCATGGGTCTGCATTTTTCTCTGGTGGTTTATCTCATTATGGCCTTAGCAAAATTTTGGTTGCCCATTATTGCATCATTAGGGGTTGTCCATGATTTATTTGGAAATTACCTCCTTATCATTCTATATTTATTTTCCTTACTTAATATGTTGAGCTGAGGTGTTCATCATTTTTGTAGTGGGGCTCTGGTGGTTACAAGTCCACTGGATTTTTATTATCCATGTTGGGTATAGGTTTGAAATTCTAATAATTGATTTTTAGTTCAAATAAGGCATAGAGTTTATCATTTTTAAATGATAGTTCATAATATTCAGGAGCTAGCAAAATTAGTTTGACAACTTTTCATTAAAAATTCATCGAGTTATGGGTTTTCTAAGTTCTGTGATCATTTTAAAAGATTAACAGAATTGATTAAATGGAAATCCACTTTGCACTGGGGTCCCTGGCGGGTATTTCAAGTTTTCTTCGCAGATCAGCCCCTAGGCTACTATTCACATGGGTCACTGACGTTACAGAAAACCCATCGGGTTCTTCACATCCTAACCCGAGGTCCTTCTCCTATCTTACACAGTAACCGCGGCGGAAGAAAGGGCGGAGGGGCTTACCGGCGGCGAGATTGCTCCGGTGAAGTGGTCGAGGACGTAGGGGAGGTTTCGGGGATCACAACGAGGTGCGGGTCGCCGTCGGGGATGGCCGGAGTTGGCCGGTCCACACGCGCAGGCGGGGTTGCTCGTCGGCGGCGAGGAGTTCGGCCTGCTCACGGTGGCATAGTTCAATCGAACTGGTCAGAGAGGTTCACGGGATGCCAGAGAAGATATGGGTGCAAGGAATTGGTCGGAGACTCACCGGTTAGCTCTGTCCACGCGCGACGGCGGAAGACCGAAGTCCGGTGAGGTCGTTCTTGGGTTTCCGGTGAAGTCCGGCCGGGTCCGAGGGCTTGGCAAGCTTCACGGGCCATTGGCGGAGCTAGCCGAAGCACTGGCTCGACTTGGGGGTGGCTGGAGTGGGCTGGCCACGACGGCCGAAGCTCTAGCGGTAATGGCGGGCGGAAATGAGCTCGCCGGAGCTAAGGAGAGGTGGCTGGCCGGTGAGGGTGAGTGCGGGGTGAAGTGAGGCGCGCCCAAGGAGGCTTTATAGGCACGGCGCGGTGCACGGGCGGCCGTAAACCGGCGAGCGCGCGCGAGCGTACACTGGGAGGCGCGGGTGCACGAACGGGCGTGAACCGGAGGTGTCAGCCACGGTCGAACACGTGTGCCCGATGCTTCTGCCCGAGTTCAAGCGCTGGTTGGGTGCAAATCTTCGCGAATTTGGGCAAGATCGCTGTGAAGGATTTGTTCACCAGACCTTGCTTTGTCTTTTGTGTATGGACGTTGCGTGGTTTTAGGCTAGGGACAGGGAGTTGTAGCGTCACCAAGGTGCCAGTGTCAGAATGTCTGATCCCGAGGTCAAACTGCGCCAAAACTATGTCAAATGAATTTGGTTTGAGTTCAAACTTTTCCAGAGCGTGTTCAAGGGAATTTGGCACAACTTTGATATTTGGATCTCCTGGTTTTAAGTTTCGAAAAAACAGAGAACGCAGTCGATCTTTGGAAAGAGGTCTGAATTTCTCCAAGGGCTTATGGTTCAAGGGCTGGTTTGGGAATTTAAAAAAAACCAAATGGCCAAACTTTCTTACTATGTTTTGTTAGTTATTTGATGAACTAAAACTTTGTAATTTAATCATATCTGAAATTTTGCATTTTTTCCCATGACTTCTCCCAATTACCCTTTATGCTTAACTTGGCTTACTTAGGGTTTTTGTTAGGGTTGCCACATTACTTCCTTTTATTTGTTTTGATCATGATACTTTTAAGTATATGCTTGGGGAATTCTTCATTCTTAAGTTAATTTGATGCTCATGCTTACTTTGGTTCACATAGAATGATGGTTCTTGGTTTGGCATTTTAAGAGAAGTCCTATGTGACACTGGGGTGTCACATAGATCGTCCGCCGTGACGATGGAGAAAGGCCACAGGTCGCGCGGCGGAACGACGGTTACCCGGTCGGCCATCACCAAGCGAAGGGGGTGGTAGCGGAGCAGACAAGGTGTGCGGTTTTCTTTCTCTGTCTATTCCCTCAGGTTGCGGAAACCAAAGCAGGAGGCGAGCAGCAGAGTAAAAAACCACCGTCGGTCCCTCTTCCAAATATATAAAGGCCCGGGCAAGACCCGTTCAACACTTCGCCCGAACCCGCCGCGAAATTCAAAACTCGGAGGTGAAACGCCCGTTCCTCGAACGGCTCGTGCATGCACAACGGCTGCCCCGTGAACCACTCGTCCCGTCGCATTAAGTCCGCGGCAGGGCAGGCGACACCTTTGGCAGGCGAAGCGGGCGACGCTTCACCTCCGCCATAATGACCGCGTCAAAAAAGGTGCGCCACATCGTTCAATTTCGTATCCTTTTCCTCTTCCCCTTTCTCTCTCTTGCTACAGGGACCGGGAAAGGGGATACTCCGAAAAGGATCCTTCTCTGCGAAGGAAGCGGGCCCTGAGCCCGCCTACTGATCAGAGGTTCAAAGGCTGGCCCCTCGAAAGGGTTTGACAGCCGCCTCAGAGCACCCGGGCTCCGCGCCCACTACTGGTCAGAGGTTCGAAGGCTGGCCCCTCGAAGGGGTTTGACATCCGCCTCAGGCCACTCGGGCTCCGCGCCCACTACTGATCAGGGGTTCGAAGGCTGGCCCCCGAAGGGTTCGACAGCCGCCTCAGAACATGCAGAGCGAGGGATGACTCTGGGTACGTCTGATACATGGCTGAGGCTCGGGCTATGCTCCCGAGGTACCCTAGGACATTTCCGAGACCAGCAGGAGCGATTCTATAACGGAATCCCATCAGAGGGAGGCATCGAGCCCTCGGACCCTATCAAACGGGACCGGGTCCGGCAAATCACCTACAGGTACTTTTGGAGCGCGCCTCTGGGCCACTAGCCGGCCCTTATCGAATGGGGCACGGGCATCCACTCGGATCACCCGTTAGCAACTCACTGGAGACACCATGTTCGGCGCCCTCCGAGGGCAACATGGCGCTTTCCCCCCTTCCTCCTTGCGGAAAGGCGACGAAGGGGCGTATGAAAAAAGCCGAGTTAGTCCTTGACCGTCCTCTCACCCTGTGCGGAGGCTCGGGGGTTGCTCTCGCAAACCCGGCTCCGGCCAAAACCGTTGACAGCGTCAACATACCAGCCCGAGAACTCGGATGCTGACTATGCACCCGGGCAACGACCAGTTCGCATGAGGGAACAACCAGACCGGCCGAGGCATCACGAAAAGCATTAAGACCTCGAAGGAGTCAAACCACTCCTCTGAGGCCTCGGGGGCTACACCCGGCGGGTGCGCTCGCGCGCACCCACCGGAACAAAATGCAACCGAGAAAGGCTGGTCCCCTTGCAAAAAAGTGCGACAAAGCCTCCAAGCGAGTGCCAACACTCCCTTCGAGGCTCGGGGGCTACTGTCGGGGACCATAATTAGGGGTACCCCCAAGAGTCCTAAAACTCGGCTGGTAAACACCATCAGCACAAAGCTGCAAAGGCCTGATGGGCACAATACAGGTCAAAGCTCCGTCCGCTCAAGGAACGCAATCTCGCCTCGCCCGAACCCAGCCTCGGGTAGGAACAGTAGACCCAGGCAGATTCACGCCTCGCCCGAGGGCCTCCTCAAGCAACGGGCGCACCTTCGACTCGCCCGAGGCCCAGTTCGGGCAGGCTTCGCGGAGAAGCAACCTTGGCCAGATCGCCTCGCCAGCCGACCGGATCGCAGGAGCATTCAATGCAAGGATCGCCTGACACCTTATCCTGACGCGTGCTCCTAAGTCGACAAGGCCGAAGTGACCGCAGTCACTTCGCCCCTCCACTGGCTGACCTGACAGGAAAACAGCGCCGCCTGCGCTGCTCTGACTGCTGTGCCACCCGTCAGGGTGAGGCTGACAGCCGCCAAGTCCGGCCTCAGGCGCCATAGGAAGCTCCGCCTCGCCCGACCCCAGGGCTCGGACTCAACCTCGACCTCGAACGATGGTCTCCGCCTCGCCTGACCCCAGGGCTCGGACTCAACCTCAACCTCGGATGATGGACTCCACCTCACCCGACCCCAGGGCTCGGACTCAACCTCGACCTTGGACGACGGTCTCCGCCTTGCCCGACCCTAGGGCTCGGACTCAACCTCGACCTCGGAAGACGGTCTCCGCCTCGCCCGACCCTAGGGCTCGGACTCAGCCTCGACCTCGGAGGAGTCACCGCCTCACCCGACCTTGGGCTCGGACTGACCACGCTACAGGGGGCCCATCATTACCCTACCCCTAGCTAGCTCAGGCTACGGGGAACAAGACCGGCGTCCCATCTGGCTCGCCTCGGTAAACAAGTAATGATGGCACCCCGCATGCTCCGTGACGACGACGGTTCTCAGCCCCCTACGGAAGCAAGGAGACGTCAGCAAGGACCCGACGGTCCCCACAGCTGTGCTTCTACAGGGTTTAAGCGCTCCTCCGACGGCCATGACATAACATGAACAGGGCACCAACACCTCTCCGACAGCCACGTCGGCATGTACATAGGGCTCTGGCTCCTCTCTGCTAGACATGTTAGCACTCCGCTACACCCCCCCATTGTACACCTGGGCCCTCTCCTTACATCTATAAAAGGAAGGTCCAGGGCCCTCGTACGGGAAGGTGGCCGCATGGGAGGACGGGCTGACGGACAGGCTCTCTCTCTCTCTCTCTCTCCCTCACGAACGCTTGTAACCCCCTACTGCAAGCGCATCCGCCCTGGGCGCAGGACAACACGAGGCCGCGGTTCCCTTTCTTGTTCCCCCTTGTGTTTCATCTCGCGCCGACCCATCTGGGCTGGGACACGCAGCGACAATTTACTCGTCGGTCCAGGGACCCCCCAGGGTCGAAATGCCGACACAGGTCTACCACAAGTTCCTCTATGTTATCCAAGATATTCTTAGTAGCCTCCAACAACACCATTAAATGAGACATCGCCTCTCCTCGCATCACTTGCAGACGATACAGGGCATTCATGCATCACACCGTGAGGTGAGCAGTCTACCCTAGGTAAAGAGCCCATATATCCTTGGCATGTTCCACTCGGTCTTTCCACATGGGGTCGTCCTCCTTGTCCACGGGGAACAAGCTAATGGGTGAGTAGACAGCTCCAAGGGGTGAAAACCACAGAAAGTAGTCAGCCCGTGGAGAGCAATGGCCTCGATAGTATTCTCAGCCCGGTATCCGAAAGACTCAGAGTCCAACGAACGCCAGCCTGGCTGTAAGGGATGAGGCTCCAGGGTCATCCTCACCCTACAGCGGGGCACTCGGTGCTTCTCGAACAGCTGCACCGCGTACTAGGGAGGCGTCGTGTAACCGGCTCCCTGAAGCACCTCCCATAAGATACGAGGAAAACCCTCTCATGCAAGTTCGTCCGTGTGGGACTGTGCGTTCCCTTCGTCCGAGGATCCGTGAGAAGTCATCTGTGTACGGTTAAGCGTAAGTAAAAAAAAGAAAAAGAATTACAAAAATAAAAGGGAATCAATGTCTGGCTTTTCTAAGATTGTGTTGAGGTCATGGAGTGTACTTAATCTTTTGTTGTCATTTCTCATAGCATTCTAAAGCTCTTAGCTAATTACCAAGTAGTTTGATTAAATGATGCATGCATGCTCGTCCTAAATGACCTCACATTAACTTATATGGAGTAGGGAAAAAATTCCATCCCTTATAGTAGCCTGTAGGGCTCACTCAATTAGCCACCTAACTACCCCTCTATAATCCTAAGGCTTCACACTCTAGGTTCATCCCTATCGCCTTACCGATCTATCCAATAATTGTTTCTAACAAGTTTTACTTTTGAAAAAGGCTGGTATTTACGATTTACTGATTCCTCTGTGGTGGTACAAGCTCCGATACCAGCTATGGCGGAACCACCCAAATTATTCCAACTTAAGTGTCTAAGTCACACCTTAGAGGCTAGACCACACTTAAATGGGAATAACACGTCAGTCCCTCGGATCTGGTCCGACGAGGCCACTAATAGGATCAAGTACCACGTACTCACTCGATGGTGAGGCACAGAGCAAATATAATAAAACATAAAACCATACATTAAGGAGTATCAAATTTGTTACATCATCATCGGAGTTTTAGCAAAAGTAGTGACCATTGTTCGGAATGCAGTAGAATAAAACTAACGGTAAATAAATGGAAGGATGGGGAGCCTGTCCCATCACTCCTCATGCTCCTCCTCAGCCGAGGTAGGGTCCCACTCGACTGTCCAACCCGGTGGCAAGATGGACGGCCAAGTCACTCCAGCAACCATGTCCTCCAGAGAACCTGTAAAATTATGCCACAAGCAAGGCTAAGTATACTAATACTCAGCTAGACTTACTCGGTGTGAGGAGTCTACTCCTGTACCTCTAGACATGCAGTTGTTTGGCTGAGGGGTTTGGTTTGCCAAAAGCACTAGCTGAGTCTAAAATCAAGTTTAGCTTTTCAAGCTTTAGTGTGACTCCCTTAAGACTAAATGTATACCTAGCTAATCATACATGGTATCAAACATTTAGCAATCAACATCTTTAGCCAAGTCATCACATTTCCACTTGTTACTCAATGCAGTACAATGGATCAAGCAGTCTCATTAGCTGCGAGAAGCAGACAAATCGAATCGAGTTTTTATCCTTGCAAGGTAAACCTAAACACACGACATGGCGAGGCACTCCGTCCCCACACACATCAACCGTCCCCATTGATTCCCTAGCAACAGATCAGGGCTCACCGCCTTGGCGTACAATGCCTCACTGACGCTGACTGCCGTCGTGCAGTGACCGCACTTGTACCCACCATAACCGGAATGGGAGATCACGTCTCAGGTCGCGTGAGGGGTAAAGTCTGCGGGCAGGTTCACTAAGGTACTAGGCTTACCGATTTACCATATTTCTCGACATGTGTTTAGTACGTTCAAACGCTTGACACAGGTATCCGCACGTTAATCCTTATTCCAATTTCATCTCGTAGACCACGCATCCCCATGGATCCGTGTCCATAGACCATCATCATTCTTTATCAAAGTGGATACAACCAATTCCTGACCTCGCGCGAGTGCTAGAAAAATCACTCGACTTCTACCGAGATCCTAAATTTGCAAAGTAGCTACTCGACCTAGCATACTAGTATCCATCACAAAGGAGTCCTGAGTTCATGCAACTAGGGTTTCAAACAACTCCTACACTTAAGTGCATAGTACAAGCCTACAAACATTAAGTGTAGTAAAATAGCATATATATAAACGGTTATGCATAAAACTGGGGCTTGCCTTCCAAAGCTGGGGCAGGCAGATCCTCGGTAGCAGGCTCTGGTGCTGGATCCTGGGCTACCTCCTGAGCAACTCCTTGCTCCGGCACGAGGATGTACTCTCCGTCCGTGAGGTTGCAATCTATCGAATGAAATGAATGAGATAGATGTATGCTATGATATGCAGAATTTAGTAACTAGTATGCATAGTGAAGAGAAACTAAGTTAGTTGATATCTCAGGTTTCCGTGTTATAAGAAGCTCTTAGTGGTTTATGCTTGCCATCCTAGGTTTGAGGTTTTGCTTAGAGGTAAACGTAGTGGATTAAGACTTGGATTGCCCTTTAATGTTTTAGTAGGTACTCAGGGGGTTTTGCTGGGTTGGTTAGGGTAACATTAATCTCTACTACTAATTCCTCTTTTTA
The DNA here is from genome assembly GCA_029449295.1 of Zea luxurians. Lineage (NCBI taxonomy): Eukaryota > Viridiplantae > Streptophyta > Magnoliopsida > Poales > Poaceae > Zea > Zea luxurians. Next base: position 234,906,992 of record JAOPSE010000001.1, on the reverse strand, counting down.
TTCTCTATTTATGCTCTTAAGGTGGGTTTGAACCACAACAGTGATTTCAAAGTTTCCAAAAATTCTGTAAAAATTACAGGGGGTTAATATTGGTCACTGTAGTCTGTCCTTTAAATTTGGGGTAAAAAAGAATTAAGATAGGCCATGGACAAAAATAACAAAAACTGGGGCAGAGGGGTCACTTTGCACTACAACTCTCATCTAGGTGTGGGTTTTGTACTAAGAGTTATTTTTTTGCTGGTATCTATGGGTAATCACATGCTTCTGTGCCAAAAATCATAGAGGGTTACTTAGTGGTTATTTAGTTATGATTTTCTAAAGTTTAAAGTCAAAAAGGTACGTATAACTAACTTGTTATTTGAAAAATATCAAACAACAGAACTTACATTTTTCTTAGATTCATAATAACATATTATTAGTTATCCCAAGGTTTGGGGTGGGCTCTCCTTAGGATTATTTTTCTAAGGTTTTTCTAAGTTTCCATTGTTTTCATGAAATAAAAGGTATTTCATTTCTTTTGTACTAACAAACGGTCTAACAAAATTTTACAGTGAACTATACTAAATAGGTGAGCTAGCAAAAATATGGTTGCCTCCTGGTTCTCATTTTAAGTTACCTTTTCTATTTTCCTTAACTTTGAGCCAAGAATGAGTTTAAATGAAATTGGTGTACTAAGGGGTTTTCCATTTTTAAATAGAGTAAGGAGTGGTTAAGTACTTCTCTGATTTTTCTTAACCTCAGTCTAACAGTGTAACTATTTTCCCTTTATTATTTAGCTTTTTGGTCAAATCACTATTCAATTCCAAACTTTAAATTCTTCTGCAATACTAAGGGGGTTTTGTATTTTTTTCTAGGTAGTTCACATTATTTAGAGTAAGGCAAAATTGGTTTGACCAAATTTGGTTGAATAAAACTAAAGTTATGAATTTTACAAGTTCTGTTTGTATTTAAATTAGAAATAATACAAAGGTTTTCTGGAAAACCAGTTTACACCGAGGACCCTGGGCTTTTCCTAAACCAATCCTTCAACTTATACCCTTGCGCCACTATTCATTTGAGTCGCTGACAACTCAAAAAAAACCCTGACTTTCTTTCCTTCTTCCCCGAGGCCCCTCCCCCCCTTTGAACAGTACCCGAGGAAGTAATTAATGCGGCGTGGCTTACCGACAGCGAGGGAGGTCCGGCGGAGGATGGGGTTGGCTCCGGGGAGTCTCATGCGGTCACGTCGAGGTACGGCTTGCCATCGATGATGGCTGGAATCGACCGGTCCACGTGCGCAGGCGGGCGAGCTCGTCGGCGACGAGGGCTCTGGCCTATCCGCGGCGATACAGGTCAATCCAAGGGTACAGGAAGCTTCACGGGGTGCTAATGAGTCGACTCGTGCAAGGAATCGGAGAATAACTCACCGTGGAGCCCGGTCCACGTCCGCCAGCGGTCGGGTGAAGTCCGATGACCTTGATCCGGCGTCTCCAGTGAGGTAGAGTCCAATTCCTCGCTTGAGGAGCTTCACCGAGGCAAGTAGAGTCTATTCCAAGGGTTGGACGGGGTTGGGAATGGCTGCACTGGCCGGTCTACGGAGGCGGGGGTTCGGGCGGCCGCTGGCACGCCGTGTGCAGGGCAAACGCTAGTGATCTCTTGCTCTGGTGAGGTCGAGAGCGCGCGGGGGAGTACGGTCGAAGCCTTGGCTGGCTTTATAGGCGCGGGCGCAGGCAGGGAACATGGGAGTGGCTCGGCGCAGCGCGGAGCGCGCGGGGTTGGGCGCTAGGCGTGCTCTAGCGCGTCCAGGGCGCGTCGAACACGTGGAAGTGTTCTTCTGCCCTTGTTCAACAGCTCGCCGAGATCGCAAATGTGCTAATCTTGGCAAAAATCCAGCGCAGGCCTCTTCCTGGCACCTATGGCTATCTCTTGTATGTGAGTTCCAATGGCAGATATGCCCTAGGTAGGGAGATATGCGGATGCCAAATCTGGCTTGTCCCACTGTCCACCTCGCGACAAAAGAGATGCCAAAACTTGTCAAATGAATTTGACTTGGGTTCAAATTTTTCCAGTGGGTGCCTTAGGTGGTTTGGCACCTTTTTGGTATTCAGACCAAGAGGTTTTGGCACCATCTACTAAGTGAACACATCTGATCATTAAATTAGGTTAAAATTTGACTTAGGGAAAAAAGGAGAGCTCTAGTGTGCTCTCTACTTAATGATTTAATTTGGGGTCTTTCATGAGCATTTTTGTAATGTTTCCCTACTGAAATTTGTAGACAAAATAGTATACTTAACTTTGGTTAGGAGTTTAAGTTATGAAATGTGCATTTGCTTAATATTTCTCTTAATCTATTCAGTATTTGGGAGTTAAGAGCTTAAAAAGGGGTCTAGGGTTTGACCCTCTTACCCAAGGGGATAATTGCATAAATGCTTGGGTGATGCTCTGGTCATAAACCCTTCTTTAGTTAATCCCCATGTTCCCAAGGTTTGGTGCTCCTTTTCCTCCACTTAACACATGTGATAACAATGCACAAGGGTAGGTTATGGAGTTAGGGCCTTAGGTACACCTGGGGTTTTACACCTAGCCCTGCGCCAGGTCGCAGACCGTCTGGCCCCTGGTCATGGACCGTCCGCGCCTATGCAGTGAGCACAACCGCTGGTTCTCACGCAGTGATTGGCGCCCCAAAAAGGCACCAACACACTTTTTGGCGACTCCGCTGGGGAAGATTTTATATAGACCTATCGAGATCGGCCCTCAATGGCCGGTTCAAAGGATAGCTCTGAAGTTTCCACCAGCAATATCATCAAGCCGACATGGGAAACCTTGCTGGCTGAAGAACAGCTCCTGTTCGAGGAGCGCCAGGAGCAGCTGATCCAGGAAGCAAATGCAAAATTCCTGGCTGACTTCAAGGTGGACAGGAGCAACAAAGTCGTTTGGCAACGGGCGACAGATCTGGCTTCGCTCCGACCTACTACGAATACCCCCAATGTAAGTAGCACCAATGAGCTACAATCTCTTAAAGCTAACATAGATGAACAACGAGAGCAGATGCAACCTATCGTAGGGGATATACAAAATGATCATAAAAGGCTAGTGTGTGCGCTTCATAAGTCTACTATTGTAAATCTTCCTTCGCACGAGGTTGAACTGAGGGAATACAAACGTGATTCATTGGCTACATGTTGTCACGGCCAGTCACAACCCCTTTATGGGATGCCGATAGACATGTACCCTAGGCAACAACAACCTCCCACGCACATCGGCGATAAATTTGCCGATCTACGCATGTCTGGACCGTCCGCACGTGAGTGCGGACCGTCCGGGCCAGCGGCGGTCGGTCCCATTTTTAGAAGCGAATTACCAAGGCCTGCACCCAAGCCGCCACATACCGTGCAAATCCTAGATAACCCATTTGGACCATCCGCGTATGGCGCCAGACAGTCCGAATATAACGCGGATGGTCCGGCCACATGGCCGGACAGTCCGCGCACATAACCGGACGGTCCGTGTATTTAACCGGACGGTCTGGCATAGAGTTTTTTGAGGAGGATGGATATCCAACTCCGCATCCGTCTCAGCTAAACTCCCCATCTCACCTTATGACATACCAGCACCATAATATAACCTACCAAACCCGTGAGAGTGAGTACTTTCCGCCCACTAGAAGGCCAGAAAGGAATAGCCAGTCCTATGAGCCTCATAGGGCATGTATTAACGTGCCGCAAAACCCAAACCAATGGGGAGGAAAACAACATACCAACATCCAAACAACCTCACCCATATTGGACCAAAGAGCCGGTGGTCTCCCACCACCGGCTGCCATCGATATAGTAAGAGAGGAAATAGCTGGGGCGTTTCGAGATAAGCTCGGAGTTGGCATAATCCCTAGGGAGCAGTCATATCGGAAACCTTATGATAGCCAATTTGACCGTCTCCCATACCCACAGGGGACTAGAATACTCGAATTCGCAAAGTTTTCGGGTGACCAAGGAAAGAGCACGCGTGAGCACATAGCACATAGACCAGTTCTTAGCACAATAAGGAGAATTGGCCAACACCGAAGCATTCCATGTACATTTATTTTCATTATCTTTATCAGGGACTGCATTCGCATGGTATGCCACGCTCCCTCCTAATTCCATTTTGTCATGGGGAGACTTAGAACAAAAATTTCATGAACATTTCTTCTCTGGCGATTACAAGCTAGATTTAGTAGACTTAGTGGCCCTACGACAAGAAAATGATGAATTGGTCATACAACCAGAGATTCTGGGATACGAGAAACCGATGTTTTCAAATTCATTTAACCGATAAACAACTGGCGGGAATAGCCTTTGATGGATTACGCTATTATTTAAAAGAGAAATTAGAAGGCATCTAGTTCTTTACGCTAGCACAATTACATCAGAGAGCTTTGGCTTGTGAAAGCCGAAGCAAAGAACTAGTCAAAATAGTTCATCATAATGTCCATATAGTAGAGCACAATCAAAGTAGTTCGGATGATGAACCAAAGGAACTTTACACTACCGAAATGGTTTGGCCTAAGCAGGCCAAATCTTCGGCTTGCTCCTCCTTGCAGTTAGTTCAAAAGAAACAACAGGAAGAGGTTAAGTTTACATTTAATATCGGCAAATGTGATAAGATAATCGATGAATTACTAAAGAATGGTAACATTAAGATCGATTATATTGTTCCACCCGCCGATGAACTAAAACATCGCGCATATTGCAAATAGCACAACTCATTTTTACATGCCACTAATGATTGTAATGTGTTTCGACGATAAATCCAATCGGCCATTAATGAGGGACGATTGAAATTTTAGGAGGACACGGAGCCTTTCCCGATGAATGTGATCGACTTCGAGGGCAAAAAAGTCCTAATTCGGCCCGGCACGACCGATAAGGGCGAAGGCAAGGAAGTCATCATCGACAACGCACGAAAGGTCAATGAAAAGTAATAGAATTTCTTGCAGGAAGGTGGTTGCCGAGAAGACTCCTGATGGAGGGGAGACACTGAAGGTTACCATTACAAGCGCTAGGGGCAATCGCAAACAGGTGGCCGAACGAGGGAACCTGTTCTGCGCATCGCGGACGGTCCGACACACAGACGCGGATGGTCTGGAACCTCATCGAACAATCAGAGTCATTTCAATAGACGGTCCGACAAAGCTAAAGAGCCACGACGACCACATACCTTCAAACCACGACGACCAGAAATAGGTACGTGGAAAACTAACATGTTCAAGGCAGCTGATCGGTTGGTCAAATCCAGCCCGATCATTGATCAATTATTGTCTAAATATGTGAAAAAGAAGGATGGCCCCAGTGACCAGTCACCAAAGCGACCTCGCTTACCCACCCAGAAGCGACAGCAGGTTAGGTCGATTGGACCACCTCACCATTCGAATAGGACGGGAGGTTATAATGTTCAATTAAGACCTAACGCACCTGCATGGACACCTCCACCTCCACATACACCCATGTCATGTCATATACATACATACCACCGCTACCATATATCCCGAATCAGATGTGGGGCGTGCCACCATATCCATTCGGGGTACCACAATACCCCACCTAGGGGGCACCTCAATCATTTGTTTTTGACGGGTTGACGCCTCCAGTACAAGACCGGTTGAGAGCCCCTCAATCTAGTCCACGAGCATGGGCCCAACAAGATTGTCAGACCACTCGGATGCAAAGACCGATTAATCCTGCAGGGGCATACAGTTACAGCCTCCAATAGGATGATAAAAGGAGACATCATCAGAATAGGAACAACAGATGTCGAAGGACTGATGATTGGTGAATCGGCCAACACAAGCAAAAAAGAAGACACGACTGTCAACAAAACAACCGATCCAAAATACTCCAAGCCCCTATGGTGCCCATCGGGATTGACACGATCACAAAAGCAAAAATTACAGCGCCTAAGAGCAAAGGAGAACCAGGAAAAGGAGGCAAAAAAGATATTCAATGACACACATCCGTAGTACCCGCCACCACAAAAGAGATGGAGACCAAAGGCCGTTGAGGAAAAGCAAACGGCCACAAAGGCGGAAAATAAAACAACAGTTGTGCAGCTCTCTGCAGGTACAACAGACAGTCCGGCTATAAAGGCCGAACCATGCGCGCATGACACGGACCGTCCGATCCCTGAGGCCGGAACGTCTGCACTACACCATGACACCTCCAACGACGCACCGACACCCATGCAGGAAGACGACTTGCAAGGAGAAGACCTGGTCGACTATGGAGCTACGCCAGAACACTCAGAAAATTAGGAAAGCAAGATGACGAATTGGTCAAGACCAGTACGACACTCGGCGGTGTTGGGACTGACAGTTCGATCAAAGCTAAATGGGTCACGTCCGTTGAGTTAACCATCAGGACTAAGACCCTTGCGTATTATCCTAGTAGGTGGCAAGATGCCTAAGAAAACCGATGTGATCACATCGAGTCAATTGCTTTTGGTTCGCTCAGCTCCACCAAAAGGCAGAGGCATATGTTGAACACCAAATTGAGCGACTGGATGGTCCGGCCCTAAGGCCGGACGGTCCATGGTCCGGACGGTCCGCACTGGAGGTGCGGACGGTTCGCGCTCGCGCAGAGCCAATTAGGGTTCCGAGTTTTGTGCTACGGTTGTTAGCTAAATTCGCAGAATTAGCTCGAGAAATCTGTTTGTAATGGGTCCAGCCCCCTCCTCTATAAATACAGAGGTTACGGTCAATTAAGAATCATCAATCGAATCAATAATCAACTTATCTCGCTTTTATTTCTTGTACATTTAGGAGTAGTTCTAGTCTAGTTTTAGTTTAGTCATACAATCCCCAAATTCTCCGCTTCTCTTCGACTCTACGTCGATTAGAGGAGTCTAGGTCGGCCTGTCGGGCCTAGACAACACCTAGGATCTCTCCTCCCCGACGGGGTCCCTCCCGGGAGCGAGATCCAGGCGCCGCCGGCAACCTTCGCTGCCCCTGCGCACATGCGGACCGTCCGGCCTGTAGGCGCGGATCGTCCAGCCGTCAGGCAGGGAACCCTAGCCCTATGCTAGGTCGCGGACCATCCGGCCCCTAGCCGTGGACCGTCTGCGCCTGTGCAGCGAGCACCGCCGCTGGTTCTCACGCAATGATTGGCGCCCTGAAAAGGCACCAACACACTTTTTGGTAACTCCGCTGGGGAAGATTTCATATAGACCTATTGAGATCGGCCCTTAATGGCCGGTTCAAAGGATAGCTCTGAAGTTTCCACCAGCAATATCATCAAGCCAATATGAGAAACCTTGCTAGCTGAAGAACAACTCCTGTTCGAGGAGCGTCAGGAGCAGCTGATCCAGGAAGCAAAGGCAAAATTCCTGGCCGACTTCAAGGTGGACAGGAGCAACAAAGTCGTTCGGCAACGGACGACAGATCTGGCTTCGCTCTGACCTACTACGAATACCCCCAATGTAAGTAGCACCAATGAGCTCCAATCTCTTAAAGCTTACATAGATGAACAGCGAGACCAGATGCAATGTATCGTAGGGGATATACAAAATGATCATAAAAGGCTAGTGCATGCGCTTCATAAGTCTATTATTGCAAATCTTCCTTCGCATGATGTTGAACTGAGGGAATACACACGTGATTCATCGGCTACAGGTTGTCACGACCAGTCACAACTCCTTTATGGGATGCCGATAGACATGTACCCTGGGCAACAACAGCCTCCCACGCACATCGGCGATAAATTTGCCGATCTGCGCATGTCCGGACCGTCCGCATGTGAACATTTATTTTGAGATATAGTCCTCCAGTTCTAAAATATAGTGCACCTTGAACATTTATTTATTTCTACGATTGAATAAATATATTTATTTTGAGATATAATCCTCCAGTTACAAAATATAGTCCTTTCTAGCTCTCTCTTTTCGTCCATATTTAAATAAATGATAATGAATGTGCACTCATAAGTTACTAAATGAATGTATATTTAGTCCAAAATAAATTATATTTTAGGACTGTGTGAGTAACATATATGGTTAATATGTATCTTATGCATTAATCTTATAATGCCCATTAAAATTAGTGATGGGATATTGTATTTGGGTTTAGGGTTGGAGTAGAACTGTTTTCCTCTCAAATCTAGAGGTAGTTGAGTTGTTCTAAATAGAACCTAAATTAAACCTTGAATTCTCACATGTTTGAAAATGTATCCTTGAAATACCCTTTGCAAGTTCAAATCATGGCCTCACCGAAATGCCTGTTCGGTTTGGGTGGATCAAGACGGATTAGAGAAGATTAAATTCTTTTCCAATTCAAATTAAATAAAAAGATTTATTTCTCTCAATCTTTTATAATCTCTTTGCGAACGAACAAGACCTAAGACTGGCTCCAACAGGAACCTGTAAAAGCTCCTGTCCTCTAAATATAGAGGTTTGTCAGATCCTTTATCCATCCAAAAAGAGACTCTAAAAATCCTCTAAAATTTAGAGGATGGCATGCGTGCGCTATGTATAGAGGGTGTACGGTGGTCCTCTATACACTGGGCTGATTCCTGTGTCTGTGTGTTCACGTGCTGACGAGCGGTAAAAAATAATATAGAATGCCAAATCTGGTGACACTTTTGATATATATGATGAAATTTAGGGGATGTTACTTGTAACACCCCTGGTGTTACTGTTACTAAAACTTGAACATAACATCATAAGCATGGGCATATCATGTGTTTGTCACACCTAGAGTGCATTCACTAGGCAAAAATTTAAACAAGTTGTATTGATATGACCTTTTGCAAATAAAACCCTGGAGTAGGAAACTGAACCCTAGATTGGGTATAATAGAACAAATAAGGCTTAAACAAGAGAAAAATCTAAAATTCAATTGAAAAGGTCATAAAGTGTCTCCATGAATGAACTTAAGTAGGATCCAAACCCTAAAAAAGCAAGAAACCCTAATTGGAACCCTGGAAAACCCTAAACCTAAACCCTAGGGGGCTAAGTGCAAAATGAGTGCACTTTTGGGTTAAAGTGCAAAAATCATAATAATAAGGTGTCTTAAGTCATATGGTTCACAATTATGATGATTTGCAACTTAAACCCTAGGTTTTGGGCCTATTTGCAAAAACACCATTTTTGTAACCATATGGCTAAGTCTGAATTTCAGAAAATAGGTTCAACTTTGGGGCCTTGTAACTTTCAAACAAAAGGGATTTTGCCCTAGGTCACCACAACAATTTTGTAGATCTATCAAAGGTGAACAACTTTGTTTAAGGAGTTAAACATTGTTGTTATGAAGAATTTGGAGATAAATACACCCAAAGTCAGACTTTCAGGCTGTTTGAAGTTTGAATTTGGACTGACAGTGGGTTTGAGCAAACTTTGAGCTCGATTCTAAGCATGATCCAGTGAAAATTTGTTTTGGAATACTATAACAAAGATGAATATGGTATGTTGGGCTACAACTTTGCTGCAAAGCCTTGGATAGGTTGCCAAGTGAAATTGGGAGAAAATTAAGCTTCATGTCGCTCTGTCAGGTCGACTGAAGATGGATGCCATTATACAGTGATCTGAATAAGATCAGACCGATAGCTCAATCCTTCGCCGCCGATGACCGCCGCGCACGGATTCCTGTTTTTGGCCGCCGTGATTCGTGTTGACCGATTGGATAGCGCTCAAGGTCACGTAAATATCGTCGTCGTGGATAACTCCGGCCAGTAAACAATTCCGGCCACCGTACCGCACTCCCCACGGCAGATTTGGATAAGCTCGCCGGCGACAGTCGCCTCACGGCTTGGCGCCATGTGCCCTGGCACCTCCACCGTGTCGCCCTGACTCGCTGTAATCCTCTGTCCATCGCCGGGGAGATGGCCACGATAACTGGACACTAATCACGCGCCAGTAACTCCTTGTCCCTCCGGCCGCCGCGCGTCGTCATTCAAATTCTCGGCCACCGCTCTTGCTTACTATAAATTGAGGCCACCATGAGCTCCATAGGATCATCACGCACCCAGCCACCAAGTATTGCCCTCAATCGATCGCCTGTGAGCTCCAATTTTGAACTTCCCCCAATTCGGTTTTCGCCACCACAGACACCCTCACCGCGGCTAGTCTACTCCAGGTTAGTTCAAGCTTCTCATTTGTTTGTTCTAGCATCCTTAGGTTCTCCTCAAGCTCCTCGACCCCTCGGATTGAACTAGACCATCATGGATCGCCGGGAACACGCTGTTTCTCTGATTGTCTCCGCTGTCACCGTGGCCAGAGCAAGTTAGGTAACCATTAGTGAAATTACTTGAGGAAAAACTCTAGTTATGGTCTGAATTAGGTGTAAACCAAAGTAGAACACCGGTCGTTGTCTGAATCGCCCGGTACAAGCTCACTGGAGCTCTGCCCCGTGCGGTTCATCGTCGTGGATCAAGCGGTGTAAAGAAATAGAAGTCTAGGGTCCTTTCTGCAAGTGTCAGTGACTCAGGTCAATAGTTGTTAGGGTTCTTAACTAGTTATTAAAGTCTTCGGGGACCTCTGTGTAAACCTGCCAAGGACGCGCGCGCGAGCGCGTTTCTGCTGGGAGTGGGCCGTCTTGGGCTGCTTTCAGCCCAGTATTATTCACTGTTTTTCTTTTTCTACCAGAGCTAAAACAATTCTAGAAAATTGTAGAAAAATGGTAAAAATGCCAAACCAATTTTGCTAGATTCCTAATTTTCTATAGAATTTAATAAAAATAGTTTCATGATTTTTAGTCCAAATAAGAAATTATAGAGTATTTAAAACAGTCTAAAACCTTATTTCTGGATTTTTAGAAAATATATAATGATTCCAAAAATCTCCAAACTTTTTGGATGACCCTTATATAATATTTAGAAGCCTTGTGTAAAGTTTGGTATGATTTGAGCCATGTTTGATAATTAGAACCCAAAACCCTACCCCTGCCCTATGAACTTCACTGTTGACTCCAGAACCCTAAGTTCTCGGAGATCCGTGAAGGAAAATTATATTCAAGACTTTAGATAATAAACTCTTATTATCTTTGCACTCTCATGAGCATTACATAAGCATTCATTATTATGTATGGTTATATTTAGAAAATGAAGAAGAGGTAGAAGAAGAGAAGACCCCCCCCCCCACCAACACCTCAAGAACATCAGGCAGGCAGCTGTTTCTATTTTGACATCTATGGAACTGAGCCAGACTCACCAGTAAAACAAGGCAAGCCTCGGTGCATTTGCCACCTTCTTGTTACTTTTAAAATCTTTCTCACTTACTTGTTGCATTAGGTGATAGGAGTTGATTGCTAAAACAATTCCTGTATTTTCTTCCTTGAATTTGATTACCTTCCTTGGAATCCCTGTTTTACAAAAGGTTTTTCCTATGCTTAGTCTTGCCTTAGCAAAACAAAATGTTTTGTTTTTACAAAAGATGATGTTGCAAAGTGGGAGGGATGTTTTTGAAAATAAAACTTGATGGTAGATTCATCATGGCCATGATGGGTTCAACATCGGAAAAGATGTACCTCTGCCAGGTACCAAACTTTGGGGATTGAAATGATTAAGCTGAAACCGGGCGGGTGACTTGCACGAGAAGAGAGTCTCGGTGTAGTGTCTCCGTCTGAGTCGATTAAGGACCGTGTCGATGTAGGCTTGACGACCGAGGACCCTTTAACTGGTCACATGCCTCATCATGGGTAAGCTTTGCCTCGGGCAGACCAATACCAGAATAAGATACCACGCAATGGGAGTGGAGAGATGGCGAGAGTAGCGTGTACCCTCCGTGGCAAGAGGCTAGACGGTGGTGTATCTATGCTCTCGGTTGGCGTGAACCTGATCTGGTCTTAAGAACCCCGGTGGCGAGTTGACATATGCAAGGGTTAAGTGCTACATATGTCGTGTGATTGGAGATCCTCAGCTGAGTATAATCGATTCGGATCGCCGTACCTTCGCGGTTATGAAGACTTGGTCACTGACTTATACGTAGAAATCCAGTGAAGATGAAGGGTTGTTAAGAAATTGGCTAGTATAGGTCAAGTGATTGAACTAGGGTAGACAGAACTCTAGATGCAGGTAACTTTACTTAACCTGACAATAAAACTGGATTTTTAAGGATCCACTTATAGTAAGCTTTTCTGGAAAATAGAGTCCTTGATTCTTGATAAGCCTTTCCTTGAATCCCTCTAGCCAGCATACCCTTGAGAGTCTTTTCTTTAGTCAGGTAAGTCTTGCTGAGTAATTCCATACTCAGGGCTTTGTCCCATGTTGTTTTTAGGTGAGGAAGCAACCAACTTTTGTTGCTTCTATTCAAAGGTGGTACCAAAGGAAGAGCACCAGGAGTAAATCTGCGGGAGGAAAGGATCCTCCATAAAACTTTTGTTTGAACTTATCGGGAGGGGTTTTTGCCTCCCATAGTTTGTAATAATAATACTCTGTACTCATATATTATATTCTGGTCTGTAAATATTTAACTCTGTCTTACTTTTAAATAAAGGTAAGTTTATGTAACTGCTTCTGCATTTTTGTACCTCCGATGCTTGTAATGTCTGTGTGACGGGTGAAACGCTCTTGGGAAGGTAAGAAAAGCAGATACCGAACTTGTCAAGTAATTCAGGGGCACCTGTAGGGTTGTCTAAAGTCTGTTGGACAAGGACAACTGTAGGTGGGCCTAATGACTTGGGAGGTTCCGTCACAGCTGGTATCGGAGCGAAGCCCATCTCTGGAGATCTTATGAGGCATCTTCAAAAGAATTTTCTAAGACTTATCTAGAAAATTACTTTCTTTCTTATCTAGCTTCTTTCTGAAAAACTTAATTGAAAGACCAGATATAGAGTGCAATGTATAGAAGGTGTGAATCGACTATGGTTGATTCTGTAATTACACATGCATCATGCTAAAAACTATGCTAATAAGTTTTCCCCCTTAAGAAATGCCGCCGCACACAAGAAAGACCGCGCGCAAGTCAACCGGACCAATTAGTGTACCCTGTCATCAACTTGCCCCACGGCATGAAGATAGCAGTAGCGGTAGCAACGATCCAATTGGGGATCTAGAAGCCCAAGTGGATCAGCTTCGAATAGAACTCCGCCGTAGGAATGACATATGGGTCGCGGAATGGAGAAAGAATAAATGAATTAAGAGCAGACATCCGCTACCTGCAAGATCAGCTCGCGGAACGAGATCTAGCGCTCAATTGGGCGGTTAACTCTCGTTCGCTTGCCTAGGCTAAGGAGGCAAAAGCTCGAGCCCACGTGGAGGAGCTTAGCTCAGCCGTAGATAACTTGCAGGTTTATTGTAATACATTACATGAAGAAGTTCATGTATTGTATTCACAACTGCATCCCAATGTACCTGCAGATCCTGTCGGGATAGAAGCCAGACCTTCTGGGACAGCGAGAGAAGCCCTTGGTGGTGAACTGGACTTATTCAGGCCCCCTCCCTCAATGAAGTTGGTAGATGAATGGTCTCCTACTCCCGACAGTGAGGCTACTAAGAGTGACAAAAAGCAAGAATAGTATAGTGTATAAGTAGTAGTAATGTATAATAAGTGTAATCCTATTGTAAAATTCGAGTCTGTAACATTACCCTTTTTAGTAATGTATAATGGATGGTGTTCTTTGGCATATTATATTCTTTTCAATGTTTGTTGCCTCAGATGCCTTCCAAGACTCATTCTTAGGATGGAGCAGGGACCTCTAGTGGAAGGGAAGCAACACCAAACCCACCTCCAGTACCTCCCACTTTAGCCGAGGCCATCACTGCCTTGGTTAACGCTACAACAGACAATACCCGCTTTCTGCGGGAGATGGCAGGTCAACAACTACAACAACAAGGCGGGCGAGCACATCCGCAAGGCCCCCGTGAAACATCCTACCTGGATTTCTCTAAGACGCGCCCTCCATTGTTTGTCAAAGCAGAGGACCCTCTAGAAGCGGATGAATGGATCCGCGTCATTGAATAGAAGTTTGGGCTCCTCAGCTGTTCAGAGGTTCAAAAGCCCCTATTTGTAGCCCAACAACTGCGTGGCCCTGCCAGCACTTGGTGGGGAAACTTTGTTGCCGTTCAACCGGCTGGTCATCAAGTAACTTGGGATGAGTTCAAATTGGCCTTCAGAGAGCACTATATACCTGAAGGAGTTCTCCACATGAAGCAGGAAGAGTTTATGAAGTTGAAACAAGGCGGAGATACTGTCACCCAGTATCTCAATAAATTCAACCACTTATCCCAAAACGCAATCGATCAAGTCAACACGGCCATAAAGAAGAGAAACTGCTTCATGAGAGGCTTGAATGATCGAATGCAAAGAAAGATGGCCACCTGCATCGATCTTACTTATGGAAGGGCTGTCAGCACAGCGCTGGCAGTTGAGGCCAAGTATGCAGGCGCTAGAAAGTCCAAAGGGAATGGAGGCGGCAGGCCCAATCAGGGCCCCGAGAAAAGACAAAGGTTGGTTATCTGACCTTTTAATCAGAATCATTCTTCATCGCGCGCATCCTCCTTTCGTTTCAAGCAACCAGTGTTTATCCGTCCTACCCTTGCCCCCACTGCTACAAATCAGCCGGGTGCCCCTGCCACTCTTTTCCCTGCTCTTCCAAGCTCATCAACCGGCTGCTTCAACTGTGGAAAGTCTGGGCATTTCATTAAGGACTGTCCATACCCGAAGCATAATCAATCAAATAATCAACAGAGTTCCGGGAGTTCCAAGGGAAATGCAACTACGGGCAAAAATATAAATAAAACAGGACGTATCTATTATACTCAAGTGGCCACAACACTGGAAGGCGAACTGGTGATGATGGGTACGTTCCTCGTGGCCAATCACCCTGCACTTATTCTCTTTGATTATGGTGCTACATACACTTTCATAAGCAAGAGATTTGTGGAGCAACATTGCATTCCATACCATGAATCAAGGGAAGGGTTTAAAATTCGTTCGCCTGGGGGACAAATATTCACTAAAGAAGTGGCTTTCCAAGTGCCTGTAACATTGGCTGGACGGGACTTTCCTACTAATATGATTGTTCTTAAAGGCCAAGACATAGATGTAATCTTGGGCAAGAATTGGTTAGCCCAACATAAAGCAATCCTCAACACTGATCTGAGAACTATCAGGTTGAGTTATGGCCAAGAAGAAATTCTTTTGTCTATTCCCGTAGCTATTCCAGCTAAACCAATTGGTAGAGTATATGAAGCTAGCATACCGGAGATCAAAGATATTCCAACAGTATGTGAGTTCCCAGACGTCTTTCCAGAAGATTCGCCTGGATTGCCACCAGAAAGAGATGTAGAATTTGTAATTGAGTTGAAGCCCGGTACGGCTCCCATTTCTAGAAGATCGTACCGAATGCCTCCAAATGAGCTAGCAGAACTCAAGACCCAATTGCAAGATCTACTGAAGAAGGGATTCATCCGGCCAAGCTCGTCACCATGGGGATGTCCAGCCATCTTCGTCAAGAAGAAGGACCAAACACTTCGAATGTGCGTGGATTATAGACCCTTAATGAGGTTACTGTCAAAAATAAGTACCCTCTTCCACGAATTGACATTCTATTTGATCAACTAACTGGAGCAAGGGTTTTCTCCAAGATTGACCTCAGATCGGGCTATCATCAGATCCATATCCGACCCGAAGATATACCAAAGACCACATTCACTACGCGGTATGGGTTATTTGAATATTTGGTTATGTCTTTCGGACTGACAAATGCTCCTGCCCACTTCACTTATTTGATGAACTCAGTATTTATGCCTGAGTTGGACAAGTTTGTGGTGGTATTCATCGACAATATCTTAATATACTCCAAGAATGAAGAGGAGCATGCTCAGCATTTACGAATCGTGTTGACGCGCTTAAGAGAACACCAATTATATGCTAAGTTCAGTAAGTGCGCATTCTGGCTGGAAGAAATCTAATTTCTGGGACATGTATTATCTATCAAGGGGATTGTGGTAGATCCCAGCAAAGTCAAGGATATTTTAGAGTGGAAACCCCCAACCACTGTACATCAAGTCCAAGCTTGTGAAACCAATCACAAGTTTATTGAGGAATGATACTAAGTTTAATTGGTCTTCAGAGTGTAATGAAGCCTTTGAACAATTGAAGGTATTATTAACCACTGCTCCGGTATTGGCTCAACCGGATATTGAAAAACCCTTTGATGTGTATTGTGACGCATCAGCCAGTGGTCTCGGCTGTGTTTTGATGCAAGAAGGCCGATTGATAGCTTATGCTTCAAGGTAGTTACGCCGACATGAGGAACATTATCCGACTCATGATCTAGAGCTAGCTGCGGTGGTTCATGCCCTAAAGATATGGCGTCATTATCTGCTGGGTAATATCTGTCACATTTACACAGATCATAAAAGCTTGAAGTATATCTTCACCCAGACAGAACTTAATATGAGACAAAGGCGATGGCTTGAGCTTATTAAGGATTATGAAATGGAGATTCATTGTCACCCAGGCAAAGCTAATGTAGTGGCAGATGCCTTGAGTCATAAGACTTTTTGTCATTGTCTTACAATGGAGACTTCTGACATTACGTTATGCCAAGAAATGGAGAATTTGAACCTGAGAATAATCCAATATGGAACCTTAAATCAACTAAAGCTGGAGTCAGTCCTTTTACAAAAGATAATGGATGCTCAAAAAGATAATGAGGGTATGAAGCACATTCATGAGAAGATAGAGGCCGGAAAAGCCAATTGCTTTAGGCAAGACGATCAAGGCATTGTATGGTTCAACAACCGCATAGTTGTGCCAAAGAATGAAGAAATCCGCCAACAAATATTAGATGAAGCACATCTTAGTCGCTATTCTATTCATCCCGAAAGCACTAAGATGTATCATGATCTAAAACAACATTATTGGTGGACAAAGATGAAGATTGAAATCGCACGCTATGTGGCATGATGTGACACTTGCAGACGTGTCAAAGCCATACATATGAAGACTGCCGGTCCATTACAATCTCTACCAATACCAACATGGAAATGGGAAGATATTAGTATGGACTTTATTATGGGATTGCCTAGAACAACAAAAGGATATGATTCCATCTGGGTTATTGTTGATCGGCTTACGAAAATTGCTCATTTTCTGTCAGTCAAAACATATTACCCGGTCCTCACGTATGCGGAACTGTACATTGCTCGCATTCTCAGTTTGCATGGTATTCCAAAGACTATAGTGTCAGATCGTGGACCTCAATTTGTATCCAAATTCTGGGAAGCACTTCACAAATCCTTGGGTACTAAGTTGCTCCATAGTTCGGCCTATCATCCTCAAACCAGTGGGCAGACTGAGAGGGTAAATCAGATACTTGAAGATATGTTGCGAGCATGTGTTCAAGAATTTCCACAAAAATGGGATGATTGTTTACCATTAGCAAAATTCTCATATAATAATAGCTATCAAGAAAGCATTAAGATGGCACCCTTCGAAGCTTTATATGGACGATGATGTCGTACTCCGTTAAATTGGTCTGAACCAGGTGAAAGGTACTTTTTCAGGCCTGATATGGTAAAAGAGACAGAAGAAAAAGTTCAAAGAATAATTCATAATTTGAAGAAAGCTCAAGCTCGTCAGAAAAGTTATGCAGACAAACGACGAATGCCCTTATATTTTCTGGTGGGAGATTATGTCTACCTGAAAGTCTCCCCAATGAAGGGTGTAACCCGTTTCGGGGTAAAAGGGAAGCTTGCACCCCGGTACATTGGTCCTTTCCTTATTCTTGAACAATGTGGACCAGTGGCATACCGACTTCAACTACCTGAAATCTTGTCTGTTGTACATAATGTGTTCCACGTATCTCAACTGAAGAAGTGTCTTCAGGTTCCCGATCGAACTATTGAAGTAACGGATGTTGGCTTAGAACCAGATTTGACATATTTAGAACACCCTATTCGAGTCTTGGATCAAAAGGACAGAATTACCCGAAGAAAAACTCTCAAGTTTTACAAGATACAGTGGAACCAACATTCAGAAGATGAGGCTACAAGGGAAACTCGAGACTTTTTAGAAAGGAATTTCCTAGGCTTTTTAGCCTCATGTAATTTGTAGAGTGTATACAATTGTTGTAATAAAGGAGTGAGTCCCAAACCACCCCTGCCCTGTACCAGAAATAAGGAAATAAGAATGTGAAGCATTTCCTTTTCCATTACCTACCCTAGGACTTTTAATCTCGGGACGAGATTCTTTTATGGGGGGAAGGATGTAACACCCTTGTGTTACTGTTACTAAAACTTGAACATAACATCATAAGCATGGGCATATCATGTGTTTGTCACACCTAGAGTGCATTCACTAGGCAAAAATTTAAAACAAGTTGTATAGATATGACCTTTTGCAAATAAAACCCTGGAGTAGGGAACTGAACCCTAGATTGAGTATAATAGAACAAACAAGGCTTAAACAAGAGAAAACTCTAAAATTCAATTAAAAAGGTCATAAAGTGTCTCCATGAATGAACTTAAGTAAGATCCAAACCCTAAGAAAGCAAGAAACTATAGATGGCCAGTCGTGCCGGGCTAATCGGGCCGGCCCGAGGCACGGCACGGCACGGTTGGTGCCGGGCCCGTGCCGGCACGGCCCGACATGTAGTGCCTGTGCCTGGGCCGAGCACCAGGCACGCTGGGCCGGCACGGGCACGGCACGATTATGTCCCAGGCACGGTTAGGCACGGCTATAGGATACACAAATATCCCGTCCCCCCTCTCCTCTGGGCCCGCCTCGTCAGACACTCTCACTCTCTCGCCTCGCCCGTTGTCTCTCGCGGTCTCGCCCTCGGTCTCTCCGTCTCCTGGCGATTTGGGGGCGATTCGACTCCGCCGCCGCTCCACCTCACGATCCGACTCCGGTACGGTGCTCCACCGCTCGTCCTCACCGTTGTCTCTCGCGGTCTCGCCCTCGGTCTCTCCGTCTCCTGGCGATTTGGGGGCGATTTGACTCTGCCGCCTCCTCACCATCCGACTTCGCCGCTCCACCTCACGGTCCGACTCCGGTACGGTCCGACGAGGTTGAGACTTCCTAATCTAGTGCTTGTTCTTGTGATCTGTGCTTGTGATCTGTGCTCGAACCCCGAACCCTAATCTACTCTACTGCCTTCTTGCTCTGTGATTGTACCCGTGAGGGACCGATCTGGTGCTCCGGCTTTGGTAAGCTACTCTTGTGATCTGTTCTTGTGATCTATGTTTGTGATCTGTGTTCGAACCCTAAACCCTAATGTACTCTACTACCTTGTGTTCTGTGATTTTAGCCGCCCGTGAGGGACCGATCTGGTGCTCCGGCTCTGGTATGTTCTTAATCTGGTGCTTGTTCTTGTGATCTGTATATCGTAACCGGTGCTTGTTCTTGTGATCTGTGTACCAACCCTAAACCCTAATCTACTATAATACCTTCTCTGATTGTAGCCGCCGTGAGGAACCGATCTGGGGCTCCAGGTTTGGTAAGTGCTTAATCCAGTGCTTGTATTTCTGATCTGTGTTGGTTCAAACCCTAATCTACTATACTTTACCTTGTGTTCTGTGAGTTGAGCCGCCCGTGAGGAACCGATCTGGTGCTCCGGCTCTGGTAAGTCTTTAATCCAGTGCTTGTATTTGTGATCTGTGTTGGTTCAAACCCTAATCTACTCTATTATTCTGTGATTTTAGCCGTGAGGGACCGATCTGGTGCTCCGGCTTTGGTAAGTTCTTAATCTGGTGGCCTGTGCTCTGTGATCTATGCTTGATGGCCGACGACGACAGCGTGCCTGCCCAAACTGGTGGCAGTGAGGCTGCTGTTCCTTCAACGGCGACGGAGCCCATCAACATAGATCCTGACACTGTTGTGGCCGATGTTGAGGCAGACACACCTACTAGTTCTCGGGTAAGAAATAGAGCTTCCACATCTGATGTTTGGAATGACTTTGACAAAATATATAAGGTTGTTGATGGTGTGAGGGTCAGGTGTCAGGCTAAGTGCAGAGTTTGCAAGTGTGTTTTGTCTGCTAAATCTTCTGGTGGCACTGGTCATCTTAATAGGCATAGAACTGCATGCAAACTGAAGCATGGCAGAAATGCCTTTGCCCAGTCCCTGCTCCAGTTTAATCCTGATGGTAGTGCTAGATTGTGGGAGTACAATGCTGATGTTGCTAGGTCTGAGATGTGTGGTTTGATAAGTAGGCTTGATCTACCTATTTGCTTGGCTGAATCATCTGCTTTTGAAGAGTACATTAAAAAGGCTCATAATCCTAGATTTTTTGTTGTCTCTAGGCAAACAACCACTAGAGATATTAAAAAGTATTACAATGATTCACGTGCTAAGCTTCTTGAAACATTTACAAATTCTATTTCTTCTGTTGCTGTGACATCTGATATATGGTCTGGGAATGCTAAAGAGGATTACTTGAGTGTTGTTGTACATTATGTTAATTCTGCATGGGAATTGGAAAAAAGGATAATAGGACTAAGGCTGATTGATGTCTCACATAGTGGTGAAAACATATCTGAGAGAATATTTGAGGTGTTAAAAGAATATGGTCTTAATGATAAAACCTTTTCTGTAACCCTGGACAATGCTTCTGCTAATACATCTGCTATGGGGAGACTTACTCCTCTACTTAGTGGTTATGTTGGGGATGTTTTTTTGCATCAAAGGTGTGCATGTCATATTCTGAATTTGATTGTTAAGTCTAGTTTAAAAAGGATTCAACCTTATCTAGAATCATTTAGAACTGCTATATCATTTTTGAACTCTTCTAATCAACGCATTGCTTTATACAAATCATATTGCATTGCTATGAATACACGTCCTCGTAAGTTTGGATTGGATATGGAGGTAAGGTGGAACTCCACTTACCTTATGCTTAAGCATCTACTGCCTTACAGGAACACATTTGATGTGTTCATTCAAACTCACTACCCTAGAGCTGTAGGTGAACCTTTGCTTTTGTCTGATGATCACTGGTATGTTGCTGAAAAAATCTTGGTATTCCTTGAACTATTTTATGACTCAACCTGTGTTCTATCTGGTGTCTACTATCCAACATCTTCATTGATGATGCATCATATAATTCAGATTGCTAAACATCTAAATTCATATGAACATGATAGATTGCTTGGAACTGTTGTCTTTCCTATGCAAACTAAGTTCCTTAAGTACTGGAGGGATATTCCACTTCTCTATTCATTTGCATTCATTCTTGATCCTAGAGCTAAATTGAGGGGCTTCAATAGAGTTCTATCTATTTTAGCTGGTGTCACACACCATGATTACTCTGGTTATTTAACTCTTGTAAGAGCACAATTAACTGAGGTATTTAACAAGTATGAAGCTAAGTTTGGTGCAGTGCCCTCAGTTAGACCCTCACAATCAACAAGGACTGGTAAGAAAAGGACTAACTGGGGTATGATATATGGTGATGATGATGATGATTTGTTTTCAACCCCAATTGGTGGAACAGGTTCTTCTTCCAACCCCACTCCATCTGCTTCTCTCTCTAGACACACTTCAGCTAGTGCTTTGCTGCAAGCAGCAAGCAATTGTGCATCCCTTGGGGCTGGTTCTGAGTTATCAGCATATTTGGATAGTGATACTGTCCAGAAGTATGATGATGACTTTAATCTATTGACATAGTGGCAGGATCACAAGCTGACCTACCCATCTCTTTCTATGTTGGCTAAGGATGTACTAACTGTGCCTGTCTCTACCATTTCATCAGAAAGTGCTTTCAGTCTCACTGGCAGGATTATCGAGGAGCGTCGACGTCGACTGACCTCGGAGATGGTCGAGATGCTGACCTGCATCAAGGACTGGGAGGAAGGGAATGCAAGGACCCAACACACTGTTGAGAACAAAGAACTTGAAGACTCATTCTCTGATCTATATCTTGATGATGAACAAGTTCTAGTTGACACTCCAGGGTCCTCTCATGCATCTCAATCTCAAACACCTACTGATCCACAACCACATGTCGAAGACTGATCTTCTTTAGCTAGTTTGATCACATTTCTGCTGATGTGCTTGTAACTAAACTGTACACTGTAAACAATGACTGTAAGAACACTAAATGAGCTGTGGGCTGTACTCTTTTTTCCTATCTAGGGTTTTCTCACAAGGGTGAGTTTTTACCTAGATAGGTTTTTAATGAGGCAGCCATTGCACTAAACAGCTCAGTATTAGGTATTTTAGTATGTTTAACTGTGTGTTTGTGAATTATATGTGGTTTTGTGTGTTTTCTGGTGTAGTGCCCGGGCCGGCCCTGGCACTATGGGCTGGCCGTGCCTGCCGTGCCGGCACGGCACAGCTAAGGACCCTTAGTGCCGTGCCTGGGCCTGGGTTCAGGCACTAGTGCCGGGCCAGCACGGCACGGTTAATAATCGTGCTAAACGGGCTGTGCCCTAACCGTGCCATGCCTGGCCGTGCCAGTGCCGTGCCATGCCGGGCCGCCCGTTTGGCCATCTATACAAGAAACCCTAATTGGAACCCTGGAAAACCCTAAACCTAAACCCTAGGGGGCTAAGTGCAAAATGAGTGCACTTTTGGGTTAAAGTGCAAAAATCATAATAATAAGGTGTCTTAAGTCATATGTTCACAATTATGATGATTTGCAACTTAAACCCTAGGTTTTGGGCCTATTTGCAAAAACACCATTTTTGTAACCATATGGCTAAGTCTGAATTTCAGAAAATAGGTTCAAATTGGGGCCTTGTAACTTTCAAACAAAAGAGATTTTGCCCTAGGTCACCACAACAATTTTGTAGATCTATCAAAGGTGAACAACTTTGTTTAAGGAGTTAAACATTGTTGTTATGAAGAATTTAGAGATAAATACACCCAAAGTCAGACTTTCAAGCTGTTTGAAGTCTGAATTTGGACTGACATTGGGTTTGAGCAAACTTTGAGCTCGATTCTAAGCATGATCCAGTGAAAATTTGTTTTGGAATACTATAACAAAGATGAAGATGGTATGTTGGGCTACAACTTCACTGCAGAGCCTTGGATAGGTTGCCAAGTGAAATTGGGAGAAAATTGAGCTTCAAGTCGCTCTGTCAGGTCGACTGAAGATGGATGTCATTGTACAGTGATCTGAATAAGATCAGATCGATAGCTCAATCCTTCGCCGCCGATGACCGCCGCGCACGGATTCACGTTTTTGGCCGCTGTGATTCATGTTGACTGATTGGATAGCGCTCAAGGTCAGGTAAATATCGTCGCCGTGGATAACTCCGGCCAGTAAACAATTCTGGCCACCGTACCGCACTCCCCACGGCAGATTTGGATAAGCTCGCCGGTGACAGTCGCCTCACGGCTTGGCGCCACGTGCCCTGGCACCTCCACCGCGTCGCCCTGACCCACTGTAATCCTCTGTCCATCGTCGGGGAGATGACCATGGTAACCGGACACTAATCGCGCGCCAGTAACTCCTTGTCCCTCCGGCCGCCGCGCGTCGTCATTCAAATTCTCGACCACCGCTCTTACTTACTATAAATTGAGGCCACCATGAGCTCCGTATGATCATCACGCACCCAGTCACCAAGTATTGCCCTCAATCGATCGCCTGTGAGCTCCAATTTTGAACTTCCCCCAGTTTGGTTTTCACCACCGCAGACACCCTCGCCGCGGCCAGTCTACTCCAGGTTAGTTCAAGCTTCTCAGTTGTTTGTTCTAGCATCCTTAGGTTCTCCTCAAGCTCCTCGACCCCTCGGATTGAACTAGACCGTCATGGATCGCCGGGAACACGCTGTTTCTCTGATTGTCTCCGCTGTCGCCGGGTACAAGCTCACCGGAGCTCTGTCCCACACGATTCATCGTCGTGGATCGAGCGATTTAAAGAAATAGAAGTCTAGGGTCCTTTCTGCAAGTGTCAGTGACTCAGGTCAATAGTTGTTAGGGTTCTTAACCAATTCAAGTCTTCGGGGACCTCTGTGTAAACCTGCCAAGGACGCGCGCGCGGGCGCATTTCTGCTGGGAGTGGGCCGTCTTGGGCTGCTTTCAGCCCAGTACTATTAACTGTTTTTCTTTTTCTTTTTCTGCCAGAGCTAAAACAATTCTAAAAAACTGTAAAAAAATGGTAAAAATACCAAACCAATTTTGCTAGATTCATAATTTTCTATAGAATTTAATAAAAATAGTTTCATGATTTTTAGTCCAAATAAGAAATTATAGAGTATTTAAAACAGTCTAAAACCTTATTTCTAATTTTTTAGAAAATATATAATGATTCCAAAAATCTCCAAACTTTTTGGATGACCCTTATATATTATTTAGAAGCCTTGTGTAAAGTTTGGTATGATTTGGGCCATGTTTGATACTTAGAACCCAAAACCCTACCCCCCTGCCCTATGAACTTCACTTTTGACTCCAGAAACCCTAAGTTCTCGGAGATCCGTGAAGAAAAATTGTATTCAAGACTTTAGATTATAAACTCTTAATATCTTTGCACTCTCATGAGCATTACATAAGCATTCATTATTATGTATGGTTATATTTAGAAAACGAAGAAGAGGTAGAACCACCACCTAAGGAACATCAAGCAGACAGCTGTTTCTATTTTGACATCTGTTGAACTGAGCCTGACTCACCAGTAAAACAAGGCAAGCCCCGATGCATTTACCACCTCCTTGTTACTTTTAAAATCTTTCTCACTTACTTGTTGCATTAGGTGATAGGAGTTGATTGCTAAAACAATTCCTGCATTTCCTTCCTTGAATTTGATTACCTTCCTTGGAATCCCTGTTTTACAAAAGGTTTTCCCTATGCTTAGTCTTGCCTTAGCAAAACAAAATGTTTTGTTTTTTACAAAAGATGATGTTGCAAAGTGGGAGGGATGTTTTTGAAAATAAAACTTGATGGTGGATCCATCATGGCTATGATGGGTTCAACATCGGAAAAGATGTACCTCTGCCAGGTACCAAACTTGGGGATTGAAATGATTAAGCTGAGACCGGGCGGGTGACTTGCACGAGAAGAGAGTCTCGGTGTAGTGTCTTCGTCTGAGTCGATTAAGGACTGTGTCGATGTAGGCTTGATGACCGAGGACCCTTTAACTGGTCACATGTCTCGTCATGGGTAAGCTTTGCCTCAGACAGACTAATACCAGAATAAGATACCACGCAATGGGAGTGGAGAGATGGCGAGAGTAGCGTGTACCCTCCGTGGCAAGAGGCTGGACGGTGGTGTATCTGTGCTCTCGGTTGGCGTGAACCTGATCTGGTCTTAAGAACCCCGGTGGTGAGTTGACATATGCAAGGGTTAAGTGCTACATATGTCGTGTGATTGGAGATCCTCAGCTGAGTATAATCGATTCAGATCGCCGTACCTTCGCAGTTATGAAGACTTGGTCACTGACTTATACGTAGAAATCCAGTGAAGATGAAGGGTTGTTAAGAAATTGGCTAGTATAGGTCAAGTGATTGAACTAGGGTAGACAGAACTCTAGATGCATGTAACTTTACTTAATCTGACAATAAAACTGGATTTTTAAGGATCCACTTATAGTAAGCTTTTCTGGAAAACAGAGTCCTTGATTCTTGATAAGCCTTTCCTTGAATCCTCTAGCCAGCATACCCTTGAGAGTCTTTTCTTTAGTCGGGTAAGTCTTGCTGAGTAATTCCATACTTAGGGCTTTGTCCCATGTTGTTTTTAGGTGAGGAAGCAACCAACTTTTGTTGCTTCTGTTCAAAGGTGGTACCAAAGGAAGAGCGCCAGGAGTAAAGTTGTGGGAGGAAAGGATCCTCCATAAATCTTTTGTTTGAACTTATCGGGAGGGGTTTTGCCTCCCATTGTTTTGTAATAATAACACTCTGCACTCGTATATTATATTCTGGTCTGTAAATATTTAACTCTGTCTTACTTTTAAATAAAGGTAAGTTTATGTGACTGCTTCCGCATTTTCGTATCTCCGATGCTTGTAATGTCTGCGTGACGGGTGAAACGCTCTTGGAAAGGTAAGAAAAGCAGATACCGAACTTGTCAAGTAATTCAGGGGCACCTGCAGGGTTGTCTAAAGTCTGTTGGACAAGGACAACTGTAGGTGGGCCTAATGACTTAGGAGGTTCCGTCATATTACTGAAGATAAAGAAAATATAGAGTATAAAATCTTTTAGAAGATGTTGTAAAAGACAGAGAATATTATTTTAGAGGATGAAAATTAGGGGACATTACTGGAGACAGCCTAAGGCTCTCTCCAACAGAGCCTGTAAAGGCTCCTTTACCCTAAATATAGAGGATCAAATGGTTATCTACTCACTCCAGTTACATTCTCTAAATGATGCTCTAAATTTAAAAGACGCTGTTAGATCCTCTGTATGTGGAGTTTCTTTAAACGGTCATCTATCCATTTGAATATTTTAAACAACTGATTTAGTAAAACTAAAATATGTACAATACATTCGAGAGTATTGACAAATACGTATATACAAAAAATTAAAAATAAAAATGTCTCTAATATATATATTTGCGTATAGAGA
Organism: Zea luxurians; assembly: GCA_029449295.1. Taxonomy (NCBI): domain Eukaryota; kingdom Viridiplantae; phylum Streptophyta; class Magnoliopsida; order Poales; family Poaceae; genus Zea; species Zea luxurians. The sequence goes on along the minus strand of JAOPSE010000001.1, from coordinate 234,880,602 downwards.
ACACGATTTAAAGAACGTTGTTGGAGATAAATAGAATATAGAGGATACAATCTTTTAAAGAAGACTATAAAAGACAGATATAAAGGGTAAATATAGATTACGGTTGCTCGAGATAGTCTAAATCCCGTGATACCTTGGAAGTTGGAACCAACACGCGAGCCACAAATTACAGAGCCGGCTCCACTTAACAGAGACACTTCACTGCTGCAAAGAGCAGCAGCCACGAGCTTCAACTCCACGCAAGATTACCCCAAGTTTTCAACACGTACCCGAGTACCCGACGGCCGAACACGTGACTCCAGCCAATGAGGGCACACCACGTCACCCCGCCGCCACTCATATAAAACCTATTGACCTCCCTACCCGCCGCCGGCGAACACCAGACAGCAGCCCCATCACCCCCTGAGTCCTGACGCACCGCGAGGCCGGGCTAAATCGTCGAGAGCCAAGTCAGCAAAGCCCCGAACCCTCCCTCCCTCCCATGGCCGTCCGCCGCAGGACCGCGGCGGCCGCTGCCGGGGACCCGCCTCCGCAGGCGCCACCGGCAGATGAGGCGGCGGCGGTGGCACCAGACGAACCGGTCCTCCGGGCGCCGAACCTGCGCGTGGCCGCTGTGGCAGCGGCGCTCTTCCTCGCGCCCTTCTCGTACCTCGCGTTCGTGCACTACTCCCTGACCGCCGATCTGCAGCGATCCATTCTCAAATGCGGCGCCATGAGCCTCGTTGGGTTCTGCGTCGCGCTCAAGCTCATCCCTATCGCGGCCCGCTACCACCTCCGCCGCCGTATGTTCGGCTACGACATCAACAAGAAAGGCTTGCCTACGGGTCAAATCAAAGTGTGAGTGCGCAAGCACATTTACATGAGATGCCATTGCTTTAGGAGTTGACTTAAAAAACTAGATTCGAGTGTTTGTCTTCATGAAAACATGTTCTGCTGATTTATTGATGCAGCAGTATTGTTAGTATACTTGATCTCAGCTCGGTTGAAGGCAATTGCGTAGCTGCAACATGCAGAGTTGGACTTCTTCGGAAGATTTTGCCATTTAAGTAATTGTGAACAATTTGGAAATTAGAGCTTGCCCGCTCTTTCGGTAATATGTGAAGTTGGAATTTTCTGTAGTGGTGGCAGAGACCGCCTCTGGGTAGTAGTTGTTAATTATGGACTCCCAGCCTACTTGAAGGGCTGCAGTTTAACAATCTGATTTGAATTTCTTATGGAATTCAGTAACCTTTAGATGAAATTTGTGTGCTCTATAGAGTCAATCCCCTTTTGTTCAATGGAGTAAATAAATTCTAAATAAATAGTAAAGCTTTGTTTATGCTCTTGATTTGGACGCCTAGCTTCACTGGTGTACTGAAGATGCAATATAATTACAATCTCGAACAAGTTTCACAATAATATCCCGTGTCTTTTTTTTACATTATATAAACTCTTAATGAACAGCTGCAAAGCCTTGGGTTGCTAAAAGTTTTCCCTTTAGTTCACATAAGTAGATTTCATGCACCGCCTCATCTCCCTATGTATCTTCAAACCAAATTCTTCGTATGACTTGGCAAATGCCATCGGTTCTCTGAATAACAGATATATGAAAAAACTAAAAAGTTTTGCTTGCTATGATGCCGTGTTAACGTTTTCCCCTAATGACGATGTTGCATACTAGTACATATATGTGACATAAGGTTGTGATGAAGTCAGTAGGAGACACGTTTGACAAGCTCTTGATGGTGTGGCATTAATATTTTAGATAACTGTGTTGGAATTCACATTTTAATAACTGAAGGCACAATACTATAAGTTAAAGAATACCACTGTATGCACCAGCACCATTCAATCAAAATCTTTTGCTGGATCTAACTATAGCTATAGTCATGTTAATGATCATTTTTTTTGTCTAAACATTGATTTTTTTTGCAGGCCTGAGGCACTAGGCCTTGTTGTGGGGATTGTCTATTTGGTCATTGCTATTATATTTCAGCAGTTTCATTATGCCCCAGACTCCATTGTATGCAGTGACGAGCAGTATTTTTTAACATTTACAAACTACTCCCTCCGTTCTTTTTTATTTGTCGCCGTTTAGTTTAAAAATAAACTAGCGGGCAACAAATATTCGAGAACGGAGGTAGTATGTCTTATGTCCTGAAACATGTTTCACAGTTGTTTTTGCTGTCTTCTTGTTGCAGTGGCTTGTTGAATATAATGCAGCATTGACATCCATCTGCTTTATGATTCTTCTTGGATTTGTTGATGATGTTCTAGATGTTCCATGGAGAGTGTATGTTGCTCATCGGACTGCCTTTCTGTTCACTTAAATAGTGATGTGCTACCACTGTTGTGTTGCTGATAAATTGAATTTTGGAATGTCCTACATTGAAACAGGAAATTGGCACTGCCAACATTTGCAGCACTCCCATTGTTGATGGCATATGCTGGTGGCACTTCCATCATCATTCCAAAGCCTTTAACCCCTTATGTTGGGCTAACAGTTTTGGAGCTAGGTATGTCCACATGCTTAAAACAGGTTGAAAGAGTATATTTACTATTCAGTGCGCGCGCGTGCGCTGTTATACAACCAGGAGACAATTAGGGAAGTCCACAGGCATAGCAGATATCACTGTGAAATCCTTATGCTCTTGATAGTCATTCACTCTTGATCATAGCTAATAAAATAGGATGCATTTGTCAGTGGCTATGTTCTTGTACACCATGTTTTATCTAGTATAGCTAGTGTCTACGTCTTGCATGTTGATACTGTTTTACTTCTTTTCCTCATTTTTGTGGTCGAGGTTCCCTGTAAGTCTATAGTATTTAGCTTTTTTCCACTGTAAAAAATAAGCCCTCCACTTGGTTCAAATGTTCACTCTTTAATCCTTATAGGTCAATGACCCTAACTTATAATGGGGCAAATCCAGTGTTGGTGGCTTTCACGTGAATGAGGTTTGGGGAAGGATTTTTTTGAAAGTAATGGCAGGAGCTCTGTCTTTCAATTAAGAAGAATAGAATTGACCCAGTTTTAAGGAAAACTGGGCTCGAAACCTATACAGAGTTCAACAACAACTTAGACAACAGCAACCCCACACATAAAACCCATCCAGAGTCATCGTTGCCGAGTTCAACGCAAGAGACGAGCAGCTCCAACTCAGCTAGACGAGCAGCTCCAACTCAGCTAGACGAGCCGCACAAGGACAAAGGAACTCAACGACGCCTACACTCTAACACCGGAACAGAAGGAGGAAGACCGCGGTGCGCCGTCATTGTCAAGCCTCGACACACCCCACGTGAGGCAACTCCGATTCTTCACCAACGAGCTTGTTCCTCCGCCTCGCCCCCTCTGCAGAGAGGCTTCATCGAATCTAGGACCTTGGGCTCAGTGGAAAGGTTTCTCACCGCCACGCCTCCATCTGACACTAACTTACAATATTTCTAGAAAACTGTTTTTATGAGTGAGAGTTTTACATCATGCAGTCTTTTGGAGACTTTCAGATCTTAAGTTGACTTTACTATATCATCAGGAATACTGATTCATATGCATACCATCTCATGCAAGTCTATCACTTATATTTATAGGGGACTCTCAATTTGTCAGTAATTTTGATGGAATCTGATATTTGCGTTGAGCTGTTGACTAAGCATGATAATTCTGTAATAGCCTAACATTTTGCTAAATTCGGCCAGGAAGGGAAAGACCGACCTCCCGGTATTATATTAAGAAGAGACCGAAACATGGTCCCGACCGAGAAAATCTCTAAACCCTGGCCCCCATCACTAGCGGGCCATCACCGCCCACTCTGCAACGGCCCAGCCGGAGGGTGGCGCACGGGACATAACCCAGGAGCGGATGGGGCACAACGAGGGGATTTTTTAACCAAGCCAGAAATTTGTCCCCGAGGGGATCGAACCCGGGACCTAGAGGTGCTACTCGGAAGCCTTAACCATTACGCTAGAGGCCTTTCGCCATTACTGGCAACAGAGCTTTGAATGCTGATTGATAGGCATACTAGATAATAATCTGACTTGGTGCTTGTTTTGGTGAACTACATGTAAATATTTCCTCAGGTGCATGATTACTTATTTGCTTTTGCTTGTGAAGCCTGTTCCGGTTTCAGCTCTGTCATTGAACCATGTTTCTGATTCTATAATCAGCAGCTATTCTACACACTGACCTTTTGTTTCCTTTGTCATGCAGGTTTATTTTACAAGCTATTCATGCTCTTGTTAGCAGTCTTTTGTACAAACTCGATAAATATACATGCTGGCCTAAATGGACTTGAAGTTGGGCAGACAGTTGTTATATCTGCGGCGGTATTAACAGAATATATTCCTTATGTGATGTACATGAATTGCATACCACTCATGTCCTGATGGTGTGTGGTCTTTTTCCAGGTTTTGATACATAATGTAATGCGCATAGCATCTTCTACAGATATTGAAACTCAGCAAGCTCATGAATTCTCTATTTATCTTGTCTTGCCATTCCTAACCATTTCATTAGCTCTGCTAGCTTTTAACTGGTATGGACCATGAGAAACACACTGGATCTGTTCAAATCAGAGTTTTATTTACCTTTTTTTCTTTGGAGAAAAATCATGACACCTATGCATCAGGTATCCTTCAATTGTTTTTGTTGGTGATACCTACACCTATTTTGCTGGAATGGCTTTGGCTGTGATAGGGATTTTGGGACATTTCAGGTAAACATCCTTAATTATCTCGTACAAATTTCACTAGTAACTGATCATTTATAAGTCAAGAGTACTCATCCAACATGATGTATGTTGTCAATTGTTTTCTTATTTGGGATGCATGTGCATAAAAGCATTTCCCCTATGTTTCTTTTATATATTTTCTCTAATGATGTGTTGTATATATGGGGTGTGTTTTGCAATTTTTCATTTTTTTATCATCAACTTCATAGGGTGAATGTGTGTCGTGGGGCCGACACTACTAGCGTCATACGCCGGCGGCGCCACCAGCGACATCCAGTGGATAGAGTTGGATTAGATAAGATGAGTGTTTGTTAGGATGCAACTAAAATCTAGGAAGTTGTTAAGGATCTGTTAGCAAGGTGAGATGCCTATAAAATTAGAAGTCGTAGGGACTATTGGAATCAATAAAGAATTATTTATTTCCTAATCTCTCTTCTCCTCTCAATCCTACCTCCTTCATCATTGGGTAGTCGGGCAACAACCCCGACGCCGCTACCGTTCGTGGCTACGAACTTCGTAGCTGAGGGCCTGCCGTCTTGGGCGTTGACGCCCTTGACAGTGTGGGGGTGTATAAAAGTTATCTTCGCTGTGAGGCCAAACTTGTGCCATCGACACTTTTTATGTGCAATCCACCTGGCATCTGTAGCATTAGGCTTTCTCTAGCAGATCGTGCATATGGTCGTGCAAAACACTGTTTTGCATTGTTTACAGAGTGAAATTTGAAATAGGAGATAGGATGGTTAAGCTACTGAGACAACCTTAATGTGCTAGATCTACATATTGACATGCATTTCACTTTGCCTATATTATTTTTAATAACTGAATCTGATCAAAGCTATTTTGAGCTTGCAGCGAGACGTTGTTGCTCTTCTTTTTACCTCAAGTTCTTAATTTCCTGTGTTCGGTCCCACAGGTCAGGAGAAATAATTTCCATTTGATTTCTTTATTTGTCTCTGAGATATGTGTGTTTTATAGCTTAGTTGGTACTTGATATGCTTAGACTTGAGAATTATTGTTAGCATGAGCTATATTAGGCAGAGGTCCTCCTATGTTTGGCAGGTCCCTTGGGTTTGGGTAGTGGATGGCTGTATAGGCTTGTTGCCTTGTGCGCCTCCTCCCTATTTGGATAGTTGATTGTATTAGGCAAGGATTCCCTTGATTGGACTGTTTCCTATTCCACTGGGGTTTCCTATTCCAGTGGGCATCCTTGCCTATAAGTACTCGAGCATTGCTCTCAATAATCATCCATCAATTCTCCTAGTCCACTGTCTCACATGGTATCAGAGATCCGGGTTCCACCTCAGATTTTGCTTCCGTCCCTCTAGCGCGCCGGTTCTTCACCGTGCTGCGCCATGTCTGCCTCCCCACCGCCATCGCCCAAGGGCAACTCCGCTTAGGAGAAGGCAGCCACCGCCATCCTTGTCCTCTAGCTCACCTCGGCCACCATCAACGACGCCCCGTCGGATGATGTTGCCGCTCGCCAGGCCCTGGAAGTAGCCAGCGCCGCCGCTCTGGAGAGGCAGAAGACCTATGTCGCGGCCATGGCTCGCCTGGCCGCTGCAGAAGACGAAGCCCGGGCCGCCGTCGGTGCTCGCGACGCCGCCCTCGTGCGTGCAGAACGGGAGCGGGCCGCTGCTAAGGCTGCTGTCGCCGCCCTCACTGCTTCGTCCGATGACAGCGACTCCTCTACACCCGCGCCAACGGATCTCGGTGGCGCCATGTTGCTACAGGACACAGCTGCCCTCCTCAACCTCCACGCCTAGGCCATCGCCGTCAACAACATCCGGAACCTCATCCCTATCATCCTCGACATCGACTCCGGTAGCTTCAACCGTTCGCGCGATCAGTTTTTACTTACCCTCGGCAAGTTATTTCTCCAGGCTCACGTCCACCTCGATGCTCCGGTCCCCTCCTCGGATTGGGATCGGATGGACTGCGACGTCAAGTCCTGGATTCTTGGCTCCCTCACCGACAACCTCGCTGAGATTGTCTCCCAGGGTGGCACTGCTCTGGACACATGGCCCGCTATCGAGTCCCAGTTCCTTGGGAACCGAGAGATATGCGCCATCCAGCTTGTCCTGCCCCTACACCTCGCCCCAGAACGAACACATCATTCGGTCAATCAATAATGTTGTTCGTTCTCTACTGTTCCAGGCGTCCATGCCTCCCTCTTATTAGGTCGAGGCCCTATCTACCGCGACCGGGCTGATCAACATTTTGCCAACCAAGACTCTTGCCTTCTCTATGCCACACCTTGCCTTACACGACACTCCACCGGTTATGACCATCTTCGAGTTTTTGGATGCAAATGTTATCCCAACCTGTCCACCACAGCTCCCCACAAACTCGCCCCCAAGTCTGTCCTGTGTGTCTTCCTTGTCTATTCCCACCACCACAAAGGATATCGTTGCCTTGATCTCTCCTCTAATCGCATCATCACCTCAAGGCATGTCATCTTTGAAACTGCCTTTCCCTTTGCTGATCACGATGGACCATGCTCCCCCGCGGTTTGAGTTCCTTGATACTTCTGACTATGTGTCTGATCCTATTGGACACATCACAACCTTTTTCCTGCAGGAAATCTTCCCGCGGATCTAGGAGTGCCAACAGACACCATGGTGCCGCCTCTTGTGTCGATGCCCGCACTGTACGTCCCACCAGGACGACGCGGTCCGACCTCCACAGCGCCATGCGCGGTCTCGACATCCTCCACTGTGCCACGCGCTGCCTTGGCGACGTCCTCTCTTGCGCCACGCGCGGCCTCGACGATGTCTTCTCCCGCGCCATGTGCGGCAACATCATCATCACCTGCTACTTCGTCACCAGGCACCGCCACGTGTGGTTCGCCACCGGGATTCCCACCTCTTCAGGCCTCGGCACGTGCCATCACCAACATCTACACGCGTCGGGAACGCGTACCGACTGGACCATCTCCAACATCAGCACTGCCACCATCACCACCATCGTCGCTACCCAAGGGTGTGGTCGCTGTCCAGCCAGTGACCAATCTGCACCCGATGGCGACACGGGCCAAGCGCGGCTTTCGCAATCCAGCACTGGTCCATGCCGCGCACCTCTCCCCGGTGCCCAAGGCCTATCGCGGTTGCCTCGTTGACCTGAGTTGGCGCGCTGCCATGGAGGAGCATGCTGCTCTTCTGGAGAATCATACTTGGGACCTCGTACCTCGACCACCACATGCCAACGTGGTGACAGGCAAATGGGTCTTCAAGCACAAGTTTCATGCAGATGGGACACTGGAACGACACATGGTGTGCTGAGTTCTTTGTGGTTTTACCCAGCGTCCAGGTTTGGATTTCTCAGAGACATTCAGTCCGGTGGTGAAGCCAGCTACAGTCGCACAGTTCTCTCTCTGGCACTGTCCCGACAATGGCCAGTGCACTAGCTTGATGTGAAGAATGCTTTTCTGCATGGCACTCTGTCCGAGACAGTATACTGTGCTCAGCTGTCCGGATTTGAAGACCCCACACATCCAGATTTTGTTTGTCGCTTGAACAAGTCTCTCTACAGGTTGAAGCAGGCTCCTCGCGTATGGTTCAGTCGGTTTGCCACATACTTGCTCCATTGGGTTTGTTGAAGCCAAGTTAGACACTTCACTTTTTGTCTTCCAACGTGGTTCTGACACTGCCTATCTGTTGTTGTATGTCGATGACATCATCCTCACCGCTTCTTCGTCTGTCCTTCTACGCCGGACTATCTCGGCCATGCAGCAGGAGTTTGCCATGAAGGATCTCGGTGTTCTGCATCACTTTCTTGGTATGCATGTTCAGCCCTCAGGAGATGGTCTTCTCTCTCAGAAGCAGTACATGGTCGAGCTTCTTGATCGCGCAAGGATGTTAGATTGCAAGGCTTGCCTGACACCGGTTGACACCAACCCAAAGGTTGCCTCTACAGATGGCGAGCTGGTGACCGACACTTCCGACTTCCGCAGTCTTGCTGGTGCCCTCCAATGGCTGACATTCACCCGACCTGATATTGCCTATGTTGTCCATCAAGTCTGTCTTCACATGCATGCTCCTCGGGAACCACACCTTGCTCCCTGAAGAGGATTCTTCGATTATTCACGACACTCTTGATCTTGGTCTTCTGCTACGACCAGCCACAATGATCGATTCGGTGATTTACACTGATGCTGATTGGGCTGGCTGACCTGATACGCGTTGTCGGTGTCTCGACCTGAGGGTCTTACCAACCAGTGAAATAATGTTGTGTGCCCTGTCCCAGATGGGTGATGCAAGATGACACAAGTCGTTTTTTCCTGGTTTGGGCGAGAGAAAACCCTACTTCTAGCAGAGGGAGGATAAGACTTATATTACTTACACCTAAGTGCTTGCAGTAGGGAGTACAAGCCGATTGGGAGAGGGAAGGATCCCAAGTCCCTGGGATTGATTAAGGCTAGTGCCAATATCGTGGAGATTAAAATCGTGAAGTGTTCGCCTGCCTCCTTGAAGCCGTGGACTGCCCTATTTATAGCCTCAAGGAGGGTTGCTAGGAGTAACAGAGCTGGCCGCGTACGGTGAGGTGGCAAAGCCGAGCCCCCTGTAGATGGTATGGCCTAGAGCATGGATCTCGTACTTGCTGTTGACTTATGCCTGGTGGAGACGCTCGATTTCTGCTGAGAGCCGAGGCCAGGGCCAAGGGCTCGGTCACGTACCCGAGCCTACCTGACAAGGAGGTTGCCCATGCCGTAGTGGTTGATGCAGTGCTGAGTATGGCAAAAAGCCCTTGGGTAATACGTTAGCTTTGCCGTTCATGGTGACGTCGGACACCTTTCTGTTGCTGATGTCGAGGTCGAAGACGAGTTCGGGCGAGGCTGAAGTCCGCCCGAGGTTGTGACCGAGCCCGATCCAGAATTCGTGGACGTGCGCGCCATAGTTGAAGGAGTGGCCTCCTGTGGGATTTGCGGGGAGCAGGTAGCCGAGGTCGGGCTCGGGCGAGGCGGAGTTTGTCCCGAGGGTGAGGTTGGCTTCGGGCGAGGCGGAGTTTGTGCCCGAGGGCCATCCTGTGCTTTTGTCGTATGTGTGTCCCATCGGGGGTTGGCAGGCAGCGTGCAGAAACAGTGGTCGCGTGCGTCATCGTAGTTGGTGAAGTCTCACGGGACTGTGGTCTTGTCGCTCTTGTTCACCTGCAACACTGTGTAGGGTAGGTGTGCGCATTGAATGCTCCTGTCTCCTGTGGCCTTCAACTGAGACCTGTCTCGGGGTTGTCTTCCTTGCCATATATGGGCTCGAGCGAGGCGGAGACAACAGTTTAGGGGAGAGGGGACCTCGGCCGGGACGAGGATTCTCCCAAGAACCTACCTTGTCCGAGGGTAGGCTCGGGCAAGAGGAGTTTTGGTGACCGCCGAGAGGCCTAAGGCGAAGCTCGGTTTATGCTCTCTTGACCTCGGGAAATGGTCTAACGGTGGTCTTGGGGTTAAGCGTGTTTTGGGGGTGTAATCTAGGTACCCCTAATTACGATACCTGACACGCGCAGGTCCACCTCGGGCTATGTCCACCTCGGGCTATGCTGCGTTCCTCGATGACAATCTGATCTCCTGGTCTTCCAAGCATTAGAACATTGTCTCGAGGTCTAGTGCTGAAGCTGAGTATCGAGGTGTGGCGAATGGAGTTGTCGAAGCTACATGGTTGCGCCAGCTCCTCTTGGAACTTCATGCCCCTCTCCGTCGCGCTACTCTCGTGTATTGTGACAACATCAGTGCTATCTACATGTCCTCCAAACCCATCCAGCATCAACGCACCAAGCACATCGAGATTGATCTTCACTTTGTCAGAGAAAGGGTTGCTGCTGGTGATCTTCGTGTCTTGCATGTGCCGACGACATCACAGTATGCAGACATCTTCACCAAGGGCCTCCCTTCCTCAGTCTTCACCGAATTCCGGACTAGTCTGAACGTGCATAGTGGCGGACGATCTGACTACTAGGGGTGTTAGCATGAGCTATATTAGGCAGGGATCCTCCTATGTTTGGCAGGTCCCTTGGGTTTGGGTAGTGGATGGCTGCACAGGCTTGTTGCCTTGTGCGCCTCCTCCCTATTTGGATAGTTGATTGTATTAGGCAAGGATCCCCCTGATTGGACTGTTTCCTATTTTAGTGGGCATCCTTGCCTATATGTACTCGAGCATTGCTCTCAATAATCATCCATCAATTCCCCTAGTCCACTGTCTCACAATTATGTCTTTGTTTCTTGCAGCTCTTTCACTTTGTTCCTTGCCCAAGACATAGGTTGCCGAGGTACTTTTGGGTTGCTTTGACCTAGAACCATGAAGTGTAGGCCATGAGTTCTTATGAAGTTTCTAAAATGTGTTTCCATCCACAGGTTTGATCCTGGAGCGGGTCTGTTGACTGGTACCAAAGATGGGAATCTGGTTAACATATTCCTTAGGTTATTTGGAAAGTGCTCAGAGAGGGCCCTTTGCATAAGGCTCCTTATTTTCCAGGTAGACTTAAAATGTACTGTTGTTGCAGAGTACTGTTGTACTTTGCTGCAAACTTTTTTCTCGACTTCTGAAGATCTCGTGAACTGGCTCTGTTTTTATTGTTTGGTTATGCTGCAAACAAACCATAATTATTCACATTTGCAAAATTCTTGTTCTGAACAAGGGATAAGCTCTTTTCTAACAGCTAGAGAATATTAGAAGGAACTAAGTTAACTATAGGTGTTTATGTTGAACTAGGCAAAAGATTCATCAGTTAATAACAACCCTTTCAGAGTGCTTATCAATGTAAATCAGCAGAGTTGTCTGATACTTCGCACGACAATAGCTATTGTGCATGCTGTCACACACACCAAATTTAAGCATGCAATATGTGTAGGGTTTATTTTTCTTGATAATGTTGCATGGTTGCACCATTGATTTAGCTTTCTTATACCAGTAGCCCGGAACATAGACGATCTAATTGGATATACATCTGCATCATGGATGCTCTGAACAAGTCGGTTCACGGAAGCAAATGCTACAAATCACAATCTCATATATCTTCATGTCTGCAGGCTCTATGTTGCGTATTCTGCTTCTGGCTAAGGTACATGCTCACCGGATGGTACAAGTGATAACCTGCAATCGGCTCTCCAAGGCTCCATCCTGACAGCCAGCTCGTTGGGGAAAAAATCAGCTGCATCTGATGGCTGTTGTTTTCCTGGACATACTTGTAGACTAACCAGAGTAGGTTTTTGGATTCATTTCCTATGTATACTTGTGCTAACTACAGTTTCCAAGTCTTTGTAGCCATATATATGCAATGCCTTTGACTTCAGGGAAGTTTGCTGCACGCCTGGATTCTCTAGTCTTCGGTATACTTGTGTACCAAGAGCCTGTTTCTTGTCTGATATCATGTTTGGTTCAAGGAGTAGGATGATGGAATTGGAAAGAGTAAAATGGGCTAAGTTTGGAAACTTTCAATCCGAAGGGATTTAGGTGGAAATTGGTTCATTTATTCGTCAAATCCCCTTCAACCCCGAAGAGAATTTGAGTTTCTAAACTAGCCCTAAGAGCTAGTTTTGAAACTTAAATTTTCTCCGGGATTCTCGGGGACAGAGGAAAATGACCTAATTTTTCACTTAATCTCCGGACTTCCTGGAGGGGATTTAATTTTCCAAACTAACTCTAAACATTTTTTTCGATTCTTTTTTGGGTCCATAAACTCTTAAGTCCACTCGTGGACCTCGATAACCTATCCAGCATCAATTTAGAACCGATTGCATGTATCACTTTGAGAATAACTTTGATAGTTAAAAAGAGACCTATGAGAATGCGAGAAAAGTTCAGAAACATACTGTGAATTTTACTCGATTAGAAATTTACTATCATTTAGATATTGGAGCACAGAATTGAGAATTAGAATCAGGTTTCCTAAATTCTATTGTTTGGTTGCACATGGAATTGAGATTTGGAATCAGAGGCTAATTCCTTAGAATTGGACTATAACTAGAAACCATATCTCTCAACACATAACATCACCCTTTGGTATTGCGTGAAATTAGACTGCATAATTCCAAACTCAAATTCAGTGATATCCAAATAATAGAATTAGAATTACATTTCATTTCAATACCATGTATGATTTGGTATTTAACTCAATTCAATTTTATCCTCTCCAATACCAACATCCAATGGAGCATATGTGATCCTTCCCAACTTTTTTTCAATGGCTATGGCCAAGTCATTTGCTCACGAAAGTTTAGAGTGTAAATGGATGTTGCAGGTGGCCAGAGCAGGAAGCTGCTCATGAATGTAAAATTAATCTCTTGACAGGGAAAACTCATCAGGTATCATGTAGTTTCAGTCAAACATACATCACTAGAGGCTTGATTATTCCCCTTCTAGAGTTAAAAAAAGGTTTCTGAGCTAATAGCCTGCCAGCTTATAAAACCTCAAAGAACTATTTGCTTACTTTTGCCAACACTTAGAGCAGCTCCAATAGCCTGTGTAAATATACCGTGCTCGGTAAAAATAAGAAAATATCAGTCAAAATTCATTCCAACAGTCTCTCCTTCCTTGCTACTTCATCTCACTCGCTATCGTGCCCCTTCGCTAGGCATCTTTGCCGAGCGGCCACAACTCGCCATCGCCTCTCCCTCTGGCTTTCCCCGCGTTTTCCCGCTCCCGCACGATCTCCAAGATTAATTTTTGCTGTACGATGTCTTGGTTCCCAGAAATTGTTCATTGGTTTCTCTGTTGCTTGCCACTTTTTACGGCTGAACCAACAGCCTAGTTGTGCTGGCAGCTGGTAGTTTGCATGCATGGACCAGGAAAACTAACAAAATAGCTAGTCTGTTGGTTACCTCCCTCAAAAGAAAATTTTATATTTTAAAAACTCTACTGCAAAACGTTATATTTACCTAAAATTTTATATAAGCTGTTGCAAAACGTTATATTTACCTAAAATTTTATATAAGCTGTTGGAGGTGCTTTAAGTTTTTTAGTTAAATGAACTATGCATTATACAGTTATTCTGATCGCTGACTCGGATGCGCTTCTACTTTGTTCCGGTTGCTGACTGTATTTCTACTTTAGTCCACAGAACCAAACACCCCCTGAGAGAATCTGTACTTGAATGGTTAGTTGCTGCGCCGCACGAATGGTCAGAGATGAAACGAAGCCCAAGACTGAACTCAGGCCAGACCAACACGAACATCAACATCTTCTGTTTTTATGGCTGCTTTGCTGTTCATTCTAGGACACGCAACATCTGTTTTATGGCTGTTTGGTTGTGTGCAAGGCTTATTTTTCTACTCAGACATTCTTCAGTCAATCAATCTACCCAGATCCTTTTTTCTTATAACAGCGCAAGAAATCAGAATTGATGACACAACAAAATGCTTACCACTCTTTTTTTAAGGAAGCGGCAAAAGCTTTGCCACCCAAATTATATTAGCCGAGGAAAAATAATTTATAAACTTCGCTTCAGACTTGAGGCAGAAAGAAAAGAAAAGCCGAAAGAACACACTATAACCACCCAGCCCAAGACAAAAATTACATCTCAACTCAGCTTGCAAAACAGGTTCTTCAGCTTATCCTGCTTGTTGTCGCAGAACAGGTTCGTTCTTCAGTTGGTGCCATCTGTCAGCCTGATGCTCCCTGTATCTGATTGGTAGCTGAAGGAAAAGGTTCCTGCAGAGGCTCCAGGTAGAGGTAGGTTCCCCATCTTTCCACTCTGGAAATACAGAAGGGTTTGTCTTTTCACTTAGGTTTTTGACACATTAATGATGTTTGTCTGTGTCCCGATGACACAACAAAATGCTTACCACTCATCAGTCAATCAAAAAAGAGAGAAACACGCCCTATGTACCCCACTCGCCGCAGCCGGGATTCCAAAACTGAAAATAGATCAGGAATCCCAGCAACGCCTCCATTGCTCAAGGACGGCCTGTTTAGTTCGCTAAGGCGCGTGGCTTGTTCCTGTCAGCCAGAAGAACATCCTTCCATGCCTCGTACAACACCCAGGTGATGCCAGAATTTGGCATCACCTTCAGGCAGCTCGCCCCCCACCCGCGGTAAAGCCCCAGGACGCCCTCCTCCCGGATCACCTCCGACAAGGTGGCAATCATGTTAGGCGGGCACTTCCCCTGCAGGGCGCCGGCCATCAACCGCTTCCTTGCTACTTCCAGAGGGAAGCTGATTGTGCTTGCAGTAAGACCTGTGGATCCAACGGTAAAATGTTAGTCTCCTATTTGCTCAGACTCCACCGCCAAGGTTGATAGACGGAGCGGCCCTTACTTTTCCTATCTCCTCAAATTTTGAGACAGGATGTTGAAGCGGTACGCAACAGGTGAACTGACTGAAGCAAAGATGCAACCAGATGCTGATTCATTTACCTGAAAGAGCGCCGATAAGTAGAAGCTCAGGGCGGCTCAGAGACGACTTCTTATGCAAGCGGCAGTAAGAGGTCTTGATCGTGTCATACATAAAGAAGTAGCATGTTGTGTAAGGTATCATGCCAATCAGCGTTGGACACAGGCCAGCATAGAAACCACCTATACCATCTGTCTTATAGATCCTGCGGAAGGCAAGGCTAATGCTTGGATAAACCTCTCGGTTGATAGTCAAGCGATCCTGTCAGAACGTCAATGATGTGACGTTAACAAACAATGTAGTATGATTTTCACAGTTGAATGTACGGACGAATAACTGTCAACAATTACCTTGATAACTTCGAGAGGATGGCACGCCAGTGTGGCAGCTATTCCAGCAGCAGCACCGGCAATAGCAACTGGAGATAAGAGGTGAAGTGGAAGCTCGATTTTCATATTACCAAGATGTATCTTCGGGCACCCGTCCTCTTTCCATTTCTCTTGTGCTTCTGCCATGCTCCTCTTGACGCATTCAAATGTTCCGAGTTCGACTGCTTGGGTTGGAATGATGCGGAGCATGTTGATTGTATTCCCTGCCCAAAGCCCTTGCCACCCGTTTTGTTGGATGATATCCACCAAACTACCAAAAATGTGCCTAGGTCCTACTCCTACAATCATTCTTGTCCTGAAATTAGTACACAGTGGTATATGTCACTATTCCTTTTTTTTCCTTTACTCATTAGATAATTATGAAACTATTCGGCCAACAGCATTTGTTGATACATGTTTCAACAGCACGGTTGAAATAAGCTTGCGTAATTTTTAAAGTAATGTATTGTGCTGCGAACAAAACAAAATTATATATTTATACACGGACAAGCAACTCCTCCCTTTTCAATGATACCCCTTCATCCTGAAATATAGTACTGAAGCAGTCGAAACTTGTCCCAAATTATAAAGGATTGTAAGCTAATTGACTCCCCCTCCTCACCTATCAACACCCCTAGGCCCCAATCACATGCGTACCTGCCATTAATGCCTCCTGTCAACCCAACCACTAAGCTCAAAATACGGTAAACACAATATCTCCCCATGAATAAGGAGGCTGCCTGTGTCATTTATTTTACCCCAGAATCTGTCCTATAATTCATAGCATATCTTATATTTTAGGATAGAGTGAATAGATTTTGGTTATATGCAGCAGTATAATATAATGAAAAACTGCATAGAGAGAGAAAGTTGTTTTCCAAATTGGATGTTTTCCAAATTGGATGTATTAGTTAGGGGGTGCAATACCAGAAAAATTTGTAGAGTGCCACTAAGGTAGTGCTCTGGAGAAATTAAGCAATTTGTGAACCATCGGCATATGTCATATTTCAAAACACAGCATCATGCAAAAAGCTAAATATGCTATGAGTAATTATCTGGTTGGTGGGATATTGCATCTCTGAAGTGCATGCAACATCGAATAAGAAGCAGTGAAAACCAAGCAAAGTAGAGGTAGGATTTCATCTACAATGGTAATGCGTATATATAATAAACTGGACGAGTGTAAAGGTTAAGGTAAAGATAAAAGCTAGTGACTACCTGATAGTCTCTAGAGGTGCAAGAATAGCCTTTGACATAGCACCAGCTAGTGCCCCACTGGCAAATTCTCTGGCCTCTCTGCTATTCAAAATAGTCTGTGGTGGATTGGATAAAAGGAAGGCCTCAAACAATCAGTCAAAAAATCATCATTACTTCAAAGTTTAAATTCATATATAAGGCATCTATGAGGATTGAAATTGAAGCGACTTCTCTAGGCAAAGCCTACCTCAACTACAAGTTCTTTGGCATTGTATGGTTGTCAATGTACTGAAGATTAGAGAGTAAGATAGTTCAAGTTACAAAGTACATTTAATAGTGTAAGTGTGTAACGAATTAGCAACCACATTATCTAATCCACCATATAAACAAAAGGCATTTCAGTATTTATTGAAGACGCCATATCTATACATTATAGTGTAAATTACAAGTTATTGAGGTAAGTAATGTACATTCAACTATGTGCTTCTGTAGGGCCCCACAAAATACCACATCTTATAGCCCAAATGTCGGTTCCACAGTAAGTCATTACTTGCAAAAACGGTAGAAAATGATCACTTGATGATCAAACACACACGGTTTGCATACTAGCACTTTAGCATAAAAAAGACTTGCCCTTGTGACAAAACAAAAGAATCTGAAACTCTGTGACAAATCATCGCGTCAAAAACCTGAAATTAAACCACAACCAATTGGGAAAGCACAATACGCCAGTTTCAATTAGTTCAGAAAAAAAAGTAACTGGCCAAAACCGAAAGTCGTGTCCCTTTCATTGCTCCACAAACATGGAAACGACATAAAATCAGGTGGAGATTTCCTTACCCTTATGGCCCCCCCGACGTCTGGCAGCTTGACGCCGATGGCCTCTGCGACCTTGGCACCATCGATGCTGTCGTCCTTAGGCAGCGCCATGACGAGAAGCTCCTTGTAGCCGACCGCTCCTACCTCTGTGATCTTGGCACCATCGAGGCAGCCGTCCTTAGGCAGTGCCATGACGAAAAGCTCCTTGTAGTCACCCCTCTTGCCTCCGCTCCAGGGCCAGCGAAGCCCACGCTGGCAGTGGCGAAGCTAGAGCCAAATAGAGAGGGCGCGACTATTAAAGACATGTTTGGTGTGGCTCCGTATCAGCCAAAGCCCTACAATGCATTGCTTTTAATCTTCATCATCAAATTCATTACACGAGAAGATTATTTGTGACTCGTTTTTTATGAAAAATGATTGGATGAAAATATTCAGGGCATTTCTTTAATCTTCATGATCAAATCTATATCCTTATTTTTTCATGAAGCGACAAATCAAACGCGTCATTCGTGGCATCCAACTCTTTTTTCCCCAAGTAGCAGATAAGGCAACTGCTTACAAATTTATCTCTCTTGTCTCTGATATTTGGATTCTACGATTTCCTTTCCCTTCGATTGATACTCGATACAAGAACATGTAATTTTTTAATGACTTAATCATTCATTGGTTATTTCATTTGATAGTTTACGAGTAAGAACGGAAGGAAATGAGAAGGTATAGGATAACCTGACATACATGCAAGTATCAGTGTAGCACACTTGCACAGTCCCAGATATAAAACCAGATGGACCAATCCAGAAAGCCGGGGATAGGAAATCAAGCCTCAACTGACCACCTGCGGTTTGCCCACCTCTGTATTGCGGTCTTCCTTGCAGGCTCGAGCAGCATGGCTCCCTCTTGGCCGGCCGGCCGAGACAGCCAACAAGGGCCCCAGGTTTAGCAGCGGCCAGTCGTCCTCTAGGTTCGGTGTGTGGTGCTGCTGCACTACACGGGTGAGCCTGTGGCAGCGGCGCACAGCGGCCAGTGGTAGCGTAAGCGAGTAGGGGAGACGACAACGATGGCGACTGGCATGGTGTCACGGCGACCAGGGAAATCGGAAAGAAGTCCAAGACAAAGCGACAAGACGAGTCGTGCTCTTTCAACACGAAAAATGCGGAAGTAGTGGAGGAGGACAGGAGATCGATCGGTGGCTTGCGTTGCGTGAGGATGTATCATCGTGGGCTCTCTCTATATATATATGGCGCTAAGATAAATAGCTAATTTCTTTTTTTTTCCCTGGGTGATGCATCTCCACCCATAAACTTGGCGAAGCTTTTGCCGCCGCTCGTGACGGACCCAAAATTATGCATGCTCCCGCTTATCTAGTGGCCGGCAACCCATTAATTTGCACTAGATGAAAGTACAGCTACAGATGGATGAGAAATTGGAGAAATCAGAAGTACCGGAGATGGTATGAAATGGCAGAATCCAGACTCCAGAGGGGTTGAGGCCGAGGGAGGTCCGGAGCCCGGAGTAGATGTGCCTCCTCGGCTGCTCTGGCTCTGCTCCCACCACCGTGCAGCCCGTGCCCGTGAGGACGACGGGCCCCGGGGAGTCGTGGGGGCCGACCGGCCGGAGGGAGAGTTGTCGAGGAGGGTGAGGAGCTGAGGCGGGGCTGCCCGGCGTTGCGTGGAGAGCAGGAGTCCAGGAGAGATGGCGACCGGTTGACGGGGGCCGGCGTGGTTGCGTGGAGAGCAGCAGGCTTCCAGAGTTCCAGGAGAGATGGCGGAGGCGGCGGCGCGCGGTACGGAAGTCAGCTGTCTCGGTCTCTCCGAAATCGTGGTAGGCACACAGTATCGAGTCAATATTACACACATATGGGTTAGGGGCGCACCTTTTTTTTTTGTGGTTGCTGTTGAGAGAGTAAAGTGCATCAGTACCACTATTTGGAGTGTGTTATTTAGATCCATATATGTTGTTTAAGTTTACAGAGACCCATTAACTATTTAAAGTGTGTTAAATAGACCAAAACTTATGGCGTGTTTAGCATTGGCTCTAGAGTAAAACATTAAAGAGAGGCTGATCAAAACGTGTCAAACACCTTAACTCCAGAATTGTAAACTCCATAGAGTTACAATACAATTTTTAGAGTATCTCTTTTACTGCTCTAAAAACTCTAAAAACAAACTAGATATGGATTTATTTATCCGTCATTGTTACTGGTTATGAGAAAGCAATCTAAATTCTGGAGCAGAGCTACTCCACCCAAAATTTTGGAGTAGAACTGCCTTTTAGCGAAGCAGAGTCATGTCAAACACGATCTTAGTTCAACAACTAACATGTCATTCCACTTAAGCGGGGACGGATGTAGCGATGGGGGCAAGCAAGGGTCGAGCTCCCCTATCGATCCCGAGTCCATGGAGCCTCACTGAAGCATTCTCTAAAATTTAAAATGTATTATAATATAGAAGGGGCTCATATACTATATGAGTTTAGTTCGGTCTCTCCTAAAATAGATTTGGCTCTGTCCCTACATCTAAGGCTTTGTTCGGTTGCATGAGGATTGGAGGGGATTAAGAGAAATTAAATCCCCTTCTATTCAATTTTGACTAGTAAGGGATATAATCCCCTCTAATCCACTTTAATCCATCCAAACTGAACAAAGCCCTAATGGGGGTTCTTGTGGCCTTTTTAGATGGTACAAGAACGCCATGAACGGACACCACTACATACCGCCATGGATCACCTTCACGATCGAGAAACAACAAAATTTGATGGATTTTCTCGTTCTCGATATGGACTAAGAAACAAAAAACCAATGCAGGATTTGATGTATTCCGGTTTCGAATTTGAAAATATAAAAGTCAAACTTTGGTCAACAAAACGGTTTTTAGAAATCATAAAACGAGAATGTAATCCCTGCACACCACAGGTACACACGCGTGCACACCCATTACACACTAGGAATAGATTTTGGAGACCTAGACTTCTAATGCGTAGGAAACACGCAGAACGCGCACATCGTGTGTGTACCCTATACCTAGATCCAGGTACAACCTAGGAGGCAACCTGAAATAAAATCCAAATAGAGACACGGAGGATCGAACCCACGCCCGACAGAAATAGTTCATGGGTCTAGATGATGCACTTTAAATAGTTATTAATGGACCTGTATGACCTTGAAAGTTCATTTGACGCACTTTAAATAGTTAATGGTGGTTCTTATGACCTTTAATAGTACATGTATCTAGATAACACACTCAAAATAGTTTGTGGACTCGCAGTCCATGTACTTTACTCTTTATAGTTTATTTATATTTGATATAGGTGATTTATATTTATTGTGTTATCATTATGTTTTATGAACGATTCATATTTGTGATGCTCTTGCTATGTTTAAATTTACAAAGGAAATGTTGTCTAAAATTTGTATATTTCCTTTCTTAGCTCTTGTTATTTGATAGTTTGGAGTTTAATGACCCTATGATGTTTAGGGGTCTCGAGATGTACCATCTTGTCTTGTCTCTATTTTTTACCTAGTAGCATTTCCCGTATTTCTATATATTAAAGCTCTGCATCAGGACGCCCAATGAGCGTGGCCACGTCGTCCTTTTTATAGGAGCCGTTCGATCTACTTTGGACGCTTCACCGCCGTCGCACATGTTTAGCTGGTAATTTCTACGCTTCCTACCCCTCGCACTTTCTTGAAGCGGCTAGCACTTTTGGTTTCAGACGACCTGCTGGTAGGGTTAAAAAAACAAATACGCTTCTCTCCTCTCGCCTTCGCTTCCGAGCCCCCTATTCTGAATGGTGACCAGACCTGCCCGCGGCCCCGCGCTCGCTTAGGTCAAGGCGCCGCCGCCCGTCGACCCGAGCATCCTAGCTCCTCCCCGCGGGCGCTGAGCAGCGAGCCATCATGTCCGCTGTGTCGCGCCTCCATCGCGTTGCCCCACTGGCCGCTCAAGCACTTCTTCCGTGTGGAGCTCGGCAGCATTAGCAGCAGTCTCTCCAACTCGGAGTCTCCGACGCTGCAGCAGTCGTCGACCGCACGTACCCGCTTCTAGGTGGCCTCTCCAACCCAGCATCACGGAGTACATCGTCGAGGAGGAGCTCCAGGTCGTGCTCCAGCGACCCGCCAAGCCAGCAGCAGCAGCTTGCCACAGTGGAGCACGGGCAACCATCGTTCGTGGCCTGACCCCTACGACATCATTCAGGTCCTTCTTCGTCGTCTTTTTTGGCATGCTAGCTTCGAATTTTTTATTTTGCTTACTTCTGTTTTGGTTTTGTGGCGTGTGGGTGGATTTCAAGGATGGAGAAGTCCCATTTGCCAAAATTCAAAACGTCCTCCCAATTAAAATGTCGGCATGAAGAATGAGGAATGAATTTGTGAGACTTTTAGGCAAATGCACATCAGTCTCGGCCAATAAAAAGAAAATGGTAGATTTTTTTTTGGAGGGGCTTTCGTTGCATTTTTCATTTTCTCTAAATTCATCGTATCATTAGCAGCACCTTAATTTTGGATCTTCTCTGCCTCTACAGGTAGTATCGTGTTTTGGCCACTAAATCCCGTTGGCCTGATGCTTCCTTGCGAGAGACTCAATTCTCATACATTTTTGGAAGAAAAGGGTAAAAACACCGCGCGCAGGCGCGCGTTGGACACTAGTATAAATTAGTTGTGATACTTGCTTAACAGTGTTTGACGTGCTTGTTAAAGATGGCAGTTGAAGCACTTTTAAATATTAGCTCCTCTAGTGTCCTAAAAACATTTTTAATGTGATGATGCCAAATTTAAATGAGATTATGCTACTCATCGAGGAAGAGCTACATCTATGACGTTTAGCTGTAACACCGACGATCTCTCATCTCATCAATGCACAGTATCTACTATATAAAACATCAGTTTCCATGGTTTACATCATTGTCTTGCTCCACCATATTTAATTAGTAAAAACCTAAAATTGTACATAAATAAGATTCGAACTATGGTTGTTGACTCCAAATCCACATTCACATCCAATAAAAGGGAAATGGAGCTTAACTTATTTCTAAATTTGTTTTTGTGTTTGATGACTACCACAACCATATAGACTAACTAGTGTGCTAAATATTTGATCACAAGTTCATAAGATCAACAATTGAGATTCTAAGTCAGAAATAACTCAAACCTAGCCAAAGAGGGGTATACTTTGGAGAAGAAGAAGGATTGGTAGTTCAACAACTTAGATAGGTTCTAAACACCCCTATGAACATATTTGAGCTAACTAGAGAAGTTAGAAAGCTCATGTTTAAGTTTTGACACTTTTGGAGCTAAAGTCAAACTAGAATTGCAATATGGTTTAGGGGAATCAAAAAGATTGAGTTCCATGACTTAGACTAGTTGCACAGTCTCTAGATATGTTTGTCTAAGTCATAGGAACACCCACAAACTCAACTAAATCAATATGAAGAAGAATTGCCCAAATCGGAGTTAAGTCGGTCTGTTTGTAGAGCACCAAACCGATTGCACACTAGACCGAGTACACAGAGAGGTCTGAAATTGGACATTGGTTGGCTAGCGCACCGGACCAGTCTAGTGGCCATCCGGACCAAATTTCTAGAGTGGTTGTTTTAGAAGTCTGAATTCGCTGGTGCACCCAACCAACTAGGCCTCAAATAGTCGAAGTTCTAGATCTAATGACTAGCTAATATGGTGGCGTCTGGTGGTACGTTGGACCAGTCTGGTGAGCCTAACAATACTGCTCTCCATCAAAACGGTTGCCTGCAATGACAACTTAAAAAGGTCTAGTGGCGCGTAGAACCGGCACGTGCAGCGTCCGATGCGAATGTGCAATTTTCATCATTCAAGTCCAACGACTATTTAAGTGGTTAGAGGTTGTAAATACACCACAACCAGCTCATTCAATATACAAGAGCTGATCATTCAAGTCCATTAACTAGAGCAACACTTTCAACTGTCCATAAGCCTCCCAAGTGTCGTGTCTAAGTCAATTGAGCTAGATAAAGTGATAGTGCCTTATGTGAGAGATAGAAAACAGTGTGTTGCTTCTTTCTCTCATGATCGAGTTTTTTTACTCACGTTTGTTGTAAAGGCTAGCTAGAGGTTTCAACGTGTGAAGTGCCTCGCGGAGACTTAGATCTCTTGATTGAGAAAAAAGTCAGGACTCAAGCTCGATATTTGTAATCGCTTGAGAGGGTTGAAAGAGACCTGGGACACCTCAATGGATACATAGGTCATTTGGAAACCGAACTCTGGCAAACAAATCGTCGTGTTCATTTATGTTGTTTTGCTTGCGATTTGATTCCCCTCTCCCTCACTAAGTTCTCTTGCTTGACCATCACTCGAATCAATTTGTGTCGCTCCTAAATAATTATGTAATCATGAGAGCAACACTAGCGAGAAGAACTACTCCCCCTTACTCTGATTATATTACTTCTCGTTCTAACACCTAACCGAGGATAGGAGTGTTTGTATTGAGTGTTAAATTTTAAGTTTCGACTATTCACCCCCTCCACCTAGCCATCAGAACACACATATCTTTGTGTTTTATACTCTATATTCAAACATAAATGAAAATCATAGCAACATACGAGCACTTTGCTAGTAATACTTAACATAGTACAAAGCTCGTGCTTCGCAATGGTACACCAATTATATTTGATGGTATAGTGCAACAGTTATATAACACCCGAGGGTCAAGTGGCAAGCGAGTGTGATGGACCCTCTTCATAATAAAAAATTAAAATTGAAGTGGATCATCCCCATGAAAAATAAATTTAAAATTAAAGTGAACATATGACCCACATACCAAATATTAAACTATGAATATTGTCGGTGTTTGATACCGACAGCGCATACGGGGTATACCACGCAGTGCTTTTGGGTGGACAGCGAAGTCGATGGCATCTCGATGGTTCGTGCTAGGCAGAGGGAACACAACAGATATACAGGTTTGGATTGGCTAGATGCGTAATACCCTACGTCCTGTAAGTTTCTGATGGATGTATTGGTTGGAGTTTTAGGATTACAAATGGTTGCTAAGGGTAGAAGATGAACATTGTAGGAAGGTCTAACATTTTTGTAGGGGGTATCCCTTCAGCTAGGGATGAAAACGGTTTTGGAAATTTTCGGAATTCCGGATACCATTTTCGCATTTTTTTCAATTGGATTAGTCGATAACGGTATTTTCGGAAACGATATCGATTGTCGGAATTTTAATTCGGAATCAGTATCGAAAACGATGTGGCCCATCACTTGCAATGTCGAGGAACCAATCCTAACCACAAGTTTGGCGGCGATGACATGCTCCGAAAAGCTAAAAGAATGGTAAGTTTGGTCTAGCTATGTCGATCACCAAATAGTATGATTGCTTATGAATGTTTTTTGTTTATATGGGAAGATACGTGTGGCCAAAAGCCTAGTGACATTGAGGTCTACCAGGAGAGCCATAAAGGACCAAACCCTAACAACCCTGACCAGCTCTGTAGCCAGACGACCATGGATCGACTGGTGAGTTTTGGACCAAAATTATAAACGTTCAAAGTATAGATTTTTTTTGAATTTGTAAGTTTGTGAATGATGTATAGGCACCATATGGGTAGCCCTAGGGTCATTAACATAGCTAGCAGATCAGCATGTTCATTGTCTCCCCTTTGAATGTTTTTACTGAGAAACCTTCAAAAGAGGCCTCTATTATTTGGAATGTATAAGATATTTTTCAAGCTTCGGGTCCCTTGCCTTACTGCTTTTATCAACATGGCATGTTATCTCTTGGGATTCATATTTCAATACTGCTCTTCTGATACCCATGGCTTTGAGCTTTCGTAGTCCAAGGAGTATGAAAGTCGCCTAGAGGGGGGTGAATAGGCGAAACCTAAAATTTATAAACTTAAACACACACTAGAGTCGGGGTTAGTGTTGGAATTAAATTCGATTGTGGAAGATTGTTTCTCTTGCTATGAGTTGCTCAATTAATGTGGATGACATTTAGGAGCAAACTCAAATCAATATTAGCAAGGAAACTTTAGAGAGAGGAAAGAGGGCAAACAAATCAAGCGAAGATCAAAGCGAGTGAACACGGTGATTTGTTTTACCGAGGTTCGGTTCCAAAGAACCTAGTCCCCGTTGAGGAGACCACAAAGGCCGGGTCTATTTCAACCCTTTCCCTCTCTCAAACGGTCACTTAGACCGGATGAGCCTTCTCCTTAATCAATTGAGTCACTAAGACCCCGCAAGGACCACCACACACTTATGTGTCTCCTGCTAGCTTTACAGAGCACTTAGAGAATAAGAATGGGGAAGGAGAAAGGCAATCCAAGCAACAAGAGCACAAATGAACATAAAAACTCTATCTCTCAAGTCACTAAGTGGTTGAGTTGATTTTGGGACTTGGAGAGGATTTGATCTTTTGGAATGTGTCTTGGAGTGAATGTTATTGCTCTTGTATTGAATAGAACTTCAGAAAACTTGGATCCCCATGAATGAGGTGGTTGGGGGTATTTATAGCCTCCAACCACTTCTTAGCCGTTGGCTGAGTCTGCTGGCGATGGGCACACTAGACAGTCCGGTGGCACACCGGACATGTACTGTTCACTGTCTGGTGCGCGCCACGTCAGCACGCCCGTTGGGGTTTTGTAGCGGACGACCGTTGAAACCCTTGTCCAGTAGCTGCACCGGACATGTCCGGTGACCTCTAACTTCTACCACGCACTGTTCACTTTTGCAGTCGACCGTTGACACGCAGTGACCGTTGCTCGTTGACTCACCAGACATGTCCGGTACACACCAGACAGTCCGGTGAATTATAGCGGAGCGCGCCCAGAGAATTCCCGAGAGTGGCCTGTTCGCTTGCGCGCGGGCCTGGTGCACGGGACACTGTCCGGTGCGCCAAAGGCAGCACACTCTCATGTCCCTTGCTCCAAATTTGTTTGTGTCCCCAACTAAATTTCTTTCTTGGTTTGTGTTGAACCTTATGCACCTGAGATAAATGACATCTTGACAAACTAGTTAGTCAACGTGGTTTGTTATGGACGTCAACCACCAAAATCGATTATAGCAAATAATTAGGTCCATTTCCCTTTCAATCTCCCCCTTTTTGGTGATTGATGCCAACACAGACCAAAGCAAATATAGAGTGTAGAAATATAACTAGTTTGCAATTATGATAGATGTGCACAGGTTACTTAGAATTAAACAAATTGAAAGAGGAGGGAGGCGGCGAGCTCAAGCAAGATGGCTTATCGACAGCGAAGTCCCATGACGGTTGGCTCAAAGTACAGAGGCTGCGTGCATGACACAAAAGATGGAGGATGCATGTTTTAGGTCAGGGAAATTTATAGAACTAGACTGGAAAAGTGACAAAACACGACCATTTTACAGCCCAAAGCGCTTAAACGCAAAAAAGGATCGCTTTAGCGCTTAAAACATGTGTTTTACGTTTTTTTTCATGAAACATTATAGCGTTTTACATTCCGAATAGCGCTTAAAAGACGCTTAAACGCCTTTTTAATCACCACGATTGTAGTCATCTTAGCTAAAAGAAAATCTTTCTCCAACTATCGTTTGTTTAACTACCAATTTCTAAAATTAGATGGTTTATTGTATTTTAAGTTAATTTTTTTGCGCTCGTTTGCATTTTGGGTGATTGCCATATTAGAATTTTATATTTTTTCTAAGTGAGCATAGGTAACTGGTACAAGTATGAGTAAAATTTTATACACGCAAGTGGATAGATAGAAACTATTTTGATAATTACCGGTATAAAATAATAGTACCCTATGTATATACCGTTGTCATCGATACTCTCTGCCCAGTGCCCACATCGCCACGTCGGCGCGCCTAACCCGCAATATGCCGACTCCCGAGCGATAACTGTTAGATGTCAGTGGTAACGAGATTGAGACAAATGACAGAGACCATGACAGATAATGTTAGTTCATTGTTTATTGCAGGGATCACTCAGATATATATACAAGGTGAAGGGGTACATCCCCAAGGGGTGTGTCCCTTGGGGAGAAGTTGTCGAGCCCCTTGGATTGGTCACAACATTGTAACATGTTTTGTAACACTCCCCCTTGATCAATCCAAGTCCATTTGATCATCTGTATGCTGTCTTCCAATATATTATCTCCTCAAAAACCCTGTGGGAAAAATAAGGAGTACACAATATCTTTTGGATAATGAAAAAATCTCACTTGAACTCCAAAAGGAAAATATGCTTGTAATCATCATGCATAAAAAACTCCTGTGGGGAAAAGTTAATGATGAAGCATATAGCTTAGTTGATATTACCTCGTTAAAAACTTTGGATGAGAAAACCTCAACAAGGCAAAACTCATACAAAGAAAAGAGTGTAATATGATGGTTCAAAACCGGTCAAATACCATGGAGAATTAGCCCCTGACCCTTGCAAGCACTTAAGTCTTCTCATACCAATTCCCTTAACACATTTCTGAAAACGTTGAGTATGGTAGAGTTTTTGTGAATAGACCATCAAGATTATCACAAGACTTTGTTTGCAAGATAGATAATACAATTTAGGAGCAATATGTTTATTGATGTTGCTCTTGAGATAACCTGTTTCCATCTGAACAACACAAGCTCAATTATCCTTATAGATAATTGTCAGTGGTTCAATTGAACCATGGTACGACATTGTTCTCCAATGGACCTCTAGCCCAAAGAACAATAATATGTCTACAGCTATCATCTCAAAAACCCCTGTGGGGAAAATAAATGATGAGACATATAACATGCCAATATTTCTCCAAGATAATCTTGTCAGAAAACCTGAGAAAATATCAGTTGCGTCTCCTTAAAGACCCAACAGGACAATAAGAAGAGTAGTCATACTCTATTGTTGATTCATTTGAACACTAGGGAGATAAACTCATAACATAGTTGAAATTCAACAATAGCTATGCCATAATATATCATCCTCGAAAACCTCTATGGGAAAAATAGATGATACGACATAGGCCTTGTGTTGATGTTGCCTCGTTAAAAACTTTGAATGAGAAACCCAAACATGGGAAAAACTCATGCAAATAAAAGAGTACAATATGATGTAGAAAGAAGTTCTTCCGATCAAGAGGAAACTCCCCCTGATTTTTGTAAATCACTAAGTCATCCTATACCTAATCTCAAACACATTTAAAAATGTGGAGTAAGATAGAGACTTAGTTCGTAACTTATTTTTCATCTAAACAACACAAAGTAATATTATCTTCATAGATAATAAGGTCAGTGTTGGGGGCCTTCGTCCTCCGAAGGTCCTCAAAAATGTAATTTAACAATGTTTTCCAAGTATGGTTTATAGACAGGTACCTTTGGATTCAGGACTAAAAGCATGTACGATGAGAAGGGCATGATCGTGATGAAGGTTGTTGTTGCTCCGAAGCTATGAGAAAGGAAGCTTCGGCTCAATCGCGGGAGGAGGAACCGACTTAAAAGGGAAAAGGCTATCTAGTCCTCATAGATTTTTCTATAAGTCAATAGTGAATGCAAAGGGCATAACTGTAATTTTTCACAGACTACGTCCTGTGCCTATAAATAGATGAACATTACCCCCATACTGTTCACGCTGACTTGTAGTCACTCGTGCGTCACGCTTGGATTTTTACCTTCTGTCAAGCCAAAGGTACAAATGTAATACAATATTGTTTCTGTTTATTTACGATAATAATAAATATGTTAACAATGTTATACCATTATTCATGTTGTCTTTTATGTTCCATATACTTCTTTCATTATCATATATTGTGATGATGAAGGTATGTTCTTCATCACCTTCGTCCGAAGATCATTATATCCTAAGGGAAATAGTGCTTCGAAGGACAAAGGGCATTAACCTTTAATATTTTGTGTTGCCTTGTTCTTGATTCATAGCATTTGAGAACAAGTCCCCAACATTGGAGCCCACCTCCGGTGAACCCTTTTCGATCACCTTCAGCAAGTATTGACCTGCGTCATGCCACCGAAGAAAGCTTCAGCGCTAGGGGCTGCTGCATTGCAGCCGCTGGATCCGAACCTAGAGACTCTCTCTCTTCGAGAGGCCCGAAGCCAGAAAAGGAAGGACACCAGTCCAACACTCCAGGAGGAAGAGTTGGACCAAGAGATCAGGGATATGGAGATCATTCATCAGCAAGTACAAAGAAAGAAGGAGAAGATGGCGCGACTGGCTGACCTTCAAAGGCAGATCGACGAAGCTACTGAAGAAGTGCGCCATCTTGTTCAAGACGAACAAAACCGAAGGCCTCAGCACAGGGAGCTTCGTCAGGAAGGCCCGTTCAACGAAGATGGAAGGTATGATGATTATAATCATGATACCTTTACCTTTGATGATGCTTCTCCCTTGGCAGCAGAACTACAGGCTACTCCATGCCCCCCATCGTACAAGCCACCTCAGCTTCCCATGTAGGATGGGCATTCAGATCCAAAGCAGTTCCTCATGAGCTACGAAGCAACTATATCGTCGTACGGAGGCAACACTGCAGTCATGGCTAAGTCCTTCGTCATGGCAGTCCGAAATGTAGCCCAAACATGGTACTCTTCTCTTCGGCTAGGGACCATCACGTCATGGCAGAAGCTTAAGGACATGTTGGTCACTAGCTTCCAAGGCTTCCAAACGAAGCCGGTCACAGCTCAGGCCCTATTCCAATGCACACAAGACCATGAAGAGTACCTTCAGGCATACGTACGAAGGTTCTTGCGATTGAGGGCACAAGCGCCTACAATACCCAATGAGATTGTTATCGAGGCCATGATCAAAGGTCTTCGCCCAAGACCTACTGCCCAATATTTCGCCAAGAAGCCCCCTCAAACTCTAGAAAAGCTGCTTCAAAAGATGGACGAATACATTCGGGCTGACAATGACTTCCGTCAAAGAAGGGAAGAAGCTTATAGATTCTCTGAAATGACCAGGGGCTTCGGAGGAAGAATCCACCCGAGGCATGTCAGGTCAATTCACAACACTCAGAATGATGACAAAGGAGGTCAGCTGCAGAGGCCCCAGTATACCTCACAATCTTTGAGGCAGCAACAAAGCTCTTTCCGGCCGCTAGCTCCAAGGAGCAGAGGCGCCAGGGGCTTCGGAGGAAGATATGGGGATCAACCCAGGAAAATCTACTGCTTATTTTGCGGTGAAGACAAGGGCCATACTACAAGAATTTGCCAAATCACTATCCAAAAGCAGAGGGAGCTAGCAGAAGCCGAAGCTCGGCAGAACCAACCGAAGCAGGTCTTGCACACTGCTTCGTGCCATTCACCCTACATACCAGAATATGTGAGTAATCACTCTGCAGCTTCTGTTGCTTCGGCTAGTCAGCCACAGGCTCCTTGGCCACAACTTCCACCTCCGCCCCCTCTATAGCCTACTTATTCACGGGGTCAGCAGCCAGAAGGGAGCCAACACACTCAGCAACAGAGGGATTTCAGGGAGGAATCCGAAGCTCGCACAGTTAACAGTACTGTCCCAGAGTCGAAGCACTTTTTTACTTTATGCTATTTTATTTCTTAAATAAGGACAAGTAATGCAAATCTAGTTTTAATTCTTTGTAATAGTTTTGCTTCTGTTAAAATGAAATGTGTCTTCCTCACAGATTTACGAAGCTCGAAAATTGCCGAAGCTTCAAAAAATCGTTCCTAATGGGGTGCAGCAAAAGTCTTGTCGAAGCTTCAAAAGTCATTCCAAAGGGAGCGCAGAGTAAGTTTTTTGCTCAAAAGTCGTTCCTAAGGGAATACAGAGCCAAATACCGCCGAAATATAAGGTGAAGCGCGAAAAGTCAACGCGAAAATACCGTCGAAATATAAGGCAAAGCGCGAAAAGTCAACGCGAAAATACCACCGAAATATAAGGCGAAGCGCGAAAAGTCAACGCGAAAATACCGCCGAAAAATAAATGGCAAAGAGATTTTGATCTTTCCTAAGGGGACGCAGAGATTGTGTGTTTCAGCGTGGGCGTGTGTCTTCGGCATTATCATCATTCTTTGCATCATAACATCACATCATATCGCATAGCATCACATCGTACATCATAACACACGAATGGGAAACGAAATCGATCTTTGGAGGATGCTTTACAAAGGTGAAAAGGTGCTAAGGCACAAAGTAAACTAAGAATTATAGCTTCATCAGCTCTGATGTGGAAGAAGAGATCTATTATTTTTGAAGCATTGATATTTTTACGAAGCTAGGATACTCTTTACGAAGTATGGATATTCTCACAAAAAGTATTCTTCTTTGCGAAGCATGAAAAGAAGGGAAGGTGTTTTTTCGCCGAAGGCTCAAAAACGGTATGTATGCAAAAAGTTTCATACATCGCAAAGAAGTGAATTGCAAAATAGTTTACATATTAGATTCAAAACTATACGTATCAAATATTATAGACTTAGTTCAACAAATGTTACATTAACCACCTAAGAACGTTTTTACAATAACTAGTCCTCTTCCTTCAGAACTTTTTCTGCAATTTTGTTAAGTAACTTGTTGACGACTTCGTCAACAATAGATTCGGCTGTGTTGATAATTTCTATTGCTTTCTTCGACTCTGGGTCAGCTAGGGGTCAAATGGCTCTGGTGGAGGAGATAATTCAGCTGCAAAAGAAATAGTCAATCAGTTCAAAGCCATGAAAGCTAGCGACGAAGCTTAAAACCAGGTCAACAATATCTATCCGTCTTTCGATCTCTGCAGCTTTCTCTGCTTCTTTTGCTGCTTCTCGAGCATCATGAATATCTTTTTCGCTCTTTTTCATTATCTCGTGGGCCATTTCTCGGCCACCATTCTCCCAGATGTCAGTGAAAAATTTCCCGCCAAGAAAACTAGCTTCGGCCGAGGGGTCCTTCGTGTCATCCACGGAGAGGGCAGCTTCGGCCTAGGCCAAGGTTTTAACATGATTACAACCCGCCTTCTCCAGGATAGCTGAAACTCCTCTCGCACTAGAGAACGCACAGACATCCCCACGATCAATTAAGATTTCCTCAAAGGCTTCAGCTTCTCCGCTGATCGACTCGATTACGCCCTCAGGGTCGCCTCGTATGAAATTATCTTCGTTTGAAAAGGCGCCCACGTTGGCAAAGCTAGTCTTTATCTTCTTCACGTAGCCTAAAGATTTTTCAAAACATCTCTCCTTGGATGCGCGAAGCTCTTTTACTGTTTTTTCAAAATATTTTTTTCCAATACTCACTGGCCTCTCGATCAGCTTCTCCAACAGCACATTTTTCCTTGGCTTCTGCTAGTTGTTTTCGAAGGTCTTCGATCTCATTCTTTTGGACCTTGGCTTGAGCTTTGAAATTAACTTCGTCTTCTTTTACTTTGTTTACCAATGAAATTAATATCTTGTCTTTTTCAAGGCCTTCGTTCCTCAGTTCAATCACCTCTGAATGAAGGTTGGCCAAAGCCATTGTATGCCCTTCATCTTCAGCGTTTTTCTGTGCTCTAAGGGCGTTGCTAAGGATTAGGCCCTACAAAAGGAAAACGAGATCAAGTATAAACAAATGAAACAATTTGTTTTAAAATACAAAAATAGCTTTTATACCTTTATGCTATTGTATGCTAAACTGTCAGCCAATTCATCCTTTGATAATACCGAAAGACCTTCTTCTAGCTTCAGAAATCCGAAGCTTCTACCCATCTCCTGGCAGACGGATATCTCCTTACTATCCGGGAGACAGTACAAAAAGTCTTCCTCCCCACTACCATTAAACACTAATGCCCCCTTTGGGTATTTTAACCTTTGGGCATAATGTTGAGCTTCTCGTTCTTCTTCTTTAGAAAGTCTCTTTCCTGAAGCATGACGAATAATGTAATCAATGCTCTCTTTTAAAGCTTCGGGAGCAGGAGTGGAAATCTTTTCAGGCAAAATTGGCTCTGTGGCTTTTTCTTTGTTACTTTTTCTTCAATTTCTGCAGACTTTTCCTCACCGGGCTCTAAAGGCCCAGCTTCGGTACTAGCTTGAGCTAATGCAGTTTCAATTTCAGCCTGCTCTGTTTCAACTTCAGTTCGTGCTTTTGAAGCTTCGACAATTCTCCTTGAAGGAGTTGAGGTCAAAGTCTTCACTGTTTCTAGCACATCTAGTATGCTTGCCAGCCTTCTCCTCTTGGGAGTTGCGGTAGAACTTTTTTGTGCCTTTGGCACTGTTACCTCTGTCGAAGGGCTTAAAACTTCTAACACTTTTGATTCTCCAATGTTTGTATCTTCAGCTTTACCCTTATCAGTCTTCGTCTCAGCTAGCTCAGCTGAGGGTAGCTTCGGTATTGCAATTGGTTCTTCAGTCCTTTGCGTAGAGGGGGCAATTTTTTCTGGTTCAGCAGCTGAAGAAGCCTCCCCGCCAAACTCAGGCACTACGGCCGGCTCAATATAGCGTGGCCGGTGGGTAAGGACCTTCAATTTTTTGCCCTTCGGTGCAGGCT
Organism: Zea luxurians; assembly: GCA_029449295.1. Classification (NCBI taxonomy): domain Eukaryota; kingdom Viridiplantae; phylum Streptophyta; class Magnoliopsida; order Poales; family Poaceae; genus Zea; species Zea luxurians. Next base: position 234,846,818 of record JAOPSE010000001.1, on the reverse strand, counting down.
CGTCTAGAGTGACCGAAGCAGCAGGTTTCCTCTTCTTTCCCTAGCCCCACAGTGGATAACGGTAGTCCGGGTAAACAAAGCCAATAGCGTCAAAAACCCTATTTATCCTCTTTTTTCTCCGGCCTCCGAAGGTTGTGGATAGTGCATTATCTTCCGCCTTAGAATACGATCCAAGCAGCTCAACACTAGTAACTTCAATGCATTTTAGCCAGTCATCATTCGGTTCATCGAATTTATCTCCGTATCTGAATGTGTACTTCAGTCGGACCAAATCACCTTGACTAGATTTGGTGATGGTCTCCTTCGGCATTTCCCAGCCCTCTATAAGCGGCCATACTCTGTATACTATGTGCTCTTGAACCAAATCTCTCGAACCAATAAAAAAGCAGACAGTACCAAATGCCTTTTGACATGCTTCGGCGGTTTCGTCAAGTTCAACCTTCGGCCTTCGAAGGCCGAAGCGGGACCAAATAGGGCACATAATAACTTCCTTGATATCCTCTCTTGCCTTCAAATCATTTTTCACATAAAACCATTCCTCCATCCAGGCCCCAGGCCACCTTTTCCGATATGTTGGCACCGGGTAGCTTGCATTGGGGCGGGCGGCAAATCCGTAGCAGCCAAAATTATTATGATATTGTTCTTTGCCCATGGCCTTCGTCTCGTACACAAGCTTGTGCATACTGCAAAAGCATTTTGCACTAGGCTCCAGTCCCTGGCTTCTCACCGCCCAAACAAAAATCCCCATTCTGATAATAGCTTCGGGGGTTATCTGATGAAGGTAAATCTGATAAATTTTCAACACTTCGAGCACAAACCTGCTCAATGGATCCCAATTTTGGTTTAATAGTACATCCCAATAAAGGACGACCGTACTTGTTCAACTTATCCCTTTCAACTTGGATACAGTGAGGCGGACCTTGGAAAGTTTTTGAATAAGCAGGGGGAATTCGTAGATCCTCCAAACGTAGAGCGCGTAAGGCTTTGAAACCAAATACGTTACCCACACTGGAAGTAAACATGTTAGTAACAGAACCCTCTTCAAATAGGTCTAAGGGATAAGCTACATAACAGATATATTGATCTGGGTCCCCAGGAACGGGCTCGATGTGATAGCATCGTCCTTTGTAACGATCAAGACTAAACGAAGCCTAGCCTTGAAGAAGCTTCGGTAAATCACTACTTCGTCTTCCTTAGGAGCAGGGACTTTGTTGTCTCCACCAATTCTCACAATAGACATATCTCGAAAGTAACTTCCCCTCATGTTTTCAAGGTGACTCTGCTTAATGGAAGACTTTCCGAAAATTGTATGGCTAGGCCTCCAGGGTCGATCCTCTGAATCTTTGCCACCACTTTCTGCATCATAACTATCACTGTCACCAGTATCCTCAGATAGACCCTCCAATATTTCCTTAGTAATCTTTTCTGTGTTTGTTTTTGCCATTGACTCGACAAAACCAGCAATGTATGGATCCGCGACCTTCTTTTCCTCAAAAAGCTTCTCCTCTTCAGCAAGCTTCATCTCAGCAACAACCTTCTTCTCCTAAGACATTCTTTCTTACAGAAATGATGAAAATGTGTCTTTCAAACTGAAGCTTGAAGAGCTTTGAAAAACTAGCAACTATTGATGAGCAACAGCTGTGAAATTGAGAAAACAAAACAAATGGCGCAGGCAGTGTATCAAATGAGGTTGGTACGAGCTCTTATTTATACGCTTGGCGCGCTCCAAACCAAGGGGCCCCACCTGTCATTGACTGTTGCTATTCTAGCAAAGGGAAGGTGTTTTTTCAGACCTTCGGCTTAAGGCCTTCGTCCATGTCACAGTCTGAATTTGTTACCCTAAAACAAATTAATGCTGCGAGGGGCTACTGTTGGGGGCCTTCGTCCTCCGAAGGTCCTCAAAAATGTAATTTAACAATGTTTTCCAAGTATGGTTTATAGACAGGTACCTTTGGATTCAGGACTAAAAGCATGTACGATGAGAAGGGCATGATCGTGACGAAGGTTGCTGTTGCTCCGAAGCTATGCGAAAGGAAGCTTCGGCTCAATCGCGGGAGGAGGAACCGACTTAAAAGGGAAAAGGCTATCTAGTCCTCATAGTTTTTTCTATAAGTCAATAGTGAATGCAAAGGGCATAACTGTAATTTTTCTCAGGCTGCGTCCTGTGCCTATAAATAGATGAACAGTACCCCCGTACTATTCACGCTGACTTGTAGTCACTCGTGCGTCACGCTTGGATTTTTACCTTCTGTCAAGCCAAAGGTACAAATGTAATACAATATTTTTCTGTTTATTTACGATAATAATAAATATGTTAACAATGTTATACCATTATTCATGTTGTCTTTTATGTTCCATATACTTCTTTCATTATCATATACTGTGATGATGAAGGTATGTTCTTCATCACCTTCGTCCGAAGATCATTATATCCTAAGGGAAATAGTGCTTCGAAGGACGAAGGGCATTAACCTTTAATATTTTATGTTGCCTTGTTCTTGATTCATAGCATTTGAGAACAAGTCCCCAACAGTCAGTGATATTAAAATCATGACCACCACATACCCTCAGTATGTAGTATATTATTCTGTACAATCCCACGAAGTGTGCTACATAATGATTAGTGTAAGTGACCATTAATCTCTATTGATCAACATTTATCAAACAGTAGGTCCATCTTACCAGAAGTATGTCATTGATCTTGTACCTGGGGATCTTCTATAGATATCCAATATCAGTATATCCAACTATAACCAGATCAAGAGTACTCATAGAGAACATAACTCGATCTTATGTGTTGTTAGCTAGCAAATTATTGCAAAGCAATATCCAGTCAGATGCTCTTGCAATATACAATAGCACATCTCATGATCCAAAAGAATCAAATAACTATGATGCCATTATATAGAATTTCTTCAATATACGTTGGATATAGACAATTTTGTATCCAAGATACTCAAGATAGTTTAATTTGAATTGAAAATATCTTACAATTCATATCCTCTATCTCGAACTCCGTCGATAAGTAATGTATGTTTAAAATATGTTGCACATATTTACACTGAACATACCATTCTTCGTGTATCCCTTCGGAACAAAGGATTCACTAGGTCGAATGTACCATATTTGACCGGGATGCTCTAAGTCACAAAGACTTTCCAAGCATTACAAATTTGTGATTGGTGATTATGTATTTGGAATCCTTCAAGACTCCACAAATTCCATAATCCAGTGACCACATATGCATATGTTGTTACTACATCTATCAACTGCATAGATAGATGATTTACTGCCTATAATATTGTATCGGAATTTTACTACTCACAGTAGAGGAGAATTTATAACATTAAAATAATGCTTGGGTTTGCATATAAACCCAGTTGCTACTAGCCGTGCTTTCTCACCACCTCATTGTTTTCAAGTCCATGAAAACAAACTTGATACCTTGAAGTGGAAATAATTCAACACTTCTTTCCGGTGAGCAAGGCTATCTCTGCAACATTGTATCACTCAACAAGATCCAGTTTGAGCATACACGTGCTCTGCTATGGCCATAGTCTTTTGGATCACTTGGAGCGCATGTACCATTGCTGAGATGTATGTGTCGATACTTGTAGCTTTCAAATAACACAATTCTCTAGTTGACATGAAGTCATTTTCTTATGCACCCTTATGATTCGTCGTTAAATCCCAAAACAAGAATCAAGGGCTTCCAATAACCTAGCCTCATCAGTGCGCACTGAGCTAGGTTGTGATGTCTTTCATTCACAGGATAATCCATATCCTCTAGGTGTCCACCAACACTAGGTTAGTTACCAACAAATAGTTGGTTTGCATTTACTATCTCAGAAGGTCTATCCTTCAGCTGCTTGCAAGCATCTTAATCCTAGAATTTGTGACCGTACTTCTCCCCCTCTTATTTACAACATCATTGTAATAGGGAGTTGAGTGTTGTTCCATTTAACCACTCTTTCTGGCACTTCCACATAGAAATAATTTGAGTGACACCTCATAGTAAATGCACATGGTAGTCAATTTGCAACTTGTTGCAAATCATTCAAACCTAAAGGTTCTGTTTTAATACGTGATCCTGAGCTTGAATGCTTACTGCATTCATTATAATTTCCTGGCATTCTTTTTGGTACTTGAAATCTCCCCCTAATGCCTGGAAAAGCTCATGATTCAAGCTAGCGTACGGACCGTAAATAGATTCTCATGAAGAGATTCTAAAACTTAATGACCGACGGAGAATGAATTCTCACATAGATCCCCATCTTTTTGTGTGCCCATACATGTACACTACTGTGGTGAGATTGGGAACATACCCAATGTATGTATGGGAAATCTTTCATGGATTCCCACGTACTAAAACCATAGGGGAACTTGTACATGCAGTACGTGCAGTTAATCACAAGTCAGAAGCGTGCAAAACGTCCGGACACCAACCATAACTAGTTGGAAATGACAACTCATTATTGATGGTCATCAACGATCTGAAATTTTTGAATCTATCACAGACTCGTCATACCCATTATGCATATCTTTTTGAATACCAAGACAAACAATCATTACTGTAAGCACATTTGGTAAATTTGGTAGTGTGGAGGCTGTTGGGGGCCTTCGTCCTCTGAAGGTCCTCAAAAACATGATTTGACAATGTTTTCCAAGTGGATTATATGAACAGGTATTTTCGGATTCAGAATTATGGATATGGAGCATGACCAGGACGAAGCCTGAACCAGACGAAGGTCGAGGGCAGCCGAAGCTGTGCGCAGGGAAGCTTCGGCGCGATGGCATAAAGGGGAACCGACTTAAAGATGAAAAGACTTCGGGGGCCTCGACAAATTTCCATAAACCGTTAACAAATGTAATGGACATGGATGTAATTTTACGTGGGCTGCGTCCCGCGTCTATAAATAGATGAACAGTACTCCCGTACTGTTCACGCTGACTTGGCATTGGCTTTTGCGTTACGTTTGTACTTCTACCTTCTCTCAAGACCGGAGGTACATTTGTAATTTGAAATCATTTCTATTTATCCATGTTAATAAAATAGAAGTGATCCTATGTTGATATATTTCACGCTTTATATGAATCCTTCGGCATTATTTATTATATTTACGAAGGTATGTCACTTGTGACCTTCGTCCTAAAACATTATTTCCCGAAGGGGCGTAATGTTTTCGAAGGACGAAGGACCTCAATGTTTAACATCTTCTATGTTGCCTTGTTCTTAACTCGAAGCATTTGAGAACAAGTCCCCAACATTGGCGCCCACCTCCGGTGAACTCACTTCCACTTCGAGTTTTTGTGAACACCTTCGGAAGCTATAGACCTTCGCTATGGCGCCGAAGAAAGCTTCAGCGACTGGGGCAGGAGCACTACAACCGCTGGACCACAACCAGGAGACCGTCTCTCTTCGGGAGGCCCGAAGCCAGAAGAGAAAAGCCGTCAGCCCGACGCTTGAGGAAGAAGAGCTAGACCAAGAAATCAGAGAGATGGAGATGCTACATCAACAAGTGCAGAGGAAGAAGGAGAAGATGGCCCGCCTAGCTGAGTTGCAAAGGCAAATAGACGAAGCCTCTGAGGAAGTTCGCCATCTCACTCACGATGAGCAGAACAGAAGGCCTCATCAGAAAGACCTTCATCAGGAGGGCTTCGTCAACGAAGATGACTGGTATGATAATTTCCATCAGGGAAATTTTGTTTTCGATGATGCTTCTCCTCTGTCTGCTGAGCTGCAGGCTACACCTTGGCCTCCATCCTATAAGCCACCCCAGCTTCCCATGTTTGACGGCCACTCCGACCCGAAGCAATTCTTGATGAGCTACGAAGCAACAGTGTCTTCGTACGGGGGCAATGCTGCAGTCATGGCGAAGTCTTTCGTTATGGCCGTTAGGAATGTTGCTCAGACTTGGTATTCCTCTCTTCGGCCAGGAACAATCACTTCATGGCAGAAGCTGAAGGATATGTTACTGACCAGCTTTCAAGGATTTCAAACGAAGCCGGTCACAGCTCAAGCCCTCTTCCAGTGTATTCAGGATCACGAAGAATACCTTCAGGCGTATGTCCGAAGGTTCTTACGATTGAGGGCGCAGGCACCAACGGTGCCCAATGAAATCGTTATCGAAGCCATGATCAAGGGGCTTCGTCCTGGACCTGCAGCTCAATACTTTGCTCGGAAGCCTCCTCAGACCCTGGAGAAATTGCTCCAAAAGATGGATGAGTACATTCGTGCTGACAATGACTTTCGCCAAAGAAGGGAGGAGGCCTTCAGATTTTCTGAAATGACCAGGGGCTTCGGAGGAAGATATTACCCGAGGCATGTCCGTTCCATCCACAACACTCAGAATGATGATAAGGGGAGTCAGCAAAACAGGCCGCAGTGCTCCTCACAGGCTTCGGGGCAACAACAAACCTCCTTCCGGCCACCAGCTCCAAGAGGCAGAGGCGCCAGGGGCTTCGGCGGAAGATTCGGAGATCAGCCAAGGAGACTGTTTTGCTTGTTCTGTGGAGAAGGCAAGGGCCATACCACTAGGACGTGCCACGTTACAATCCAGAAGCAAAAGGAAATAGCCGAAGCTGCATCTCAACAAGCTCAGCCGAAGCAGGTCATGCATACTGCTTCGTATCATCCGCCTTATATCCCACAATACATAGACAACCACCCTGCAGCTTCTGTAGCTTCGGCAAGTCAACCTCAAGCTTCCTGGCAGCAGCCTCCGCCTCCACCTCCATTGCAGCAAGCTCAACAGCCAGAAGGGAGTCAATACGCCCCACATCAGAGGGACTTCAGGGAACAGTCCGAAGCTCGCACAGTCAATAGCACTGTGCCAGAGTCGAAGCACATTTATTGACATATCCTACCTTTGACAGCAGTCTTTTCTATTCAGTTTTATTTTCTGTGAGAAAAAAAAACATTGATAGTTTTCATGTAATAATTTCGTTGTTTCCTACGAGGAAAATCTATTTGCTCCACAAGCCTAAGTTGCTGAAGCCTAAAACTTTTTCCGTTACCAAGGAGGACCTTCGGATCAAAAATCCTTCGGAGTAGCAGAAAGTCGTTCTAAGGAACGCAGAGTAAGTTTATGAAGTCACAAAAAGCCGTTCCAAAGGGAGCGCAGTGTAAGTTTTCTGCTCAGAAGTCGTTCCTAAAGGAATGCAGAGCCTACAGCGAAAAGTCAACGCTGATACCGCCTAAGTAAAAGGCGAAGAAGCTCCTAAGGGAGGCTTACAGCGAAAAGTCAACGCTGAAACCGTCTAAGTAAAAGACGAAGAAGCTCCAAAGACGTTCCTAAGGGAATGCAGAGCTTACGAATATATTTTATGTGTATCTTCGGAACAAATGACACATGCATAACATAACATCATCACATCATTTTGCATAGCATAAGCATCATACATCATATTGCATTTGGCAAGAGAAGGGGATACTCTCAACCTTCGAAAGGATGCTTTGAGAAAGTGACATCAAAATTGTATAGCTTCGGAATACACTTTTGAAGAATATTTTTACGAAACGTGGGCGAATTTTATCAGATCAATATCAAAGTTGTATAGCTTCGGAATATAGTTTCGGAGAATGTTTTCACGAAGCATGGATATCATTCAGAGTAATTTTAACGAAGAATGTCTTCTTCACGAAGCATGAAAAGAAGGGAAGGTGTTTTTTCGCCGAAGGCTCAAAAATGGTACGTATTTAAAGTTTCATGCATCGTAAAGAATTCAATAATGAAAAGAGACTTGTATATTACATTCAAATGTACAAAGTGCTGCATAGATTACACTTTAAATGTTTTTTCCAAAATAGCATCTAATCTTCTCTTAATACTGCTTCGGCGGCTTCATTCAGAAGTTGGTCAACAACCTTGTCCATGATAGTTTCGGCCATCTGTTTAATTTCTTCATCCCCTTTTGTGTGGGGGTCGGCAGTTGGTTCAACAGTTTCTGAGCGAAGAGAGCACTTCTTCATTACTTTTACAAAATCGCGAGCAAAGTTTAAAATGAAAATTACAACGCAACAAGAACGACTAATTGGTACCTAATTGTCTTTCGGGCTCCGTACTCCTTTCGGCAGCTTCTGCTACTTTTCTAGCATCATGAACGCCTTTCTCGCTTCTTTGGATGATCTCTTGCGCCATTCCTCGGCCGCCGTCGTTCCAGATATCAGTAAAAAATTTGCCACCAACCACGCTTGCTTCGGCCGAGGGGTCCTTGATATCTTCGGAAGATAAGGTAGCTTCGGACTGAGCTAACAATTTTATATGCCCGCAACCTTTCTTCTCTAAGACAGAAGCAATTCCTCTGGCGCCCGAAAAAGCGCATATGTCGCCACGACTATTCAGAATCTCTTCGAAGGCCTCTGCTTCGTGGCTAATCCATTCCAGCGGATCTTCGGGATTGCCTCGAGAAAAATTCTCTTCGCTGGAAAAGGCGCCGACGCTAGCAAAGCTGGTTTTAATTTTATTCACGCATTCTATAGATTTAACATAGCATTTCCCCTGAAATGTGCGAAGCTCTTTAACTCTTGATTCCAATTTGCTGACCATAAAATCACTAAGTTCTCGTTTCGTTTCCTCAAGCGCGCGCTCCTCTTTAGCTCTAGCCAGCTGTTTATGAAGATCTTTAATCTCGCGTTTTTGAGCTTCGGTTTGGGCCTTTGAAGCAGCTTCGTCTTTTTTCACTTTATCTACCAGTGTAAGCAGAATTTTATCTTTTTCCAAAGCTTCGTTTCTCAGTTTGATAACTTCGGAGCGTAAATTATTAAACGCAATTTCATAACTTTCATCTTCGGCGCTCTTTTGCGCTCTTAGCGCGTTGCTTAGGATCAGGCCCTATACGAAAAAGAATTCATATAAGAAAAAAGGAATGAGTTGCGTAAAAAATAATAATAAGGGGGTTTTTTCAAGCGTTTAATTCCCGCACCTTCAGGCTGTTGTACGCAAGACTGTCTGCGAGATCTTCTTTCGTCATGGCGCTTAATCCAGATTCAAGCTTCGGGAAACCAATACTCCTGGCCATCTCTCGGCAGACAGATAGCTCTTTGTTGTCAGGCAGGCAGTATAAGAAATCATCTTCATTTGTCCCATTGAATATTACTGCCCCCTTTGGATATTTTAGCTCCTTTGCATAATGGTTAGCTTCATAACTTTCTTCTTTAGATAGTTTTTTCCCCGAAGCATGTCGTATGATGTAATCACGCATGCTGGCAGGCGCTTCGGGGATGGCAGTGTCAGTTTCTTCAACTAAAATTGGTTCTGGTATTTTTATTGCTTCGGCTTCCAAAGTTTGCTCCTTGAAGGGCTCTGAAGGCCCAGCCTCAGCTTCAGCTTGTTGCGTCGGAGCTTCAGAAGAAGCTTCAGCAGTTTCAACACTCTTTTTTGGAGTTGTGCTTGAAGACTTAATTGTCTCCAAGACATCTAGTACATTTACCATTCTCTTCCTTTTTGGGGTCACCATTGTACCCTTTTGGATTTTTGCTGCTTCGACATTTGCTACAGGACTCAAAATTACTGATGCTTTTTCCTTAGTCGGATTTTTCGTTTCTTCCATTTTTTCTATGGATGGCGCTTCGGCCATCTCTGCAATTTCTGGCAGCAAGGTTGGCTGTTCAGCTTCGGCGGCCGAAGAAGTTTCTCCGGTAAACTCAGGCACCGAAGCTGGTTCAATATGGCGTGGTCGGTGTGTGAGGACCTTTAACCTTTTTCCTTTCGGTTCTGGCTCACTAGGAGCAGTTGCAGCTTCTTCTTTGTCAGAGGTTATGTTTTTCCTTTTTTGCCTTCGGATGGGATAACAATAATCAGGGTAGAAGAACCCGACTGCATCAAACACTCGGTTGAGTCTCTTCTTTTTTCGGCCTCCGAAGGCTGCTGATAGTGCAGTATTTTCAGCCTTCGAATATGCCCCAAGTAATTCATCACTTAATGTTTCAATGCTTTTCAGCCAATCATCATCAGGTTCAACAAATTTATCTGCATATTTGAATGTATACTTTAATCTGACTAGTCCGCCTTCGTCGGACTCTTTGATGGTTTCCTTCGGCATTTCCCACTTTTCTGCAAGTGGCCATACCCTGAAGGCAATGTGTTCTTGGACCAAGTCCCTTGTCCCAATAAACGAGCAGACTACCCCGAAGGCTCTTTGGCATTCTTCGGCGGCTTCGTCCATTTCGACCTTCGGCCTTCGAAGACCGAAGCGTTGCCAGATTGGGTGCATAATGATACTCTTCACATTCTCTTGAGCTTTTAGATCATTCTTTACATAAAACCATTCAGTCATCCAGGCTCCGGGCCACCTCTTCCGAAAGGTCGGCACAGGGCAGCTTGACCCGGAGCGGGCGCCGAAGCTGTAGCACCCAAAGTTGTTGTGGTACTGCTCCTTTCCCCAGGGCTTCGTCTCGTATAATAACTCATGAATATTGCAGAAGCTTTTAGCGTTCGGTTCCAAACCTTGGCTCCTCGCAGCCCAGACAAACACTCCCATTCTTATGATGGCTTCGGGAGTGATTTGATGCAGATGGACTTGAAATGTCTTTAGTACCTCAACAACAAAGTTGCTCAGGGGGAATCGAAGCCCAGCCTTGAGGAAGCTTCGGAAAATCACAACTTCATCTTCTTCGGGGGTGGGAGAAGTTTTTTCCCCGGCATCAGCTCTCACAATAGATATGTCTCGGAAATATCGCCCCCTCATATTATCAATGTGACTCTGCTTGATGGTCGTTTTCCCAAAAACTGTGTGGCTTGGTCGCCACGGTCGATCTTCGGCCTCTTCCCCACCACTTTCCACATCATAGCTGTCGCTGTCATCAGTATCCTCGGACAAACCTTCGAGAATCTCCTTCGTGATTTTCTCTGTATTGGTCTCCGCCATCGCTATCAGGAACCCCAGATTTTTCTCCTCCTCGAGACTCAGCTTCGTCTCAGCAGGGATCTTCTTGCCTTCAGACATCTTCGGAGCGCTAAAAAATTGTTTCCGAGGTCGAAGCTTCGAAATCAAAAAGACCAGCAAATCTTAACGAACAAGAGCTAAAAATTTTAGTGGGCCGAAGCAAAAGGCAAGTGAGCGTACCAAATGAGTTCGCGATGTGATCTTATTTATACGCCTAGGGCGTTGAAAATTGAAAGGCCCCGCTTGTCAGTGAATGTTGCTATTCTAGCAAAGGGAAGGTGTTTTTTCGGACCTTCGGCTCAAGGCCTTCGTCCATATCGCAATCTGAATTTACTATTTACAAATTAATATTGCGAGGGGCTACTGTTGGGGGCCTTCGTCCTCCGAAGGTCCTCAAAAACATGATTTGACAATGTTTTCCAAGTGGATTATATGAACAGGTATTTTCGGATTCAGAATTATGGATATGGAGCATGACCAGGACGAAGCCTGAACCAGACGAAGGTCGAGGGCAGCCGAAGCTGTGCGCAGGGAAGCTTCGGCGCGATGGCATAAAGGGGAACCGACTTAAAGATGAAAAGACTTCGGGGGCCTCGACAAATTTCCATAAACCGTTAACAAATGTAATGGACATGGATGTAATTTTACGTGGGCTGCGTCCCGCGTCTATAAATAGATGAACAGTACTCCCGTACTGTTCACGCTGACTTGGCATTGGCTTTTGCGTTACGTTTGTACTTCTACCTTCTCTCAAGACCGGAGGTACATTTGTAATTTGAAATCATTTCTATTTATCCATGTTAATAAAATAGAAGTGATCCTATGTTGATATATTTCACGCTTTATATGAATCCTTCGGCATTATTTATTATATTTACGAAGGTATGTCACTTGTGACCTTCGTCCTAAAACATTATTTCCCGAAGGGGCGTAATGTTTTCGAAGGACGAAGGACCTCAATGTTTAACATCTTCTATGTTGCCTTGTTCTTAACTCGAAGCATTTAAGAACAAGTCCCCAACAGAGGCTAATGTGCTTAAGCTTGAGACATTATTACTTAATGGTCACGTGTTGTCCGAAGGACACACTTCAGATCATCATATAGATGCACCAAAGATCCATATAAAGCCTTCAATGTCCATACAATCTCTGTAATGGACCACACTCGTCCTTTTTGAAACAATTCAAAGAGCGTAACTAATTCAGATCAGATTTTAAGATAAGAGGGACTTAAAATCTCATTCCCGGTGATAATCATCAAGTATCCATCTTATGGGAAAAACATGACCAATAGATTTGTCCATAACTTTTCTTTTCATCCCAACAATGGAATGACCAATTCAATCTTACCCAACATGGTAAGTATCATCACATGAAAAGTTATAACAAATGCAACACATTGTATGGGATGACGTATGTAGCATACAATCCATAAGAAATGTTTTCGAGAAACACATGCAATATCCATTACTATCACATTTTGTTTGCCCATGATAGAAATTATATGGATATCTCTATAATTTGGTAAAATAAAATTAGAATATATCAACACATCCTTGATACTTCCATTACCAAAGGGGACTTTATATTAACATATCATGATATCGCATGAAGCGATTGTTAAAATATTCTTTACCCTTTCCAAAGGAATATGAGAATATTTTGTTTCCCCATATATAGATGTTGTGGTTCAATTCTCCACATTGCATGTTTCTTCCTCAATTGGAAGAATCCCCGAACAAGTTTGCACAACTCAAATCAATGAGTCTTCAACTCCAGTTGATGAGTTTGTTTAACTCTAATCGATGAGCTTGTTCAACTTAAATCACATGAGTGATCAACTCCAATCGATGAGTTTGTTCAACTCTAATCGATGAGCTTGTTCAGCTCAAATCACATGAGTGATCAACTCCAATCGATGAGTTTATTTAACTCAAATTCATATGAGTTTGTTCAACTCAAATCACATGAGTTTGAACAAATTACAATATCAATAAATATGATATCAATAATAATGAGATTATATCAAATCTCATGTATCATGTGAATAGTACTCAAAAGCAAATCATCTAACAGGGTGGTCTTCTCACAAAAGGAGAAGTGGTGTTACGTGATTCAATATTAACCACGATTTAAACAAACAACCACCGATATCATGTGACTATGAAGATTGAAGTACAATTCATATCTTAGCTTTCATGAGTAGTATGCATCAATTGGGATTTCATATACAAGATTAGATGCTTGGGCATACAACACTATATCACGTATAGTGTAATGACAAACGAGTTTGTCATACTCATTGCCTTTCTCTTTTTAATATGCCTACATATTTGCTTCATGTTGTATTTGCATAAATCAACCGGGTTCATAGATTGATAATAGTGTCAATCCAGTGATCCACATGTTGTTCTCAACATTATTCTAAACACTATGAACCTCACAAGAGACGCCATAAAAACATTGGCATTAATGATGAGGCTTCAAAAGAAGTTCATCATATTATTCAATATGTGTTTGGAATAAATGGAGAATAATGTTGATAGTATGCACAATTCAACTTCAAGCAAAAATTATATGAATACAAAGTTTTAGCTTATAACATAATATAGTGTAAGTGCAATCAACCCTGACTGAGGGTTGTGGTGATTAAATGACAAAACAAATAGAGTCTCTAACAAGTTTGCTCCTAGTATGTATACAATTATCTTAAAGACAGGAGGAGCACAGATTCCATGTGTACAAAAAAGGGAAAGCACAGCGGATTAAAAATCTACATCATATGGCGTGCTTCAAGTGCTTGTGATCAACGACAGTTTAAATTTTACAATTCTTGAGTCACATGAAACACCGTTCAATTAAGAGGGATCCACAAAATTTGAGTAAGTTATGGTGATGAGCTCAGTCTAAACCTCTTCAAAATCCTCTAAGAAAATATTTATTTGGATCATGAATGCTCTTGGAAAAACTACTTTTATTTCCCACTAAGACTTCCCCATGGTTTTGTTTAGTTTTCTAAAAACCAGCTCAGCCAGTTTTTGAAAACCAGCTCAGCCCGTTTGAAAACCAGCTCAGCTAGTTTTTGAAAACCAGCTCAGCCAGTTTGAAAACCGGCTCAACCGGTTTTTGTACTATTCACCTTTTTCCCTGCACTACCAGTCTGCTGTGTCAGCAAAGCAGTGTGTAGCTTTTTGAAAAAAAACGGTTCAACTGGTTTTGGGGCCGGCTCAGCCGGTTTTGAAACCGGTCCACCTACCAGCTGAGCCAGTCCTTGAACCGAGAAACACTCTGGTGGAAACCGGCTCAACTGGTTTTTAGTCTGAAAAGCCCAACGGCCACCAACTTTTGGGGGCTCCTTTATATACCCCGTGCACTCTCTCTTCATTTACTTCTGCCCCATCCACGAATTCTTGGCTGACCTACACTCAAACAAGAGCATTCACTCCACCTCTCACACCCAAAATTGTATCTCCTTCAATTGATTGAAGGACCCTTGGTGTGAGGTGAAGTTTGTCTAACTCGTTGGTGATTTCATCTCTATTCTCCCTTTCTCTTCATCTCTTGAGCTCATCACAAACTTGAATATTGTGCGGATTTGTTACTCTTGGAACCTTATGTTCCTTGATGGATAGAGGTTGCTTGGGAGTCTCCAAATTTGTGGATGACCCCAAGAAGTTTGTATCACCCGCTCGTTGAGCTAAGTTAAGAAGAGATTGCCTTGACCTTGGTGGTCGGCTTGTGGAGGATTAGGGTTGGAAAAGACCTGGCCCTTTGTGGGCTCCTCAACGAGGAGTAGGACACCTTTGTGGTGGTTGCCGAACCTCAGGTTAAATCGTGTGTTCTTGGAAAGTGAAAGGGAATTGTGCCCTTGGGCCATTTCTATAATTGTTTTGGTGATTAGATGCCCAACACATGGTTTTAAGTTTATAAGTGCCAAGATGCAAATCAAGGAACAAGGTATGTCTCTGGACTTAGTAAATTGTTTTTGGATACTAACATGTTTATTTAAGTGCTAGAGACATGACCTAGAAAAGAGAAAAAGGACTGAGGAATAAGTGGCTTGGTTTAGCCAAATCTGCACCAGCCTATGGCGCACCAGACTGTCCGGTGGTGCACCGGACAGTGTATGGTGCCCAGGCTGGCCCGGCGGCGAACTAGCTGCTCTCGAGAATCGACGGGCGAAGTGACTAAAATTCACCGGACTGTCCGGTGCGTCATCTGTGCCCACGCCCAAGCACTTCGGTGACAAACTCGTCGCTCTCAGGAAAAGGAGATGGCGCCGCGGCTATAATTCACCGGACTGTCTGGTGGTGCACCGGACTGTCCGGTGATGCATAGGCGCCCGCAGCCAACGGTCGTCTACGCGATCAACGGGCGACACATGGCCGTGCCAACGGTCGGATAGTCGCACCGGACTGTCCGGTGTGCACCAGACTGTGTCCAGTGCGCCAACGGATCTGAAGATCCAACGGTCGGCTTCGCCAAAAAAGGAAAGGGATTGCGCACCGGACAGGAACTGTTCATGTCCGGTGGTGCACCGGACTATCCGGTGCACCACTCGACTGAAGGCAAGATTTGCCTTCCAAGTTGATCTCCAACGGCTCCTAGCTACCTTGGGGCTATAAAAGGGACCCCTAGGCGCATGGAGCAGTACACCAAGCTTTCACAAAACATCTTAAGACTCCTAGACTCCGCCTCCACGCATTTGGATTGTTGTGTTAGTAATTTGAGCTCCGTTTGAGTTGTGAACTCCCTGCACCGTGTTTTGAGCTCAAGTCTTGACTTGTGTGCGTGTGTGTGCTGCGGATTGAGTCTTGCGTGTGTTGCTTTCCCTCCCTTACTTTTGTGCTTCTTTTGTGATCAACATTGTAAGGGCAAGAGGCTCCAACTTGTGGAGATTTCTCACAAACAGGAAGAATACTCAAAAAGGAAAAGACTGTGGTATTCAAGTCAATCATTGGATCACTTGAAAGGGGTTGAGTGCAACTCTCATCCATTGGGATGCCACAGCGTGGAAGTAGGTAAGTGTTACTTGGCCGAACCACAGGATAAAAAACTGTGTGTCTCTTGTGTTGCTTTTCTGTGTGATTGATTCCATCTCAAGAGCTTGCTTCATAACCACTTGGTTTTACCTAACTAACATATTATAAACCAAGTTTGTGTTAATAGTATTGAATTTTGCAGGATCACCTATTCACCCCCCTCTAGGTGCTCTCAATTGATATCAGAGTCATACTCTTCATCTAAGGGACTAACCGCCCGAAGAGATGGATCCTAAGGGTAAGGGGATTGTGGTCAACGACAAGGAGGAGTCCATCTTCAACGAGCTAAGAGACGACAAGCCCACTGACTCAGGCTCGAGTCACAAGAAGAGGGACAGGAAGAAGAAGAGGCACATCAAGAAGATCATCTACTATGACAGTGACGCCTCCTCTTCTTCACTAAGGGATGATGACGACGACGATGACTCCTCGTCGAAAAAGAAAACGGTCAATCAGAATTACTCTTTTGACTATACTCGCATTCCTTACAATTCAAATGCGCATTTACTATCAATTCCCCTTGGAAAACCTCCACACTTTGATGGTGAGGACTATTCGTTTTGGAGTCATAAAATGTGTAGTCATTTATTATCTCTCCATCCTAGTATATGGGAAATTGTACAAAATGGGATTCATTTTGATAGTTCTGATAATCCTGTGTTTATCAATGAGCAAATTCATAAAAATGCTCAAGCCACTACTGTTTTGCTAGCATCTCTGTGCAAGGATGAATATAACAAGGTTAGCGGCTTGGACAACGCCAAACAAATTTGGGACACCCTCAAGATATCTCATGAGGGAAATGATGCCACCATGATTACCAAAATGGAACTAGTGGAAGGCAAGCTGGAGAGGTTCGCGATGATCAGGTGAGAGGAGCCAACACAAACCTACAACAGGCTCAAGATCCTGGTCAACAAAATCCAAAGCTACGGAAGCACAAGATGGACGGATCATGATGTCGTCCGACTCATGCTCAGGTCATTTATAGTTATTGACCCCCATCTTATCAACCTTATTCATGAAAACCCCAGGTACACCAAGATGACGCCCGAGGAAATCCTCGGAAAATTCGTGAGCGGGCGCATGATGGTGAAGGAGGCACGATACGTGGACGATGCACTAAACGGTCCACTACCCGTCTATGAGCCACAGCCCGTTGCTCTCAAAGCAACCAGCAGCAGGGAGGTGCTACCCAACAAGATAGCACAAGTGGAGGCTGTCGGGCTAAACGAGGATGAAATGGCACTCATCATCAAGCGCTTCAAAACCGCCTTGAAAGGACACAGGGAATACCCCAACAAGAATAAAACAAGGGGAAAGCACTCCTGCTTCAAATGCGGTAAGACTGGTCATTTCATAGCTCAATGCCCCGATAATAATAATGACCAGGGATAAGAAAAGCACAGGAAGAGGGAGAAGAAAAAGAACTACAGGAAAGCGAAGGGCGAGGCACATCTTGGAAAGGAATGGGACTCCGACTGTTCTTCATCCGACTCCGACAATGAAGGAGTGGCTGCCTCTGCCTTCGACAAATCTTCGCTCTTCCCCAACGAACGCCATACGTGCCTTATGGCTAGGAGAAGGTACGTATTCGGGACACTCCCAAGTATACTTCTTCTAGTGATGAAGAGTCATTTGATGATGAAGTAGATTACACTGATTTGTTTAAGGGATTAGATAGAACTAAAATAGACAAAATAAATGATTTAATTGATGCCCTTAATGAAAAGGATAGATTGCTAGAAAAGCAAGATGACATTTTGTATGAAGAGCATGATAAATTTATTGGTGTTCAAAAATCTCTTGCTCTAGAAATTAAGAGAAATGAAATGCTATCTTCTGAGTTGTCTACTTGTCATGAATCTATCTCTGGTTTAAAGAATTCAAATGATGAATTAAGTGTTAAGCTTGAGAAAATAAATGAATCTAGTTTATGTGTAGAACATGTAGTTATTTGCAACAGGTGTAAAGATGTTGATTTTGATTAACATGTTACTACTATTGCTGAATTAAACAATGAGGTTGCAAGTCTTAATGCTCAACTTAAGACTTGCAGAGATAATTATCATAAACTAAAATTTGCTAGGGATGCCTACACTGTCGGTATACACCCCTCAATTAAGGATGAACTTGGTTTTCGAAAGGAAACCAAGAACTTAACAAGTCAAAGGACTTCCGTTCTCAACAAGGAGAAAGGGAAGGCCCCTATGGCTAGTAGTTTACAAAAGAACCATGCCTATATTTATGCTAGTAGTCGTGCTCATAATGATAAATGCTATGATCATATTGTTTCTCATGATGCTACATTTTAATTCTCATGCTATGTTCGCATCCAGTTCCACTTTTGTTCATGGTAGAAGTAGGCCTAGGAGAAATTATGCTACTTCTCATGCTCCTAGGAAAGTTTGCAATGGACCTACTACTGTTTATCATGCTTGTAATGCTTTGTTTGTGCTTTCATGTAAAAATGCAAAAGTGGTAGCTAGAAAATTGGGATCTAAATGCAAGGGAGACAAGACTTGCATTTGGGTTCCAAAAGTTGTTGTGACTAACCTTGTAGGACCCAACAAGAGTTGGGTACCTAAGACCCAAGCTTAAATTCCTTGCAGGTTTATGCATCCGGGGGCTCAAGCTGGATTATCGACAGCGGATGCACAAACCACATGACGGGGGAGAAGAAGATGTTCACCTCCTACATCAAAAACAGGGATTCCCAGGATACTATTGAAAGGGAAATGTGCCCTTGGGCCATTTCTAAGTATTTTGGTGATTGAGTGCCAACACAAGTGCTTAAGTGAAAATATATGCCAAATGTTGGACAAAGTGCAAATCAAGAGTAAAGGTATGTTTCTAAGACTTAGTACATTGTTTTGAAGACTAATGCTCTGTGTCTAAGTGCTGGAAACAGGAGAAATCGAATTGGAAAAGAGATGGCTTTGTACAGCCAAAGTCTGCTCAGTCTAGGTGCACCGGACTGTCCGGTGGTGCACCGGACAGTGTTCGGTGCGCCAGACTAGCTCTAGCTAACTTACTACTTTCAGGACTTCGACGGTGGTGTACGGTTATAAATCACCGGACTGTCCGGTGGTGCACCGGACTGTCCGGTGGTGCACCGGACTGTCCGGTGAGCCGTTCACAGGCGAACTCGTCGCTCTCAGGAGATGATTAACGGCGTACGGCTATAAATCACCGGACTGTCCGGTGGTGCACCGGACTGTCCGGTGAGCCAACGGTCAGCCAGGCCAACGGTCGGCCGCGCGATCAGCGCGGGACACGTGGCCGAGCCAACGGCTAGAAGGGGGCACCGGACTGTCCGGTGTGCACCGGACAGTGTCTGGTGCGCCAATGACTCTGAATCTCCAACGGTCGGCTTCGCCAAAGAAGGAAAGAAATCCGCACCGGACAGTGTCCGGTGGTGCACCGGACTATCCGGTGCGCCAGGCGACTGAAGGCAAGAAT
The DNA here is from genome assembly GCA_029449295.1 of Zea luxurians. NCBI lineage: Eukaryota > Viridiplantae > Streptophyta > Magnoliopsida > Poales > Poaceae > Zea > Zea luxurians. The sequence continues at coordinate 234,827,427 of JAOPSE010000001.1, read as the reverse complement.
TGCCTTCCTAGAATGCTCTCAACGGCTCCTAGCAGCCTTGGGGCTATAAAAGAGACCCCTAGGCGCATGGAGGAGTACACCAAGCATTCTCTAAGCATTCCTAAGCACCAAGACTTCGATTCCGCGCATTTGATTCTTTGTGATAGAATCTAGAGCTCTATTTGAGTTGTGAACTCGTCGGGGTGTGTTGTGAGCTCTTGTTGCGACTTGTGTGCGTGTTGACACTCTGATTTTGTGTCTTGTGTGCGTTGCTCATCCCTCCCTTGCTCCGTGCTTCTTTGTGAACATCAAAGTGTAAGGGCGAGAGGCTCCAAGTTGTGGAGATTCCTTGCGATCGGGATATAGTAAAGCAAAGCAAAACACCGTGGTATTCAAGTGGGTCTTTGGACCGCTTGAGAGGGGTTGATTGCAACCCTCGTCCGTTGGGACGCCACAACGTGGAGTAGTCAAGCGTTGATCTTGGCCGAACCACGGGATAAACCACTGTGCCATCTCTGTGTTGATCTCTTGTGGTTATTGTGTTTTGTTAAGACTCCTCTCTAGCCACTTGGCATTATTGTGCTAACGCTTAATCAAGTTTTTGTGGCTTTAAGTTTAAGTTTTTATAGGATCACCTATTCACTCCCCTCTAGGTGCTCTCAATTGGTATCAGAGTCGTTCTCTTCAAGAAAGGGACTAATCGCCCGAAGAGATGGATCCTAAGGGGAAGGGAATTGTGATCAATGATAAGGAGAAGGAGTCTTTCATCAACGAACCAAAAGATGACAAGCCTACTGACTCGGGCTCGGGCCACAAACGAAAAGATGGGAAGAAGAAGAAGAAGACGAGGCGCATCAAGGAGATCGTCTACTACGACAACAGCGATGACTCCACTTCTTCCCAAAAGGACGACGACAAAGACTACGAGAAAAATAAGACGGTTAACTCAAACTTCTCTTTCGATTATTCTCGTATTCCGTATAGTTCAAATGCACATCTGCTTTCCATTCCTCTTGGCAAACCTCCACACTTTGATGGGGAGGACTACGGATTTTGGAGCCACAAAATGCGTAGTCACTTGTTCTCTCTCCATCCAAGCATATGGGAGATTGTAGAGAGTGGAATGAAATTTGATAGCTCGGATAGTCCCATGTTTATAAATGAACAAATCCATAAAAATGCACAAGCTACTACTATCCTTTTAGCATCTTTGTGCAGGGAAGAGTACAATAAGTTGAGCGGCTTGGACAATGCCAAGTAGATCTGGGACACCCTCAGGATCTCACATGAGGGGAACGACGTCACCATGCTCACCAAGATGGAGTTGGTGGAGGGCGAGCTTGGGAGATTTGCAATGATAAGGGAGAGGAGCCAACCCAAACATACAACCGGCTCAAGACCCTTATCAACAAAATAAGGAGCTACAGAAGCACGCGATGGACGGACCACGACGTCGTTCGCCTAATGCTAAGGTCTTTTACTGTACTTGATCCACATCTGGTGAACAATATTCGTGAAAATCCTAGGTACACCAAGATGTCGCCCGAAGAAGTTCTTGGGAAGTTTGTAAGCGGGCGAATGATGATCAAGGAGGCGAGATACGTGGACGACGCGTTGAATGGTCCAATCAATGAGCCTTAACCCGTTGCTCTCAAGGCAACGAGTAGCAAGGAGGCGCTACCTAGCAAGGTGGCGCAAGTTGAGGCGGCGGGACTAAATGAGGAAGAGATGGCCCTCATCATCAAGCGCTTCAAGACGGCGCTAAAGGGCCGCAAGGAGCATCCCAAGAAGAACAAGACGAGGGGAAAGCGCTCCTGCTTCAAGTGCGGTAAGATTGGTCATTTTATCGCTAATTGTCCCGATAATGATAGTGACCAGGAACAAGGGAAGAAAAGGGAAAAGAAGAAGAAGTACAAGAAGGCTAAGGGCAAGGCACATCTTGGCAAGGAGTGGGACTCAGATTGCTCTTCATCCGACGATGAAGGACTCGCCGCCACCGCCTTCAACAAATCAGCCCTCTTCCCCAACGAGCGTCATACATGCCTCATGGCGAAGGAGAAGAAGGTATGTACTCGAAATACTACTTATGCTTCTTCAAGTGAGGACGAGTCTAGTGATGATGATGAAATAGATTATTCATGTTTATTCAAGGGCCTAGATAGAACCAAGGTTGATAAAATTAATGAATTAATTGATGCCTTGAATGATAAGAATAGGTTATTAGAAAAGCAAGAGGATTTGTTGTATGAAGAACATGATAAATTTGTAGAGGCACAAAAATCTCATGCTTTAGAAGTTAAAAGGAATGAAATGCTTTCTTGTGAACTATCTACTTGCCATGAGACAATTTCTAGCTTAAGGAGCATAAATGATGATTTGAATGCTAAGTTAGAAATAGCTAGTAAATCAACATATTGTGTAGAAAATGTTGTAATTTGCAATAGGTGTAAAGATTTTAATATTGATGCTTGTAGCAAACACCTAGCTTCAATTTCTAGATTGAATGATGAAGTGGCTAGTCTTAATGCCCAACTTAAGACTAGCAAAAGTGAATTCGATAAGCTAAAATTTGCAAGGGATGCCTACATGATTGGTAGACACCCCTCAATTAAGGATGGACTTGGCTTCAAGAGGGAAGCCAAGAACTTAACATGTCATAAGGCTCCCATCTCCATCAAGGAAAAAGGAAAGGCCCCTATGGCAAATAGTATTCAAAAGAACCATGCTTTCTTATACCATGATAGAAAATATTCTAGGAATGTTCATCATGATAGAAATTGCAATAATGTTGTTTCACATGCTTATGATTCATATGCTATGACTGCTTCTAGTTCCCATGTTGTGCATGGTAGAGATATGCCTAGGAAAAATATTCATCATGTGCCTAGAAAGAATATTGTTCATGTTCCTAGGAAAGTAATTAATGAATCTTCTACAATTTTTCATACTTGCAATGCTTCCTTTGCTATTTGTAGAAAGGATAAGAAGGTAATTGCTAGGAAATTAGGGGCAAGGTGCAAGGGAGATAAAACTTGCATTTGGGTCCCTAAAACCATTGTGACTAACCTTGTAGGACCCAACAAGAGTTGGGTACCTAAAACCCAAGCCTAAATTTGCCTTGCAGGTTTATGCATCCGGGGGTTCAAGCTGGATTATCGACAGCGGATGCACAAACCACATGACGGGGGAGAAGAAGATGTTCACCTCCTACGTCAAGAACAAGGATTCCCAAGATTCAATCATATTCGGTGATGGGAACCAAGGCAAGGTGAAAGGGTTAGGGAAGATTGCTATTTCATCCGAGCACTCTATTTTTATTGTGTTTTTAGTTGAGTCACTTGGATATAATTTGTTATCTGTAAGTCAACTTTGTAATATGGGATATAATTGTTTATTCACAAATGTAGATGTGTCTGTCTTTAGAAGGTGTGATGGTTCACTAGCTTTTAAGGGTGTACTAGACGGCAAACTTTATTTAGTTGACTTTGCAAAAGAGGAGGCCGGTCTAGATGCATGCTTAATTGCTAAGACTTGCATGGGTTGGCTGTGGCATTGCCGTTTAGCACATGTGGGGATGAAGAACCTTCACAAGCTTCTAAAGGGAGAACACGTGATAGGTCTAACTAACGCGCATTTCGAAAAAGATAGACCTTGTGCAGCTTGTCAAGCAGGCAAATAGGTGGGAAGCTCTCATCATCCCAAAAACGTGATGACTACATCAAGACCCCTGGAGCTGCTGCATATGGACCTCTTCGGACCCGTCACCTACCTAAGCATCGAGGGAAGTAAGTATGGTTTAGTAATTGTTGATGATTTTTCCCGCTTCACTTGGGTATTCTTTTTGCAGGATAAATCTGAAACCCAAGGGACCCTCAAGCGCTTCCTCAGGAGAGCTCAAAATGAGTTTGAGCTCAAGGTGAAGAAGATAAGGAGCGACAACGGGTCCGAGTTCAAGAACCTTCAAGTGGAGGAGTACCTTGAGGAGAAAGGGATCAAGCACGAGTTCTCCGCTCCCTACACACCACAGCAAAATGGTGTGGTAGAGAGGAAGAACAGGACGCTCATAAATATGGCGAGGACAATGCTTGGAGAGTTCAAGACCCCCGAGCAATTTTGGTCGGAAGCCGTGAACACGGCTTGCCACGCCATCAACTGGGTCTACCTTCACCGCCTCCTCAAGAAGACTTCGTATGAGCTGCTAACCAGTAACAAACCCAATGTGTCTTACTTTCGTGTTTTTGGGAGTAAATGCTACATTCTAGTGAAGAAGGGTAGGAATTCCAAATTTGCTCCCAAAGCCGTAGAAGGGTTTTTGTTGGGTTATGACTCAAATACAAAGGCGTATAGAGTCTTCAACAAATCATCAGGTTTGGTTGAAGTCTCTAGCAACGTTGTATTTGATGAGACTAATGGCTCTCCAAGAGAGCAAGTTGTTGATCTTGATGATGTAGATGAAGGAGACGCTTCGACGGTCGCAATACGCACCATGGCGATTGGCGATGTGTGACCACAGGAACTCGAGGAGCAAGATCAACCTTCTTCCTCAACAATGGTGCATCCTCCAACCCAAGATGACGAACAGGTACCTCAAGCGGAGGCGTGTGATCAAGGGGGAGCACAGGATGTCTAAGTTGAAGAGGAAGAATCACCTCAGGCACCTCCAACCCAAGTTCGGGCGACGATTCAAAGGAATCATCCCGTCGACCAAATCTTGGGTGACATTAGCAAGGGAGTAACTACTCGTTCAAGATTAGTTAATTTCTGTGAGCATTACTCTTTTGTCTCTTCTATTGAGCCTTTTAGGGTAGAAGAGGCCTTGCTAGATCCGGACTGGGTGTTGGCCATGCAGGAAGAGCTCAATAATTTCAAGAGAAATGAAGTTTGGACACTGGTGCCGCGTCCCAAGCAAAACATTGTGGGAACCAAGTGGGTGTTCCGCAACAAACAGGACGAGCACGGAGTGGTGATGAGGAACAAGGCTCGACTTGTGGCAAAAGGTTATGCCCAAGTCGCAGGTTTGGACTTTGAGGAGACCTTTGCTCCTGTGGCTAGGCTAGAGTCCATTCGTATTTTGCTAGCATATGCCGCTCACCATTCTTTCAGGTTGTTCCAAATGGATGTGAAGAGCGCTTTCCTCAACGGGCCAATTAAGGAGGAGGTGTACGTGGAGCAACCCCCTGACTTCGAGGATGAACGGTACCCCGACCACGTATGTAAGCTCTCTAAGGCGCTCTATGGACTTAAGCAAGCCCCAAGAGCATGGTATGAATGCCTTAGAGACTTTTTAATTGCTAATGCTTTCAAGGTTGGGAAAGCCGATCCAACTCTTTTCACTAAGACTTGCGATGGTGATCTTTTTGTGTGCCAAATTTATGTCGATGACATAATATTTGGTTCTACTAATCAAAAGTCTTGTGAAGAGTTTAGCAGGGTGATGACGCAGAAATTCGAGATGTCAATGATGGGCGAGTTGAACTACTTCCTTGGGTTCCAAGTGAAGCAACTCAAGGACGACACCTTCATCTCCCAAACAAAGTACACGCAAGACTTGCTAAAGCGGTTTGGGATGAAGGACGCCAAGCCCGCGAAGACACCAATGGGAACCGATGGACACACCGACCTCAACAAAGGAGGTAAGTCCGTTGATCAAAAGGCATACCGGTCAATGATAGGGTCTTTACTTTATTTATGTGCTAGTAGACTGGATATTATGCTTAGCGTATGCATGTGTGCTAGATTTCAATCCGATCCAAGGGAGTGTCACTTAGTGGCCGTGAAGCGAATTCTTAGATATTTAGTAGCTACGCCTTGCTTCAGGATCTGGTATCCAAAGGGGTCTAACTTTGACTTGATTGGATATTCAGACTCCAACTATGCTGGATGTAAGGTCGATAGGAAGAGTACATCGGGGACGTGCCAATTCTTAGGAAGGTCCCTAGTGTCATGGAACTCTAAGAAACAAACTTCCGTTGCCCTATCCACCGCTGAGGCCGAGTATGTTGCCGCAGGACAATGTTGCGCGCAACTACTTTGGATGAGGCAAACCCTCCGGGACTTTGGCTACAACCTGAGCAAAGTCCCACTCCTATGTGACAATGAGAGTGCTATCCGCATAGCGGAAAATCCTGTTGAGCACAGCCGCACAAAGCACATTGACATCCGGCATCACTTTTTGAGAGACCACCAGCAAAAGGGAGATATCGAAGTGTTCTATATTAGCACCGAGAACCAGCTAGCCGATATCTTTACCAAGCCTTTAGATGAAAAGACCTTTTGCAGGCTACGTAGTGAGCTAAATGTCTTAGATTAGCGGAACTTGGATTGATTTATAGCATACATGTGTTTATGCCTTTGATCATGTTCCTTATGCATTTTGTTGTTTACTTACGGTGCTCAAGTTGTACAAACACTCCCCGGACCTCACAAGTCCTTTTGCAAGTGATGCACATATTTAGGGGGAGATGTGCTACAACTTGACCCTTTGAGACTAACCGTGTGCTTGAGTTTGCTTGATTTAGTCTCAAAGGAGGTTGAAAGGGAAAAGGTGGACTTGGACCATGAAAGACTTCCACTGCACTCCGATAAGAGGGTAACTTATTCCAAGTTCATCTCATGTACTCTTAGTGCCTTTGTACTCTTATTTGAAGATTTTGGTGAGGCAATGGGGTTAAGGGGCCAAGATTGATCCCGTTTTGGTGCTTGATGCCAAAGGGGGAGAAAATAAGGCCAAAGCAATAAATGGATCAGCTACCACTTGAGAAATTTTGAAAATAGTAGAATAGAGCTTTTGGTTTGTCAAAACTCTCTTGTTTTCCCTTTTGTCAAAAGTTGGCCTCTTGTTGGGAGAATAGTCGATTATGGGAAAAAGGGGGAGTTTTTGAAATCTTTGATCAATTTCTCTTGGAACAACTCTCTTTATGTCTCTACAATTGTGTTTGAATTGATAGGAGATTGAGGTTGATTTGCAAAAACAAAACCAAGTGGTGGCAAAGAATGATCCATATATGCCAATTTTGAATCAAAACAATTTTGAGTTCTCATTTGTATTGATGTTGCACTTCTATTAGTTGTGTTTTGTTGTGTTGGCATAAATCACCAAAAAGGGGGAGATTGAAAGGGAAATGTGCCCTTGGGCCATTTCTAAGTATTTTGGTGATTGAGTGCCAACACAAGTGCTTAAGTGGAAATATATGCCAAATGTTGGACAAAGTGCAAATCAAGAGTAAAGGTATGTTTCTAAGACTTAGTACATTGTTTTGAAGACTAATGCTCTGTGTCTAAGTGCTGGAAACAGGAGAAATCGAATTGGAAAAGAGATGGCTTTGTACAGCCAAAGTCTGCTCAGTCTGGGTGCACCGGACTGTCCGGTGGTGCACCGGATAGTGTCCGGTGGTGCACCGGACAGTGTCCGGTGCGCCAGACTGGCTCTGGCTAACTTACTGCTTTTATGACTTCGACGGCGGTGTACGGCTATAAATCACCGGACTGTCCGGTGAGCCATTCACAGGCGAACTCGTCGCTCTCGGGAGATGATTAACGTCGTACGGCTATAAATCACCGGACTGTCCGGTGAGCCAACGGTCAGCCGGGCCAACGGTCGGCTGCGCGATCAGCGCGGGACACGTGGCCGAGCCAACGGCTAGAAGGGGGCACCGGACAGTGTCCAGTGCGCCAACGGCTCTGAATCTCCAACGGTCGGCTTCGCCAAAGAAGGAAAGAAATCCGCACCAGACAGTGTCCGGTGGTGCACCGAACTGTCCGGTGCGCCAGGCGACTGAAGGCAAGAATTGCCTTCCTGGAATGCTCTCAACGGCTCCTAGCTGCCTTGGGGCTATAAAAGAGACCCCTAGGCACATGGAGGAGTACACCAAGCATTCTCTAAGCATTCCTAAGCACCAAGACTTCGATTCCGCGCATTTGATTCTTTGTGATAGCATCTAGAGCTCTATTTGAGTTGTGAACTCGTCGGGGTGTGTTGTGAGCTCTTGTTGCGACTTGTGTGCGTGTTGACACTCTGATTTTGTGTCTTGTGTGCGTTGCTCATCCCTCCCTTGCTCCGTGCTTCTTTGTGAACACCAAAGTGTAAGGGCGAGAGGCTCCAAGTTGTGGAGATTCCTCGCGATCGGGATATAGTAAAGCAAAGCAAAACATCGTGGTATTCAAGTGGGTCTTTGGACCGCTTGAGAGGGGTTGATTGCAACCCTCGTCCGTTGGGACGCCACAACATGGAGTAGGCAAGCGTTGGTCTTGGCCGAACCACGAGATAAACCACTGTGCCATCTCTGTGTTGATCTCTTGTGGTTATTGTGTTTTGTTAAGACTCCTCTCTAGCCACTTGGCATTATTGTGCTAACGCTTAATCAAGTTTTTGTGGCTTTAAGTTTAAGTTTTTACAGGATCACCTATTCACCCCCCCTCTAGGTGCTCTCAACTATTATCTTTGAAGATGGGAACCAAGGCAAGTTCAAAGGCTTGGGCAAGATAGCCATCACAAACGAGCACTCAATATCAAATGTATTTTTAGTAGAGTCGCTTGGGTACAATCTACTGTCTGTAAGTCAATTGTGTCACATGGGCTACAATTGTTTATTTACAAATGTTAATGTTTCTGTCTTTAGAAGAAGTGATGGTTCATTAGCTTTTAAGGGTGTATTATACGACAAGTTCTATTTAGTTGATTTTTCGAAAGAGAATGTCGATCTAGATGCATGCTTAATCGCTAAGACTAATATGGCTGGCTTTGGCATCGTCGTCTAGCACATGTTGGAATGAAGAACCTTCATAAACTTCTAAAGGGAGAACATGTGTTAGGACTAACAGATGTCTGTTTTGAGAAAGACAGACCTTGTGCAGCATGCCAAGTAGGGAAACAGGTGGGAAGCACTCATCACAACAAGAATGTGATGACGACATCAAGACCACTAGAACTTCTTCACATGGATCTCTTTGGACCCATTGCCTACCTCAGCATCGGGGGAAGTAAGTATGGTCTTGTAATAGTCGATGATTTTTCTCGCTTCACTTGGGTATTCTTTTATAGGACAAATCCGAAACCCAAGGAACCCTAAAGCGCTTCTTAAGGAGAGCTCAAAATGCGTTTGAGCTAAAGGTGAAGAAGATAAGAAGCGACAATGGGTCCAAGTTCAAGACTCTTCAAGTTGAAGAGTTTCTTGAGGAGGAAGGCATCAAGCACGAGTTCTCCACTCCCTACACACCACAGCAAAATGGTGTGGTAGAGAGGAAGAACAGGACGCTAATCGACATGGCGAGAACGATGCTTGGAGAGTACAAGACGCCTGAGCGGTTTTGGTCGGAAGCTGTGAACACAGCTTGCCATGCCATAAACCAGCTCTATCTGCACCGTCTCCTCAAGAAGACCTCCTACGAACTCCTAACTGGTAACAAACCAAATGTTTCTTTCTTACTAGGATATGACTCAAATACAAAGGCGTATAGGGTCTTCAACAAATCATCGAGATTAGTTGAAGTCTCTAGCGATGTTGTATTTGATGAGACTAATGGCTCTCCAAGAGAGCAAGTTTATCTTGATGATATAGATGAAGATGAGGTTCCGACGGCTATAATGCGAACTATGGCGATAGGAGATGTGCGACCACAGGAACTGCAGGAACAAGATCAACCTTCTTCCTCGACAATGGTGCACCTCCAACCCAAGACGATGAACAGGTACCTTAAGAAGAGGGGCAAGATCAAGGGGGAGCACAGGAAGAACAAGTTATGGAGGAAGGAGCACCATGGGCCCCTCCAACTCAAGTCCAAGCATCGATCCAAAGACATCACCCCGTCGATCAGATTTTGGGTGACATCAACAAGGGTGTAACTACTCGCTCATGATTAGCTAATTTTTGTGAGCATTACTCGTTTCTCTCTTCTATTGAGCCTTTCAAGGTAGAAGAGGTCTTACAGGATCCGGATTAGGTGTTGGCCATGCAGGAAGAGCTCAACAACTTCAAAAGGAATGAAGTCTGGAGCCTGGTGCCACGTCCAAAGCAAAACGTTGTGGGAACCAAGTGGGTGTTCCGCAACAAGCAAGACGAGCACGGAGTGGTGACAAGAAATAAGGCTCGACTTGTGGCAAAAGGTTATGCCCAAGTCGCAGGTTTGGATTTCAAGGAGACTTTTGCTCCTGTGGCTAGGTTAGAGTCAATTCGGATTTTATTAGCCTATGCTGCTCACCATTCTTTTAGGTTGTTCCAAATGGACGTAAAGAGCGCTTTCCTAAATGGGCCAATCAAGGAGGAGGTATACGTGGAACAACCCCCTGGCTTTGAGGATGACAGGTATCCCGACCATGTATATAAGCTCTCTAAGGCGCTCTATGGACTTAAGCAAGCCCCAAGAGCATGGTATGAATGCCTTAGAGATTTCTTAATTGCTAATGCTTTCAAGGTTGGGAAAGCCGATCCCACTCTTTTTACAAAGACTTGTGATGGTGATCTTTTTGTTTGCCAAATTTATGTCGATGACATAATATTTGGTTCTACTAACCAAAAGTCTTGTGAGGAGTTTAGCAGGGTAATGATGCACAAGTTTGAGATGTCGATGATGGGCGAGTTGACCTACTTCCTTGGATTCCAAGTGAAGCAACTCAAGGATGGCACCTTCATATCCCAAACAAAGTACACTCAAGACTTTCTAAAGAGGTTTTGGATGAAGGACGCTAAGCCCGCGAAGACACCGATGGGAACTGACGGACATCTTGACCTCAACAAAGGAGGTAAGTCCGTTGATCAAAAGGCATACCGATCAATGATAAGTTCATTACTTTATCTTTGTGCTAGTAGACCGGACATTATGCTTAGTGTATGCATGTGTGCTCGATTTCAATCTGACCCCAAGGAGTGTCACCTTATGGTCGTTAAGCGAATTCTTAGGTATTTAGTTTCTACGCCTTGCTTCGGGATCTGGTATCCAAAGGGTTCTACCTTTGACTTAATTGGATACTCAGACTCTGACTATGTCGGGTGCAAGGTTGATAGGAAGAGCACATCAGGGACGTGCCAATTTCTAGGAAGGTCCCTGGTGTCCTAGAGTTCCAAGAAACAAACATCCGTTGCGCTATCCACCGCTGAGGCCGAGTACGTTGTCGTAGGACAGTGTTGCGCGCAACTGCTTTGGATGAGGAAAACCCTCTAGGACTTTGGCTACAGTATGAGCAAAGTCCCACTCCTATGTGACAATGAGAGTGCAATCCCCTTGGCGGATAATCCTGTTGAACACATTCGCACTAAGCACATAGACATCCAGCATCACTTCCTAAGAGACCACCAGCAAAAGGGAGATATCGATGTTTACCACATTAGCACCGAGAACCAGCTAGCCGATATCTTCACCAAGCCTTTAGATGAGAAAAGGTTTTGCAAGTTGCGTAGTGAGCTAAATGTCTTAGATTCGCGTAACTTGGATTGATCTAGAGCATACATGTACTATATGCCTTTGATGATATTACTTTGAGCATTTACATCATTTATTGTTTATTTGTGGTGCTCAAGTTGTACAAGTCATCCCCGGACCTCACAAGTCCATATGTAAATGATGCATATGTTTAGGGGGAGATAAACTACAACTTAACCTTTTTGAGACTAAGTTGGTTGTTTGAGTACACTTGAAGTAGTCTCGAAGGTACACTGAAAGGGAAAATGAACTTGGACGAAGAAAAGACTTCCACTGCACTCCAGTATAAGTGTATTTAATTCCAAGTTCATACTAATGCTCTCAATGCCTTTTTGCTCTCCTTCGACATTTTGGTAAGGCAATGGGGTTAAAAGGCCAAAAGTTTTTCCGTTTTGGTGCTTAATGCCAAAGGGGTAGAAATTAAGGCCAAAGCAAATGGATCAGCCAACCACTTGTGAATTTTGAAAATAGTAGAGTTAGAATTTGTATTTTGTCCAAATAACTCTAATTGCAAATTTGGTCTCTTATGGGGAGATTTTTTTATTATGGGAAAAGGGGGAGTTTTTGGCACTTGATCAATTTCACTCTTGGAATAGCTCTCTATTTGCCCAAACAAGTGTGTTTGACTTAGAGATAGGGAAAATATTTTGATTTGCAAAAACAAACCAAGTGGTGGCAAAAGTGATCCAAATATGCCAAATCCTAAGTGAAGAAAAAGTTGGTCTTAAATTTGCACTTCTTAGTTGCTCTTTAATGTGTTGGCATAAATCACCAAAAAGGGGAAGATTGAAAGGGAAATGTGCCCTTGGGCCATTTCTATAATTGTTTTGGTGATTAGATGCCCAACACATGGTTTTAAGTTTATAAGTGCCAAGATGCAAATCAAGGAACAAGGTATGTCTCTGGACTTAGTAAATTGTTTTTGGATACTAACATGTTTATCTAAGTGCTAGAGACATGACCTAGAAAAGAGAAAAAGGACTAAGAAATAAGTGGCTCGGTTCAGCCAAATCTGCACCAGCCTGTGGCGCACCGGACTGTCCGGTGGTGCACCGAACAGTGTTCGGTGCCCAGGCTGGGCCGACGGCGAACTGGCTGCTCTCGGTAATCGGCGGGCGAAGTGGCTAAAATTCACCGGACTGTCCGGTGCGTCATCTGCGCCCGCGCCCAAGCACTTCGGCGACGAACTCGTTGCTCTCGGGAAAAGGAGATGGCGCCGCGGCTATAATTCACCGGACTATCCGGTGGTGCACCAGACTGTGCGGTGATCCATAGGCGCCCGCGGCCAACGATCGTCTGCGCGATCAACGGGCGACATGTGGCCAAGCCAATGGTCGGATAGTTGCACCGGACTGTCCAGTGCGCCAACGGATCCGAAGATCCAATGGTCGGCTTCGCCAGAAAAGGAAAGGGATCACGCACCGGACAAGAACTGTTCATGTCCGGTGGTGCACCGGACTGTCTGGTGCACCACTCGACTGAAGGCAAGATTTGCCTTCCAAGTTGATCTCCAACGGCTCCTAGCTGCCTTGGGGCTATAAAAGGTACCCCTAGGCGCATGGAGCAGTACACCAAGCTATCACAAAACATCTTAAGACTCCTAGACTCTGCCTCCACGTATTTGGATTGTTGTGTTAGTGATTTGAGCTCCGTTTGAGTTGTGAACTCCCTGCGTCATGTTTTGAGCTCAAGTCTTGACTTGTGTGCGTGTGTGTGCTACGGATTGAGTCTTGTGTGTGTTGCTTTTCCCTCCCTTACTTCTATGCTTTTTTGTGATAAACATTGTAAGGGCGAGAGGCTCCAACTTGTGGAGATTCCTCGCAAACGGGAAGAATACTCAAAAAGGAAAAGATTGTGGTATTCAAGTCGATCATTGGATCACTTGAAAGGGGTTGAGTGCAACCCTTGTCCATTGGGACGCCACAACGTGGAAGTAGGCAAGTGTTACTTGGCTGAACCACGGGATAAAAATTGCGTGTCTCCTGTGTTGCTTTTCTGTGTGATTGATTCCATCTCAAGAGCTCGCTTCATAACCACTTGGATTTATCTAACTAACATATTATAAACCAAGTTTGTGTTATTAGTATTGAATTTTGTAGGATCACCTATTCACCCCCACCCCTCTAGGTGCTCTCAGAAAGTGCTTTAAATTGTTGGTCGGTTTAGATCTGTTTATATTGTGTGCAAACCTTATGGAACCGGTCCACATCGATTTGTCAACCATTCGAGTGGATCTTCTCTAGGGCAAGTCTTAAGAAAGAATCTCTCATTACTTCGTGATATTTGTTTAACTATTTATCTAATCTAAGTTGAGCAGGTTCAAACTTGTTCTGTTGTGAACAATATCAGTTGAACTAGTTTGCACCAGTGCAACTTGAAATTTGACATTATCTCAAAGTTCTTGGTTAGAAATTTTAGGTGTAGCCTATTCACCCCCTCTAGGCTACTTTAAATTGGTATCAGAGCTTCGTGCCTCACTTTACGCTTAACCGCGTGAGGTTGCGATCATGTCTACGCAAAGGGACCATGTGGATCCTCTTCTCGAGGAAATCCCTACCACCTCCACTAGTGAGGAAATGTACCCCAAGGTCCTCGACCTCGCCATGAAGATTGTGGAGAAAATGTTCCTCAAAATGAAAGAGGAATATGTAAAGAAAAAGGCCGAAGAAGAAGAAATAAGACGAAAGGCTGAAGAAGAAAGAGGTAAAGGAAAAATTGAATACAATGATGACTAGGTGGAACTTTTGGTGTCAAGGGTGATGAGCAAGGTAAGTCTCAACATCGAAGGATCATCGACCAAAAGTAAAGGTACCGAATTCAATAAGATTCAATTTGATTATTCTAGAAATTTTATTCCCAACTTCTCTTCGGCTCCACTTAGAAAGTTACCAACTCTTAGTGAGTTGAACTATGATGAGTGGGCCGATAAGATGAAGTCGCATTTAATCGGTGTGCATCCTAGTATTTGGGAGATTGTTAATATAGGCATGCATAAGCCTACCCAAGGAGAAGAGATGACATCGGAAATGATGCAAGAGGTGCATCGCAATGCTCAAGCAGTGAGCATAATCAAAGGAAGCCTTTGTCCGGAAGAGTACCAAAAAGTTCAAGGAAGAGAAGATGCATGTGACATTTGGAATATTCTGAAAATGTCACATGAAGGAGATCCCAAAGCTAAAAGACACAGAATTGAAGCTTTAGAAAGCGAACTTGCAAGATATGATTGGTCTAAGGGCGAATCTCTTCAATCACTCTTTGACCGGTTAATGTATTAGTCAACAAAATAAGAGTGCTAGGTAGTGAAGATTGGAGTGACTCAAAGGTCACTAGGCTATTCATGAGAGCCTATAAAGAAAAGGACAAGAGTCTGGCAAGGATGATAAGAGATCGTGATGATTATGAGGAGATGACTCCTCATCAGCTATTTGCCAAAATTCAACAACATGAGTCCGAAGAAGCACCAATCAAAACAAGAGACTCACATGCCTTGTTTTCAAATGAGCAAGATTCTTCCAAGAAAAGCAGAGGCCACAAGTCAAAGAAAGTGGTTGAAACATCAAGCGATGAAGAGAGTTCAAGTGATGAGGACACTGCTATGTTCATCAAAACCTTCAAGAAGTTTGTAAGGAAAAATGACAAGTATCAGAGAAAAGGAAAGAAGAGGGCATGCTATGAATGTGGCTAGACCGGTCACTTCATAGCAGATTGTCCAAACAAAAAAGGAACAAGATGCCAAGAAGGATTACAAAAGGGACAAGTTGAAGAAGGGAGGCAAGAGCAAGAGATACTTCAAGAAGAAGAAGTATGGCTAAGCTCACATAGGTGAAGAATGGAACTCCGACGAAGAGAGTTCAAGGTCGGAGGAAGAGGAAGAGGTGGCTAATTTCGCCATTCAATCCACCTTGACCTCACAACTCTTCACCAACCTCTCCGACGACTCCTACACTCCTACTTGCCTCATGGCAAAAGGAGATAAGGTAACCTTATTTAATGATTATTTTACTAATGATGATGATGAACAACTTGCTATGAAAAATAAAATGATTAAAGAATTTGGCTTAAATGGATACAATGTAATCACTAAACTAATGGAGAAGCTAGATAAAAGAAAAGCAACCCTTGATGCTCAAGAAGACTTGCTCATCCTTGAAAAAAATAGAAACCTAGAGCTTCAAGAATTGCTATCCAATAAAGATGAGATGCTCTAAGTTTTGACTAAGGAAATATCTTTAGTCAAAATAACTATAGAGGATAAAGAGAAAGAAATGGTTAATGTAAAAACCTCTATAGTTAGTAATGCAAATGAAAAAGATGCACTTGAATCAAACTTATTAAGCTTAACAGTTCAAAATCAAGAACTCCAAGTGCAACTTGAAAGTTGCAAGAACTTCAACGCTTTATCTTTAGTGACAGAGTCTAAGGCTAGCTCCTCAAATAGTAATATTTGCAAACATTATACAAAATATCATGCTTCTTGTTGCTTGACTAACCATGCAAGGAAGGAAAGCTCACAGGTTAAAGTCAAGGAAATATTGAAGAAATGCTCTAGCAATGATGGGTTAAAGAAGGTTGAACCCAAGTACAAGTCCTTGAAGCCCAACAATGGGAGAAAGGGGCTTGGGTATAACTCATACAAGGTGAACCCTAGCATAGAGCATAAGGGGTGGAGATCCCCCAAGTTCATAGAGGGAACTACCCTATATGATGCCTTGGGGAGGATTCATTCCTCAAATGACAAGTTAACTCAAGTGAAGGTAAACTTGAGTCACACAAAGGATAAGATAAAGGATGTTGTCTCCACAAATGGAGAAAAGTTTAGAGCTCCCATTTCTCACTCTTACCTTTGTGATTATATGTTGACCTAGGATTCAGGAAAACTGGTTGTGAAATATGTGGGTGCCTACACAAAGAGAAAGGTTATGAAAAGGAGTGTGTGGGTACATAAGGCAATAACTAACACTGCAGGACCCAATTCAATTTGGGTACCTAAAAGCATAGCTTAAACTTGTTTTGCAGGTTTACTCCTCCGGTGGGTCAAGTTGGGTGCTTGACAATGGATGTGCAAATCACATGACCGGAGAGAAAGACATGTTTCACTCCTTGCAACTAACTAAGGAAGCACAAGAAATTGTGTTTGGAGATAGTGGCAAGAGTGAAGTGATTGGTATTGGTAACATCCCTATCTCTGACCACTAGTCACTCAAATATTTTGTTAGTTGATTCATTAAGCTATAACATGATGTCTGTTTCACAGCTCTGTGGAATGGGATATGATTGTCTATTTACTGATATGGATGTGAAGATCCTTAGAAGGGAGGATTCCTCTGTTGCTTTTACAGGTCGCTTGAAGGGCAAACTTTATCTTGTTGATTTCACAACAAGTAAGGTGATGCCTGAGACTTGTTTAGTGGCAAAATCCGACAAGGGTTGGCTGTGGCATCGCCGGCTAGCTCATGTTAGCATGAGGAACTTGGCCAAACTTCAAAAGGATAATCACATCATTGGACTAACAAATGTTGTGTTTGAAAAAGATAGGATTTTTGGCGCATGTCAGGCAGGAAAACAACATGACGTTCTACATCAATCAAAGAATGTGGTCACAACTAAGAGACCTTTGGAGCTTCTTCATATGGACCTATTGAAAGGGAAATGTGCCCTTGGGCCATTTCTAAGTATTTTGGTGATTTAGTGTCCAACACAAGTGCTTAAGTGTTAAACTATGCCAAATGGTGGACAAAGTGCAAATCAATACAAAGGTATGATTCTAGACTTAGTACATTGGTTTTTGTGTAGTAACATATTTGTCTAAGTGCTAGAATCAGAGAAAATACAATTGGATAAGTCTTGGCTCGAGCAGCCAAGACTCTGCTCGGTCTGGGTGCACCGGACTGTCCGGTGGTGCACCGGACAGTGTCCGGTGCGCCAGGCTGGCTCTGGTGAAATGGCTACTCTCAGGACTTCGATGGCGGTGTACGACTATAAATCACCGGACTGTCCGGTGGTGCACCGGACTGTCCGGTGAGCCATTCACAAGCGAAGTCGTCGCTCTCGGGAAGCGATCAATGGCGTACGGCTATAAATCACTGGACTGTCTGGTGGTGCACCGGACTGTCCGGTGAGCCAACGGTCGGCCAGGCCAACGGTCGGCCGTGTAATCCGCGCGTGACGCGTGGCCGGGCCAACGGTCTGAAGGGGGCACCGGACTGTCCGGTGTGCACCAGACAGTGTCCGGTGCGCCAACGGCTCCAAGTCTCCAATGGTCGGATGTGCCAGAATAGGAAAGAAATCCGCACCGGACAGTGTCCGGTGGTGCACCGGTCTGTCCGGTGTGCCAGTCGATAGAAGGCAAGAATTGCCTTCCTGGATTGCTCTCAATGGCTCCTAGATGCCTTGGGGCTATAAAAGGGACCCCTAGGCGCATGGAGGACTACAACAAGCATTCTCTAAGCATTCCTAAGCACCAAGACTCCAATTCCGCGCATTCGATTCTTTGTGATAGCAACTAGAGCTCCATTTGAGTAGATAACTTGTCGAGTTGTGTTAAGAGCTCAAGTTGTGACTTGTGTGCGTGTTGTTGCTCTGATTTTGTGTCTTGTGTGCTGTTGGAACTTGCTCACATGCGCAAGTTGATCCAACGGGGGGGGGTGTAATAGCGCAAACAGGGTTTCAGCACGTGATGGCAAAAGCTCTGTTCATCCAGCCTCTCAAGGGCACTGTGCGGGGGTATTTATAGGTGTCCGGGTGCCCAGCGTCCCGTGTTAAGGACGCATGTGCCCCCAGACACCTAGGTTATCCCCGGAATATTCCCATAAAGCGGGGTTACAGACTGTAATTACAGGGACGCCTTTACAAATTAGGCCCGTAACACGCAGCGGCCACGCAGGGCCCGTTACAATGGGCCGGATCACACGTGGGCCTTCATGCTGGACGAGGCCGCACGGTGGGATGACCTCGTCACGGGTCTTCGTCCGATGTCGTATGGGGCGAAGGGTGTCCCTGCCTGTTGTCTTGTCTCCGTTGGGCCAACGAATATGGCGAATGCCTCGAGTGAAGGGTGGCGTTTTCGCCTTCGCCCCAACATTTGCCCTCCGAGGGACCAGTTCGACTAAGTCATCTGGTGCCAAAGACGTCGCTAGATGGCGGAGACGCTGCCCTCGCTCGAAGTGGTTCCGCGGGGGGTTTTTGACATGACCATTGATTGACACCATATTGTTGGACTGCGGGTTTCCCGAAGCGCCGTGCCCTGTGTATAAAAGGAGGCGGGGGGTGGCGCGTTTTGAACCTTATCTTTCCGCGCTCCGTGAAAACCCTAGCCGCCTTTTTCCACCGTCTTGCTGCTCGTCTGCCCTCCTTGCTCTTGTTCACCGGAGATCTGGCTCGAGTGAAGCAGACCGCCCGCCGCCGCCGACGGTACGTAGAGATGCCGACCTCTTCTTCTTCTGCTGCCGCTACGCCGCCGGCCGACGCGTCGTCTGAGGAAACGCTGAGTACTGTGGCGGCGGAGGAGTTGCGCGCCGGCGATACGGTGGATTTTGGCGTGTCACGGATGTCATCGGTCCGCGTGCAAGATATGCAGCGGCTGGGTTACTTTGGCGGCGGAGTCGCTCGTGTCCCGGGGACGGAGGAAGTCCCCGAGCCGGAAGGCAAGCTGGTTGTGTTCGAGGCGTTCTTCGCCGCTGGTCTCCGCCTGCCTGCGCACCGATTTGTTGGAGAAGTCCTGCGCAGATTTAACGTTCAGATCCATCAACTGACTCCGAATGTCGTGGTGGCTCTGTCGAAGTATGTCTGGGCGACGACTTCGTACGGCGGGCAGCCATCAGTCGAAGTCTTCACGAAGTACTATTGCCTGCACTGGCAGAAGAGGATGATTGGAGATGAAGTTGCCCAGTTTGGGTCCTGTACATTTACGCCGAAGACCGGCAAGACCACGATGGAGGTAGTTGAGTTGGTTCCTTGTGCCCGCAACAAGTGGGGCAATTGGCATGAGTTTTGGTTCTACGTCGTGGAGGGTACAGTCGAAGACCATCTGGGGCTCCCCGTGTCCGAGATGTGCTCGCATTTTTACTCAGCATACCCGCCTTTTGAAGTGGCGGAGGAGGATGCGGACGAAGGGGCCCTTCGGTGCGCCGCCGGCCTGAGCAGCGGGCGCGATTTGGTTGAGGAGTTTGTGGCGTACGGGGTATGGCCTTTGGCGCATGGCTGGGCGCTGGGCGAAGTGTGCCCTCGCCAGATGCCTTCCCATGGTGGGAAGCTGGTGCGAAGTCCTGCCTTCGCACTGGATCTGCATAGCCGTGATCCGACCGCCTTTGTGCGTGAGGCGAAAGATGGGGCAGTGCAGATCGTTGGTCGGTACGTGCCGAGGACAGAGGGCCAGCGTAGCTGGGACATTCGCGGGTCAAATGACCGCTTGAACAGGGTTTTTGAGTTGAACCGTCTGCCGTATGGCGGTTATCCCGGCCAAGACGATGTGGATCGTCGCGGGAAGAAACCGGTGGTAGAGCCTGGAGACGACCCCGCGCCGGCGGCCGCCCCGTCCTCTAAGAAGAGGAAACTAGGTACTGCTGTGGGAGGACTTGGGGTTTCTGATGGTTTTCCTAGAGAATTGATGAGGACATGCGCGGCCCCGGGGGGAAGGATGTCTTCGCCCGAGCTCCGGGAGTCTTCGGCGCGGATGCTGAGGGTTACCGGGGGTTGGTGGCCTAAGAATGTTCCTGTCCCCCGCGCGGCCGTCGAAGACTTTTTTACATCTCTCATGGTTCGTGATTGGAAAGTGTTTCTTTACGGGCGGAATATTGCTGCTGTTGTGTCGGCAGTGATGGACAAGGATCACCAGGGAGCTGCATAGAAGCGCCAGGCGGTCGTCAGGCTTCATGAAGCCAGGCCGAAGTGGCAGCGGGGGGCTGCGAAGGCTACTGCCCCCGGCGGAGGCCAGCCGCCGCTGTTGGCGAAGTCGGCCGTCCCTGCATCCAGCAAGGCGCCGGAGGCTGCGAAGGCGGTTGCCGCCGGTGGTTCCAAGGCTGTGAAGGCCGCCCCTGTGCCCAGCGGGGAGCCAGAGGCTACGAAGGTGGCCCGAGAGTTGCCGCCGCCGGGCAAGCGCATCGTCGACTTCGCCACCGACATTAGTGTGGAAGATTATCTTGTTGGTAAGTCGCTGTCTCGATTTTTTTTTGTTAATAAGTTGATACGTTGCAGGGTCGGACGAAGGCCAACTTGTTGTTGCTCCGCCTGCCGGGGCGAAGGGCGGTGCTTTTAGTGCCGGTGGCGAGATTCTGGCGCTCGCTGCAGTCAGGGATGAGGCGGGTGCTGTGTCCCGCCGGCTGAAGGAGCTGAAGGAGGCACTAAGTCAGGTACGTGGAGCTAGACTTCGGGTTTTTACCGGCTTTGCTGGGGCTGTGGTCTCATGTGTGTCTTGTAGGCGACTGACTTCGCTGACCGCACGGCGTCGGGAGCCCTGACGGCAGTTGTGTCTACCGAAGTCGAGAGACTTCGGACGCAACATGCTGACGCCGTCCGGGAGAAGTCGGCCGCCGACAGCAAATGCCGCAAGCTGGCGGACAAGGTGGCTGTGCTGGAGGGTGAGAAGGCTTACCTCCGGCGCCAACTGGTGGAGGAGAGGAAGGAAGCTAATGAGGCCCTCGCCAAGGCGCAGGCTGCGCAGGCGGAGGCCAATTTGGCGCGGGTGGAGGGCAGTCTTGCCAGACAGCGCGCCGAGCAGTTGGAGGAGCGGCTCAGCGCTCTGCAGAGCCGTGTGGAGAGGGCCGAGGCCTCGACGCACACGGAGGCTGAGCGGACACGCAAACAGCTTATGGATTCATACCATGAGCTGGGCGCGCGGACCGCTGAATTTGAAGTGCCGGACCGAGAGCCCGAACTTCGCTGCCTTGAGTGGGTACAGGAGGAGCTGCAGGCGCTCCCCACCATCGTGGAGGGGTTTATGTCTTATGCCTCCCTGGTCACCTGCGAGGGGGCGATGAACGCGCTCTCTCGCGAAGGGTGCCAGCACTATGAGGTCATCGACCAAGCTGATGAGGATTTTGAGCGTGATATCTACAAGGTTGAGGACCCTATAGTGAAGGAATCCGCTAGAGCCCTCTACGACCGGATGTGGGGCCCCCACGGTCGGGAGGTGGTCAGGGAGCGGGCCGAGACGGCGAGGGGTCAGGTAATGTTTGGCGTTTGTCTAGTGTTTGTTGCGTGTGGGTTATATGTGGGTGTGCTGAATCTGTGTGCCCTGTCTTAGGCGGCGCGTGGCGAGAGGGTGGAGGACTTCGGGGCCTTGAACAGCGTGCAGCCTGAGTCGGAGTCGAACCCGGTGGTGGCTGCGCCCGAGACCGCCCCGGACCCGCCCCCGGAAACTGTCGAAGGCGTTCCCGATGCCCCCGCAGCCACCGTGGCCGGCGGAGGCCCGTCGCCAACTGCCGCGCTGAGGGCCGACGATCCTGTGCAGATGGTGGCAGAGCCGGCAGCGGAGGATCCCGCGACGGCTGGGTCTTCGCAGGTGGCGTAGTCAGTGTGGGTAGTTAGGGAATTTTGAATATGTTGATGAAACTTGGTTGCTGCACAGGTTCAAGATTTTGGGCCTGCGCACGCAACCGCTACTACTAATTTTTTGGCGGCTTCGACCGTGGATGATGGTAATGAATCGGACGGGTCTGCATCTAAGTTTTCTGATTTTGGTGACTCTGGGAGCTCGGTTGAGTGGACTGAGGAGTCGTCGGATGAGGACTTGGACTACTTTGCGGCCTTGGATGTGGCAGCGGCGGAGGCTCCGCCGCAAGCTGCGGATGCTGAAGTTGTGCCTGGTCCGAGTACTGGGCGTAGGCGGCGAAGGGCGGTTGCGAAGAGTAGAGTGAGTGGGGCGGACGTCGGTCGGCTTCGTGTGAGTGGGGCTGGCAGGCAGGAACTGTTGTCCTTGCCGGCCGCTGTGAGTGCAGGTGAGGGGGAGTTGCGAAGTCTTTTTGCGGGTGAGGAGCTTAGGATAATGTTATTTAACTATAGGGAGATGGGAATTATTCCGAAGGTTGAGCCGATGTAGAGTGTGATGCCCTCGCTTGTACATGTGTAATGGCTTGTATGATGAGGTTGTGTGCCTTCGCACACTCGGCTGAGTTCGCGAGGGCGTTACGTGCTTGGTCTGGTGTATTTGTTATGTTGGTCTGGTGCGCATGTAGTCGGTCTTTGTGCGGACAGTTTGGTGTAGCCGTTTTTGCACTCGTTAGGCTTCGTCCGGCTGTACCATTGTAGTCGATTCATCGCACTTGTTGCGCTGTCCTTGCTGCACCCTGAGGTGACTTTTGCAGGGATAGTCTTCACGGAAAACTAGGATTTTTCGCACTTATTGTGCTAGCCCGGCTGCACCCTTAGGCGATTGTTGCACGGGTAGTCTTCGCGGAAGACCTCGATTTTTCGTATTTGTAGTGCTAATCCGGTGGCACCCTTGAGCGACTTCTACGCGGATAGTCCTCGCGGAAGACTTCGATGTCTCGCAGTTGTTGTGCTAATCCGGCTGCACCCTTAGGCGACTTCTGCGTGGATAGTCTTCGTGGAAGACTTCGATTTTTTGCACTTGTTGTGCTAGTCCGACTGCACCCTTAGGTGACTTCTGCGCGGATAGTCTTCGTGGAAGACTTCGATTTTTCGCACTTGTTGGCTAGTCCGGCTGCACCCTTAGGCGACTTCTGCGCGGATAGTCTTCGTGGAAGACTTCGATTTTTCGCACTTGTTGTGCTAGTCCGGCTGCACCCTTAGGCGACTTCTGCGCGGATAGTCTTCGTGGAAGACTTCGATTTTTCGCACTTGTTGTGCTAGTCCGACTGCACCCTTAGGCGACTTCTGCGCGGATAGTCTTCGTGGAAGACTTCGATTTTTCGCACTTGTTGTGCTAGTCCGGCTGCACCCTTAGGCGACTTCTGCGCGGAGTTGTCGCACGCGAGGGCGACTGCCGCTGGACCTCGCGGTGACTTTGTATTAGTCGAATGTCGAAGACCGTCTGTGCGGTCTTGTTTCGACGTGGATTTTGCGGGGGATTTTTCTCTTGTATATTACATGACTCCGCCTCGTTAAAAACCTCACCCCCGGGAGGAAAAGAGTGCGGGCCAGAACAAAATTGTTTTTGCAAATTACAAGGGCGAGCTGGCCCTGATGAGTCAAACAAAAAATTTGCGCAGATTATCAATGTTCCAGGAATGCTCTAAGTCTTCGCCGTTTGGCGTTGCAAGCCTGTATGCGCTGGGGGAGGCCTTCGACTTGACAATGTAAGGGCCTTCCCACATGGGCTCCAGCTTGCCTCTGGACTCCGTTCGAGCTGTCCGGACGAGGACGAGGTCCCCTTCGCTGAATTCCCTTGGGATGACTGCCTGGTCGCGCCATGCTTTTGTCTGGGCTTGGTATTTGTCCAGAGCCTGTAGGGCGAAGACGCGGTCTCCGTCGATGAGATCCTTCGAAGTCGGCTCGTCTACGTCTGGGACGGCCGACGCGGCTGTCCGAGGCGACCCATGCTTTATTTCTTGCGGAGTCATGGCCTCCGATCCGTATAATAGGCGGAAGGGGGTAAACCCAGTCGCCCTGCACTCAGTTGTATTCAATGCCCAGACCACTTCGGGTAACAGGTCGGGCCACTTGCCTTTTTTGTCGTCGAGGAGCATTTTCTTGACAGCTGTGAAAATTTTGCCGTTGGCGCGCTCCACGACTCCGTTGGACTGGGGGTGGTACACGGAGGCGAAGGCAAGCTTGGTGCCGATGGAGAAGCAGAAGTCTTTGAAATCTTGGTTGTCGAACTGCTTGCCGTTGTCGACCGTGAGTTCGGATGGTACTCCAAAGCGGCAAACAATATTTTGCCAGAAGAATTTCTGGGCCGTCTTTGATGTGATGGTGGATACTGCCCTTGCCTCAATCCATTTGGTGAAGTATTCAACGGCTACAAAGGTGAACTTGAGGTTCCCCTGAGCCGTGGGCAGGGGCCCGACAATGTCTAGGCCCCAGCGCTGAAGGGGCCACGTGTGGGCGATCAGCTTCGTGAACTGCGAGGGGCGTCCCGATCGTGGGGAAAATTTCTGACAGGCCTCGCAGGATCTGACAACCTGATTTGCGACGCAGATGATGGTGGGCCAGTAGAAGCCTTGGCGTATCACCTTTGCCGCTAGGGCCCTTGGGCCTGCGTGGGAGCCGCAGGTCCCCCTGTGGACTTCGCGCAGGATTTGAACGCCTTCGGTCTCGGTAATGCACTTAAGCATCGGCTGACTGACCCCCTTTTTGTAAAGTTGGCCCTCGATCAATGCGAAGTCCCGGCTTCGGAGGTGGAGGCGCTTGGCCTCGTTGCTGTCGACTGGGTGATAGTACCCCTGCAGGTACAAGGTTATTGGCGCCCGCCAGTCTTCGGTCATGATAAGGTTGATCATGCGGTGGCCCTCGCTGTCGTTGGTTATTTGGAGCCCTTCAGGGCTGCGGACCGCTGGCGTGCCGATGACGTGATAGAACACGTTGGAGGGTAGGGCTTCACTCCTGGCGGCTGCCTTGTCCAATGCGTCAGCTTCTTCATTCTTGGCCCGGTCCACATGCTGCAATGTGAATCCCTTGAATTGTTTCTCGAGACTTCGGATGGCCGCGAGGTACTGCATAAGTGCGGGGTCCTTTGCTGCATAGTCTTTCTCGACTTGGCCGGCGACTACCTTGGAGTCTGTTCGGACTATACAGGTGGTGACACCGAGGGCTCTTAATTTGCGGAGGCCGAGGATGACGGCTTCGTATTCTGCTATGTTGTTTGTGCATCTGTCAGATTCCAGAGCGAAGCTTAAGCGTGCCGCGTATCTGTGCCTGACCCCGGCGGGCGAGGTGATGACTGCAGCAGCGCCTGCCCTCGCATGGCACCAAGCACCGTCGCAGGGGATTGTCCAAACCTTCTCTGCGGACGGATCCGGCTGTGTTATTGGCCCGGTCCAGTCGACGACGAAGTCTGCTAGAACTTGTGACTTGATCGCTGTCCTGGGCTCGAAAGTGATGTGGTAGCCGGAGAGTTCGGCCGCCCATTTGGCGATCCGTACCGATGCCTCCGGGTTTCTGAATAATTCGCCGAGTCCCCTATCTGAGGTGACGCGGACCTTGAATGCTTCAAAGTAGTGGCACAATTTGCGCGAAGACATAACAACTGCATATGCAATCTTTTCGAGCTCCGTCATGTTACATTTTGACGGTGTGAGCACTTCGGAGACATAATATACTGGGCACTGCCTGATCACGCCCTCTACTGTCTGCTCCTGAACCAGTGCCGCACTGACCGCGTGCGGCGAAGCCGCAACGTAAAGCAACAGTAGTAGTGAAGAGTCAGGGCTCATAAGAACGGCCAACTCCACCAGGTACTGTTTTAGTGAGGCGAAGGCCGCCGCCTGCTCTGGTCCCCAAGCGAAGTCTTTTGCGCCGCGGAGTGTTTTGAGGAAGGGAAGACTTCGCTCAGCAGATTTGGAAATGAACCTATTAAGGGCGGCCAATCTGCCCGTCAGACGCTGGACCTCTCTGGCTGACTGCGGGGGCTTCATGTTGATAATGGCCTGGATTTTGGTTGGGTTGGCCTCGATGCCGCAGTGTGATACCAGATAACCCAATATTTTCCCCTGGCGAACACCGAAGACGCACTTATCGGGGTTCAGGCGAAGTCGTGCGTCCCGCATGTTCGCGAATGTCTCGGCGAGGTCTGCGAGATGGTCCTCTTTATTCCTGCTAGCGACGACGATGTCATCTACGTATGTGAATACGTTTCTGCCAACTTGCCCTTCGAGCACTGTTTTAGTGAGCCGGGAGAAGGTGGACCCGGCGTTCTTGAGTCCCTCCGGCATTCTGATAAAGCAATATGTGCCGAAGGGTGTAATGAAGCTGGTGCTGGCCTTGTCCTCCTCCTTCATGTATATTTGATGATAACCGGAAAAGCAGTCGAGGAGTGACATGACCTCGCACCCGACCGCGCTATCGACTATTTTGTCGATCCGGGGCAACGGAAAGTTGTCCTTTGGGCAGGCCTTGTTGAGGCTGGTGAAGTCTATGCACATTCGCCACTTGCCGCTCTTTTTCTGCACCATTACCACGTTGGAGAGCCACGTGGGGTAAGCCACCGGCTCGATAAATTTGGCTTCCAGGAGGCGGTGTACCTCTGCCTTGGCGGCCTCTACCTTCTCGTCGGACATTTTGCGAAGCCATTGTTTTTTCGGTCTCACCGAGGGGTCGATTCCCAAGCTGTGCTCAATTATGGATCGGCTGACCCCGACTAGGTCGAGGGCTGACCATGCGAAGACGTCCTTGATCTTGGACAAGCAGCACAGGAGTTTTTCCTCGTCATGCGGAGTGAGGCCTTCGCTGATCATGACTGTTTGCTTGGGCGTGGCCTGGTCGAGGGGGACAGTCTTGGTCCCGTCGATGCTTTGCAGCTGGGCCTTGTGTTGTTTTTCAGTTGGGCTGGCGGGCGCTGGGACCTCGCGCTGGGACATGAGGCAGTGGACATTTCTTTGCCCGGGGACGAAGTCCCGCTCTATATTGCGCGCAGTCTGCTGATTGCCGTAGATCGAGATGGCGCCTAACGGACCTGGTATCTTCATGCACAGGTACAATCCGTGAATGGCTGCCTCAAACTTGTTGATGGAGCCCTGGCCCATGATGGCGTTGTACGGATACACCATGTCGACGATGTCAAAGGTTATTTGCTCACTTCGGGCATTGGGCGCTACACCGAAGGAGAGAGGCAACTCTATTTTGCCGATAGGAAAAGTGCCCTTGCCGCCGAAGCTGTACAACGAATTGTCCGAAGGCTTGAGCAAGCTGTGGCTTATGCCCATGCGGTCGAAGGCATGGAGGAAAATGATGTCTGTCTGACTGCCATTGTCGACGAGGACTTTGCGCAGGTCCCAGCCTGCCACGCTGCAGTTGATGACCATGGCGTCGCTATGGGGGGCGCTGCGCAGGTCGACGTCTCGGGCGTCGAAAGTTAGCGGTACATGGGACCACTTCGTCTGCACGACTGGACCGGTGATGGCGACGTGGTTGATGCTGCGGTAGTGGTCCCGCTTCTGTCGCTTGGTGTCGAAGTCGACACTGGACCCCCCAGTGATCATATGAATGACTCCGCGATACGGCTGATCGGCGAAGTCTTCTTGCTTGGGGGCGTGGGGGTTGGGGATGTTTTGATGTTGCTGGTGTGGAGGCGGGGGTGGGGGAGGCATGATTTGTACTTCTTGATGGTGTTGGTAAGCGTGGTGCGGTGGATGCGGGGCGGGGGCGTGGATGTATGGTGGAGGGTGTTGCTGATAAGTATGCGCGACGACTCTTGGGTTATCGGCCGGTTGCGCCCGTGCCATCCTGTCTCTGGTGGCCTTCGTCTCTGGGCAGTCTTTGGTTTGGTGGGCGCAGTCTTCGCCGTGGAAGAGACAGTAGAATCGGCGCGGCGGCTGCGCGCGTCCCCGGCCCCTACCGCGAGTTCCACTTCCGCGGCCCTGGGGGGATATTCCTGGCGGCGAGGGGCATCACCAGCGGGGTGCTGGTTGGCAATGTTGTGCACCTGCTGCTGATTACGGCCGTCTCGGCCGGAGTCTGGCTACGGAGTCCTCGTCCACATGCGGCTGGATTGTGGAGCATCTTTGGGTTTCCTCTGAGACTCAACCTTGCGCTAGTGGAGCTCTTCGGATTTGGCATATTTTTCAAATAGCTGATATAATTCCTAGAGATTCTTGGGCGAGTCCCTGATGCAGTGGCTGTAAAGGACGCCGGCGCGAAGGCCACTGATGGCGTAGTGAATGGCGATCTGGTCATCGACTGAGGGCAGCTGTGACTTGAGTGTTAGAAACTTGCGGTAATACTCCCGCAGAGTCTCTTTTTCCAGCTGCTTGCAGAGTGAGAGTTCGGCCAAGGCGTCAGTGCCTGGGCGGTACCCTTGGAAGTTGAGCAGAAATTTGTCCCTTAGGCTTCTCCAGGAGTCAATGGACAACGGGGGCAACCTGGTGAACCAGGTGAGAGCTAGGCCTTCGAGGGCGATGATGAAAGACTTGGCCATTGTGGCGTCGTCCCCTCCGGAAGATGCAACAGCGACCTGATAACTCATGATGTACTGTGCTGGGTCCGTGCTGCCATTGTACTTGGGATAGGTCCCTGCCCGGAAGTTGGCAGGCCAGGGTGTCACTTGCAGATGTGGCGCCAGGGGACTTCGCTCGTCGAGGTAGTTAACCCCTTGAAATGGCGCGGCGTGTGGAAAGGTGTAGTCGCGCTGGGGGAAGTGCGGGTCTTCCACTTGCGCGCGCTGTTGCAGGGGTGGCCCGTGCTGCAAGCCGAGGTGGCCTTCCCGCTGCATCAGCGCGATCTCCCGCTCGAGGTCCTGGGCCTTCTGCTCTTCGTCGCGTATCATTTGCCGCACCTTGGCTAGTGCAGACACGCGCTGGCGCTTGGCCTCCAGTATCTCTTTTTGCTCTGGAGATTGCGGTTCTTGAGGCGCAGGGCACGCAGCTGTAGCTGTTCTTCCGCTGAAACGCCGAGGACTTCACCATCCTCGGTGAGGTCCGCGCCCTCCGGTGGGGCGAAGCCGAGGACTTCACCGTCCTTAGCGAGGTCCGCGCCCTCCGGTGGGGCGAAGCCTGGGGGAGGTTGCGGATGTCCTTCAAGGCCGCAGGTGCGGAGAGCGTCGTCTTCGCGGGTGCGGGGAACATCGTCTTCAGCAGCCTCTTGGTGGGTGGAGTGGGTGAGTGCGAGGGCCTTGCCCTTTTTTGCGGCCAGCAGTGCTGCCTTCGCAGCCTCGTCAGCCTTCGAGCTAGCTTTCTTGGGTGCCATCGCGGGTGGTTTCTTCGTAGCACGAACGGTGGGCGCCAAATGTTGGAACTTGCTCACAGGCGCAAGTTGATCCAACGGGGGGGGGGTGTAATAGCGCAAACAGGGTTTCAGCACGTGATGGCAAAAGCTCTGTTCATCCAGCCTCTCAAGGGCACTGTGCGGGGGTATTTATAGGTGTCCGGGTGCCCAGCGTCCCGTGTTAAGGACGCATGTGCCCTCAGACACCTAGGTTATCCTCGGAATATTCCCATAAAGCGGGGTTACAAACTGTAATTACAGGGACGCCTTTACAAATTAGGCCCGTAACACGCAGCGGCCACGCAGGGCCCGTTACAATGGGCCGGATCACACGTGGGCCTTAATGCTGGACGAGGCTGCACAGTGGGATGACCTCGTCACGGGTCTTCGTCCGATGTCGTATGGGGCGAAGGGTGTCCCTGCCCGTTGTCTTGTCTCCGTTGGGCCAACGAATACGGCGAAGGCCTCGAGCGAAGGGTGGCGTTTTCACCTTCACCCCAACATGTGCGTTGCTCATCCCATCCTTACTTCTGTGCTTCTTTGTGATAATCAAATTGTAAGGGCGAGAGGCTCCAAAGTGTGGAGATTCCTCGCAAGCGGGATATAGTAAAGTGAAAGCAAAACACCGTGGTATTCAAGTGGGTCTTTGGACCGCTTGAAAGGGGTTGAGTGCAACCCTCGTCCATTGGGACGCCACAACGTGGAGTAGGCAAGTGTTGGACTTGGCCGAACCACGGGATAAACCACTGTGCCATCTCTGTGTTGATCTCTTTGTGGTTATTGTGTTTTGCAAGAACTCCTCTCTAGCCACTTGGCTTTATTATGCTAACGCCTAATCAAGTTTTGTGGGATTAAGTTTCAAGTTTTTACAGGATCACCTATTCACCCCCCTCTAGGTGCTCTCAATTGGTATCAGAGTCGTTCTCTTCACGAAGGGACTAATTGCCCGAAGAGATGGATCCTAAGGGCAAGGGGATGGTGGTCAATGATAAGGAGAAGGAGTCCTTCGTCAACGAGCCGAAAGATGATAAGCCTACTGACTCGAGCTCGGGCCACAAAAGAAAAGACGGGAAGAAGAAGAAAACAAGGCGCATCAAGGAGATAGTCTACTACGACAGCGACGAATCTTCCTCTTCCCAAAAGGACGACAACGACTATGAGAAAAAGAAGACGGTTAATTCAAACTTCTCTTTTGATTATTCTCGTATTCCGCATAGTTCAAATGCACATTTGCTTTCCATTCCTCTTGGCAAACCTCCACACTTTGATGGGGAGGACTACGGATTTTGGAGTCACAAAATGCGTAGTCACTTGTTCTCTCTCCATCCGAGTATATGGGAGATAGTAGAAAATGGAATGCAATTTGATAGCACGGATAGTCCTTTGTTTATCAATGAACAGATTCATAAAAATGCACAAGCTACTACTGTGTTGTTAGCCTCATTGTGCAGGGATGAGTACCATAAGGTGAGCGGCTTGGATAACGCCAAGCAGATATGGGACACCCTCAGGATCTCTCATGAGGGAAATGACGTCACCATGCTCACCAAGATGGAGTTGGTGGAAGGCGAACTTGGGAGATTCGCAATGATCAGGGGGGAGGAGCCAACCCAAACATACAACAGGCTCAAGACCCTCGTCAACAAAATAAGGAGCTATGGAAGCACGCGATGGACGGACCACGACGTCGTCCGCCTAATGCTAAGGTCTTTTACTGTACTTGATCCACATCTTGTAAACAATATTCGTGAGAATCCTAGGTACACCAAGATGTCGCCCGAAGAAATACTTGGAAAGTTCGTAAGTGGGCGGATGATGATCAAGGAGGCAAGATACGTCGATGAGGCGTTGAATGGTCCAATTCATGAACCTCAAGCCATTGCTCTCAAGGCAACGAGTAGCAAGGAGGCGCTACCTAGCAAGGTGGCGCAAGTTGAGGCGGTGGGGCTAAATGAGGAAGAGATGGCCCTCATCATCAAGCGCTTCAAGACGGCGCTAAAGGGCCGCAAGGAGCATCCCAAAAAGAACAAGACGAAGGGAAAGCGCTCCTGCTTCAAGTGTGGTAAGATTGGTCATTTTATCGCTAATTGTCCCGAAATGATAGTGACCAGGAACAAGATAAGAAGAGGGAAAAGAAGAAGGCTTACAAGAAGGCTAAGGGCGAGGCACACCTTGGCAAGGAGTGGGACTCGGATTGCTCGTCGTCCGACTCCGACAACGAAGGACTCGCCGCATCAGCCTTCAACAAATCATCCCTCTTTCCCAATGAGCGTCACACATGCCTCATGGCGAAGGAGAAGAAGGTATGTACTCGAAAGTCTACTTATGATTCTTCTAGTGATGATGAATCTAGCGATGATGAAATAGATTACTCTAGTTTGTTCAAGGGCTTAGATAGATCTAAAATTGATAAGATTAATGAATTGATTGATGCTTTGAATGATAAGAATAGATTGTTAGAAAAGCAAGAGGATCTTTTGTATGAAGAACATGATAAATTTGTAGAGACACAAAAATCTCTTGCTTTAGAGGTTAAAAGGAATGAAATGCTTTCTTGTGAACTATCTACTTGCCATGAAACAATTTCTAGTTTAAAAAGTGTTAATGATGATTTAAATGCTAAACTAGAAGTAGCAAATAGATCTAACTCTTGTGTAGAACATGTTGTGATTTGCAATAGGTGTAAAGATTTTAATGTTGATGCTTGTAGTGAACACCTAGTTTCTATTGCAAAGTTAAATGATGAAGTGGCTAGTCTTAATGCCCAACTTAAGACTAGCAAGAGTGAATTTGACAAACTAAAATTTGCAAGGGATGCCTACACTATTGGTAGACACCCCTCAATTAAGGATGGGCTTGGCTTTAAGAAGGAAGCCAAGAACTTAACAAGTCATAAGGCTCCCATCTCCACCAAGGAGAAAGGGAAGGCCCCTATGGCTAATAGTGCTCAAAAGAATCATGCATTTATTTATGATAGGAAATTTTCTAGAAATGTTCATCATGATAGGAGTTGTAATGCTTATGATTCAAATGCAATGTTTGCTTCAAGTTCTTCCTATGTGCATGGTAGAGATATGCCTAGGAGAAATGTCATTCATCATATGCCTAGGAGAAATGTTGCTCATGTTCCTAGGAAAATTAATGGACCTTCTACAATTTATCATGCTTGCAATGCTTCTTTTGAAATTTGTAGAAAGGATAAGAAGGTGATTGCTAGGAAATTAGGGACAAAATGCAAGGGAGACAAAACTTGCATTTGGGTCCCTAAGACCATTGTTACTAACCTTGTAGGACCCAACAAGAGTTGGGTACCTAAGACCCAAGCCTAATTTGCCTTGCAGGTTTATGCATCCGGGGGATCAAGCTGGATTATCGACAGCGGATGCACAAACCACATGACGGGGGAGAAGAAGATGTTCACCTCCTACGTCAAGAACAAAGATTCCCAAGACTCAATCATATTCGGTGACGGGAATCAAGGCAAGGTCAAAGGACTAGGGAAGATTTCTATTTCATCCGAGCACTCTATTTCTAATGTGTTCTTAGTTGAGTCGCTTGGATATAACTTGTTGTCTGTGAGTCAGCTTTGTAATATGGGATATAATTGCTTATTCACAAATGTAGATGTGTCTGTCTTTAGAAGAAGTGATGGTTCATTAGCTTTTAAGGGTGTACTAGACGACAAACTTTATTTAGTTGATTTTGCAAAAGAGGAGGTCGGTCTAGATGCATGCTTAATTGCTAAGACTAGCATGGGCTGGCTGTGGCATCGCCGTTTAGCACATGTTGGGATGAAGAACCTTCACAAACTTCTAAAGGGAGAACATGTGTTAGGTCTAACAAATGTGCATTTCGAAAAAGATAGACCTTGTGCAGCTTGTCAAGCAGGTAAACAAGTGGGAAGTGTTCATCACATCAAGAACGTGATGACTACATCAAGACCTCTGGAGCTGCTGCATATGGACCTCTTCGGACCCATCGCCTACCTAAGCATCGGGGGGAGTAAGTATGGTTTAGTAATTGTTGATGATTTTTCCCGCTTCACTTGGGTATTCTTTTTGCAGGATAAATCTGAAACCCAAGGGACCCTCAAGCGCTTCCTAAGGAGAGCTCAAAATGAGTTTGAGCTCAAGGTGAAGAAGATAAGGAGCGACAACGGGTCCGAGTTCAAGAACCTTCAAGTGGAGGAGTACCTTGAGGAGGAAGGAATCAAGCACGAGTTCTCTGCTCCCTACACACCACAGCAAAATGGTGTGGTAGAGAGGAAGAACAGGACGCTTATAGACATGGCGAGGACAATGCTTGGAGAGTTCAAGACGCCCGAGCGGTTTTGGTCGGAAGCCGTGAACACGGCTTGCCACGCCATCAACCGGGTCTACCTTCATCGCCTCCTCAAGAAGACGTCATACGAGCTACTAACCGGTAACAAACCCAATGTTTCGTATTTTCGAGTTTTTGGGAGTAAATGCTACATTCTAGTGAAGAAGGGTAGGAATTCCAAATTTGCTCCCAAAGCGGTAGAAGGGTTTTTGTTAGGTTATGACTCAAATACAAAGGCGTATAGAGTCTTCAACAAATCATCGGGTTTGGTTGAAGTCTCTAGCGATGTTGTATTTGATGAGACTAATGGCTCTCCAAGAGAGCAAGTTGTTGATCTTGATGATGTAGATGAAGAAGACATTCCAACGGCCGCAATACGCACCATGGCGATTGGAGAAGTGAGGCCACAGGAACAAAAGGAGCAAGATCAACCTTCTTCCTCAACAATGGTGCATCCCCCAACTCAAGACGATGAACAGGTTCATCAAGAAGAGGCGTGTGATCAAGGGGGAGCACAAGATGATAAAGTTATGGAGGAAGAAGCACCACAAGCCCCTCCAACTCAAGTTCGAGCGACGATTCAAAGGAATCATCCTGTCGACCAGATTTTGGGTGATATTAGCAAGGGAGTAACCACTCGCTCTAGCTTAGCTAATTTCTGTGAGCATTACTCTTTTGTCTCTTCTATTGAGCCTTTCAGGGTAGAAGAGGCCTTGCTAGATCCGGACTGGGTGTTGGCCATGCAGGAAGAGCTCAACAACTTCAAGCGTAATGAAGTTTGGACACTGGTGCCACGTCCCAAGCAAAATGTTGTGGGAACCAAGTGGGTGTTCCGCAACAAACAGGACGAGCACGGGGTGGTGACGAGGAACAAGGCTCGACTTGTGGCAAAAGGTTATGCCCAAGTCGCAGGTTTGGACTTTAAGGAGACTTTTGCTCCTGTGGCTAGGCTAGAGTCGATTCGTATTTTGTTAGCCTATGCCGCTCACCATTCTTTCAGGTTGTACCAAATGGATGTGAAGAGCGCTTTCCTCAACGGGCCAATCAAGGAGGAGGTGTACGTGGAGCAACCCCCTGGCTTCGAGGATGAATGGTACCCCGACCATGTGTGTAAGCTCTCTAAGGCGCTCTATGGACTTAAGCAAGCCCCAAGAGCATGGTATGAATGCCTTAGAGACTTTTTAATTGCTAATGCTTTCAAGGTTGGGAAATCCGATCCAACTCTTTTCACTAAGACATGTGATGGTGACTTATTTGTGTGCCAAATTTATGTCGATGACATAATATTTGGTTCTACTAACCAAAAGTCTTGTGAAGAGTTTAGCAGGGTGATGACGCAGAAATTCGAGATGTCAATGATGGGCGAGTTGAACTACTTCCTTGGGTTCCAAGTGAAGCAACTCAAGGACGGCACTTTCATCTCCCAAACGTAGTATACGCAAGACTTGCTCAAGCGATTTGGGATGAAGGACGCCAAGCCCGCAAAGACTCCAATGGGAACTGACGGACACGTCGACCTCAACAAAGGAGGTAAGTCCGTTGATCAAAAAGCATACCGGTCCATGATAGGTTCCTTGCTTTATTTATGTGCTATTAGACCGGATATTATGCTTAGTGTATGCATGTGTGCTAGATTTCAATTCGATCCAAGGGAGTGTCACTTAGTGGCCGTGAAGCGAATTCTTAGATACTTAATTGCTACGCCTTGCTTCGGGATCTGGTATCCAAATGGGTCTACCTTTGACTTAACTGGATATTCAGACTCCGATTATGCTGGATGTAAGGTCGATAGGAAGAGTACATCAGGGACGTGCCAATTCCTAAGAAGGTCCCTGGTGTCGTGGAACTCTAAGAAACAAACCTCTGTTGCCCTATCCACCGCTGAGGCCGAGTATGTTGCTGCAGGACAGTGTTGAGCGCAACTACTTTGGATGAGGCAAACCCTCCGGGACTTTGGCTACAATCTGAGCAAAGTCCCACTCCTATGTGACAATGAGAGTGCTATCCGCATGGCGGACAATCCTGTTGAGCACAGCCGCACAAAGCACATTGACATCCGGCATCACTTTTTGAGAGACCACCAGCAAAAGGGAGATATCGAAGTGTTCTATATTAGCACCGAGAACCAGCTAGCCGATATCTTTACCAAGCCTTTAGATGAAAAGACCTTTTGCACGCTGTGTAGTGAGCTAAATGTCTTAGATTCGCGGAACTTGGATTGATTTGCAGCATACATGCGTATTATGCTTTGATCATGTTCCCTTATGCATTTTGTTTATTTATGGTGCTCAAGTTGTACAAACTCTCCCCGGACCTCAAAAGTCCATATGTGAGTGATGCACATATTTAGGGGGAGATGTGCTACAACTTGACCCTTTGAGACTAACCATATGTTGAGCTTGCTTGATTTAGTCTCAAAGGTGGATTGGAAGGGAAAAGGTGAACTTGGACCATGCAAGACTTCCACTGCACTCCGATGAGAGGGTAACTCACTCCAAGTTCATCTCCATATTCTTATTGCCTTTGTACTCTTATTTGAATATTTTGGTGAGGCAATGGGGTTTAAGGGCCAAGATTGATCCCATTTTGGTGCTTGATGCCAAAGGGGGAGAAAATAAGGCCAAAGCAAGAAATGGATCAGCTACCACTTGAGAATTTTGAAAATAGTAGAGTTAGAGCCTTTGTTTTGTCAAAATACTCTTGTTATCTCTTATTGTCAAAAGTTGGTCTCTTGTGGGGAGAATGTTTGATTATGGGAAAAAGGGGGAGTTTTTGAATCTTTGATCAATTTCTCTTGGAATACCTCTCTTTATGTCTCTACAAGTGAATTTGACTTAGAGATAGGAATTTGAGTTTGATTTGCAAAAACAAACCAAGTGGTGGCAAAGAATGATCCAAATATGCCAAATTTGAATTGAAATCATTTCTTGTTCAAAATTGCACTTCTTTTAGTGGCTTTATGTTGTGTTGGCATAAATCACCAAAAAGGGGGAGATTGAAAGGGAAATGTGCCCTTGGGCCATTTCTAAGTATTTTGGTGATTTAGTGTCCAACACAAGTGCTTAAGTGTTAAACTATGCCAAATGGTGGACAAAGTGCAAATCAATACAAAGGTATGATTCTAGACTTAGTACATTGGTTTTTGTGTACTAACATATTTGTCTAAGTGCTAGAATCAGAGAAAATACAATTGGATAAGTCTTGGCTCGAGCAGCCAAGACTCTGCTCGGTCTGGGTGCACCGGACTGTCCGGTGGTGCACCGGACAGTGTCCGGTGCGCCGGGCTGGCTCTGGTGAAATGGCTGCTCTCGGGACTTCGACGGTGGTGTACGGCTATAAATCACCGGACTGTCCGGTGGTGCACCGGACTGTCCAGTGAGCCATTCACAGGTGAAGTCGTCGCTCTCGGGAAGCGATCAACGGCGTACGGCTATAAATCACCGGACTGTCCGGTGGTGCACCGATCCGGTGAGCCAACGGTCGGCCGGGCCAACGGTTGGCCGCGTAATCCACGCGTGACGCGTGGCCGGGCCAACGGTCTGAAGGGGGCACCGGACTGTCCAGTGTGCACCAGACAGTGTCCGGTGCGCCAACGGCTCCAAGTCTCCAACGGTCGGCTGTGCCAGAATAGGAAAGAAATCCGCACCGGACAGTGTCCGGTGGTGCACCGGACTGTCCGGTGCGCCAGTCGACAGAAGGCAAGAATTGCCTTCCTGGATTGCTCTCAACGGCTCCTGGCTGCCTTGGGGCTATAAAAGGGACCCCTAGGCGCATGGAGGACTACAACAAGCATTCTCTAAGCATTCCTAAGGACCAAGACTCCAATT
The DNA here is from genome assembly GCA_029449295.1 of Zea luxurians. NCBI lineage: Eukaryota > Viridiplantae > Streptophyta > Magnoliopsida > Poales > Poaceae > Zea > Zea luxurians. The sequence continues at coordinate 234,790,072 of JAOPSE010000001.1, read as the reverse complement.
CCGCGCATTCGATTCTTTGTGATAGCAACTAGAGCTCCATTTGTGTAGATAACTTGTCGAGTTGTGTTGAGAGCTCAAGTTGTGACTTGTGTGCGTGTTGTTGCTCTGATTTTGTGTCTTGTGTGCGTTGCTCATCCCATCCTTACTTCTGTGCTTCTTTGTGATAATCAAATTGTAAGGGCGAGAGGCTCCAAAGTGTGGAGATTCCTCGCAAGCGGGATATAGTAAAGTGAAAGCAAAACACCGTGGTATTCAAGTGGGTCTTTGGACCGAGGGGTTGAGTGCAACCCTCGTCCATTGGGACGCCACAACGTGGAGTAGGCAAGTGTTGGACTTGGCCGAACCACAAGATAAACCACTGTGCCATCTCTGTGTTGATCTCTTTGTGGTTATTGTGTTTTGCAAGAACTCCTCTCTAGCCACTTGGCCTTATTGTGCTAACGCCTAATCAAGTTTTGTGGGATTAAGTTTCAAGTTTTTACAGGATCACCTATTCACCCCCCCCTCTAGGTGCTCTCACCTATTCGGTCCAGTGGCCTACATAAGTATTGGAGGCAGTAAGTATGGATTAGTCATTGTTGATGATTTTTCTCGCTTCACCTGGGTTTTCTTTTTGAGTAATAAAGGTAAAACCCAAGAGACATTGAATAAGTTTACGAGAAGAGCTCAAAATGAGTTTGAGTTAAAAATCAAGAGAGTGAGAAGTGACAATGGGACGGAGTTCAAGAATACAGGTGTTGAAGAGTTCTTAGGCGAAGAAGGGATCAAACATGAGTTCTCGGTCCCCTACACTCCACAAAAAAATGGTGTGGTGAAAAGGAAGAATCGAACACTAATCGAAGCCGCTATAACCATGTTGGATGAATACAAGACACTTGACAACTTTTGGGCAGAGGCGGTCAACACCGCCTGTCATGCAATCAACCGTCTTTATCTTCATAAGATTTATAAGAAGATTGCCTACGAGCTTCTCACCAGTAACAAACCTAAAGTTGATTACTTTAGAGTCTTTGATTGCAAATGCTTCATTCTTAACAAGAAAGTCAAGAGCTTGAAGTTTGCTCCTAGAGTGGACGAGGGTTTCTTGCTTAGTTATGCATCAAATGCGCACGGATATCGTGTTTTCAACCATACCGTCGGTCTTGTTGAAATAGCGATAGATGTGACATTTGATGAATCTAATGGCTCGCAAGGGCATATTTCTAGTGATATTGCAGGAAATGAAAAATCACCTTATGAGGCCATAAAGAAGCTTGCAATAGGTGAAATGTGGCCACAAGAGAAGAACGATGACGAAGGAACTTTTTGGATGACAAATGAGGTCATTGATATGGGCGCAAGGGTGGTGGGTGATAAATCCTCCACCCAAGCAAACACATCAACCTCAAGTCATCCAATCCTTGAGGAAGTTCATCAATCACAAGAGTTGCCAGCAATTGTGGAAGATGAGCCTGAAGTAGTCGTTAGTGAAGTTCCTCTTGATCAAGAGGATGATGATGGGCAAATTCTGTGACGGAACCTCCCAAGTAATCAGGCCCACCTACAGTTGTCCTTGTCTAACAGACATCAGACACCCTGTAGATGTTCCTAAGTTACTTGACAAGCTCGGTATCTTTCCTTACCTCACCAGGAACGTTTCACCCGTCTTGCAGACATTACAGACCATCGGAGATAAAGAAATGCGGAAGCGATTTACATAAACTTACATTTATTTCCAAAGTAAGCTCAAGTTAAGTTATTACAGACCAGTTCTAAAAACGAGTGCATAAAAGTAATAATTATACAAACCAGGGAGACACAAACCTCTCCCGAAGGATTAAAAACAAAAGATCTTAAGTGGAGGACTGAGTCCTCCCGCACTTCATTCCTGTTTCTCTTCGTTGGGAACCACCTTAGCACAGAAGCAGCAAAAATCTGCTACTTCCCCACCTAAAAACAACAAAGGGATAAACCCTGAGTATGGAATTACTCAGCAAGTCTTACCCGACTAAGGAAAAGACTCTCAAGGGTATGCTGGATATATGGGAGTCAAGGTAAGGCTTCTCAATAGTCAAAGACTCTGTTTCGCAGAAATGCTTACTAAAGTGGATCCTTAAAAATCCAATTTTATTTGTCAAGTTAGGTAAAATTACCTGCACTAGAGTTCTTTCTACCCTAGTTCAATCACTGGTCCTGCACTAGCCAATTTCTTTAACAAAATCCCATCATCTTTAGTGGAATGCTACGTGTAAGTCAGTGGCCAAGTCTCCATAACCGCGGAGGTACGGCGATCCGAATCGATTATACTCAGCTGAGGATCTCCAATCACACGACATATGTAGCACTTAACCCTTGCATATGTCAACCCGCCACCAGGGTTCTTAAGACCGGATCAGGTTCACGCAAACCGAGAGCACAGATACACCACCGTCCAGCCTCTTGCCACGGAGGGTACACGCTACTCTCGCCACCGCTCCACTCCCATTTCGTGTTATCTTATTCCGGCCTTAGTCTACCCGAGGCAAGGCTTACCCATGACGAGGCATGTGACCAGTTAAAGGGTCCTCGGTCAGCAGGCCTACATCGACAAGGTCCTTAATCGACTCAGACGGAGACACTACACCGAGACTCTCTTCTCGTGCAAGTCACCCGCCCGGTCTCAGCTTAATCATTTCAACCCAAAAACTTGGTACCTGACAGAGGTACATCTTTTCTGATGTTGGACCCATCAAGGCCTTGATGGATCCACCATCAAATTTTGTTTTTTTGAAAACATCCCTCCCACTTTGCCAAACATCTTTTGTAAAACAAATCCTTTTGTTTTTCTAAAGCAATACTAAGCAAAGTAAAACCTTTTTGTAAAAACAGGATTTCAAGGAGGATAATCAAAATCAAGGAAGGTAATGCAGGAATGGTTTAATCAATCAACTCCTATCACCTAATGCAGCAAGCAAGTGAGAAAGATTTAAAAACATCAAGGTAGGTGGCAAATGCACCGGGGCTTGCCTTTGTTATCAGATGTGTCTGGCTCGGATCCACAGATATCAAAATAAAAGCAGTTGTCTGCCTGGGGATCAGAGGTGGGTGGTATCCCTTCTTCAAAAACTTCTTCTTCTTCTTCTTGCTCTAATATAATCATATACATGTATAAGAATGGATGTCATGGAATGCTCATGAGGATGCAAAGGTAACATAAACTTATTATTTATGTCTTGAATACAACTTTCCTTCACGGTACTCCGAGAACCTAGGGTTTCCGGAGTCAGTAAAGGAGTTCATGGAGCAGGGGGGGTGGTTTTGGGTTTAGTGATCAAACAAGGTCCAAATCAACCCAAATTCTACCCAAGGCTTCTAAATATTGGTTTAAGTGCCCATAAAAAGTTTGGGCATTTTTGGACTTACCAATTATTTTCTAAAAATCCAGAATCAATAGTTTAGGCTATTTTAAATATCCTAAAATTCCCTATTTAATCCAAAAATCATAAAACTATTTTTATTAAATACTATGGAAAATAACAAATCTAGGAAAATTGGTTTCACAATTTTATCATTTTTCTACAATTTTCTAAAATTGTTTTGGCTCTGGAGTAAAAAGAAAAGAAGAAAGGAATGAATAGTGCTGGGCCAGAAGTAGCCCATACGGCCCAGCCAACAGAGAAAACGGGAGTGCGCCCGCGCCCGCGGGGCAGACTTGCGCGGAGGTCCTCGGGGTTTTGGGCTAATGGGAGTTGGGTTCGGTCACTATTTGAACCAGTCACTGACAGATTACAGGGAGGCCCCTGCAGTTCTAATTCTTTGCAGAGGGAAGTCCCCGACGGCGGTGAGCGCGGTTGCGCTCCGGTGAGCCACTGTACCGGCCAAACGGGGCGACGATAAGACCCTCCGAGCAACAGACATGAAATCGGGGCTACCAAAATCGTTTCCCCCAACCTAATTGCGTCTAAGACCAACTAAGGAGCTCTGGCCACGGTGACCGAGAGCACGGCGGCTTGGGGATCGTGTTCTCGGCGATCCTAGGCGGTTTGGTTCAATTAAAATGGTCGGGGAGCATCACCAACATGTAAGGATGCTAGAACAGGGATGAGAAGAGGATGAGCGGACCTGGAGAAGGCTGGCCGCGGTGAGCTCGATTCACAGCGGCGGAGAACCGATTTGGGGGCAATTAGAAATTCGGGCGAGCGGTGGGACGATTGAGTGTGGGAACGGGTGCTAGAGCTTCACAAGTTCATGGCGCAACTAGCCCTACCCACAATTTATAGGCTCCGGGGCGGTGGCTCGTGAATTTTGGGTGGTGATGTGCGGCGGTCAGAGGTAGAAGAAAGCACTAGTGCGTGTGGCTGCGTGTCCTCGGTCGTGGCAGGCTCACCGGCGGCGATGGGACGGCGTTAAGGAGTCACGACGACGAGGTGGAAAGGTAGAGCCACGCGGCGGGCAACGGCGAAGACTTGACGACGGTGAGAGCTTTATCCACGGCGAGGAGCAAGGGAAGGAGTACAACGGTTGGTCGGGGTGGCCTCCAGCTCACCGGCGACGACGATCTTTTGACCCCGCGACGTTATCCCCTTACCCGGGCATGAATCTTGACGCCGGTCGGCACGGATCACGACGGAGGTCATCGGCGGTGAGCCGAGCTGTCAATCTGATCCCCACAGGTCTACTGTACCATGGGAGATTACATTCAGCCAGCCTGACAGGGGAGTTTGCAGAGCCCATAAGTTTTAATTTTGTATAGCAACTTTGTTATCGATCTGTACCAAAGTTGGAGAGTTATGAACCAGCTACAATTTAACTATAGGACTTGATCACATTTGAGCACTGGATCATACTTGGATTTGAGCTCAAAGTTCACCTCATAACACTGCAATTCTGAAATTCAGCTTCAACAGTCTGACAGCCAGTTTTGGACTGGGTTTTTCTGCAAATTTCTCATAACAGATATGCTTGCACCCTTTAGCAAAGTTGTTCTCCTATAATTGGGCTACAATTTTGATGTGGTGACCTAGGGCAAAAACCCTATGCTTTGAAAGTTACAAAGCCCCAAAGTTGGGCCAAAACTTTGAAATTTCAGACTTAGTTTAGAACTCAATAGGGTCCATTTTGCAAATAAGTCCAAAACCAAGGGTTTTGCTTGTAAATCTCCTCAAATGTGGACCAAATGACTTTATGGTTTAAAACATGCTAGTTTTTACACTTTAGTCCAATTGTGCATCAACTTTGCACATAGGTCCCTAGGGTTTGGACTTTGGGTTTTCCAGGGTTCTATTTGAGATCTTTGATACCCCAGGGGTATAAATGTGACTCAACTTTGTTTTTGGGGACATTTTATGACTTTTCTCACAAGCCCTAAGGTTTTTCTCAACTTGGGTTAAGTTTTACCCCTTTAACCACTATTTAGGGTTAAGTCCTTAAACCAGGGTCCTATTTGTAAAACTTCAAAACAATACAACTTGTTTGAAATTTTTGCCTAGTGAATGCACTCTAGGTGTGTCAAACATATGAAATGCCCATGCTCATGATGCCATGCTCAAGTTTTAGTTATAGTAACACCAGGGGTGTTACAAATTCAAAGACAACCATTAGTGCCTCATCCTCGAGTTCACCATACCATCCAAAGAGATCATCCAGTGGATAACATTCTTGGCAGCATCAAGAGAGGGGTAACAACTAGATCCCGTTTAGCAAATTTTTGTGAATTTTACTCGTTTGTTTCCTCTCTTGAGCCACTTAAGGTTGAAGAAGCACTAGGTGATCTGGATTGGATAATTGCAATACAAGAGGAGCTAAATAACTTTACTCGGAATGAAGTCTAGTCCTTAGTGGAAAGACCTAAGCAAAATGTGATTGAAACCAAGTGGGTCTTCCGAAATAAGCAAGATGAACATGGTGTCGTTACAAGGAACAAAGCACGGTTGGTTGCTCAAGGTTTCACTCAAGTGGAGGGACTTGATTTTGGGGAAACCTATGCGCCAGTAGCAAGGTTAGAATCAATAAGAATATTAATTGCCTATGCTACTAATCATGATTTCAAGTTGTATCAAATGGACATCAAGAGCGCATTTCTAAATGGGCCACTACAAGAGCTAGTCTATGTGGAGCAACCGCCGGGATTTGAAGATCCAAGAAAGGCAAACCATGTTTTTCTCCTTCACAAAGCGCTCTACGGGCTTAAACAAGCCCCTAGAGCTTGGTATGAATGCCTTAAAGATTTCTTACTTAAAAATTGTTTTGAAATAGGAAAAGGTGACTCTACTTTATTTACTCGCAAATTCGATAATGAATTACTTGTGTGCCAAATATATGTTGATGACATTATATTTGGTAGTACTAATGAGAAATTTTGTGACGAATTTAGTAAGGTGATGACGAACAGGTTTGAGATGTCTATGATGGGTGAGCTCAAGTTCTTTTTGGGATTTCAAGTCAAGCAATTAAGGGAAGGAAGTTTCTTGTGTCAAACCAAATACACTCAAGATATGTTGAAGAAGTTTGGTATGGCAAAGGCAAAGCCCATCAAGACCCCTATGGCATCAAATGGGCATCTCGACCTAAATGAAGAAGGTAAACCGGTAGATCAAAAGCTCTATAGATCAATGATAGGTTCACTACTTTATTTGTGTGCATCTAGGCCCGATATAATGTTAAGTGTGTGCATGTGTGCTCGTTTTCAAGCAAATCCAAAAGCATGTCATCTTGTAGCCGTTAAGATAATATTAAGATACTTAGTCCACACCCAAAACCTAGGATTATGGTACCCTAAAGGCTCCTTTTTTGATTTACTTGGCTATTCTGACTCAGATTATGCCGGTTGCAAAGTAGATCGGAAAAGCACTACTGGCACTTGTCAATTCCTTGGGCGGTCCTTAGTGTCATGGAGTTCCAAGGAACAAAATTGTGTTGCACTTTCTACTGTAGAAGCTGAGTACATAGCAGCTGGTGCATGTTGTGCACAGTTGTTATGGATGAAGCAAACCCTAAGCGATTTTGGTTGTGAGTTTAACAAAATTCCACTGGTGTGTGACAATGAGAGTGCCATTAAACTTGCAAATAATCCTGTGCAGCACTCTAGAACTAAATATATTGATATTAGACATCATTTTTTGAGAGACCATGAAGCCAAAGGAGATATCGAAGTATTCCATGTGTGCACCGAAAATCAACTAGCCGATATCTTCACTAAACCTCTCGATGAGACTAGGTTTTGCTTTCTAAGGAGTGAACTAAATATCTTGGATTCTCGAAACGTGTCTTAATAAATAATACTCAAATCATTATTGATTTGCATGAATTTTTGTGACACAAAATTACATTTAGAATCTTACTTTTATTGTCTAAAAATGTTTAAAATGGTCAATACATAAACTTTGCTTGTGTACTTAGCCATATTTGGCTCTTACTGAAACTTGGTTGAGTAAACCGGCTCAGCCATCCACTCAATCGGTTTCGCTCTGGTGAAAACCGGTTGAACCGGTCCAAAAACCGGCTGAACCACTTTTCTGGGTACTCGGCGACTGTGCTGTCAGTCTGTTAACAGTCTGCGCGTCGGTCCGTTTTTTCTGCTGACATTTTCTGGGCGCGCTGCAGCAAAACCGGTTGAGCCGGTTTCCAGACCAGCTGAACCGGTTTTGGACAGTCTGCTCTGCCACCACCGCCCCCTTTTTCCTCTCCTTTCCTCTTTACTCTTTCTCTCTCTCCTTAGTTCTTCTCACAGTCGATGCCTTTTCCTCTCGGGTTCTCTCTCTCCCTCATCTCAAATCCCTCCAAAATACACTCAAATCGCTCCAAAATCTTGGGAGAAAAGTTGTGGAATTGCTCCCCCTCAAGCTCCTCCACATCTTCTCCTCATCCTTTCGGGATTTGTGTGGAAGATTTCTCAGATCGAGGTAATTTTATCTTTTCCCCATTTTTGACTCGATCTATGTATTTCATGAATCTCTTGAGATTATCTTCAAGGAGGAGTTAGGTTTAGGTGTTTGATTCATTCTTAAATTGTCCTCATTGTCGTGAACATAGGTTTTGAAGATGAATCAGTGGGTATTGCTCATAGTAGTTGGACCGTTCACATGAACGGTTGAAATACATGCCCAATATTACACTTGACTCTCCTCAAATATGTTCTTTAATTCCTTGAACATCAATACCTCTCTCACCTTGTGTATCTTGTTTGGTCTCAAGAATGGCTCGACGTCGGAATCCGTCTATCATTGAATCTGACTCGGATGATAGTTCCCCTGAGATTCATGAGGAGGTGCCCTCAAGGTCCAGATCCAAGCGTGGCAGAGGATCTGGAAATGTCATGATGGGTGGTGAGGCCTCTGGGTCTCAGGGAAGTCACGGGCATACAGCTAGAACCCCTTCTAGTCACTCTCGTCCTGTGACAAATCCGCAAGCATGGGAGCCTTCTAGTGATGATGAAGGCGGAAAAGATGATGATATAGATCTTCCTTCCGATGATGCTCGCATTGTTCGTGGGTCAGTTCTTCACAAGGCTCAAGCCAGGAGATCCCCAAATGAAGAAATCATAGACTTCAGTGCCAACGGAGGGTCAGCTCTTCTTCATGATGTGTGTTTTCAAAATCCAGCCCTCCGAGTGAGAGACATCCGAATTGAAGGTAATCGTTTTTGGATTCTACTGCATGTAGATTTCTATAATACAGTTATTCTTCCCAAGAAGCATCAACCCATTTTGCATCAACGTTATGTCAGCTGGAGTGGCTGTGAAGGCATTGGCGATAGAGAGATGTCGTTAGTTCTGAGGGCCTGTGAACAGAAAAATATGAAGAATATCATGACCTTCCACTTCGATAGGAACGATGAAATAATTGCTCAATTCTACTCCACCATATGGATCAAAAAAATGCAGATGAGGAAAGTCATTACAACTTTAATTACATGAATTTTTATATTAAAGGAAGTTGGTACAAGGTTAGCTATAGGAGATTTACACATATATTGGGATTTTCTCTGATAATGACATAGCTGGAGACAAGGTCAAAATTCATGATTTTCGCCCTCCCACCAGAGCTGAGTGTAACGCCCTGAATTTGGGGGTAGAATTTTTTTTTCTTCTTTTTACTTACCAAATTCAGGCGTTACTCTCTTTTCTCTTCCCATTTCGCTCCTTCTTCCCAATTTCAAAGCAGTATAGCGACTGGCGTCCATATCGTGTGTAAACAAAACCTAAGTTGACATGGGTGTTGCATCATGCCGAAGCATATTTCTTTTGTCTGATGTCGTGTTTAGTCGCGTGTGTTGCTTAGTCTCGTTTTGGATTTTGCTTCGCGAATTGAATTCCGATCTGTGGTTGTGCGTGCCATGGGGTTTTGACCCGCGGTGCGGCCTAGCCCAACCCAGCCTGACTCGGCCTGGCCTAGCTCGGCCCGCGCGCCCCTGGCGCCCTGCCCCTCCCTATGCCACGCCCCCCTCCCTTGGTCTCTTTCCCTCATTCAATTTTCACGCGCAGCAACCTCCTCTCCTCCACCTCTCTCTCTCCCCGTGGTGCCCTAAGTTTTGGAGACGGTGATCGCCGGATCTGGACCCCGAGGTGAGCTCCCCCTCCCCTTTCTTCCTCCATGCGCGCCCCCTGTAGCCCCATCACGTGCCCCCCTACGGCCCCGTCACGCGCCCCCTGCGGCCCCGTCGCGCGGCCCAGCACCCGCTCCCCACCGGTGGCCCCCTCGCCGCGACCCACGCCCGCTCCCCGCCGGTGACCCCCCTCGTCGCGGCCCCGCGCCCGCGCCCCCCCGGCGGATCGCCTGCGCCCGGTGGCCCCGCTCGCCAGCGGCCCCGTGCTCGGCGGCTCGCCTGCGCCCGGTGGCCTTGCGCCCCGCGGCCCCCCGCTCGCCCGCGGCCCCGCGCCCCGCGCACCAGCACGCCCCGCGACCCCGCGCTCGTGTGCCCCGGCACGCGTAGCGTGTTCGCGCGTGCGTGATTGTGTGCGTGACGTTTAATTTTCAGTTTAATCCATTTTTAATTCTAGTTTAGTCGATGTGCTGTGTAGCGCGCTTCGTCACGCGACGATTCATTTTAAATTCATCTTTATTATGAGCTGTGTCGCGCGCTTCGTCGCACGACGTTTCATTTTAAATTCAATTCAGATGATGTATGTCGTCGTGCGTTTCGTCGCGCGACGCTTAACGTTTATTTATAATTAATGCAAGAGTCTCGTTGCGCGCCCCATCGCGCGACGAATCGTTTATTTCTTAATTCAATTTAAGTGTTGTGTCGCGCGTCTCGCCGCGCGACAATCCTCTAATTTACCTTTATTTGCTTATAATAATTAAACATGGAACATGACTTTACCTCATGCTTAACACGATGGCTAAATTAATATCATTCTGTTTAGGCGAGTATTTTAATTTATAATCGTGTGACGTGGTCGCTCTTCGACCGTAGCCTCGACCGTTACTTTCTCTTTCTCGCTTAGTCGTAGGTGTGAACCCTGCGTCGAACGTCTGTTTATTTATTGCATTCTATTGTTTGGTGTACTATTTTTGTATTAAAACTTCTGGAATGTATGTTTGAAACTCGTATAGATAACGGTCAGTTGGCGGAGTCCGAAGGAGTTGCAGGTGAAGACCCTGAGCAGCAGCTGGTTGGTGAAGGCAAGTGTCCCTTGACCCATCTATGTCCTACTCATTCTTATAATTCATTCCCTGCATTTACACAGTTTATACCTAAGGATTGACTAGCTTTTGTTTATCTTGTCCTTGTTTACCTATTCTGGTTGGGTTATTATGGTTTAGCTTTATGCTAGTGCTTCACATTAATCAATGAACATGATGAGATTATCTATGATACGTTGTTTTCCCTTTTGATTATGATGATGGTACTTATGGCCCTTAAGGGGACTCGAGCTGTTTCTCGAGTGCCTCTCCGTAAGGACCTGTTCGTTGGATGACCGTCCGGGAAAACAGTGCAACCATGAGGGTGGAATGGGTCGCCCTTAGCTGAATAATTAGAGGAACTGAAGTGTAGTTCGCTTCGTCGTCATGCCGTCAATGGGGCTCGGTGTATGCGGCTCGCTCTGCCAAGGTTGGTTTGCCCCTTGGGGAGGAGTGTGGTACATTTAGGAAACCTAACGGGCGGCTACAGCCTCAGGGAATCTTTGTAAAGGCTATGTAGTGAAACCCTGCCTATTCACCTTGGTAGTGTTTAAGGGTTTGATAGGTCCGAGGCAAGAGGGAATCACGGCTTATGGGTAAAGTGTGCAACCTCTGCAGAGTGTTATGAAACTGATATATCAGTCGTGCTCGCGGTTATGAGCGGCCAAGGAAGCTCCATTGATTAGAGATACTTGATCAGAGATGTATGTGTTGGGGGCCTTCGTCCTCCGAAGGTCCTCAAAAATATGATTTGACAATGTTTTCCAAGTGGATTATGTGAACAGGTATCTTCGGACTCAGAATTATGAACATGAAGTACGGTCAGGACGAAGCCTGAACCAGACGAAGGGGGATTAAAATGGAGGACGGGCTGATTACCAAGTTCCACGAAGGATGGTGCACAGCCGAAGCTGTGCGCAGGGAAGCTTCGGCGCGATGGCAGAGAAAGGGAACCGACTTAAAGACGAAAAGACTACTTGGGCCTTGACAGATTTCCATAAGTCATTGGCAAATGTAATGGTCATGAATGTAATTTTACGTGGGCTGCGTCCCGCGTCTATAAATAGGTGAACAGTACTCCCGTACTGTTCACGCTGACTTGGTATTTACTTTTGCGTCACGCTTGTACTTTTTATCTTCTCTCAGGACCGAAGGTACATTTGTAATTTGAAATCATTTCTATTTTTCCATGTTAATAAAATAGAAATGATTCTATGATGTTGTCTATATTATATCTCATGCTTTATATGGATCCTTCGTCATTACTTGATATAGTTACGAAGGTATGTCTTTTGTGACCTTCGTCCGAAATTCATTATTTCCCGATGGGGCATAATGTTTCGAAGGACGAAGGACTTTAACACTTAACACTTTTTATGTTGCCTTGTTCTTAACTCTTAGCATTTGAGAACAAGTCTCCAACATTGGCGCCCACCTCCGGTGAACTCACTTCCACTTCGAGTTTTTTGAACACCTTCGGAAGCTATAGACCTTCGCTATGGCGCCGAAGAAAGCTTCAGCGACTGGGGCTGCAGCACTGCAACCGCTGGACCCCAACCAGGAGACCGTCTCTCTTCGGGAGGCCCGAAGCCAGAAGAGGAAGGCCGTCAGCCCGACGCTTCAGGAGGATGAACTAGACCAAGAGATCAGGGATATGGAGATGCTTCATCAACAGGTGCAGAGGAAAAAGGAAAAGATGGCCAGGCTAGCTGAGCTGCAAAGGCAGATAGACGAAGCTTCTGAAGAAGTTCGTCATCTTACCCATGATGAGCAGAACCGAAGGCCTCAACAAAAAGACCTTCATCAGGAGGGCTTCTTCAACGAAGATGACTGGTATGACAATTTCCATCATGGAAATTTTGTTTTCGATGGTGCCTCTCCTCTGTCCGCTGAGCTGCAGGCTACACCCTGGCCTCCATCCTATAAGCCACCCCAGCTTCCCATGTTCGACGGCCACTCAGACCCGAAGCAGTTCTTGATGAGCTACGAAGCAACAGTGTCTTCGTATGGGGGCAATGCTGCAGTCATGGCAAAGTCTTTCGTTATGGCCGTCAGGAGTGTTGCTCAGACCTGGTATTCCTCCCTTCGACCAGGAACGATCACCTCATGGCAGAAGCTGAAGGATATGTTGTTAACCAGCTTTCAAGGATTTCAGACGAAGCCGGTCACCGCTCAAGCCTTGTTCCAGTGCACTCAGGATCATGAAGAATACCTTCAGGCGTATGTCAGAAGGTTCTTGCGTTTGAGGGCGCAGGCACCAACGGTGCCCAATGAAATTGTCATCGAAGCCATGATCAAGGGGCTTCGTCCTGGACCTGCAGCTCAATACTTTGCTAGGAAGCCTCCTCAGACTCTGGAGAAGCTGCTCCAAAAGATGGACGAGTACATTCGTGCCGATAATGACTTTCGCCAAAGAAGGGAGGAGGCCTTCAGATTTTCTGAGATGACCAGGGGCTTCGGAGGAAGATTCTATCCGAGGCATGTCAGGTCCATCCACAACTCCACTCAAAATGATGATAAGGGGAGTCAGCAGAACAGGCCGCAGTGCTCCTCACAGGCTTCGGGGCAACAGCAAACTTTCTTCCGGCCACCGGCTCCAAGAGGCAGAGGCGCCAGGGGCTTCGGCGGAAGATTTGGAGATCAACCAAGGAGGATATTTTGCTTATTCTGTGGTGAAAACAAGGGCCATACCACCAGGATGTGCCATGTCACCATCCAGAAACAAAAAGAGCTAGCAGAAGCTGCAGCGCAACAGGGCCAGCCGAAGCAGGTCATGCATACTGCTTCGTACCATCAGCCTTACATCCCGGAGTACGTGGGCAACCACCCTGCAGTTTCCGTAGCTTCGGCGAGTCAACCTCAAGCTTCATGGCAACAGCCCCCGCCTCCACCTCCGCTGCAACAAGGCCAACAGCCAGAAGGGAGCCAATATGTTCCGCACCAAAGGGATCTCAGAGAGCAATCTGAAGCTCGCACAGTCAATAGTACTGTGCCAGAGTCGAAGCACATTTATTGACAAATATCCTACTTTGATAGCAGTCTTTTCCGTTTAAGTTCTATTTTCTGTGTAATAAAGAACATTTCAGTTTTCATATAATAGTTTCGTGGTTGGTTATCAGGAAAACCTATCTTCTCTACAGGCTTAAGTTGCTGAAGCTTAAAAAATTGCGGTAACAAGGAGGACCTTCGGATTATTAAAAATCCTTCAACGCAACAAAAAGTCGTTCTAAGGAACGCAGAGTAAGTTGCCGAAGTTACAAAAAGCCGTTCCAAAGGGAGCGCAGTGTAAGTTTTTTGCTCCAAAGACGTTCCTAAGGGAATGCAGAGCTTATACCGCCTAAAGTAAAAGGCGAAGAAGCTCCAAAGACGTTCCTAAGGGAATGCAGAGCTTATACCGTCAAAGTAAAAGGCGAAGCAGCTCCAAAGACGTTCCTAAGGGAATGCAGAGCTTACAAAGATATTTTGTGCGTATCTTCGGAATAAACGTCATTTGCATAACATAACATCATCACATCATTTTGCATAGCATAAGCATCATACATCATGTTGCATATGGCAAAAGAAGGGGACACAGTATCAACCTTCGAAAGGACGCTTTGAGAAAGTGCAAATTGTGTAAAATCACGAGGGAACACAATGATAATCTTCGGAATACAGCTTCGGAAAATGTTTTTACGAAGCAGGGATGAGCTTCATCAGAGTAATATCGAAATTGTACAGCTTCGGAGAATGTTTTCACGAAGCATGGATGTGATTCATCAGAATAGTTTTAACGGAGAATGTCTTCTTCACGAAGCATGAAAAGAAGGGAAGGTGTTTTTTCGCCGAAGGCTCAAAAGTGGTATGTATGTAGAATTTCATGCATCGTAAAGAATTGGATAATGAAAAGAGACTTGTATATTACATTCAAATGTACAAAATATTACATAGATCACACTTCAAATGTTTTTTCTAAATAACACCTAGTCTTCTCTTAATACTACTTCGGCAGCCTCATTTAGAAGTTGTTCAACAACTTTATCCATGATAGCTTCGGCCATTTGTTTAATTTCGTCATCCCCTTTTGTGTGAATATCACCAGACGATCCAGCAGGTTCTGAGGGAAGAGAATATTTTTGCATTACTGTTACAAACCACGAGCAAAGTTTGAAATAAAAATTACAACACAATAAGAACGACTAATTAATACCTATTTGCCCTTCGGCAACTTCTGTCACTTTCCTAGCATCATGGATGCCTTTTTCACTCCTTTGAATGATCTCTTGCGCCATTTCTCGGCCGCCGTTGTCCCAGACATCAGTAAAGAATTTGCCGCCAACCATGCTGGCTTCGGCCGAGGGGTCTTTGATGTATTCGGAGGATAAGGCAGCTTCGGACTGAGCTAAATATTTTACATGTTCACAACCTTTCTTCTCCAAGACAGAAGCAACTCCCCTGGCGCCCGAAAAAGCGCAGATGTCACCGCGGCTACTCAGGATTTCCTCGAAGGCCTCTGCTTCGTGACTGATCCATTCTATTGGACCTTCGGGATTGCCTTTTGAGAAATTCTCTTCACTGGAAAATGCGCCCACGCTGGCGAAGCTGGTTTTAATTTTCTTTACGCATTCCATGGATTTTTCAAAGCATTTTTTCTTAGAAGACCGAAGCTCTTCCACGGTTGCTTCCAAATGATCAGCCCATTGGTCGCTGCATTCCCGTCTTGTTTCTTCAAGTATGCGTTCTTCTTTCGCCCGGGCCAATTGCTTCTGAAGATCTTTAATTTCGCGTTTCTGAGCTTCGGCCTGAATTGTTGCAGCAGCTTCGTCCTTTTTTATCTTGTCTACTAATGTAACCAGAATTTTGTCTTTTTCTAGAGCTTCGTTTCTCAGTTTAATAACTTCTGATCGTAAATTGTTGAACGCAATTTCATAACTCTCATCTTCGGCACTCTTTTGTGCTCTTAATGCGTTGCTCAGGATTAAACCCTATGCAAAAAAGAATCCATATAAGAATAAAGGAATGAATCACGTATTGTGAAATTTTTTCAAAAAGTCTAATTCCCATACCTTCAGGCTATTATATGCAAGACTATCCGCGAGATCTTCCTTCGTCATAGCGCATAGTCCAGCTTCAAGTTTTGGAAACCCCATACTCCTAGCAATCTCCCGGCAGACAGATAATTCTTTGTTGTCAGGGAGGCAGTATAGGAAGTCATCTTTGTTTGTCCCATTGAACACCACTGCTCCCTTCGGATATTTTAACTCTCTGGCATAGTGATTGGCTTCATAAATCTCTTCTTCAGATAATTTCTTCCCCGAAGCATGTCGCACGATGTAATCACATGTGTCGGAAGGGGCTTCGGGGGCGGCAGTGTCAATTTCTTCAACTAAATTTGGTTCTGATATTTTTGTTTCCAAAGATTGTTCTTTGGTGGGCTCTGAAGGCCCAGCTTCAGCTTCAGGTTGTAGCTTCGAAGCTTCAGCAACTGCAGCTTCGGTAGGCACTTCAGCAACTTCAAAAGTTTTCTTTGGAGTTGTGCTTGAAGACTTAATTGTCTCCAGAACATCTAGCACGTTCACCATTCTTTTTCTTTTCGGGGTCACTGACGGGCCCTTTTGATTTTTTATTGTTTCGACATTTGCTGAAGGACTTAAGATTTTCGATATCTTTGGCTCTTCAACCTTCGGTTTCTCTGCTTTTTCTGCTGAAGGCCCTTCAGTCTTTTCTTCCATCTTCGGCACTGGAGCTGGTTCTGTAGCTTCAGAGGCCAAAGAGACTTCACCAATAAATTCTGGCACTGTGGCCGGCTCAATAAAACGCGCTCGGTGGGTGAGCACCTTTATCTTTTTCCTTTGCGGCGCTGGCTCGCTAGTGGCGCTCGTGGTAGCTTCTGTCGCAGGAGAAGTATTTTTTCTTTTGCGACCCAATACCGGATAGTGATAGTCAGGGTAGATAAACCCGACTGCGTCAAATACCCGGTTGAGCCTTTTCTTCTTTCGGCCTCCGAAGGCTGCTGATAACGCAGTGTTCTCGGCCTTCGAATATGCCCCAAGTAGTTCGTCACTTAATGTTTCAATGCTTTTCAACCAGTCGTCATCAGGTTCAACAAACTTATCCCCGTATTTGAATGTGTATTTCAGTCTGACTAGTCCGCCTTCGTCGGACTCTTTGATGGTCTCCTTCGGCATTTCCCACTTTCCTGCAAGTGGCCACACCCTGAAGGCAATATGCTCTTGGACCAAGTCCCTTGTCCCAATGAAAGAGCAGACTATGCCGAAGGCTCTTTGGCATTCCTCGGCCGCTTCATTCATTTCAACCTTCGGCCTTCGAAGTCCGAAGCGTTGCCAGATGGGGCGCATAATAATACTCTTGACATTTTCTTGCGCTGTTAAGTCATTCTTTACATAGAACCATTCAGTCATCCAGGCTCCGGGCCACCTCTTCCGAAAGGTTGGCACAGGGCGGCTTGACCCGGAGCGGGCACCGAAGCTGTAACACCCAAAGTTGTGATATTGTTCTTTCCCCCAGGGCTTCGTCTCGTATAACAATTCATGAATGTTGCAAAAGCTTTTAGCATCTGGTTCTAAACCTTGGCTTCTCGCAGCCCAGACAAACATCCCCATTCTTATGATAGCTTCGGGAGTAATTTGATGAAGGTAGACTTGAAATGTCTTCAGGACTTCAACAACAAAGTTGCTTAGGGGGAATCGAAGCCCAGCCTTGAGAAAGCTTCGGAAGATTACGACTTCATCTTCTTCGGGGGTGGGAGAAGTCTTTTCTCCAGCATCAACCCTCACAATAGATATATCTCGGAAATACCTCCCCCTCATATTATCAATATGATTCTGCTTAATAGTGGTTTTCCCGAAAACCGTGTGACTTGGCCGCCATGGTCGATCTTCGGACTCTTCCCCGCCACTTTCTACATCGAAACTGTCGCTGTCACCAGTATCTTCGGACAAACCTTCAAGAATCTCTTTGGTGATTTTCTCCGTATTGGTTTCCGCCATCGCTATAAGGAACCCCAAGTTCTTCTCTTCGTCGAGACTCAGCTTCGTCTCAGCAGGGATCTTCTTACCTTCAGACATCTTCAGAAACGCTAAAAAACTGTTTTCAAGGCCGAAGCTTCAAAATCAAAAGATCAGCAAATCTTAGTGCACAAGAGCTAAAAATTTAGTGGGCCGAAGCAAATGGCAAGTGTGCGTACCAAATAAGTTTGCGGTATGATCTTATTTATACCCCCAGGGCGTTGAAAATTGAAAGACCCCGCTTGTCAGTGAATGTTGCTATTCTAGCAAAGGGAAGGTGTTTTTTCGGACCTTCGGCTCAAGGCCTTCGTCCATATCGCAATCTGAATTTATCATTAACAAATTAATATTGCGAGGGGCTACTGTTGGGGGCCTTCGTCCTCCGAAGGTCCTCAAAAACATGATTTGACAATGTTTTCCAAGTGGATTATGTGAACAGGTATCTTCGGACTCAGAATTATGAACATGAAGTACGGTCAGGACGAAGCCTGAACCAGACGAAGGGGGATTAAAATGGAGGACGGGCTGATTACCAAGTTCCACGAAGGATGGTGCACAGCCGAAGCTGTGCGCAGGGAAGCTTCGGCGCGATGGCAGAGAAAGGGAACCGACTTAAAGACGAAAAGACTACTTGGGCCTTGACAGATTTCCATAAGTCATTGGCAAATGTAATGGTCATGAATGTAATTTTACGTGGGCTGCGTCCCGCGTCTATAAATAGGTGAACAGTACTCCCGTACTGTTCACGCTGACTTGGCATTTACTTTTGCGTCACGCTTGTACTTTTTATCTTCTCTCAGGACCGAAGGTACATTTGTAATTTGAAATCATTTCTATTTTTCCATGTTAATAAAATAGAAATGATTCTATGATGTTGTCTATATTATATCTCATGCTTTATATGGATCCTTCGTCATTACTTGATATAGTTACGAAGGTATGTCTTTTGTGACCTTCGTCCGAAATTCATTATTTCCCGATGGGGCATAATGTTTCGAAGGACGAAGGACTTTAACACTTAACTCTTTTTATGTTGCCTTGTTCTTAACTCTTAGCATTTGAGAACAAGTCTCCAACAGTATGGTTTATAGGTGATGAGGAGGATGGTTATGATTATGCTTATGGTAATGGTAAGTGGTATTCTTTCTGTTTGGAAAGGGTACATTGGGTTAATAACTTGGGTTAATGCTAAAACCTGGCTTTCTACTAGTAATAATAACCTGACCAACTAAAAGCAACTGCTTGACTAAACTCCACATAAAGCTAGTCCACTACAGCCAAACGAGACATTTTGCTGAGTATGTTGATGTGTACTCACCCTTGCTTTACACACCAACCCCCCTAGGTTGTCCACGTTGCAACCACTACTCAGGTGAAGATGAAGCCGTGGAGGAGGACTTCGAGGAGTTTCAAGAGTACGATGAGTTCTAGGCATGGGTTAGCGGCAAACCCCTAGTCGGCTGCCTGTGTAGGCTGTGTGTATCTACGTTTCTTTTCCGCACTTTGATTATTGTTAAAGACTATGTGGATGTCTCAGACATCATGATGTAATCGACTATTATACCCTCTTTTATGTCATTATTTGAGCACTGTGTGATGATATCCAGTTATGTAACTGTTGTGTAAGTGAATTGCTGATCCTGACATGTACATGGTTCGCATTTGGTTTGCCTTCTAAAACTGGGTGTGACACTGAGGCCAAAGATCTCCATCTTTCTGAAAATGATGAGTACTAGAAGTCCACTAGTATGTATAAATACTACAGATATCTCAACTCTCTTTTCAGAATGACTCTCATTTCAAAAGGAGGAAATCAAATGAACATTCTGGGTGAAAGCACGGTACTTCTCTCTTTCATGAAACCAAATAGTAGTGAGAGATTGAATGTTTTTATATGATCTGGCAAGAAATCATTCATGCCTCTTGCTCTCCACTCAAAGGTTGTCTGCATGCCCCCTACTGAAAGGGAAATGTGCCCTTGGGCCATTTCTATAATGTTTTGGTGATTAAGTGCCCAACACGGTTGAATGAGTTCTTATGTGCTAAATGTATGAAAAGTGCAAATCAAAGTAAAAGGTACTTTCTAGACTTAGTATATTGTTTTTGTGAACTAACATTTCTTGTCTAAGTACTAGAAACAGTGCCAAAAAGAGAGGAATCGAATTCCAACAGACTTGGCTGTGAGCAGCCAAACTTTAGCCCAGACTGCCACACCGGACTGTCCGGTGCGCCAGGCAGGTCTCCGGTGAAAAGGCCGCTCTCATGAGTTGACGATGGTGTATGGCTATAATTCACCGGACTGTCCGGTGGTTCACCGGATTGTCCGGTGAGGCATCCGCGGCGAACTCGTCGCTCTCAGGAAAAGCAAGGGGGCGACGTGGCTAAAATTCATCGGACTGTCCGGTGGTGCACCGGACTGTCCGGTGAGCCAACGGTCGCCAGCGCCAACGGTCGGCCGCGAAATCTGCGGGCGACGCGTGGCAACTCCAACAGTCAGAAGGAGGCACCGGACTGTCCGGTGTGCACCGGACAGTGTCCGGTGCGCCAACAGGCCTGGAGCTGCAACGGTCGACTGTGCCTGTTTTGGAAGGAAATCGCGCACCGGACAGGCTACAGTAGTTGTCCGGTGGCACACCGGACTGTCCGGTGCGCCACTCGATAGAAGGCAGGAATTGCCTTCCAAGATTGTCTCCAACGGCTCCTAGCTGCCTTGGGGCTATAAAAGGGGCCCCTAGGCGCATGGAGGAGTCACCCAAGCATTCACTAAGCATCCTAAGACTCCAAGACTCCAACTCCATGCATTTGATTCTCTATGTTAGTGATTTGAGCTCCATTTGAGTTGCAAACTCCGTGTGTTGTGTTTCGAGCTCAAGTCGTGACTTGTGTGTGTGGTTGTGCTACGTAATTGAGTCTTGTGTGTGTTGCTCTCCTAACCTTACTCTTGTGCCTTCTCTGTGATCTTTATTGTAAGGGCGAGACGATCCAACTTGTGGAGATTCCTCGCAAACGAGAAGAAGACTATAAGGAAGAAAGTCGTGGTATTCAAGTTGATCATTGGATCACTTGAAAGGGGTTGAGTGCAACCCTCGTCCATTGGGACGCCACAACGTGGAAGTAGGCAATTGTTACTTGGCCGAACCA
This sequence comes from Zea luxurians, assembly GCA_029449295.1. Taxonomy (NCBI): domain Eukaryota; kingdom Viridiplantae; phylum Streptophyta; class Magnoliopsida; order Poales; family Poaceae; genus Zea; species Zea luxurians. The sequence continues at coordinate 234,769,344 of JAOPSE010000001.1, read as the reverse complement.
CGGGATAAAAATCGCGTGTCTCTTGTGTTGCTTTCTCTGTGATTGTTTTGTTCACAAGAACTCGCCTCAAAACTAATTAGACGCACTAACAGTTCTATAACTAAGTTTTGTGGCTATTTAGTGTTTGATTTTATAGGATCACCTATTCACCCCCCCCCCCTCTAGGTGCTCTCAATTGGTATCAGAGCCGTACTCTTCATTCAAGGGACTAACCGCCCGAAGAGATGGATCCTAAGGGAAAGGGGATGATGGTCAATGACAAGGAGAAGGAGTCCCTCTTCAATGAGCCAAGGGATGACAAGCCCACCGACTCAGGCTCAAGTCACAAGAAGAGGGACGGGAAGAAGAAGAGGCGCATCAAGAAGATCATATACTACGACAGCGATGCATCTTCCTCTTCACCAAAGGACGACGACGACTCCTCGTCAAATAAAAAGACGGTCAATCAAAACTATTACTTTGATTATTCCCGTATTCCATACAACTTAAATACCCATTTGCTTTCTATTCCTCTTGGAAAACCTCCACACTTTGATGGAGAGGATTACTCATTTTGGAGTCATAAAATGTGTATTCATCTGTTTTCTCTCCATCCTAGCATCTAGGAAATTGTGGAAAATGGGATGCATTTTGATAGTACGGATAATCATGTATTCATTAATGAACAAATTCATAAGAATGCCCAAGCTACTACTGTCTTGTTAGCTTCGCTCTGCAGGGATGAATACAATAAAGTGAGTGGCTTGGACAACGCCAAGCAAATCTGGGACACCCTCAAGATCTCACATGAGGGAAATGATGCTATAATGTTCACCAAAATGGAACTGGTGGAAGGCGAGCTAGGGAGATTTGCCATGATTAGGGGAGAAGAGCCAACACAAACCTACAACAGGCTCAAGACCCTGGTCAACAAGATTCGAAGCTATGGAAGCACGAGATGGATGGACCATGACATCGTCCGACTCATGCTCAGGTCCTTTACAGTTATTGACCCCCATCTTGTGAATCTTATCCGTGAAAATCCCAGGTACACAAAGATGATGCCCGAGGAGATACTCAGAAAATTCGTAAGTGGGTGCATGATGGTAAAGGAGGCACGATACGTGGATGACGCCTTGAACGGTCCACTACCTATCTACGAGCCGCAGCCCGTTGCTCTCAAAGCAATGAGCAGCAAGGAGGCGCTACCAAGCAAGGTGGCTCAAGTGGAGGCTGCCGGACTCAATGAAGATGAGATGGCGCTTATCATTAAGCGCTTCAAGACCGCACTTAAAGGACGCAAGGAGTACTCCAACAAGAACAAAACAAGGGGGAAGTGCTCCTGCTTCAAATGCGGTAAGACTGGTCATTTCATTGCACAATGTCCCGATAATGATAATGACCAGGGACAAGAAAAGAATGAGAAGAAGGAAAAGAAGAACTACAGGAAGGCGAAGGGTGAGCACACCTTGGAAAGGAGTGGGATTCTGACTGCTCGTCATCAGACTCCAACGACGAAGGACTTGTTGCCACGGCTTTCGACAAATCCTCACTCTTCCCCAACGAACTCCATACATGTCTTATGGCCAAGGAGAAAAAGGTATGTGTTCGGGACACACCCAAGTATACTTCATCTAGTGATGAAGAATCCTCTGATGATGAAGTAGATTACTCTAGTTTATTTAAAGGTTTAGATAGAGCTAAGGAAGAAAAAAATAATGAATTAATTGATGCTCTAAATGAAAAGGATAGATTGTTAGAAAAGCAAGAGGATATTTTATATGAGGAACATGACAAATTTGTTAATGTGCAAAAATCCCTTGTTTTAGAAATTAAAAGAAATGAAATGCTATCTTCTGAGTTATCTGCTTGCCATGAATCTATCTCTAGTTTAAAGAGTTTAAATGATGAATTAAATGCTAAGCTAGAGGAAGTTAGTAAAACAAGTTCATGTGTAGAGCATGTTAGTATTTGTAATAGATGTAAGGACTTTGATGTTGGTGCATGTGATGAACACCTAATTTCTATTACTAAATTAAATGATGAGGTGGCAAGTCTTAATGCTCAACTTAAGACTTGTAAAATTAATTTTGATAAACTAAAATTTGCTTGGGATGCGTACACTGTTGGTAGACACCCCTCAATTAAGGACGGGATTGGTTTTCGAAAGGAAACCAAGAACTTAACAAGCCAAAGGACTCCTGTTCCCAACAAGGAGAAAGGGAAGGCCCCCATGGCTAGTAGTCCTCAAAGGAACCATGCATTTATCTATGATAGAAAAGTTGCTAGTCGTTCTCATTATACTAAGAGTTATGTTCATACTGCTTATAATGATTCACATGCTATGTTTGCCTCTAGCTCTACTTTTGTTCATGGTAGAAGTAGGCCTAGGAGAAATCATGTTGTATCTCATGCTCCTAGAAAAATGTGTAATGGACCTTCTACCATTTACCATGCTTGTAGTGATTCTTTTGTTCTGTCATGTAAAAATGCAAAAGTAGTTGCTAAGAAGTTGGGATCCAAATGCAAGGGAGATAAAACTTGCATATGGGTTCCAAAAGTAATTGTGACTAACCTTGTAGGACCCAACAAGAGTTGGGTACCTAAAACCCAAGCGTAAATTGCCTTGCAGGTTTATACATCTGGGGGCTCAAGCTGGATCATCGACAGCGGATGCACAAACCATATGACGGGGGAGAAGAAGATGTTCACCTCCTACATCAAGAACAAGGATTCCTAGGATACAATTATATTTGGAGATGGGAATCAAGGCAACGTTAAAGGTTTGGGAAAGATAGCCATCACAAGCAAGCACTCCATATCGAATGTATTCCTAGTAGAGTCGCTTGGGTACAACCTTCTGTCTGTAAGTCAATTGTGTCACATGGGTTACAATTGTCTTTTTACAAACGTTGATGTATCTGTCTTTAGAAGGAGTGATGGTTCATTAGCTTTTAAGGGTGTATTAGACGACAAACTCTACTTAGTTGACTTTTCGAAAGAGGAGGTCGATCTAGATGCATGTTTAATAGCTAAGACTAGTATGGGCTGGCTGTGGCATCGCCGTCTAGCACATGTTGGGATGAAGAACCTTCATAAGCTTCTAAAGGGAGATCATGTGTTAGGACTAACCGATGTCTGTTTTGAGAAAGATAGACCTTGTGCAGCATGTTAGGCAGGAAAATAGGTGGGAAGCACTCATCACAGCAAGAATGTGATGACAACATCAAGACCACTGGAGCTTCTTCACATGGATCTTTTTGGACCCGTTGCCTACCTTAGCATCGGGGGAAGTAAGTATGGTCTTATTATTGTTGATGATTTTTCTCACTTCACTTGGGTGTTCTTTTTGCAGGATAAATCAGAAACCCAAGGGACCCTAAAGCGCTTTCTAAGGAGGGCTCAAAACGAATTTGAGCTAAAGGTGAAAAAGATAAGGAGCGACAACGGGTCTGAGTTCAAGAATCTGCAAGTTGAGGAGTATCTTGAGGAGGAAGGCGTCAAGCACGAGTTCTCCGCTCCCTACACGCCACAGCAAAATGGTGTAGTAGAGAGGAAGAACAGGACGCTAATCGACATGGCGAGAATGATGCTTGGCGAGTTCAAGACACTCGAGCGGTTTTGGTCGGAAGCTGTGAATACAGCCTGTCATGCCATAAACCGACTCTATCTGCATCGCCTTCTCAAGAAGACCTCCTACAAACTCCTTACCGGTAACAAACCCAACGTATCCTACTTTCGTGTATTTGGGAGCAAATGTTACATTCTGGTGAAGAAAGGTAGACATTCTAAATTTGCTCCCAAGGCAGTAGAAGGGTTTTTACTAGGGTATGACTCAAATACAAAGGCGTATAAAGTCTTCAACAAATCATCGAGTTTGGTTGAAGTCTCTAGCGATGTTGTATTTGATGAGACTAATGGCTCTCCAAGAGAGCAAGTTGATCTTGATGACATAGATGAAGATGATGTTCCGATGGCCGTAATCCGCACGATGGCGATTGGTGATGTGCGACCGCAGGAACAACAGGAGCAAGATCAGCCATCATCCTCCACAGTGGTGCATCCCCCAACTCAAGATGATGAACAGGTACCTCAAGAAGAAGGGCATGATCAAGGGGGAGCACAAAAAGATCAAGTGATGGAGGAAGAAGCACCACGGGTCCCTCCAACTCAAGTTTGAGCAACGATCCAACAACATCACCCCGTCGACCAAATTCTGGGTGACATCAGCAAGGGAGTAACTACTCGCTCAAGATTAGCTAACTTTTGTGAGCATTACTCGTTAGTCTCTTCTATTGAGCCTTTCAGGGTAGAAGAGGCCTTGCAGGATCCGTATTGGGTGTTGGCCATGTAGGAAGAGCTCAACAACTTCAAGAGAAATGAAGTTTGGAGCATGGTGCCATGTCCAAAGCAAAATGTTGTGGGAACCAAGTGGGTATTCCGCAACAAGTAAGACGAGCACGGGGTGGTGACAAGAAACAAGGCTCGACTTGTGGCAAAAGGTTATGCCCAAGTCGCAGGTTTGGATTTCGAGGAGACTTTTGCTCCTGTGGCTAGGCTAGAGTCTATTCGAATTTTATTAGCCTATGCCGCTCACCACTCTTTCAGGTTGTTTTAAATGGACGTAAAGAGCGCCTTCCTCAACGGGCCAATCAAGAAGGAGATGTACGTGGAACAACCCCCTAGCTTTGAGGATGACAGGTATCCCGACCACGTGTTTAAGCTCTCTAAAGCGCTCTATGGACTTAAGCAAGCCCCAAGAGCCTGGTATGAATGCCTTAGAGATTTCTTAATTGCTAATGCTTTCAAGGTTGGGAAAGCCGATCCCACTCTTTTTACAAAGACTTGTGATGGTGATCTCTTCGTGTGCCAAATTTATGTTGACGACATAATATTTTGTTCTACTAATCAAAAGTCCTGCGAGGAGTTTAGCAGGGTGATGACGCAAAAGTTCGAGATGTCGATGATGGACGAGTTGACCTACTTCCTTGGGTTCCAAGTGAAGCAACTCAAGGATGGCACCTTCATCTCCCAAACAAAGTACACACAAGATCTTCTCAAGCGGTTTGGGATGAAGGACGCCAAGCCCGCGAAGACACCTGTGGGAACCGACGGGCACGTTGACCTCAACAAAGGAGGTAAGTCCGTTGATAAAAAGGCATACCGGTCCATGATAGGTTCATTACTTTATTTATGTGCTAATAGACCGGACATTATGCTAAGTGTATGCATGTGTGCTAGATATCAATCCGACCCCAAGGAATATCACCTTGTGGCCGTTAAGCGAATTCTTAGATATTTAGTTTCTACGCCTTGCTTCGGGATCTGGTATCCAAAGGGGTCTACCTTTGACTTGATTGGATACTTAGACTCTGATTATGCCGGGTGCAAGGTTGATAGGAAGAGCACATCGGGGACGTGCCAATTTCTAGGAAGGTCCCTGGTGTACTGGAGTTCAAAGAAACAGACATCCGTTGCCCTATCCACCGCTGAGGCCGAGTATGTTGCCGCAGGACAATGTTGCGCGCAACTACTTTGGATGAGGCAAACCCTCCGGGACTTTGGCTACAATCTGAGCAAAGTTCCACTCCTATGTGACAATGAGAGTGCAATCCGCATGGCGGAAAATCCTATTGAACACAACCGCACTAAGCAGACATCCGGCATCACTTCCTGAGAGACCACCAGCAAAAGGGAGATATCGAGGTGTACCATATTAACACTGAGAACCAGCTAGCCGATATCTTCACGAAGCCTTTAGATGAGAAAAGGTTTTGTAGGTTGCGTAGTGAGCTAAATGTCTTAGATTCGCATAACTTGGATTGATCTATAACATACATGTGTTCTATGCCTTTGATCATGTTACTTTGTGCATTTCAAATCAATTATTGTTATTCATGGTGCTCAAGTTGTACAAGTGATCCCCGGACCTCACAAGTCCATATGCAAATGATGCACATATTAAGGGGGAGATGTGCTACAACTTGACCCTTTAAGACTAACCTATTTGTTTGAGTACATTTGATGTAGTCTCAAAGGTGCATTGAAAGGGAAAAATGAACTTGGATGATGAAAAGACTTCCACTGCACTCCGGTATTAGTGTACTTTCTTCCAAGTTCATACTTGCAATCTCATTGCCTTTTTTGCTCTTAATTGACATTTTTGGTGAGGCAATGGGGTTAAAGGGCCAAAAATGATCCCGTTTTGGTGCTTAATGCCAAAGGGGGAGAAATTAAGGCCAAAGCAAATGGATCAGCCAACCACTTGTGAATTTTGAAAATAATAGAGTTAGAATTTTAGATTTGTCCAAAATGCTCTTATTACAAAATTTGGTCTCTTGTGGGGGAGAATTTTGATTATGGGAAAAAGGGGGAGTTTTGGCTCTTGATCAATTTTTTCTCTTGGAATATCTCTCTATTTTCCCAAACAAGTGTGTTCGACTTAGACATAGGAAAAAGAATTTGATTTGCAAAAAACAAACCAAGTGGTGGCAAAGAGCGATCCAAATATGCCAAATTATAGTCAAAAACAATTTGGTCTTCAATTGCATTGATTTTGCACTTCTTTTGTTGCTTTTTGATGTGTTGGCATAAATCACCAAAAAGGGGAAGATTGGAAGGGAAATGTGCCCTTGGGCCATTTCTATAATGTTTTGGTGATTAAGTGCCCAACACGGTTGAATGAGTTCTTATGTGCTAATTGTTTGAAAAGTGCAAATCAAAGTAAAAGGTATGTTTCTAGACTTAGTATATTGTTTTTGTGAACTAACATTGCTTGTCTAAGTACTAGAAACAGTGCCGAAAAGAGAGGAATCAAATTGCAAAATACTTGGCTGCGAGCAGCCAAACTTCAGCTCGAACTAGCACACCGGACTGTCCGGTGGTGCACCGTGTCCGGTGCACCAGGCAGGTCTCCAGTGAAAAGGCCGCTCTCGGCAGTTGACGACGGTGTACGACTATAATTCATCGGACAGGTAATGTGGTGTTTCATTCATGTCTGCTGAGGATGAAGACGTTGAGGAAGAATTCTTTGATGATAGAGATCAGTTTGTCCCGCCTCCCCACCAGGGTGATCCGGACCCCTCATCTTCTTGTCCTCCCCCAGGATCCATCAGGTAGCACTCCTCCTCCTACTAACCCCGGGGAGGAAAACTTTGTGTTAATCTGGCATCTTGGTTCTTTGATCCTTCTCCATCTTGGTGATTTGTGGCTGTGTCTTCTCCTGTTTTTTGGTGCTGGCTGCCAAAAAGGAGGAGAAGGGTTGTCGGGTAGTTGTTGGGTTGGTAGCCCAAGGGACTGAACTACTTATTTATGTAAAGAACAATGATGGTCTATAATAACTCTGGTACATTTACATTTATCTATGCTTGTGATGATGGCCTAGGGCCATGAACTACATTATGCGATGATGATCGTTATTGTAATAGCTAGTTTTTTATGATCCTCTATGCCACAAGCTTTATCTATCATGATCTCCTATGATATGTGTTATGCCATGCCATGATGAAATTGTGTAAGTATGTCATTTGCATCATCATCTCTTATATAACATTGTTGCACCCCTCGAATAGTTGTGAGGTGTGTTGATTATTCACTCCCTCCAAATGTGTTGCATAATTGACATGTCAAGTCAATATGAAGATTACAAAACATATGCACACATCTAGGGGGAGCCACACATACACACGTATGCACAATCTCGCTAGTCATTTTTTATTTTTACTCTAGTTTGTTTTGGTATCAATCACCAAAAAGGGGGAGATTGTAAGTGCAATCAACCCTGACTGAGGGTTTTGTTGATTAAATGACAAAACAAACACAGTCTCTAACAAGTTTGCTCCTAATATGTATACAGTTATCTTAAAGACAGGAGGAGCATAGATTCTATATGTACAAAAAAGGGAAAGCATAGTGGATTAAAAATCTACATCATATGGCGTGCTTCAAGTGCTTGTGATCAACGACAGTTTAAATTTTACAATTCTTGAGTCACAGGAAACACCGTTCAATTAAGAGGGATCCACAAAATTTGAGTAAGTTATGGTGATGAGCTCAGTCTAAACCTCTTCAAAATCCTCCAAGAAAATATTTATTTGGATCATGAATGCTCTTGGAAAAACTACTTTTATTTCCCACTCAGACTTCCCCAAGGTTCTGTTTAGTTTTCTAAAAACCAGCTCAGCCAGTTTTTGAAAACCAGCTTAGCCCGTTTGAAAACCAGCTCAACCAGTTTTTGAAAACCAGCTCAGCCAGTTTGAAAATCGGATCAACCGGTTTTTGTACTGTTCGCCTTTTTCCCTGCAGTGCTAGTCTGCCAGTCTGCTGTGTCAGCAAAGCAGTGCACAGCTTTTTGAAAAAAAAACCTGGTTCAAGCGGTTTTGGGGCCGGCTCAGCCGGTTTTGAAACCGGTCCACCTACCAGATGAGCCAGTCCCTGAACCGAGAAACACTCTGGTGGAAACCGGCTCAACCGGTTTTTAGTCAAAAAAGCCCAACGGCCACCAGCTTTTGGGGGCTCCTTTATATACCCCTTGCACTCTCTCTTCATTTACTTCTGCCCCATCCACGAATTATTGGCTGACCTACACTCAAACAAGAGCATTCACTCCACCTCTCACACCCAAAATCGTATCTCCTTCAATTGATTGAAGGACCCTTGGTGTGAGGTGAAGTTTGTCTAACTCGTTGGTGATTTCATCTCTATTCTGCCTTTCTCTTCATCTCTTGAGCTCATCGCAAACTTGAATCTTGTGCAGATTTGTTACTCTTGGAACCTTATGTTCCTTGACGGATAGAGGTTGCTTGGGAGTCTCCAAATTTATGGACGACCCCAAGAAGTTTGTATCACCCGCTTGTTGAGCTAAGTTAAGAAGAGATTGCCTTGACCTTGGTGGTCGGCTTGTGGAGGATTAGGGTTGGAAAAGACCTAGCCCTTTGTGGGCTCCTCAACGAGGAGTAGGACACCTTTATAGTGATTGCCGAACCTCGGGTTAAATCATGTGTTCTTGGTGTGTTCTTGGAAAGTGCTTTAAATTGTTGGTCTGTTTAGATCTGTTTATATTGTGTGCAAATATTGTGGAACCGGTCCACATCGATTTGTCACCCATTCGAGTGGATCTTCTCTAGGGCAAGTCTTAGGTAAGAATCTCTCATTACTTTGTGATATTTGTTTAACTATTTATCTAATCTAAGTTGAGCAGGTTCAAACTTGTTCAGTTGTGAAGAATATCAGTTGAACTAGTTTGCACCAGCGCAACTTGAAATTTGACATTATCTCGAAGTTTTTTGTGAGAAATTTCAGGTGTAGCCTATTCACTCCCTCTAGGCTACTTTCATATAGACACTTACTCATAAGTCCACTTGTCTTATGAGTTACTTTGTTTTTCATTTTGCGCTTGCACATCAAGCTGCAAAAGCACATAAATTCTTTTCATAAGAACCAAAGAGAAAGAGAGTATAATGTAAAATATATCATATCCAATATAATGTAAAAATGAAATGAACATATCAAGTATACATTAAGGATAATTAAGCCCATTAGGCGAGTTCGTCAAACTCTATTAAATGTTATCCTTCAAATGGCTTAACTATTTTCTGATGTTGTAATATGCCGCAAAATATATCATATCTTCATATGTTGAAGAATTTTAGGTATCAAATAAAGTATACCAAAAGGTTTTTGAAAAATTGGTGAACATAACGTAGATAATCTCCATATAATAAAATAATAGAGTAGATCCCTCAGTAGTGGGCAAAACTTTTGCTGCCTAAAAGCATGGTCTCAGGGCTGATATATTCAAAGAACATACCGCAGCCAATGCTTAGGTCTCCACTACCCTGTGCTTGACCAAAATTTCAAAAATAAAATGGTAATCACCATAAAGGTGAATAACCAACATCACATCTCCTTCATATTTACTTGGAAGAACACATAGGTAATCATCATCATCATATGATGTAGACCTCTTACTGATAGACAAATAACATTTTGCTGTCTAAAAGCTTGGTCTCAGGGCAAATAAATTCCAAGAACTTATTGCAATCAAAGCCTAGATTTCCATCATATGTTGAATGATCCCAAGTTGAACATATGTATCATATTTTGTAAGAATTCTTCATTTAATTAAGTAGAACTTAATTAAAAGATCTCTTTGAGTTGCCAGCGTGATCACCACGTCCTGTCTGGCTCCACTGCACACAATGCCAGTGTGGTCCGTTATCCTTTTAGGTTAGCATATATAGGTAATCATCTCGAAAGATGTAGACCTCATAGCGATAGGCATTTTAAATGTGGCCTAAAGCATGGTCTCTGGGCTACTAAACTCGATAAATAATTTAGCGCAGCCAGTGCTTAGGACTCCATCACCCTATGTTTTACCAAAAATGCAACCTTATTTTGCATAAAGACCATTAAGTTTCGACTTATTAATGTGCTATGTTTTCCATGCAAACATAAAAGAATGCTAAAACAAGAGCAAGTCGAAAATATGTGAATTATAAATGTAAAAAAATTAAAATCTACAAACTAAAATCTACTATATTGATAATAAAACAGACAAGTATGTACAATACATGGAACAATTTGCAGTTCGAAATGCCAAATTTAGACGTACTAACACAAGTTAGAACTGAATTTACATAACATAGTCTTGTACTGAAAATTTAGAAATTTTAAATGATAAACAGGCCATTTTTGGACCATTTGGGCGACCTTGGTGCCACCCGACCGGGGCGGCCCAGGCAGCCAGCCACCAGGCTGGGACGGTCCAGGCGCCAGCCAGACCAGGCGGCCCACGCGCGCAGCCAAAGGCCAGAGTGGCCCATGCGACCAACAGGTGCCCCTCGCGTCCTTTTAAAGGGGAGGCGGTTAGGGTTACCCATGCCCAGTCGCCGCCGCCACCAGGGCGATTTGTCCTGCCGCCGCGTCTTTGCGCCAACCGCGCTCGCGCTGGGACCAGTCGCGCCCTGGTCAGGCTCTCGCGTCGTGCCTGAGTGTGCGGCCACACCGCATCCGAGCAGGCGGCCAGGTCGCGTCCAAGCAGGCCGAGCGTGCTGCCATGCCGTGTTCTCGCATGGACCGCCGCAGTGACAGCCAGGATCTAGCCGGCCGCGCCCGCGCCTGGGAGCCATTGCACGCGTCGACGGGGTCGCGCGGGGGCTCACCCGTGGCCGAGCGCGTGCCTAGGAGGATGTAGGTCTCATGCCACGCCCCTGGCAGGGAGGTCGCAGGCCTCATGCGGGAGCCGCATGGCCCTGTGTAGTCAGCCCCACCACGCACGGTGCTGCGGGTGGCCGAGGCACGCTGCCATGCGCGTGGCCTTGCCGTCGATGGCCCACACCACCCTCCGGCATGGTACAGTTGTAGCCATCGATGGCAATTTTTTTTGCAGACAACGAATACAGAGAGGAACGGTAGGTTCCATACAAAAAGTTGCCTAGAGGGTGGGTGAATAGGCGTAATCTAAAAGTTATAACTTAAAACACAAACTACAAGCCAGGGTTAGTGTTAGAATTAAATCTGAGTCTAGGAGAGAGGGGGAAACAAATCAACCAAGAAATAAAGCGAGTGAACATGGTGATTTGTTTTACCGAGGTTCGGTTCTAAAGAACCTAGTCCCCGTTGAGGTGGTCACAAAGACCGGGTCTCTTTCAACCCTTTTCCTCTCTCAAACGGTCACTTAGACCGAGTGAACTTTCTCCTTAATTCTCATGGGTCACTTAGACCCTGCAAGGACCACCACACAATTGGTGTCTCTTGCCTTGCTTACAAAACACTTGGGAACAAGAATGAGGAAGGAAGAAAGTGATCCAAGCAACAAGAGCGCAAAGAGACACGAACACACTCTCTCTTAAGTCACTAGGTGGTTGGAATGAATTCTAGACTTGGAGAGGCTTTGATCTTTTGGAAATGTGTCTTGGAGTGAATGCACTAGCTCTTGTATTGAATGTGAAGTGCTGAAAACTTGGATGCTTGGAGTGGTGGTGGTTGGGGGGTATTTATAGCCCTCAACTACCAAACAACCATTGGGGCAGGCTGCTGTCGATGGGCGCACCGGACAGTCCGGTGTGCCACCAGACACTGACGGTGCGCCAGCCATGTTACCCAACCGTTAGGGTTCTGGAGCATTTGACTGTTGGAGGCTTTGTCCTGTAGTGGCACCGGACAGTGCGGTGTCGCACCGGACATGTACTGTTCACTGTCTGGTGCGCCTCTGACTTCTGCTCTGACTTCTGCCGTGCACTGTAGCGCACTTTAGCGTTTACAGAGTCAACCGTTGCGCTGGATAGCCGTTGCTCCGCTGGTGCACCAGACAGTCCGATGAATTATAGCGGAGTGCGCCTGGAAAAACCCGAGAGTGGCCAGTTTATCCTTGTACGGTCCTGATGCACCGGACATTGTCCGGTGGCACACCGGACAGTCCGGTGCGCCAGACCAGAGCACACTCGGTTTCTTTGCTCCTTTGTATTTGAACCCCTAACTTGAATATTTATTGGTTTTTGTTGAACCTTTATGCACCTGTAGAACATGTATTCTAGAGTAAACTAGTTAGTCCATTTGTTTGTGTTGGGCATTCAACCACCAAAATTAATTGTGGAAAAGGTTAACCCTATTTCCCTTTAAATCTCCCCCTTTTGGGTGATTGATGCCAACATAAACCAAAGCAAATATATAAAGTTGTAAGTGCAATCAACCCCAAGTGAGGGTTTTGGTGATTTAATGACAAAACAAATAAGGATACTAACAGTTTTTGTTCCCAGTGTATGTTTAGAAAGCACAGGAACTTAAGGAAGCACCAAGGACTTCATGCAATGGACGTATAAAATTTTATGTAAATCTTGAGTTGCATGATGTAATTCTTCCTTAGTATTTTTTGCACAGGTAATGGTGTTTGCTATAGCTTAAGTTCCCAAATTCAAAAGGCTATTTTTGAAAACCAAAATCACTTTAACATTCTATGGTTGACCGTGTTTAGGTTTGAGAAACCTATAGCGTTCTTTTTGAAAAGCAGCTGAGCTTTCTAGCTGAACTTGACTTCAGCTGAGTTGAGCTTCTTCAGCTGCAGCTGAGCTTTTCAGCTGAGCTGGACTTCAGCTGAGTGGAGCTTTCTCAACTCCAGCTGAACTTCAACTTCAGCTGTGAACCTCTTTGACCATACTCCAGCTGAACTTGCCTCTGAGCAGCTGAGCTGGGGTTTTCTCTCCTAAACTCTCTGGTCTAGACCAGCTAAACTGGTCCTAAGGGGCAGTTCAACTGGTCTCTAACCCCTCTGACCTCTGACCTGCAGTCTGCTAGTTAGACTAGCAGACAGGTCACCAGGGTTGTCAGGGGCGGTTCAAACGCCCTAGGGGGCGGTTCAACCGGTCTGGTCAACTGCAGGTCAGTGTGCCAGTCAGTCTACCAGTCAGACTTGCATACAGTCTACTGACCTGCCAGGGGGCGGTTCAACTGCCCTAGGGGGAGGTTCAACCGGTCTTCAGCGGGGTTTTAGGTCAAACGGCTAGTTTTTGAACTGTGGCTATAAATACAACCCTCCACCCCCTTCTTCAATGCTGCTGAACACTTATACATTTATTGCGCACCTAACTTGAGACAAAAGCACTCCTCTCCCCTCTCTCACACACTTAAATGTTCCTCAAGATTCAACCTTGTTGGAGGAGCTCTTGGGTGTGAGGTTTGTGCTTGTGCTCACGATTTGGTTTTCCTCTCCCATCTCTTTTAAGATCTTGAGCTTGTGCAAACACCTCTTGTGCGTTCTTGGTGTTCTTGAAACCCTAAGTTTCAAGACAGTTTGAGGTTGCTTGGGAGTCTCCAAATTTGTGGACGACCCCAAGAAGTTTGTATCGCCCGCTATTTGAACTAAGACAAGAAGAGATTGCCTTGACCTTGGTGGTCAGCTTTTGGAGGATTAGGGTTGAAAAAGACCCGGCCCTTTGTGGGCTCCACAACAGGGAGTAGGACACCTTTGTGGTGTGGCCAAACCTCGGGTTAAATCTTGTGTCTTGTGTTCTTGCTTGTCTTTAACTTAAGATATTTTTACTAGCAAGATTGACATATAGATTTTCTCGTAGTGTGGATCTAGAAGTGAAATAGCCCTCATATATTCTGTTGGGGACTTGTTCTCAAATGCTATAAATTAAGAACAAGGCAACACAAAAATAAAGTTAATGGTTAATGACCTTCGTCCTTCGAAACATTATTTCCCTTAGGATATAACGATCTTCGGACGAAGGTTATGAAGAACATACCTTCATCATCACAGTTCATATTGATGAGAGAAGAAGCATACAAAACATGAGAAATAACATGAATAATTATATGACTTTATCTATATGTCCTTATTATATAATCATAAATGAATAAGAACAATATCGAATTACATTTGTACCTTCGGCTTGACAGAAGACAAGAGTATAAATGTGATGCACGAGCGAATACAAGTCAGCGTGAACAGTACGGGGGTACTGATCATCTATTTATAGGCACAGGACGCAGCCTACATAAAATTACATTCATGCCCTTCATATTCATTATTGACTTAATAACAATCTGTCGAGGACTAGATAGCCTTTTCCTCCTTAAGTCGGTTTCTCTTTCTGCTACTGAGCCAAAGCTTCCTTGCGCGCAGCTTCGGCGCTGGTTCAACCTTCGTTCCGATCCTACTTTCCATATTGTGTATAGCTTCATCCCGAGTCCGAAGGTTCCTGTACATATATTATGCTTGGGAAACATTGTTAATCATGTTTTAGGACCTTCAGAAGGCGAAGGCCCCAGCATATTCATTCTCCACATTTAACTTAGTTACACTTCACTTCTCGAAAGGACTCGCAAAATACATTTTCGTGTAGATTATAGTCTAAAGTTTGCAAAACAGTTGGATTGGTTCAGAGTGGTTCAACTTGCCCACGTAGCTGTTGAACCGGTCTGCACCAGTTGAACTGTGTATTTAACAATCTTTCGAAGTTTGTTGTGAAATTTTTCAAATTAGCCTATTCACCCCCCATCTAGGCTACTTTCAATTGGTATCAGAGCTTTGTACCTCGTTTTACGCTTAACCGCGTGAGGAAACGATCATGTCTACTCAAAGGGACCATGTGGATCCTCTACTCGAGGAAATCCCCGTCACTTCTTCCGGTGAGGAAGTGGACCCCAAGGTCCTCGACCTCGCCATGAAGATTGCCGAGAAGATGTTCCTGAAAATGAAAGAGGAAGATGCGAAGAAAAGGGTCAAAGAAGAAGAATCAAGAAGAAAGGGAAAATTGAATACAATGATGATTTGGTAGAACTTTTGGTGTTAAAGGTGATGAGCAAGGTAAGTCTCACCACCGAAGGATCATCCACCAAAAGTAAAGGTAACGAGTTCAATAAAGTTCAATTTGATTATTCTAGAAATTTTATTCCAAACTTCTCTTCTGCCCCACTTGGAAAGTTACCAACTCTTAGTGAGTTGAACTATGACGAGTGGGCCGATAAGATGAAGTCGCATTTAATTGGTGTACATCCTAGTCTTTGGGAGATTGTCAATATAGGTATGCATAAGCCCGCCCAAGGAGAAGAGATGACTAAGGAAATGATGCAAGAAGTGCACTGCAATGCTCAAGCGGTGAGCATAATAAAAGGAAGCCTTTGTCCGGAAGAGTACCGGAAAGTCCAAGGAAGAGAGGATGCTCGTGACATTTGGAACATTCTCAAAATGTCACATGAAGGAGACCCCAAAGCTAAGAGACATAGAATTGAAGCTTTGGAGAGTGAGCTTGCATGATATGATTGGACTAAGGGTGAGTCACTTCAATCACTCTTTGATCGGTTAATGGTTTGGTCAACAAAATAAGAGTGCTTGGAAGTGAAGATTGGAGTGACTCCAAGGTCACTAGACTGTTTATGAGAGCATACAAAGAAAAGGATAAGAGTCTAGCAAGAATGATAAGGGACCGTGATGACTATGAGGAAATGACACCTCACCAACTATTTGCAAAGATCCAACAACATGAGTCCGAAGAAGACCCAATCAAGACAAGAGACACTCATGCCTTGATCTCAAATGAACAAGATTCCTCCAAGAAGAACAAAGATCACAAGACAAAGAAAGTGGTAGAAACATCAAGTGATGAAGACACAACTATGTTCATCAAAACCTTCAAGAAGTTTGTGAGGAAAAATGATAAGTATCAAAGAAAAGGAAAGAAGAGGGCATGTTATGAATGTGGCCAAACGGGTCATTTCATAGCGGATTGTCCAAACAAAAAGGAACAAGATGCCAAGAAGGAATACAAAAAGGATAAGTTCAAAAAGGGGGGCAAGAACAAGGGATACTTCAAGAAGAAGAAATATGGCCAAACCCACATTGGTGAAGAATGGAACTCTGATGAAGAGAGTTCTAGCTCCGAAGAAGAGGAAGAGGTGGCAAACATCGCCATCCAATCTACTTCAAGCTCGCAACTCTTCACCAACCTCCACGATGACTCCTACACTCCAACTTGCCTCATGGTAAAACGAGACAAGGTACATTTGTTTAATGATGACTTTATTAATGATGATGAAGAACAACTTGCTATGAAAAATAAGATGATTAAAGAATTTGGTTTAAATGGATACAATGTAATCACTAAACTAATGGAGAAGCTAGATAAAAGAAAAGCGACTCTTGATGCTCAAGAAGACTTGCTCATCCTTGAAAAGGAGAGAAACCTAGAGCTTCAAGAATTGCTATCCAATAAAGATGAGATGCTTGAAGTTTTTACTAAGGAAATATCTTTAGCCAAAATAACTATAGAGGATAAAGAGAAAGAAATGACTAATGTAAAAACCTCTATAGTTAGTCTTGCAAATAAAAAGGATGCACTTGAATCAAGCTTGTCATGCTTAACAGTTCAAAATCAAGAACTTCAAGTGCAACTTGAAAACTGCAAGAACTTCAACACTTCATCTTTAGTAGAAAAGTCTAAGGCTAGCTCCTCAAATAATAATATTTGTAAACATTGTACGAAATATCATGCTTCTTGTTGTTTGACTAACCATGCAAGGAAGAAAAGCTCACAGGTTATGGTCAAAGAAATATTGAAGAAATGTTCTAGCAATGATGGGTTAAAGAAAGTTGAACCCAAGTACAAGTCCTTGAAGCCCAACAATGGGAGAAAGGGGCTTGGGTACAATTCATATAAGGTAAACCCTAGCATAGAGCATAAGGGGTGGAGATCCCCCAAGTTCATAGAGGGAACCACCCTATATGATGCCTTAGGGAGGATTCACTACTCAAATGACAAGTCAACTCAAGTGAAGGTAAACTTGAGTTACAAAAAGGACCAAATGAAGGATGCGGTCTCCACAAATGGAGAAAAGTTTAGAGCTCCCATTTCTCATTCTTATCTTTGTGATTATATGTTGACTTGGGATTCAGGAAAACTGGTTGTAAAATATGTGGGTGCCTACAATAAGAGAAAGGTTATGAAAAGGAGTGTGTGGGTACCCAAAGCAACAACTAACACTACATGACCCAATTCAATTTGGGTACCTAAAAGCATAGCTTAAACTTGTTTTGCAGGTCTACTCCTCCAGTGGGTCAAGCTGGGTGCTTGACAGTGGATGTACAAATCACATGACCGGAGAGAAAGACATGTTTCACTCCCTGCAACTAACTCAAGAAGCACAAGAAATTGTGTTTGGAGATAGTGGCAAGAGTGAAGTGATTGGTGTTGGTAACATCCCCATCTCTGACCACCAGTCACTTTCAAATGTTTTGTTAGTTGATTCATTAAGCTATAACTTGATGTCCGTTTCACAACTTTGTGGAATGGGATATGATTGCCTATTTACTGATGTTGATGTGAAGATTCTTAGAAGGGAGGATTCCTCTGTTGCTTTTATAGGTCGCTTGAAGGGCAAACTCTATCTTATTGATTTCGCAACAAGTAGGGTGACGCCTGAGACTTGTTTAGTAGCAAAATCCGACAAGGGTTGGCTTTGGGGCTAGCTCATGTTGGCATGAGGAACTTGGCCAAACTTCAAAAGGATAATCACATTATTGGACTAGCAAATGTTATGTTTGAGAAAAATAAGGTATGCAGTGCATGTCAAGCAGGGAAGCAACATGGCGTTCCACATCAATCAAAGAATGTGGTCACAACCAAGAGACCTTTGGAGCTTCTTCATATGGACCTCTTCGGACCTGTGGCCTACATTAGTATTGGTGGCAGTAAGTATGGTTTAGTTATTGTTGATGATTTTTCTCGCTTCACCTGGGTTTTCTTTTTGAGTGACAAAGGTGAAACCCTAGAGACTTTGAAGAAATTTATGAGAAGAGCACAAAATGAGTTTGAGTTAAAAATCAAAAAGGCGAGAAGTGACAATGGGACAGAGTTCAAGAATACAGGTGTCGGGGACCATAATTAGGGGTACCCTCAAGACGCCTAATTCTCAGCTGGTAACCCCCATCAGCATAAAGCTGCAGAGGCCTGATGGGTTTTGATTAAGTCAGGGATCAGTCCATACGAGCGACTCGATCACGCCACGCCCGAGCCTAGCCTCGGGCAAGGGCAGCCGACCCTGAGGTGTTTCCGTCTCGCCCGAGGCCCCCTTTTTTACGGCAGACGCATCTCCGGCTCGCCCGAGGCCTTGCCTTCGTTAAGAAGCAACCCTGACTAAATCACCGCGCCGACCGACCAAATCACTGGGGCATTTGACGCAAAGAGTGAGACTGACGGGCGGCCAGGCTTGGCAAAAAGCGCCATAGGAAGCTCCGCCCGACCCAGGGCTCGGACTCGGGCTAAGGCCCCGGAAGACGGCGAACTCCGCTCCGCCCGACCCAGGGCTCGGACTCGGGCTAAGGCCCCGGAAGACGGCGAACTCCGCTCCGCCCGACCTAGGGCTCGGACTCGGGCTAAGGCCCCGGAAGACGGTGAACTCCGCTCCGCCCGACCCAGGGCTCGGACTCGGGCTAAGGCCCCGGAAGACGACGAACTCCGCTTCGCCCGACCCAGGGCTCGGACTCCGCCCTGGCCTCTGCCGAACGACCTCCGCCTCGCCCGACCCATCAGGACCTCGGCCATGCAGGACAGACTCGACCTCGGCTTCGGAGGAGCCTCCACGTCGCCCGACCTAGGGCACGAGTCCGCCACGTCGACAGGAAGCGCCATCATCACCCTACCCCGAGCCAACTCGGGCCGCAGAAAACAGGACCGACGTCCCATCTGGCTAGCTCCGCCAGATAGGCAATGATGGCGCCCCGCTGGACCCATGACGACGGCGGTTCTCAGCTCCCTTATGGAAGCAGGGGGACGTCAGCAAGGGCCCAACCACTCCGACAGTTGTCCCCCTGCCAGGCTCCATTGCTTCTCCGACGGCCACGACGCCACACCAGCTGGGTGCCAAGATCTCTCCGGCTGCCACCTTGGCATGTACTTAGGGCACTAGCTCTCCCCCGCTAGACACGTAGCACCTTGCTACACCCCCATTTGTACACCTGGATCCTCTCCTTACGCCTATAAAAGGAAGGACCAGGGCCTTCTTAGAGAAGGTTGGCCTCGCGGGAACGAGGGCAGGGGCAGGCGCTCTCTTGGGGCCGCTCGCTCCCCTCACCCGCGCGGACGCTTGTAACCCCCTACTGCAAGCGCACCCGACCTGGGCGTGGGACGAACACGAAGGCCGCGGGATCTCCGCCTCCCTCACGACCCGGCTCCGGCCACCTCGCTCTTCCCCCCTTCGCGCTCGCCCACGCGCTCGACCCATCTGGGCTGGGGCACGCGGCACACTCACTCGTCGGCCTAGGGACCCCCCCGGTCTCGAAACGCCGACAGTTGGCGCGCCAGGTAGGGGCCTGCTGCGTGTTGACGAGCAGTTTCCCGTCAAGCTCCAGATGGGCAGTCTCCAACGACCTCTTCAACCCGGGACGGTGCTCCGTCTCGGGAGCCTCGAGTTCATGTCTTTCGACGGCAGCTACGACATGATACTCCTTCCACCGCCGCGCGACAGCGACAATGGTGGCGGACAGCCCGCCCGCCGGCGGCGGAATCGACGACGTCTTTCCCGCGTGGGGGAAGGACAACTTTCGAGCTCGCCCCATCCTCTCCCTCGCCATCGGAGGAGGAGGCGGGGCAACCAGGGCCGAGCGGGAGGCTGCGCTCAGTCGGCTGTCGAGCAAATCGACATCCCCAGCGCCCCAACGGAGGACGCGTCGGGCATCACCCTCGCGTTTGAGGCGAAGGCGAGCGCCGTCCCCCCGCGACACACCGACCCCGAGCAAGTGGACGACGCCAGCGCGCTCACGGAGGGCCTGCAGGACGTCGCCCTCGCACCCAGGACGACGGCGCGATCAGCCCCCGATGTGACTTCGTCGCTCTTCGTCGACTAGAAGGTACCGGCTGATTCCCATCCTTTGTCATTTCAACTCGACCTCAACCCGCCTAGTGACCTCGCTCTGGCGGGCGCTCACGTTGAGGCGAGTGCAACCCCTTTCGGGTTTCGTGTGCGGTCGCCTTGGGACCGATTGACGGGCGTCTCAACCTACGGACCCTCTGGGTCCGAGGAAGATGACGACCCCAGCATCTGCTGGGATTTCTCTGGATCTGGCAACCCCAGTGCCATGCGGGACTTCATGACCGCATGCAACTACTGCCTCTCCGACTGTTCCGACGGCAGCCGCTGCCTTGACGACAAGGACTGCGGCCCGAGCCGCGAATGTTTCCACGTCGAGCTAGGGGATCCCTCCGGAGGCAGCTGTCTCGGCATGCCGGAGGATGGTGATCCCCTAGGCCAGCGCCTCGCGCCGACATCCCGCGGGAGCTAGCTGTGGTCCCCGTTCCGGCGGGGGGTCACGACCCACAGCTCGAGCAAGTCCTCGGGGCGCGGGCCGGGTTCGATGAGGGAGCAGGAGCGCTCGAGGCAGTCCGCCGGGACGTCGGGCAGGTATGGGCGGGCCAGCCCCCGGCCGGAGAAATACGTCACCTGCCCCAAGGTCTCCAGCACCGCATCGCCAACGATGCCAGGGACAGACCGCCACCCGCATCTGGCGGAACCGGTCAGGACCTGGCCGCCGCAGCGATGCTCCTCCGCGCGATGCCGGAGTCATCAACCACCGAGGGTCGGCGAATCCAGGGAGAGCTCAAGCATCTCCTGGAAGGCGCTGCGGCCCGGCGGGCCGAGAGCTCTGCCTCCCGAAGGCAGGGGTACCCCTCGGAACCTCGTGCCGCGACTTCCCGACTCATGCGGGAAGCCTCGGTCTTCACCGGGCGCACGCGCAACACCGCGCCTGCGGCCCCGGGCCACCTCGGCGACGAGCACCCTCATCGCGACCGTCGGGCCCGCCTCGACGAAAGGGTGCGCCGAGGTTATCACCCTAGGCGTGGGGGACGCTACGACAGCGGGGAGGATCGGAGTCCCTCGCCCGAACCACCCGGTCCGCAGGTCTTCAGCCGGGCCATTCGGCGGGCGCCGTTTCCGCCCCGATTCCGACCCCCGACTACTATCACAAAGTACTCGGGGGAAACGAGACCGGAATTGTGGCTCGCGGACTACCGCCTGGCCTGTCAACTGGGTGGAACGGACGACGACAACCTCATCATCCGCAACCTCCCCCTGTTCCTCTCCGACACTGCTCGCGCTTGGTTGGAGCACCTGCCTCCGGGGCAGATTTCCAACTGGGAGGATCTGGTCCAAGCTTTCGCCGGCAACTTCCAGGGCACGTACGTGCGCCCCGGGAATTCCTGGGACCTCCGAAGCTGCCGGCAATAGCCGGGAGAGTCTCTTCGGGACTACATCCGGCGATTCTCGAAGCAGCGCACCGAGCTGCCCAACATCACCGACTCCGATGTCATCGGCGCGTTCCTTGCCGGCACCACCTGCCGTGACCTGGTGAGCAAGTTGGGTCGCAAGACCCCCACCAGGGCGAGCGAGCTGATGGACATCGCCACCAAGTTCGCCTCTGGTCAGGAGGCGGTCGAGGCCATCTTCCGAAAGGACAAGCAGCCCCAGGGCCGCCCGTCGGAGGATGCTCCCGAGGCGTCTACTCCGCTCGGCGCCAAGAAGAAAGGCAGGAGGAAGTCGCAAGCGAAACGCGACGCCGCCAGCACGGACCTTGTCGCCACCGCCGAATACAAGAACCCTCGGAAGCCCCCCGGAGGCGCCAACCTCTTCGACAAGGCACTCAAGGAGACGTGCCCCTACCATCAGGGGCCCGTCAAGCACACCCTCGAGGAGTGCGTCATGCTTCGGCGCCACTTCCACCGGGCCGAGCCACCCGCAGAGGGTGGCAGGGCCCACGACGATGACAAAAAGAAAGATCACCAAGCAGGAGAGTTCCCCGAGGTCCGCGACTGCTTCATGATCTACGGAGGGCATGCGGCGAATGCCTCGGCTCGGCATCGTAAGCAAGAGCGTCGGGAGGTCTGCTCGGTGAAGGTGGCGGCGCCAGTCTACCTAGACTGGTCCGACAAGCCCATCACCTTCGACCAGGATGACCACCCCGACCACGTGCCGAGCCCGGGGAAGTACCCGCTCGTCGTCGATCCCGTCATCGGCGACGTCAGGCTCACCAAGGTCCTGATGGATGGGGGCAGCTGCGTCAATATCATCTACGCCGAGACCCTCAGGCTCCTGCGCGTCGATCTGTCATCCGTCCGAGCAGGCGCTGCGCCCTTCCACGGGATCGTTCCTGGGAAGCGCGTCCAGCCCCTCGGACAGCTCGACCTTCCTGTCTGCTTCGGAACACCCTCCAACTTCCGAAGGGAGACTTTGACGTTCGAGGTGGTCGGGTTCCGAGGAACCTACCACGCAGTGTTGGGAAGGCCATGCTACGCGAAGTTCATGGCCATCCCCAACTACACCTACCTGAAGCTCAAGATGCCGGGCCCCAACGGGGTCATCACCGTCGGCCCCACGTACAAACACGCGTTTGAATGCGATGTGGAATGCGTGGAGTACGCTGAGGCCCTCGCCGAGTCCGAGGCCCTCATCGCCGACCTGGAAAGCCTCTCCCGAGAGGTGCCGGACGTGAAGCGACATGCCGGCAACTTCGAGCCAGCGGAGACGGTTAAGGCCGTCCCTCTCGACCCCAGTGGCGACACCTCCAAGCAGATCCGGATCGGTTCCGGGCTCGACCCCAAATAGGAAGCAGTGCTCGTCGACTTTCTCCGCGCAAACGCCGACGTCTTTGCGTGGAGTCCCTCGGACATGCCCGGCATACCGAGGGATGTCGCCGAGCACTCGCTGGATATTCGGGCCGGAGCCCGACCGGTCAGACAGCCTCTGTGCCGATTCGACGAGGAAAGGCGCAGGGTGATAGGCGAGGAGATCCACAAGCTGATGGCAGCAGGGTTCATCAAAGAGGTATTCCATCCCGAATGGCTTGCCAACCCTGTACTTGTGAGGAAGAAAGGGGGGAAATGGCGGATGTGTGTGGACTACACTGGTCTCAACAAAGCATGCCCGAAGGTCCCCTACCCTCTACCTCGCATCGATCAAATCGTGGACTCCACTGCAGGGTGCGAAACCCTGTCTTTCCTCGATGCCTACTCAGGGTATCATCAAATCAAGATGAAAGAGTCCGACCAGCTCGCGACTTCTTTCATCACGCCCTTCGGCATGTACTGTTATGTCACCATGCCGTTCGGTTTGAGGAACGCGGGTGCAACGTACCAGCGGTGCATGAACCATGTGTTCGGCGAACACATCGGTCGCACGGTCGAGGCCTACGTCGATGACATCGTAGTCAAGACGAGGAAAGCCTCCGACCTTCTCTCCGACCTTGAAGTGACATTTCGGTGTCTCAAGGCAAAGGGCGTCAAGCTCAATCCCGAGAAGTGCGTCTTCGGGGTGCCCCGAGGCATGCTCCTGGGATTCATCGTCTCCGAGCGGGGCATCGAAGCCAACCCGGAGAAGATCGCAGCCATCACAAACATGGGGCCCATCAAGGACTTAAAAGGCGTACAGAGGGTCATGGGATGTCTCGCGGCCTTAAGCCGTTTCATCTCGCGCCTCGGCGAAAGAGGCCTGCCCCTGTACCGTCTCTTAAGGAAGGCCGAGTGCTTCACTTGGACTCCCGAGGCCGAGGAAGCTCTCGGGAACCTGAAGGCGCTCCTCACCCAGGCGCCCATCTTGGTGCCCCCAGCTGATGGAGAAGCCCTCTTGGTCTACGTCGCCGCTACCACTCAGGTGGTCAGCGCCGCGATCGTGGTCGAAAGGCAGGAAGAGGGGCATGCTTTGCCCATTCAGAGGCCAGTTTACTTCGTCAGCGAGGTGCTATCCGAGACCAAGATCCGCTACCCACAAGTCCAGAAGCTGCTGTATGCAGTGATCCTGACGAGGCGAAAGCTGCGACATTACTTCGAGTCTCATCCGGTGACTGTGGTGTCATCATTCCCCCTGGGGGAGATCATCCAGTGCCGAGAAGCCTCGGGACGGATCGCAAAGTGGGCGGTGGAAATCATGGGCGAAACAATCTCGTTCGCCCCTCGGAAGGCCATCAAGTCCCAGGTACTGGCGGACTTCATAGCCGAATGGGTCGACACCCAGTTGCCGACGGCTCCGATCCAACCGGAGCTCTAGACCATGTTTTTCGACGGGTCGCTGATGAAGACGGGAGCCGGCGCGGGCCTGCTCTTCGTCTCGCCCCTCGGGAAACACCTGCGCTACGTGCTCCGCCTCCATTTCCCGGCGTCCAACAATGTGGCTGAGTACGAGGCTCTGATCAACGGATTGCGAATCGCCATCGAGCTAGGGGTCCGACGCCTCGATGCACGCGGCGACTCGCAGCTCGTCATCGACCAAGTCATGAAGAACTCCCACTGCCGCGACCCGAAGATGGAGGCCTATTGTGATGAGGTTCGACGCCTAGAAGACAAGTTCTACGGGCTCGAGCTTAACCACATCGCCCGGCGCTACAACGAGACTGCGGACGAGCTGGCAAAGATAGCCTCGGGGCGAACAACGGTTCCCCCGGACGTCTTCTCCCGGGATCTGCACCAACCCTCCGTCAAGATCGGCGACACGCCCGAGCCCGAGGCGCCCTCGGCCCCGTCCGAGGTGACCTCGGCCCAGCCCGAGCCATCCTCGGTTCAGCCCGAGGAACCCTCGACCCCTGAGGGCGAAGCACTGCGCATCGAGGAGGAGCGGAGCGGGGTCACGCCAGATCAGGATTGGCAGACCCCGTACCTGCAATATCTTCGCCAAGGAGAACTGCCCCTCGACCGAGTCGAGGCTCGGCGGGTAGCGCGACGCGCCAAGTCGTTCGTCTTGCTGGGCGATGAGAAGGAGCTCTACCACCGTAGCCCCTCGGGCATCCTCCAGCGATGCATCTCCATCGCCGAAGGTCAGGAACTCCTGCAGGAAATACACTCGGGGGCTTGCGGCCATCATGCAGCACCTCGAACCCTCGTCGGGAACGCTTTCCGCCAAGACTTCTACTGGCCGACGGCGGTGGCTGACGCCACTAGAATTGTCCGCGCCTGCGAAGGGTGCCAATTCTATGCGAAGCAGACCCACCTGCCCGCTCAGGCTCTGCAGACGATACCCATCACTTGGCCCTTCGCTGTGTGGGGTCTGGACCTCGTCGGCCCTCTGCAGAAGGCGCCCGGGGGCTACACGCACCTGCTGGTCGCCGTCGACAAATTCTCCAAGTGGATCGAGGTCCGACCCCTGAACAGCATCAGATCCGAGCAGGCGGTGGCGTTCTTCACCAACATCATCCATCGCTTCGGGGTCCCGAACTCCATCATCACCGACAACGGCACCTAGTTCACCGGCAAAAAATTCTTGGATTTTTGCGAGGATCACAACATCCGGGTAGACTGGGCCGCCGTAGCTCATCCCATGTCGAATGGGCAAGTAGAACGTGCCAACGGCATGATTCTACAAGGGCTCAAGCCTCGGATTTACAATGATCTCAACAAGTTCGGCAAGCGATGGATGAAGGAACTCCCCTCGGTGGTCTGGAGCCTGAGGACGACGCCGAGCCGAGCCACAGGTTTCACGCCGTTCTTCCTGGTCTACAGGGCCGAGGCCGTCTTGCCCACTGACCTGGAATACGGCTCCCCGAGGACGAGGGCCTACAACGATGAAAGCAACCAAGCTAGCCGAGAAGACTCGCTGGACCAGCTGGACGAGGCTCGGGACAGGGCCTTACTACACTCGGCGCGGTATCAGCAGTCCCTGCGACGCTACCACGCCCGAGGGGTCCGACCCCGAGACCTCTAGGTGGGTGACCTGGTGCTTCGGCTGCGGCAAGACGCCCGAGGGAGGCACAAGCTCACGCCCCCCTGGGAGGGGCCATTCGTCATCGCCAAAGTTCTGAAGCCCGGAACGTACAAGCTGGCCAACAGTCAAGGCGAGATCTACGGCAACGCATGGAACATCCAACAGCTACGTCGCTTCTACCCTTAAGATGTTTCCAAGCTGTTCACATACCTCGCACCCACGCAAAGTTTAGTCAACAAGGAAGGGTCGGCCTCGCCTCGGCAAAGCCCGACCCTCCCTCGGGGGCTAAAAGGGGGGAAACCCCCTCTGTGTCAAAATTTTCCTCGAAAAAAAATCTCTTTTACCAGAATATCTTTCGTGCTTTTTGACTACTTCGAGAAGTGGGTCCTGGAAACGATGGGGTACACGTAAGCAGTCAAGGCTGACCGAGCCGAGGGACTCCTACGCCTCCGGGATACGGATACCTCACTCATCACCTTCTGCGATAAGTAACTCGCGTTCGGATAAGGTGACTCCGCGGATCGAACAAGTCTCTACGTTCGGAAGCCCTTCTGTCGAAGCGATTCTTCGAGTTTTCTCGACCAAGTCGGTGATAGGGCCTCATGGACGAGTAAAAGTGCGCGTAAGCGGCAAGGCCGACCGAGCCGAGGGACTCCCACGCCTCCGGGATACGGATACCTCACTCATCACCTTCCGCGAGAAGCAACTCTCGCTCGTACAAACACCCCTGTCACCGACAAAAGGTCCAGATACTCGAAACAAGAGGAAAAGAGACGCAGCTTTACAACGCAGCAAGGGTGTGTGTTCTGGCCTCGACGGCCGCACAAGGCACACGCTACAAGACAATCTGATCCTGCAGGCTCGGGTCTTGACGCCGGAAAGGGGGCAGCAACACCCTCGGCATCAACGGCACCTTCGGCGAGGCCCGACCTAGCCTCGGACGGCGACGCGGTCCGAGGGCCTCCGCTCCGAAGGACGACGTCATCACCACACACGGGCAATCGCTGTTAGGGACTTCTCCGGGAATCCGGCCCGAGCGGGCGGCTCGGCCGGCCACCTCCGAGGCCTCGGCCAACCACCTTCCGAGGGTGGTCCGAAGCCTCGGCTGACCAACTCCGGCGTCGATCCTGCCAACGGACAACTCGGCTAGGCTCCGGCCAACCAGGTTTCATTTTCGAGCCAACTCCGCCTCTGCTCATGCTAATATCGCTACCCCTGGCCTCGGCTCGTCGAAGAGCGACCGAGGGGTCTCTTTAACTAAGCTAGAGGAGCCTCGGACAACAGGGCCGGCCGAGCCGAGGGACTCCTACGCCTCCGGGATACGGATACCTCACTCGTCACCTTGACACGGGGCGACTCATGCCTGGTGAAGCGGTTCAGATAATCAGCAGACGAGTCTTAATGCTCGAAAAATGAGGAAAAAACACGGCTCCATGCCGACGTTACATACATGTTCAGGCCCCGAAAGCCGAAATGAACAAAAAACCCGGCACTCGAAGTGCCATTACAAACGGAACTCCGGTTCCCCCCCCCCCCCCGCAGGTACGAACAACCCCACTCGATAGGGGCGGGCCTGCGGGGCGGTGGAAGAACTCTCACCCCCCGAGGACGAGAGGCAGCCATTCAGGCCAGGCGAGAGAACCCCCTCTCACGGTGTGAAGACGACACGCCCGTGACCCGTTCCTCGAACGGCTCGCGCACGCGCAACTGCAGCCTCGCCGACCGCTCGCCCCGGCGCATTAACTCCGCGGCTGGACAGGCGGCGCTTCTGGCAGGAGAAGCTGGCGACGTTTCACCTTCACGACCACACCAAAAAAGGTACGCCACGTCGTTCAATTTCGTGTCCTTTTTCCCTTTTTTTCTCTTTCTCTATCTCTTGCAACAGGGACCGGGAAAGGGAATACCCCCAAAGGGATCCTTCCCCGTGAAGGAACTAGGCTCCGAGCCTCCTTACTGATCAGGGGTTCGAAGGCTGGCCCCCCGAAGGGTTCAACAGCCGCCTCAGATCGCGTGGGCCCGACACCCACTACTGGTCAGAGGTTCGAAGGTCGGCCCCCCGAAAGGTTCCACGACCGCCTCAGGCTACTCGGGCTCCGCGCCCATTACTGATCAGGGGTTCGAAGGCTGGCCCTCCGAAGGGTTCACAGTCGCCTCAGACACCGAGCGAGGGATGACCAGGGGTACGTTCGATACATAACCAAGGCTCGGGCTGCGCTCCCGAGGTACCCTAGGACATTTCCGAGACCAGCGGGAATGATCCTGTAACGGAATCCCATCGGAGGGAGGCATCGAGCCCTCGGACCCCGTCGCCAGGGGACCGGGTCCGGCAGATCACCCGCAGGTACTTTTGGGCGTGCCTCCGGGCCCCTAGCCGACCCCCAACGAACGGGGCACGGACGTCCACTCGGATTACCCGATCGCAGCTCACCGGAGACACCATGTTCGGTGCCCATCGAGGGTAACATGGCGCTCTCCCCCCCCCCCCCCTCCTCCTTGCGGAAAGGCGACGTAGGGGCGTATGTAAAAAAGCCGAGTCTGTCCCTGATCGTCCTCTCGCCCTGTGCGGAGGCTCGGGGGCTGCTCTCGCAAACCCGGCTCCGGCCAAACCGTTGACAGCGTCAACATACCAGCCCGAGAACTTGGGCCCCGACAGTGCACCCGGGCTACGGCCTGTTCGCATGAGGGAACCGCCAGACCAGCCGAAGCATTACGCAAGGCATTAAGACCTCGAAGGAGTGAAACCACTCCTCCGAGGCCTCGGGGGCTACACCCGGCGGGTGCGCTCGCGCGCACCCACCGGAACAAAGTGCAACCGAGAAAGGCTGGTCCCCTTGCAAAAAAGTGCGATGAAAGCCTCCAAGCGAGTGCTAACACTCCCTTCGAGGCTCGGGGGCTACTGTCGGGGACCATAATTAGGGGTACCCTCAAGACGCCTAATTCTCAGCTGGTAACCCCCATCAGCATAAAGCTGCAGAGGCCTGATGGGTTTTGATTAAGTCAGGGATCAGTCCATACGAGCGACTCGATCACGCCACGCCCGAGCCTAGCCTCGGGCAAGGGCAGCCGACCCTGAGGTGTTTCCGTCTCGCCCGAGGCCCCCTTTTTTACGGCAGACGCATCTCCGGCTCGCCCGAGGCCTTGCCTTCGTTAAGAAGCAACCCTGACTAAATCACCGCGCCGACCGACCAAATCACTGGGGCATTTGACGCAAAGAGTGAGACTGACGGGCAGCCAGGCTTGGCAAAAAGCGCCATAGGAAGCTCCGCCCGACCCAGGGCTCGGACTCGGGCTAAGGCCCCGGAAGACGGCGAACTCCGCTCCGCCCGACCCAGGGCTCGGACTCGGGCTAAGGCCCCGGAAGACGGCGAACTCCGCTCCGCCCGACCCAGGGCTCGGACTCGGGCTAAGGCCCCGGAAGACGGCGAACTCCGCTCCGCCCGACCCAGGGCTCGGACTCGGGCTAAGGCCCCGGAAGACGACGAACTCCGCTTCGCCCGACCCAGGGCTCAGACTCTGCCCTGGCCTCTGCCGAACGACCTCCGCCTCGCCCGACCCAGGAGCTCGGGCTCGGCCTCGGCCATGCAGGACAGACTCGACCTCGGCTTCGGAGGAGCCTCCACGTCGCCCGACCTAGGGCACGAGTCCGCCATGTCGACAGGAAGCGCCATCATCACCCTACCCCGAGCCGACTCGGGCCGCAGAAAACAGGACCGACGTCCCATCTGGCTAGCTCCGCCAGATAGGCAATGATGGCGCCCCGCTGGACCCATGACGACGGCGGTTCTCAGCTCCCTTACGGAAGCAGGGGGACGTCAGCAAGGGCCCAACCACTCCGACAGCTGTCCCCCTGCCAGGCTCCATTGCTTCTCCGACGGCCACGACGCCACACCAGCTGGGTGCCAAGATCTCTCCGGCTGCCACCTTGGCATGTACTTAGGGCACTAGCTCTCCCCCGCTAGACACGTAGCACCTTGCTACACCCCCATTTGTACACCTGGATCCTCTCCTTACGCCTATAAAAGGAAGGACTAGGGCCTTCTTAGAGAAGGTTGGCCTCGCGGGAACGAGGGCAGGGGCAGGCGCTCTCTTGGGGCCGCTCGCTCCCCTCACCCGCGCGGACGCTTGTAACCCCCTACTGCAAGCGCACCCGACCTGGGCGCGGGACGAACACGAAGGCCGCGGGATCTCCGCCTCCCTCACGACCCGGCTCCGGCCACCTCGCTCTTCCCCCCTTCGCGCTCGCCCACGCGCTCGACCCATCTGGGCTGGGGCACGCGGCACACTCACTCGTCGGCCTAGGGACCCCCCCCGGTCTCGAAACGCCGACAACAGGTGTTGAAGAATTCTTAGGCGAAGAAGGAATCAAACATGAGTTCTCGGTCCCCTACACTCCACAACAAAATGGTGTAGTGGAAAGGAAGAATCGAACACTAATCGAAGCCGCTAGAACCATGTTGG
Organism: Zea luxurians; assembly: GCA_029449295.1. Lineage (NCBI taxonomy): Eukaryota > Viridiplantae > Streptophyta > Magnoliopsida > Poales > Poaceae > Zea > Zea luxurians. The sequence goes on along the minus strand of JAOPSE010000001.1, from coordinate 234,738,726 downwards.
ATGAATACAAGACACCTGAAACTTTTGGGCAAAGGCGGTCAACACCGCCTGTCATGCAATCAACCGCCTTTATCTTCACAAGATTTACAAGAAGACTGCCTACGAGCTTCTCACCGGTAACAAACCTAAGGTTGATTACTTTAGAGTCTTTGGTTGTAAATGCTTCATTCTTAACAAGAAAGTCAAGAGCTCGAAGTTTGCTCCTAGAGTGGATGAGGGTTTCTTGATTGGTTATGCATCAAATGCTCACGGATATCGTGTCTTCAACAATACCACTGGACTTGTTGAAATAGCGATAGATGTGACATTTGATGAATCTAATGGCTCGCAAGGGCATGTTTCTAATGATATTGCAGGAAATGAAATCCCTCCTAATGAAGCTACCAAAAAAGCTTGCAATAGGTGAAGTGAAGCCATAAGAAAAGGACGATGATGAAGGGAGAATTTGGATGACAAATAGGGTCGTTGATGGGAGTGCTAGAGTGGTTGGTGAAAATCCTTCCATCAAAGCAAACCCATCAACCTCAAGTCATCCAATCCTTGAAGAAGTTCTTCTACCGCAAGATATGCCAACCATTATGGAAAATGAGCAAGAAGAGGTTGCTAGTGAAGAAGTCATTGAACAAGATGAAAGTGATGATCAAATTCAGAGACATTCTCTAGTGCCTCACCCTCGAGTGCACCAGGGCATTCAGAGAGATCATCCTGTGGACAATATTCTAGGTAGCATTAGGAGAGGGGTAACAACTCAATATCGTTTAGCAAATTTTTGTGAATTTTACTCGTTTGTCTCCTCGCTTGAACCACTTAAGGTAGAAGAAGCACTAAGCGATCCAGACTGGATCATTGCTATGCAAGAAGAGCTTAACAACTTCACAAGAAATGAAGTCTGGTCCTTTGTAGCAAGACCCAAGCAAAACGTCATTGGAACTAAATGGGTCTTCCACAACAAGCAAGATGAAAACGGCGTGGTCACAAGGAACAAGGCGCGTCTGGTTGCTCAAGGTTTCACTCAAGTGGAAGGACTTGACGTTGGAGAAACCTATGCACCAGTAGAAAGGTTAGAGGCCATAAGAATATTAATTGCCTAAGCTACTAACCATGATTTCTAATTGTATCAAATGGATGTCAAAAGTGCATTCCTATACGGACCACTGCAAGAGTTGGTCTATGTGGAGCAACCACCGGGCTTTGAAGATCCTAAGAAGCCAAACCATGTCTACCTTCTTCACAAAGCGCTCTATGGGCTTAAACATGCTCCTAGAGCATGGTATGAATGTCTTAAAGATTTCTTGCTTAAAAATGGTTTTAAAATAGGAAAAGTAGACTCTACTTTATTTACTCGCAAAGTTGACAATCAATTATTTGTATGTCAAATATATGTCAATGACATTATATTTGGCAGTACTGATGAAACATTTTGTGAGGAATTTAGTAGGGTTATGACAAATAGGTTTGAGATGTCCATGATGGGCGAGCTCAAGTACTTCCTGGGATTTCAAGTTAAACAACTCAAGGAAGGAACCTTTCTGTGCCAAACCAAGTACACATAAGACATGCTCAAGAAGTTTGGCATGGAAAAGGCAAAGCATGCCAAGACACTAATGGCTTCAAATGGTCATCTTGACTTAAATGAAGAAGGTAAAACTGTAGATCAAAAGCTTTATAGATCAATGATTGGATCTCTACTGTATTTATGTGTATCTAGACCAGATATCATGCTTAGTGTGTGCATGTGTGCCCATTTTCAAGCTAACCCGAAAGTGTGTCACCTAGTGGTTGTTCAGAGAATTTTGAGATATCTAGTTAACATCTAAAATCTAGGTCTCTGGTATCCCAAGGGCTCATTTTTCGATTTATTTGGCTACTCTGACTCAAACTATGTCGGTTGCAAAGTAGATCGAAAAAGCACCTCGGGGATTTGCCAATTCCTTGGTGGTCCCTGGTGTCTTGGAGCTCTAAGAAGCAAAATTGTGTTGCACTTTCCAGTGCCGAGGTCGAATACATAGCTGCTGGTGCTTGCTGTGCTCAGTTGCTATGGATGAAGCAAACATTGAGAGATTTTGGTTGTGAGTTTAAAAGAATTCCACTACTATGTGACAATGAGAGCGCCATTAAACTAGCCAATAATCCCGTGCAACACTCTAGAACCAAACACATAGACATAAGACACCATTTTCTGAGGGACCATGAAGCAAAAGGAGATATCGAATTATGTCATGTAAACACAGAAAATCAACTAGCCGATGTTGGGGACTTGTTCTCAAGTGCTATGAATTAAGAACAAGGCAACACAAAATGTTAAATGTTAAAACCCTCCGTCCTTCGAAGCATTATCTCCCTCAGGATATAATGATCTTCAGACGAAGGTTGTGAAGGACATACCTTCATCATCATAACACATTTGTATAAAAGACGAAGCATATGAAACATGAGAAACAACATGAATAATTATATGATATCATAATATATATATTTTTCTTATTACATAATCATGAATAAATATGAACAATATTGAATTACATTTATACCTTCGGCTTGACAGAAAGTGATAATACAAGTGTGCCGCGAAAGCAAATGCCAAGTCCGCGTGTCCAGTACGGGAGCACTGTTCATCTATTTATAGGCACGAGACGTAGCCCATGTAAAATTACACTCATGCCCTTTACATTTGCTAATGACTCTGTAGTAATTCATCGAGGTCTAAATAGCCTTTTTCCCTTTTAAGTCGGTTCTCCTTTCTGCTATCATGCCGAAGGTCCCCTGTGCATAGCTTCGGCTTTGCGCCAACCTTCGCATTCTTTGTACTTCTTCACATTGTGGTTCTGATCCAAGCCCGAAGGTACCTGTTCATGCATCGTACTCCAGAAACATTGTTAAATCATGTTTTTGAGGACCTTCGGAAGACGAAGGCCCCCAACAGTAGCCCCTCGCAAGGTTAATTTGTTAGAATAACGAATTCATATTGCGATACGGACGAAGGCCCTAAGCCGAAGGTCCGAAAAAACACCTTCCCTTTGCTAGAATAGCAACAGTCAATGACAGATGGGGCCCTCTAACTTGGAGCGCGCTGGGCGTATAAATAAGAACTCATCCCGAGCACATTTGGTACACATGCTTTGCTTTATTTCTTAGCTCTTGCTTTTCATCAGTTGCTTAGTTTCTTAAATTTTCTAAGCTTCGAATTTAAGGTCATATTTTCGTTAATTTCGAAGATAAGATGTCTCACGACAAGAAGACAGTTGCTGGAACGAAGCTAACCGAAGAGGAGAAGCTTCTTGAGAAAAAGACTGCTGGATTCATTGAGTCAATTGCAAAGACAAATACAGAAAAGATTACAAAAGAAATTCTAGAAGGCTTATCTGAAGATACTGATGACAGCGATAGTTATGATGCGGAAAGTGGGGGCGAAGACTCCGAAGATCGGCCCTGGCGACCAAGTCACACAGTCTTCGGGAAATCGACTATCAGACAGAGTCATCTTGATAACATGAGAGGAAGGTATTTTTGAGACATATCTATTATGAGGGCTGACAACGGAGACAGGACTGTTCCCGTTCCTGAAGAGAATGAAGTCGTAATCTTCCGAAGCTTCTTCAAGGCTAGGCTTCGGTTCCCCTTAAGCAGATTTGTTGTTAAAGTTTTAAAGATATATGAGATTTTCCTTCACCAGATTACTCCTGAAGCAATTATCGGAATGGGGATCTTCGTCTGGGTTGTGAGGAGTCAAGGTTTGGAGCCAAGTGCAAAATGTTTCTGCAGCATGCACGAACTTTCGTATGAGACAAAGCCCTGGGGTAAGGAACAGTATCATAACAATTTTGGTTGCTATAGCTTTGTTGCCCGCTCAGGCTCAAGTTTCCCAGTGCCAACATTTCGGAAAAAATGGCTCGGAGACTGGATGAAAGAATGGTTTTATGTGAAGAATGATTTAAAAGCAAGAGAAAATATTACAAAGATCATTATGCGCCCCATTTGGTCCCGCTTTGGCCTCCGGAAACCGAAGGTAGAAATTAATGAAGCAGCCGAAGAATGTCGAAGGGCCTTTGGCATAGTTTGCTCTTTCATCGGGACGAGGGATTTAGTTCAAGAACATGTGGCCTACAGGATATGGCCATTAATAGACAACTGGGAGATGCCAAAAGAGACCATCAGCAATCCTAACGAAGGTGGTTTGGTTCGATTGAAATATACCTTCAGGTTTGGAGACCAATTTATCGAACCAGACGATGACTGGCTGAAATGTGTTGAAAATACCAGTGATGAACTACTTGGAGCCTACTCCAAGTCTGAAGATAACGCGCTATCTGCAGCCTTCGGGAGCTGAAAAAAGAAGAGGCTAAATAGAGTTTTTGATGCTATTGGATTTATGTACCCTAACTACCGCTACCCGCCATGGGGGCAGAAGAGAAAGAGTGGATCTTCTAGGAAGGATGTTGCTTCAGCCGCCTCAAGCGAGCCCGCGCCGAAGAGGAAAAAGGTGAAGGTTCTTACTCACCGTCCGCGCTACATTGAACCGGCCATAGTGCCTAACTTTGGTGGTGAGACCTCTTCGGCTACTAAAGCCGAAGGGCCTGCCCTTACGCAGAGGATTGAAGAGTCGGCTGCAATGCCGAAGGCTGACAAAATTGAAGAACCAATACCCGAAGAGGCAAAAACATCAGAAATTCTAAGCCCTTCGGTAAGAGTGGAGGTGCCGAAGATACAAAAGATCCGACAGTAACGCCAAAGAGAAAAAGGATGGCTAGTGTGTTAGATGTGCTGGAGACGATAAAAACTTCAAGTTCTACTCCAGGAAAAATTGCCAAGGTTTCAATAGGACAGGTTGAAACCGAGACAAAGCTGGCCGAAGCCGAAGCTACAATTAGCCGGGCCGATGCTGAAATTGAGCCTACAAAGCCCATCAAAGAGAAATCCTCGGAGATTGGAGAAAAGGCAACGGAGGAAGAAGTTATAGAACAAATTTTGCCTGAAAAATGTGCCGCTCCTATTCCCGAAGCTTTGAAAGAGAATACTGAATATATTATCCGTCATGCTTCGGGAAAAAAATCTCTCTACAGAAGAAAAGCGAGAAGCTCAACACTATGCCCAGAAACTGAAATATCCAAAGGGGGCATTGGTATTCAACGGCAGCGGAGAACAAGATTTCTTGTATTGTCTCCCAGACAGCAAGGAGATTTCTTTCTACTGGGAGATGAGCAGAAGCTTCGGATTCTCGACTCTAGAAGTCGGGCTTTCGGTGCTATCGAAAGATGAATTGGCGGATAGCTTAGCATATAATAGTTTAAAGGTGTGAGAATGAATTTTTTTGTACTTAAAATTTTTTTTATTTGCTTATGCTTAATACTACACTTCTTTTGCAGGGCCTGATTCTTAGCAATGCCCTCAGGGCGCAGAAAAATGCCGAAGACGAAGGATGCACTATAGCTCTGAACAACCTTCGTTCCGAAGTAATTGAACTAAGGAACGAAGGTCTTGAAAAAGATAAAATATTAAATTCATTGGTGAGCAAAATAAAAGAAGACAAAACTGCTTCCAGAGCCCAAGCTGAAGCACAGAAATGTGAAATTAAAGACCTTCGGAAACAGCTGGCTGAAGCAAAATTAAAATGCGCTGTTGCCGAAGCTGAACGAGATGCCAGTGACTACTGGAAAAATTACTGGGAAAAAACAGTTGCAGAACTTCGGGCATCAAAAGAAAAATGTTTTGAAAAATCTATAGATTGTGTAAAAAAGATAAAAACTAGCTTCGCCAATGTTGGCGCATATTCAAGCGAGGATAACTTCATACGAGGCAACCCCGAAGGCCCAATTGAGTGGATCAGCAACGAAGCCGAAGCTTTTGAAGAAATTTTGAATGACCGCGGGGACGTCTGTGCCTTCTCTGGTGCAAGAGGAGTTGTAGCTGTTCTAGAAAGAGCAGGGTGCGAACATGTGAAAACTTTGGCCCAAGCCGAAGCTGCTCTATCGGTTGATGATACAAAGGACCCCTCGGCCGAAGCAAGCTTAGTGGGCGGAAAAATTTTCACTGACATCTAGGAAAATGGCGGCCGAGGGAAGGCCCATGAAATAATAAAGAAGAGCGAAAAAGATACTCATGACACTAGGGAAGCAACGAAGGCAGCTGATAAAGCTGCGGAACTCGAAAGGCGGATAGATATTGCTTAATGGGTTTTAACTTTATTGTTTATTTTTGTGACTTCAAATTGATTTACATTTTCTATCACAGCTGAACTATCTCCTCCCCCCAAACCCTTCGAGTCATTGGCCGACCCAGAGGCAAAGGCATCAGCAGAAGTTGTTAGGATGGCTGAAGCTATTGTAGACGAAGTTGTTACCCAACTGCTGACAGAAGCTGCAAATGAAGTTTTGAAAGAAGAATAGCTATTGTAAAAACATTGCTGGAATGTTAATGCAGCATTTGCTGAACTATGTTTGTAATATTCGGTGCTCATGTGTTTTGAATGTAATATATGAATGGTTTTATAATTTATTTCTTTACGATGCATGAAACTTTTATGTACATACCGTTTTTGAGCATTTGGCGAAAAAACACCTTCCCTTCTTTTCATGCTTCGTAAAGAAGATCTTTTATGCTTCGTGAGAAATCCTCCAATCATCGCAGAAACAATAATGCTTCGTCAATAATGGATTTTTTGCCTCCATATCAAAGCTGATGAAGCTGTATTTCTTCAAGACTTCTTTTGTGCCTTAGCACAATCTCATTTTTTGGAAGTATTCTCCGAAGGTCAACATTGTATCCCCCTCTTGTGCCATTGATGCAATATGATGTATGATGTTATGTTATGCGAATGATGTGATGATGTTATGCTATGCAAAATGATATTTGTGCCGAAGACACACGCATATCCCCATAGTGGAATACTCAATCTCTTTGTCGTTTATTTTTCGACTTCACCGCTTATTTTTCGGTGTATCAGCGCTGACTTTTCGCTGTAAGTTCTGCATTCCCTTAGGAACGTCTTTTGAACTTCTTCGTCTTCTATTTTGGCGGTATTCGCGTTGACTTTTCGCGCTTCGCCTTATATTTCGGCGGTATTTGGCTCTGCATTCCCTTTGGAACGACTTTTGAGCAGAAAACTTACTCTGTGCTCCCTTAGGAACGACTTTTTGTAGCTTCGGCAAACTTACTCTACGTTCCGTAGAACGACTTTTTGTAGCTTCGGAGATACTTATGATGTAATTTTTAGCCACGCGTTCTCTTAGAAACAACTTTTTGTGCTTCAGCGACTTTGTTAGACTCCGTGAGTCTATGGAGAAGATGTATTTTCACTATGGCAAAAACGAAGCTATTACAAGGAATTGAAAATGACAAGACAACTAGGTTTTCGATAATTGTTCCTTAGTAAGAAAGAAAATGATAATGAATGTAAAAACTGTTTTAGGGGTAGGATATCTCTCAGTAGACATGCTTCGATTCTGGCACAGTACTGTTGACTGTGCGAGCTTCAGACTCCTCCCTGAAATATCGCTGCTAGTGGGTCTGTTGGCTCCCTTCTGGCTGCTGACCTCGTGGATACGCAGGTTGTAGTGGTGGTAGAGGTGGAAGCTGTGGCCAGGATGCCTGCGGCTAACTAGCCGAAGCAACAGACGCTGCAAGATGGTTACCCACATACTCTGGTATGTAGGGTGAGTGATACGAAGCAGTATCCATGACCTGCTTCGGCTGGTTCTGCTGAGCTGCAGCTTCTGCTATTTCTTTCTGCTTCTGTATGGTGACATGGCATATTCTTGTAGTATGGCCCTTGTCCTCACCACAGAATAAGCAATAAATTTTCCTAGGTTGATCCCTAAACCTTCCTCCAAAGCCCCTGGTGCCTCTGCCCCTTGGAGCTAGTGGCCGAAGGTAGCTTTGTTGCTGCCCCGAAGCTTGCGAGGGATATTGTGGCCTCTGTTGTTGACTTCCTCTGTCGTCACTCTGGGTGGAGTGGATGGACCTGACATGTCTTGGGTGAATTCTCCCTCCGAAGCCCCTGGTCATCTCAGAGAACCTATAAGCTTCCTCTCTTCTCTGACGAAAATCATTATCAGCGTGGATGTATTCATCCATCTTTTGAAGCAGCTTCTCCAAAGTCTGTGGAGGCTTTCTAGCGAAATACTGGGCAGTAGGTCCTGGACGAAGCCCCTTGATCATGGCCTCAATGACAATTTCATTGGGCACTGTAGGCGCCTGTGCTCTCAGATGCAAGAACCTTCGGACGTATGCCTGAAGATACTCCTCATGATCTTGTGTGCATTGAAACAGGGCCTGAGCTGTGACTGGCTTCGTCTGGAAGCCCTGGAAGCTTGTCACCAGCATGTCCTTGAGCTTCTGCCATGAGGTGATAGTTCCTGGCCGAAGAGAAGAATACCATGTCTAGGCCACATTCACTACTACAAATCGTGTTATATGAGATGGTTAATTTTTAGTTATTAAGACGCTTATAAAGTGTCCAAATTTGATGGAGTCGCAAAAGATGTTCCATTTTTAAGATGGTTATAAACCGTCTTAAAAGATATTAAATAAGACATTTTTTAATTTATAACCGTCTGAAAAAGGAATTTGTTTAAGTCATTTTGTCTAATAAACCATCTTAAATTAGGTTTTGTTTAAGACACTTCTTCTAAAGAACTGTCGAAAATACAAACATTATAAGTCACAAAGTATTTATCAAACTGACTAGAATATCCTATAATAATAGACACTCGCAACAGAAAAACCATCTTATTTAGGAGACTGCTATTGGACGTTTTAAAAACCGTCTTATTTAAGAGACTGATATTAGACGTTTTGAGAAATGTCTTATTAAGATTTGAAACGACTTACTTGGCAGTATATTCTTCAATTACCACATTATAATAATTTAAAAGAGAAAAATACATACACATATATTTAATAACACTATAATTAATATAATATAGATCATTCAATATCTCATAAATAAGCATTGTCAAATAACTCATACATAAGTGTACTCTAATTTTAAACTTGCTCATCAACTGTTTGTGCTAACATTGAGCCTAACTAAGTATATATAAATTCATGTCTCCACACTTGTGCGACCACCAAAATTTAAGTTCCATTCCATCTTTCATCGATGGCATCATCCATCGTTTCATGAATTCATCATCGTCGATGGCATCATTCACCAGTATTTATGTGCATCTTCTGCTCTAAATCCTGAGCCTTGACCACCCGCAATAACATGTCAGCATGTTCAGCTGGCTACTGCTTCGGCTGCAGCTGCAACAGCACAATAGCCACAACAGCTGAAAATTACCACCCCTGCTGCTGCTGCTTGTACCCGATGCAGCCCAAAGTTGGGCTGCCAAATAGAGCATGTGTCTTTATGTGCAGGGGTCATTATCCTCTTGCTGACCAATACATGAATCATGCTGAGAAGTAAGACATGACTCTTGTGGAAGCTTTCAAAAGGATGCAGGTCATTCAGCATGAGGACATGCATAACACAAATGATGCTGATGAACATGAAGAGACAATTTCAGTAAAAAAGTGCATACCTCCATATCCTTTATTGTAGCTCCATTTCTCAGTATCACCTCCTCATCCTAGAGAGACATGTCCAGAGTATCCCCAGTCGACAACTTGCCAACCTGAAATGAAGTACTCGGTAAGAGAACAAAACCTATTTAGGTTTGCCCATACATTTCTACAAATTCAAAAGTTTGACCATAGATATAAAGATCTTATGGCTTTCCTATTGCGTGTGTCTGTTTGTGGATGGTAGTGTCATGCTTTTGTACTCGGCCCTAACTTCTATTGAAGGGAAGGCTGGAAATGTTTCCATTATCTAAAAATACAACTCTGTAACAGAATATAGAATGTCTATTAATATTATATACAGTAAATAAAAGTGCATAATCGCAATCCAATATGTACAGGGACTATTGATGTTCATGTGGAGGTGAAAACTGAAATACATAGCATAAATGTATGATAACATACATTACGGTGATATTTGGGGGAGGATCAAATGTGTCCAGAATTGTTTTGAAACTCTATGTGTTATTGTAAAAATATTATTACATATGTATAGTTAGAATTGAAAAGAACTACTACTGCAAAAAAGGTCAGATAGAATAAAGCTCCTATTTCCAATAATCCTGATGCCATTCCAGATTGTTGAGGGAACATAGCCATAAATAACAAAAAAAGGTATGACAGTTTGAAAGGTTTTACATATATATTCTTATATTCAAATGATATAAAATGATTACAAATTTGAATCCAGCTATGAGAAGATTACAAACAGAAGCTTTTGTAATCTATTCACTGGATAATGCACACACAAAGTTCACATATTTGCAGTGAAAATAAACAAAATCATATGCAAAAGAAAAAAGAGGTCTATACAACTCTGTGTGAACTATCAACTCATACTTTGCAAATGTGTAAATGCAACAAGAACCATTACAATTTTGCAATTACCAAAGAAATCATAAGAGCCAACAGATTATTGTAAAATACAAGGACATCATATCTCACCTTGGCCATTATCATTAGCTTGCAAGACAACAAAAACATACTTCATCAGAGGGATGAGAGTGAGTGTAAAATGATCAACAATAGAGCTCCAATTACATCCTCGTCTTCATCAATACCATGTGGTGTAGAAAACATACAATGGTGATGTACCTAAAATAGAAGAAGCTGTAAGAATATGAAAACTATTCCTGCAATAGGAAAAATAACAGTAACATCACATATTACATGCAGTTCCTGATAGCCTTTTATATTGTGACAGTCCCCTAAACCATCAATAGAATACTTTAATGTTCACGATTTCACATCGAAGAACCACCATGTTTCTTTCTGATATGCACAGATACTAAGCTAGTAGCGATAATAGCAGGACAAAAAGATACCTTTTATCTGTACATGTCCTTCAATTGACTGACATCCTTGTCCTTGGGCTGATCAAGGTTCTGATCCAGTTCCCACATGCTGCCCCATTTTGTTGTCTCGATGTCTGACATCGACGCCATAAGCATCTCCTTGGACCTTGAGGTCAAAATCCCACCTCAAAACCTCGCAGCTAGGAGCTCCCCGAACCCGATGGCCGAATGTGAGTTTCCCCTTAGCCGACGCGTGGTACTCCGCCATGTACCGCCCTGCCTGCCGCATCATCAAATGTGGGATGCCATCCTCGCCCCACGCCGCGCGCACAAGCAACGGCATAACTCTGTTTAGTAAGCAAGCTCCCTAGTAGGCAAGAGAATCAAAGCCAGTACTCTGTGGGAACATAATAATAACAATAATAATAGAGTTAATTGAAATTCAGGCTCTGCTCTTGAATACTGAAAAACACATATATTGATCCGAGGAATCAAGAACTAGTAACTTGCTCGCACTTGCGCGAGTGGAAGAGCGAGCCTTTTAACAATACGTTAAAACAGCGATGTATATAGACAGTAAGCAATGTGATATTGTAAATCTATGTAAGCAATATGTAGGTATTAATATATATGTAAGCCAGTACATAATATGAATAGGAGGAAAACATACCTATTTTCGATAGAATTTGCAGCTTTCGGCAATGGTTGTGCGACGATAGCAAATAGGACTGGTCATGCAAAAAAGGCAGTAATGAATAAATTATATCTTTCACATCTAGGCGAGGAAGTGACGTAAATAAAGTAAAGTTAACAAACATGTGTGGACATCTACATGATTTTAATAAAAGATATGGGTGCTAGATTTGTTTTTTTCCTTCAATTATCAGATTTTGTGCAAAGAAAATAGAAGGTGTGTATCTTGTCTACCAATATGGAAAATAGTGGCTTGCATTGCAAACATACCTATTTTGGATAGAAGCTGTAGGTTTTCCAAGTCAGCTTCAGTTAGACATTGTGCGAAAAAACGAAGTTGTATATCTTGTCTATCATCTATCAATATGGAAAAATAGCAGGTTGCATTGATAGCATGCCAGTTTTGGGTATAGAAGCTGCATGTTGTCCAAGTTAGATGCTGACGTTTAGAAAGTACTGAGTGAAAGATCAATATAAAATTTACAGTGTGTCCATAGATAATTATGCATGAGGAGACATTATATTATGTAACAGTTTGTCCAAGTTAGCTACTAACGCGAGTTGTAGGATCAATTAAAAGACACGCTGGTAGTCATTGGTTGAAACAATTATATGGCCATTTATGCATTTGCACATTTCTACTAACCATTTGCTCTTCCAGAAGTTAATTAGTTTGACAGTTCAATACCCAGGTATTACGTTGGCAGATAATATAGTGGGTATCCATTAAGAAGGACATCTGCAATAAGCAAATGAGAAGAAGCAATATTTCCAAAAAATGCAGATGAAGAATAACATTTGCAGCAACCAATGAGAGGAAGTAATATTTCCAGGAATACATACGAAGTTTGGTCTGTAGCTGAAGGTAAATCCCATGCCGAACGTAGAGATTCATTAGTCCATCGTAAACTTGCGTCTGAAGGAGGGGATAACAAAAGAAAATATTTTTGTTTGACGTTCTTGCCCCCACGATTAGCACAAATCGAGTGGGAGTGCAATACCAAGAAGCTTGAGAGGCAAGCTCTAATACGGAGGACATAAATTTCGAAGAATCATCCGGCTAACTTTGCTTATCGATAAGGAGGAGTGGATTCGGGATGTGTGAAGCAAGAGTTTAGACGGGAAACTACAACTCTGAGCGACACACAGGTAGAAGGGTTTGCGTACCTTGACGAATCTGCCACATGATGAAGGTTGGGTACGCCGATAAGCTGAGCAGTCAGACAACTTGTCGTGGAACTCGCGGTGGAGGATGGCGCAAGCCGATGAGAAGAGTAGACGCATAACTTGCCGAGGAACTCGCTGGCGAGGATGGCGCAATGTACCGCGATTACCCTTGACGACGGCGCACCAACGTACCAGAAGCTTCCCATGGCTTTTGAGGAAGGGTAACAGGAGGCAAATGACCAGTAAAATCGCCGTCGTCGCCGTCAAAGGAGAGGTAGCCCCTCGCTAAGACGCTAGTCCCGCCCCATCTCATCTCTTTCATCTTTTCCTTTTTTTTAATCTAGGTGCCCGTTCAAATCGTGCCCCATTTCAAAGCCTCCGGTGGCCTCCGCCTGTATGGTGTATTGCTGAAGCGACCCTGGCTCTACATATCAGATCGAACGGTGTAAAATAATATAGGCTACGTGGACTGGCTGCTCTTACGTCTTTGCGCTGTGGTTTAATATATAGAAATAAAAACAGGGAGTGCCCTAGTTCCTGAGTTGTGCACAAATCATTATTACAAAGGATAAATCAAACTAACTAGAAAGATCCTATCTGAAATCAAGGGAGCCCATGAGAAACCTCCAATCGAGGTCGATGATATATCTACTAGTCCTAGTAAGCTGACCTTCCTTTCTTCATTCATCTCCATCAGGGAGCCGGCAAGTGCTGGAGCCGGACATGGGCGGAGGCGCTGAGGGAGCGGACGCCAACCATCGAGAGCGAGGGGAGGAAGAAGAGTGGATGCGTAGTGTCGTGTGGCGACGTGGAGTCCCGGGTGGAGGGAGGGGTGGTAGGTGCCTAGCCACGATGTCCAAGATCGTCAGCGGGCAGAGCTCACGCTCGCAAAAAACAGCCGCCATGACAGCGGCTCGCCCTGCACACGACTGAGAGGGGCGCCTGGCTCACAGGCAGAGGAGGGCGCTGTGGGCTTAGGCGGGGCGACGATGGGTTCACCCTAGGGAGCGGCGGCGGAGGAGGAGGAGGCGATAGGGTTTGGGTGGTGAGATGGGTAAGGGGACTGCGAGGGCCGAGGGGTGCCCAACCTAACTGAACGTGGTTGGGGACTTGGGGTTGGTGTGAGGACTGCAAGTTGATTTACGAGAACTCGGAGGGGTTCTGTAAAATTAAGGCCAACACGCATCATCACTCGGTGGCATTTTAACACCTAACACCTGTGAAACGCCAAGAGCGAGTGAATCATAATCATCTTTTAAGAAACCCGATTAGAAGGAATAATTTAGACGTTGTCTTTTTAGTCCGAATCTCTGAAGTAGCCCGGTTTTTGGAGTTTAACAATGTAAATATAAAAAGCATTGATATATTCAGCATATGCGTATACCTTCCTAAACCCTATGGTACGTAAATGATAGGAATTAAAGTCAAATGATGACTTAGGTCAGTTATGTGACACATTAATGATCGAGTCGCATGTGGGTCTATTTTACCATCTATATCAAGTTATAAAGATAAGTTATAGCTTACTAAACCCCTTGATGCGTGAATGATAGGAATTAAAGCAAAATATATGTTGTGTGACATTAATGATCGAATCGCATGTGGGTCTATTTTACCATCTGTATCAAGTTACAGAGATAAGTTTTACATTTTATATATATCATGAAACTAAACTGAATTTACTATTTAGTACATTTTTTTACAATACGTCTTTCTGAAATATGATACGAAGATGGTTTCATATTTAGAAGTGTCTAGTATACTCACTAATATTTAAAATTATCCATATAGTCTAGACGACTAATAATATATTTATTTGAGATGGTTTCATATACATAAGTGTCTAATATACTAACCAAAATCTAAGACAATTCTTGCAATCTTAATGACTCAAAAGGTATATTCATTTGAGACGGTTTTCAATAACAATCCGTCTTAAATCAATAAGAGACATTTCTTACGATGTAACTGTCTTAAGACACTTCTTTATTAAAGACGGATCTCCAATAAACTGTCTTATCTTACTCATCACCATATGATAAAAGGCGCTTCTATAAAATATATTGATATCTGTCTTAAAATGTGCGTCTTAAATAAGCATATCTCTAGTAGTGATTCTTAACTGCCATGACGAAGGATTTGGCCATGACAGCTGCATTGCCTCCATATGAAGATATGGTTGCTTCATAACTCATCAAAAACTGCTTTTGGGTCTGAATGTCCATCATACATTGGAAGCTGACGTGGCTTGTATGATGGGGGCCACGGGATAGCCTGCAGTTCTGCTGCCAAGGGAGAAGCATCATCAAAAGTAAAGGTATCACGATTAAAATCATCATACCATCCATCGTCATTGAACAAGTCCTCTTGATGAAACTCCCTGTGCTGGGGCCTTCGTTCTTGTTCATCTTGAGCAAGATGGCGTACTTCATCAGTGGCTTCGTCGATCTGCCTTTGAAGGTCGGCTAGTCGAGCCATCTTCTCCTTCTTCCTTTGTACTTGTTGATGAAGCATCTCCATGTTTCTGATTTGTTGGTCCAACTCGTCCTCCTGGGGTGTTGGACTAGTGGCCTTCCTCTTTTGGCTTCGTGCCTCTCGAAGAGAAAGGGTCTCCTGATTCGGGTCCAGTGGCTGCAGAACGGCAGCCCCTGTTGCTGAAGCTTTCTTTGGTGGCATGACGAAGGTCAGTGCTTGCCGAAGGTGGTCGAAAAGGATTCACCGGAGGTGGGCACCAATGTTGGAGACTTGTTCTCAAGTGCTATGAATTAAGAATAAGGCAACACAAAATGTTAAATGTTAAAGCCCTCCGTCCTTCGAAGCATTATCTCCCTCAGGATATAATGATCTTCAGACGAAGGTTATGAAGGACATACCTTCATCATCATAACACATTTGTATAAAAGACGAAGCATATGAAACATGAGAAACAACATGAATAATTATATGATATCATAATATATATATTTTTCTTATTACATAATCATGAATAAATATGAACAATATTGAATTACATTTATACCTTCGGCTTGACAGAAAGTGATAATACAAGCGTGCCGCGAAAGCAAATGCCAAGTCCGCGTGTCCAGTACGGGAGCACTGTTCATCTATTTATAGGCACGGGACGTAGCCCATGTAAAATTACACTCATGCCCTTTACATTTGCTAATGACTCTGTAGTAATTCATCGAGGTCTAAATAGCCTTTTCCCTTTTAAGTCGGTTCTCCTTTCTGCTATCATGCCGAAGGTCCCCTGTGCATAGCTTCGGCTTTGCGCCAACCTTCGCATTCTTTGTACTTCTTCACATTGTGGTTCTGATCCAAGCCTAAAGGTACCTGTTCATGCATCATACTCCAGAAACATTGTTAAATCATGTTTTTGAGGACCTTCGGAAGACGAAGGCCCCCAACAGCCGATATCTTCAAAAAAACCCTCGATGAGACTAGATTTTGCTTTCTTAGGAGTGAATTAAATATCTTGGATTCTCGTAACTTAACTTGAAAACGGGCACAAAAATTGCTTGATTCACTGATTTTTGTTTGAAAGGTTTAAATATTAGTGATATTCATTCAAACTTTGCGTAAATTTTAAAATTGAAATGAGTTTTAGTGTGGAAAATTGTTTTAAAAATTCATTCCAAGCTCAACTGGCTTGACCAGCTGAACTTTCTAGTTCAGTTGGGAAAATCAGCTGAACTTTTGAGTTGAACTTCAGCTCGGCTCGTATTCACCAGGAAACCCCCTGGCTGAAACCGGTTGAACCGGTGTCCAGGACCGGTTGAACCGGTCTGGCACAGTTTGACCGGTCGGTCTGACCGATTTTCTAGTCTGCGCCAGTCCTTTTTGCAGACTGCGTCAGCCTTTTTTCATACTGCATCAGTGTCTTTTTCAGATGTCAGGTCAACTTTTTCAGTACTTTTTGCAGCACTTTTTTTAGCCTTTTCCTATTACTGATTCTGCAGCTTTATTTTATGTCGCGTCAGTCACCTTTCTCTATCTCGTCAGTCGCTTTTTCGCACCTTTTCAGACAGCGTCAGCTACTTTGTGCTTTTTCATACGCGTCAACTTTTCTTTTTGCAGACGCTTCAGTCCTTTTCTTTGCTTTATTTCTTTGACCGTGCATGCACAGTCTGACCATTCTGCTCCACACCGGTTGAACCGGTCTATAGGGGGCGGTTGAACCGGTCCCTACCTGACCAGTTCAGCTGCCTATTTATAGGCTTACCCCCCCCCCCCCTTCCTCCACTCACACACACTCAAGTCCTTAGCCTTTCAGCCTCTTTTGCCTCTTCACACACTCACTTCAATCGCTCATCTCCTCAAAGCCTCTCAACAAGATGGTGCATCGCCGCAACCCTTCGGTGGTGGAGTTCAGCAACGACTCTGACGAGATCTAGGAGGAATCACCGGTTCCCTCTCCTCCGCCTCGTCGTTCCCTCTCCAAGAGATGACGCGGCTCTGGCCGGATGGAAGGAGAGGGATCCTCGATGCCCTCGCAACCTGCTCGCGGGAGGCACCAAAAGTTTAGTGCTACTCGTCCCCGCCGCAGCACCTCCTCCGCAGGATACGCTCCTTGCTAGGAAGAGGATGGAGCGTTCGACGACGTAGTCGATCTTCCGTCGTCTGACGCTCTCTACATCACCAGTCTGCACATGCATCCGGCGAATGTTTCCCAGGGACCTAATGAACCTTTAGTCGACTTCTCTCTGAAGGGGGTGGATGCCCTTCAACGTCTAAGGTTCACTAACCCCACTCTCACACCTCATTATCCTGGTGTCCAGGACCCTCGGTTCTGGAACCTTTTCCAGGCTGATTTCTATAATTCAGTTATCTTGACTAAGAAACACCCAGTCGTTAGACATCGTTTTATTGACTGGGAAGGGTGTGAGAATATGGGAGATGCTGACATGACGTCAGCTCTCCGTAACTTGGAGAGAAAGGGGTTAAAAAACATTATGACTATGGAATACCCCTGGAACAATGAAGTGGTAGCTCAGTTCTATGCCACTCTCTAGGTCAAGAAAGTAGATGAAGAAGCTGATGGGTATGACTACCCAGTCATGTATTTCTTTATCCAGGGGAACTGGCACAAAGTTAGCTACCGTCGTTTTGCCCATATTTTGGGCTTCTTTGTTGCTGATATTCAGGGCAGCAACATGAAAGTTCATGATATTCGGCTGCCCATGTGGGAAGAGACTGAATTTATTCATGTCTCTTTGGATCGGGAGTTTTGGACCACCGCCAACATGCATAGGTACTACAGGTACCTTAACTCTTTGTCCAGGATGACCGTTCTCCTGAAGGGCGGCAATCAAATGAACGTCCTTGGGGAGAGTCGGGTCTTCCTTCTTCTCCTTGCTCCCAACAGTCTCGCCTGCATCAATGTGTTTGACATGATCTGGGAAGAGATCCTTCATGCTTCTTGGTCTCCACTCAAGGGGTGTCTCCATGCACCCTTTATTATGAAGATGATCGAAGTGGTCACCCAGACTCACTTTGAAAACCCTGTCAAACACTCCCGCTATGTACCCTACTGGTTGATTCCACCAATCCAGCTGCTCATACAAAGCGGGCTCCCTCAGGGTCTGGAGGCCCTGCTTCTTCTAATGAGCCACCTCCTCAGCCTCCACATCACCCATCCTCCTCTCGCGCCGCTGCTGCCTCACGTCTGATGGACCGCAGCGGGAGAGGAAGTGGTCCAGGCCAGGGACGGGTTCGAGGCTAGGGACTTTTCATTCGTCTAGCCAAGGGCCTTCTTAACGTCTTCGCCATGTGCCGCACCCGAGCGGTCGAGGAGTCTGTGCGCCGTCGCAGGACTGACCGACTGCATGAGGATTTTCTTCGTTATGCAGCCAAGATAGGTCATCCTCTCCCTCCCAGGCCCCCTCCACCTCCGACCCCTACCTTCCCCATGAACCTTAATGAGTGACACCAACAGGAATTTGGTGTGCCATTCATTACCCCGGAGGATGAGGCCGAGGAGTTTGATGACCCCTACTATACCTCGGCTCCTCCTCTCCTCCTCCCTATTTGGGTCAGGGACCCATTCCCAGTGACCCCAGGTCATCCGGCTCTGGTCACTATCCTCCTCCTCCCTACCCAGGTCAGGGACCCATTCCTAGTGACCCGCGGCCTTCTGGCTCTGGTTACCATCACCACCCTCCTCCTCCACCTCCTCCTCCTCCTCATCAGCGTACGTCTTCTACATCTGTTTTTTCTGCGGGTGATGAGCCTCCTAGGGACTCCTCACTCGAGGAAGACATGATGCGGACCTTCTTTCCCGACTACACTTCCTATCCTCTGTCCTATCCTCCTCCTAGAGGATATTTATTCCTGTGCCTTCTTCTCACTCTCTCCTCGTTTTTGGTACTTGCTGCCAAAAAGGGGGAGAAAATCTAAAATTTCTAGCCAAGTCATTCTATTTGTGGTTCTTTTGGTTCTGGTTCTTTATTTCTCTCTTATTTATTGTTTTTGTTTTGGCCACTTGTTGGGGACTTGTTCTCAACTGCTATGAATCAAGAACAAGGCGACACAAAACATTAATGATTAAAGTCCTTCGTCCTTTGAACCATTACCTCCCTTAGGACAAAATGGTCTTTAGACGAAGGTCATGAAGGACGTACCTTCATCGTCACAGCGTATCATAATGAAAGCAGGAACATATGAAATGCGAGAAGAATCATGAATAATCATATCATATTATAAATATCTCTTCCATTTAGCATCATGAATGAATGTAAACAATATTGAATTACATTTATACCTTCGGCTTGACAGAAGGCGAAAATCTAAAAGCAACGTGCGAGCGAATACAAGCCAGCGTGAATAGTACAGGGGTTACTGTTCATCTATTTATAGGCACAGGACGCAGCCCGGTCAAAATTACATTCATGCCCTCGATAAATAGATATCAACATGACACAAACTATTGTGGACTAATCGGTCTTTTCCTCTTTAAGTCGGTGCAGCCCTTCGTCTCAAGGCATGTCACTATGCCGAAGCTACCTGGATCATAGCTTCGTCTTGTATCTCCATGCTCTGTCTGCTTGTGTCAACTTGTCGAAGGTGTTTTTGCTTGGAGGTCCTTCAGCGACGAAGCATGCCGCCAACAGTAGCCCCTTCGCGGTGCTAGATCGTTTTTCGTAACGAGCTCGATCCACAAAAAAATCTAAAAGGCTTCGGAATGCCGAAGGTCCGGAAAACACCTTCCCTGAGCTCGTTGCCGAGAAATGATTAAAATATTTCAAGCGGTGGGTGACGCACCACTCAGCGGGTATGAGCGACTTGGCGATTCACCTTCCATGCTCCGAGTGGTCCACCATTCAGCGGGTGCGGGCGACTGTTCAGCGGGTGCGGGTGACTTGACGATTCACCTTTCCACCTACAGCACTATATAAACAGACGGGTAGGTGTGGTGTTATCACAACATTCATTGCCATTGCACTGTTGTGCTGTTAAAAAATTTAATGATAGCTGAAGCTTTTTCACTGCACTCTCGAGCGGACCGACATTTTGAGTTAGCTTCGTCAAAAAAGAGAGCTTTGTCAAAACTGTAAACGACATCAACTTCGTAAAAACCGCAAAATATCCATCGGATGGCCAGAGTACGCTCGACTGCAAAGGTAACTCGTGAAGGAGAGGAGACCGAGGCCACCGAGACAGCTCCGATTTCCGAAGTCATGAGATAGTCGGGCTTAGTTGTGACAGAGGGAACCATTGATGAAGGTACTTCTGCTGCCAAAGTTGAACAAGCTGATATTGAAGAAGAAAATTCTGATAATGAAGAGGAGGATTATGGTATTTTGATCCCTTCAAAACCCAGCCACTTAGATTTTGGGAAATCTACTATTTCTGAAGCTGATATGCCCATGATGATGAAACTGGGCTACTTTGGAGAAGCTGAGAGGAAGCTTGTTCGTTTTGCCAGAGATGAAACCACTCCTACGCCGAAAGATGATGAAGTAGTGGTTTTCAAAAGTTTTTTTAGAGCAGGATTACGGTTTCCTCTGAATGAGATGATAGGGGAAGTTTTGAAGAATTTTGAAATTTATCTTCATCAGCTGACCCCTAACGCTATTGTTAGGCTCAGTATCTTCATTTGGGCCCTCCGAAGCCAAGGGATGGACCCAGATGCCGAAGCTAAAGGAGACAAAGAAAAAGCTTGGGCTAGTACGGTTGCCTTATCGCTTTAAGTTTGAGAAACAGTACAAGGAGCCCTGCAAAGACTGGCTGGAGATGATTGAGACAATGTGCAATGAGATTTTGGGAAATTATACCAAAAAAGAAGATCAATTAATGACTGTAGCCTTTGGCACCTGACCAAAATGAAGGTTGAACCGGGTAATGGACGTTCTAAATTTCGAATACCCTGATTATGAGCGACTGAACAAAGGTGCTGAAGGGCCAAAAAGGAAAAGGGTTGTTAGCGTTATGAGCAGGCAAACTGCCAGGATGGTAAAAGAAGATGAAAAAGCTTTAAAGAAGAGAAAGTCCAGTCCCGAGCCGATGGTGACGGCCTTGAAGAAGAGAAAAGCCTCAACTCCAGAGCCGAAGGCAATTGAGATGGAAGAGGAAACTCCTTCAACTCCTCCTGTTGCCGAAGTAGAAGAGATTTTAAAGGTAATGACTGAATCTTTATCTATCAAGCCGCTAAGTCCTCTGGGACCACATTTGACGAAGCTTTTTCAGAAGAAACAAGAACCTTCGGCTACAAAGAAGGCAGATGGGCTGAAGAAGCGAAGGATTGGTAGCGTGATGCAAGCTATTGAAAAGATGCCACCTTCGGCCTCAGTATCTAAGATAGCACCTATTGCAAGTACCGAGGCTACTGCCGAAGCAAAGACATTTGTCGAAGCTGCAGCTGCCACCAAAACTGCCAACATAGAGGCTACCTTATATGGGATTGATAAACTGTTGTTGGATATGGCCAAAGAAGAAATAGTTGTAGCTGCAGAACAAGTCATGGCCCCAATGCCTGACAAAGGAAAGAAAATTGCTGAAGCTGCTTCAGCTGAAGAAAATTTTGAGCTTCAGAACTTGATCGGACAGGAATTATCTGAGGCTGAAAAGAAGGACTTACAGGAGTACGGCATTTCCTGTGGCTACCAGCCAGGAGCCATGCTCTTTGGTGGAATCAATGAGGAGGCCTTGGGATGTGTTCGTGACCATATCGGGGCGAAGGTAATCAGCACTCTATCGAAGAGTGTCGGTTTTTCGAAGCTTGAAGCCGATATTAGCAGCTATCGACGGCAACATATCATCGGTAGTTTGTTTTATTCTAACTTTAAGGTAACAAAAGTTTATTATTTGTTTTGTTTTTACAACGAAGTTTGCTGATGAAGGTCTATTCTGTGCAGAGTATGCTGCTGAGCAAGACGTTGCAAATACAACAGGACCTCGAGGATAAAAAGAATGATATAATTATCGAGGGTCTAGAGAGTAAAATCAAAGAATACGAAGCTTCTCTTGAAAGAAAAGATTTCCTACTCCAAGCAGCGGAAGGTTCCCTTGCCAAAGCACAAACCGAGAATGCTAGACTAAGCAGGGAGCTTCTCCAAAAATCAGAGAGCTTCAAACAAGAAAGAGAAGATTTGCAAACAAAATATGAAGCTGAAGCTGCCGAAACTTCAAAGCTGAAGCAATCCTTGGAAGAGCTTTGGGACATGTGTCTAAATTTTGGCATCCACTGCGTACAGCGACTAAAAAAAGTTTTTAACTCGGTTGGGGCTAGTGCTGAAAAATATACACCTTCGGCCGATAACATATCCAGCACCTTCGAACATATTGAAGGCAAAGTAGAGGCACTCGATGAAGTAATAGTCGGGCACGACGACTTCTGTGCCCTGCTAGCTTCTCGTGGTACAGCCGCAGCATTTTTGAAGGCTGGCTGTACACACGCAAAAATTTTAAATCCACCAAACTTCAGCCTATCTGCATCAGATTTAGTTGACATCCCCAATATAGCCCGAAGCATAGGGAGCAGATTTATAACACAAATTTGAGTGAAGGGAGGTCGAGAGTTGGCTAGTGACGAGGCCCGAAGCCTGCTAAAGCTGGTACGATACTTATACCTGTTGCTTGCTCTCTTGTAATTACTTTTTACCTCATACTGTTTTGTTGTGTACAGGATGACGATGCCGAAGGTCAATAGTTCGAAGCTCGTTTTGAAGATTGCTGAAGCTGCTGAACAAAGCTTAGAAACATTTGAAGTATCTTTGTAAAAGATATTGTAATTTAGGAATCGAACATTACTTTGTAAATTTGTCCATACCTTTTAATATATTTTTTACCTTTCCATCCGTGTATGCATTGCTTTGCTGTGGACGAAACTTGTATCTTTTGAGCCGAAGGCAAAAAACACCTTCCCTTCTTTTCGTACACAACGAAGCGTATTCTTGCTTCTTTATGCTCATCGAAGCATTGTTATTAAGGTTGAAGCATCTGTTTGTGCTTTATGTTATGCTGATGATGAACCTACGAATGTCTACATGAATGTGTATGAATGCAATGAATGATGTAATGTAAAGTGCAAATGAATGTCCAAATACACACACGAAGCCACACCTAGACTCTGCATCCCCTAAGGAACGTCTTTTGAGTCTTAAGCTCTGCATCCCCTTAGGAACGACTTTTGAGCTTCTTCATCTTCTATTTCGGTGGTATAAGTTCTGCATCCCCTTAGGAACGACTTTTGAACTTCTTCGCCTTCTATTTTGGTGGTATAAGTTCTGCATCCCCTTAGGAATGACTTTTGAACTTTTTCGCCTTATATTTCGGCGGTATTTGGCTCTGCATTCCCTTTGGAACGACTTTTGAGCAGAAAACTTACACTGCGCTCCTGAGGAACAACTTTTTTAACTTCGTCATGTTCTGCATCCCCTTGGGGACGTCTTTTGAGCTTCTTCATGTCTTCCTTTTTGCACTCGATGGTGCATGCTCAGATTTTACATATTACAACTTTTGGGGGATTTGGCCCTTGTAGGGCTAAATAAGAAAGAAAAATTACAAACTATGGCCCCATTAAAAACCTTTCTCCCCTCTTAAAAAGGAAAAGGGTGCCATAGGAAAAATGAAAAAAATTACAATATATTACACATAGTATCGCTGAAGCTCATCCGCATTCCAAGATCTGGGAATGTCGTTGCCGTCCGTATCCCTCAATCTATAAGAACCGGGCCTCGACGAAGATACCACTAGAAAAGGACCTTCCCACTTCTGTTGTAACTTGCCCACTGTGTCTGGGTTAGCGACTCTTCGAAGCACCAGATGCCCTGGGTTGATATTTTTCAACCGAACTTTTCTGTCACGCCATTTTTTGTTTCGGCCTGATATTTATTGATATGCTCTATTGCCTGAAGTCTGGTCCCTTCTATGGTGTCTTTTGTTATCTGATAGTCAGCTTCGTCTTTTGCCGAAGCTATTGTTCTTATTGACGCTGTTTTTGCTTCTTCTGGAGTTATTGCTTCGTCACCAAATAGGAGCTTGAAGGGTGTAAATCCAGTTGACCTTGACGTAGTTGTGTTGTGGCTCCACACCACTTTAATCAGCTCATCTGGCCATTTTCCTCTGGGCTGGTTGAAGATTAGCTTCATTATTCCTGTCATTATAATGCCATTCGCTCTTTCTACCAGCCCATTTGATTCTGGATGCCTAACGGATGCAAAGTGGATCTTTGTACCAATTTGATCACAAAAATCTTGGAATGCTTCGGCCTCAAATTGTGTACCATTGTCCATGGTTATGCCTTTGGGACGCTGAAGCAACAAAGAATATTTTGCCAGAAGAATTTTTGGACGGTAGCTGAAGTTATTGTGGCCAAAGTCTTCGCCTCAATCCACTTGGAAAAATATTCCACTGCCACTACAACATACTTTAAATTGCCTTGTGCTGATGGGAGTGGACCCAACAAATCTAGGCCCCATCTTTGCAATGGCCAGGTTGGCTGTATTAGCTGAGTTAACGACGAGGGTTGCTTCTGATTTCTTGCACATTTTTGACAGTTTTCGCACTTCTGAACCAGATCTGCTCCATTCGAAGTTGCCTTCGGCCAACAAAACCCTTGTCTAAAAACCTTTCCCAATAAAGGCTTGGACCCAATATGAGATCCACACAAACCTGCATGTATCTCTTTCATTAACTCTATACCTTCGGTTCTAGATAAACACTTGAGAAGTGGGGAACAAACTCCATGTTTGTATAGTTCCCCTTCTATTATGATGTATGGTCTTGTTCTTGCTTCCATTCTTTTATTGTAAACTTTGTCATATGAAAGACAATTGCCTTGGAGGAAGGATATGATTTCAGTCCTCCAGTCTTCACTATGTACAGGTGATATTGTTAGGACTGCTCTTTCCATAAGTTCAACCGAAGGTGCCTTTATTGTCTCAAAGAACACTTCCGAAGGCAGAGGGAGTCCCTATGCTGCTAATTTGACCAGTAGGTCTGCATGCTCATTTTTCCCTCTTGGAATATTTTTTACAGAGAAACCTTCGAAAGAGGCCTCCAACCTTCAGACTGTGTCCAAATACTTTTCAAGCTTCGGGTCCCTTGCCCTGCTTCTTTTATCCACATGACCAGAGATGACTTGGGAGTCAGTTTTGAGGATCACCCTTCTTATTCACATAGCCTTTAGCTTCCAAAGCCCCAACAGGAGGGCTTCGTATTCAGCAATGTTATTTGTACAACTAAAGTCCAATCTTGCTGCATAACATGTTCTGACTTTAGAGGGCGCTACTAGAACAGCAGCGGTTTCTGCACCGAAGGTTCCCTAAGAACCATCATAGAAAATTGTCCAAGCTTCAGCGTCTTTACTTGTTTCTTCTTTCTGAGCCCCTGGCGTCCAACCAGCAATGAAGTCTGCTAATGCTTGGGATTGGATTGAGGATCTATGTACATAGTCAATGGTGATTTCATTAAGCTTCGCAACCCATTTTCTAATCCTTCCAGTAGCTTCTCTATTCCTCATTATATCCTTCAAAGGTTGTGATGAAGGAACAATTATGTGATATGCTTGGAAATAATGCCGAAGCTTCCTGGATGCCATTAACACAACATACAACACCTTCTCCAGTTTTGTATAGTTTTTCTTTGATAAACTTATAACTTTAGAGACAAAGTATACCGGGGCTTGTCTTTTGACTTGGCCATCTTGCTTCTCCTCTACAAGCGCTGCGCTAACTGCAGAGTGAGAAGCTGCTACATACAGGAGTAATGGAGCCCCTGGCGAAGGTGGAGTTAGAGTTGTTAAATCTATCAAATAATGCTTTAACTCTTCAAAGGCATTTTGCTGAGTCGGACCCCACTGAAAAAACTTCGGCTGACTTTAAAATTTCAAAGAATGGCAGGTTCCTCTCTGCTGATCTTGATATAAATCTATTCAGCGATGCTAGTCTCCCTGCCAATCGTTGAGCCCCTTTCTTCGAGTTTGGCGGCTCCATCCGAAGGATAGCTTCAATCTTGTTTGGGTTGGCTTCAATTCCCTTTGTTGATACCGGACAGCCAAGAAACTTGCCCTTCTTCACTCCAAAGACACACTTTTCTGGATTTAATTTTAGGCCAGCTTGCCTGAAATTGGCAAATGTTTCTTGCAAATTAGCAATATGATTTTCTTGTTTTGTGCTTTTCACTATGATGTCATCAACATAAGTCAGCACATTCCTGCCTATTTGGGAGTGAAGGACCTTGGCTGTCATTCTGCTGAAACTTCCTCCAGCATTCTTGAGCCCCTCAGGCATCAGAAGATAGCAATAGGTGCCACTGGGAGTTATGAAGCTAGTCTTCGGCTCGTCTTCCTTCTTCATCCGAATTTGATGATAACCTGAATAGCAATGCAGTAGACTCATGAGCTCTGAAGAAGCTGCTGCATCTACAAGAGAGTCTATTCTTGGTAACGGGAACTCGTCCTTTGGACATGCCTTGTTGAGATCTGTGAAATCAATGCACATTCTCCATTTACCATTAGCCTTCTTCACCATAACAGTGTTGGCTAGCCATTCTGGGTATTTCACCTCTCTGATAACACCAGCACTGAGAAGTCTCTTCACTTCGTTCCGAGCACCTTCAGCTTTGTCTTCAGACATCTTCCGAAGCTTTTGTTTTCTTGGCTTGAAGGATGGATCTACATTGAGTGAATGTTCAATAACATCTCTGTTGACACCACAGAGATCATTGGCTGACCAAGCAAAGACATCTTTGTTATTAAATAGAAATCTTATCAAAGTCTTCTCTTGCTCATCAGATAACTGAGATCCCAGCAGTGCCCTTTGTTCTGCTATGTCTTCACATAAGAGCATAGGCTTCGGTTGATCTGCCAAAGCAGCCTTCTCTCTTTTGTGCTTATGTTGCTGGCAATCTTCGGCTTCATCTATGTTGTGGATTGCCTTTGAATCTATCTAATTCCCTTCAGCCCTTCTGGCAGCTTCTTGACTTCCATGGACAGCAATGGGCCCTTGTTCCGAAGGTATCTTCATGCATAAGTATGCTAGGTGAAGTATTGCTTCGAAGGCATTAAGTGTCCCTCGACCAATGATTGCATTGTATGGGTATTCTATGTCGACAATGTCAAAAACAACTTGCTCAGTTCTTGTGTTGTGGACATAGCCGAAGGTGACTAGCATTGTGATTTTGCCAAGTGCCACAATCTGCTGTCCTCCGAAGCCACAAAGAGGGTGTGTAGCATCGTGAATCTTATCCTCTGGCTCTTACATCTGCTTGAAAGCTTTTGCAAATATAATGTCTGCTGCACTACCTGTGTCAACCAGAACATTGTGGACCAGAAAACCCTTGATGACACAAGATATGACCATAGCATCATTGTGAGAATAATCTTTTAGCTAAAGATCCTCCTGGGAGAAGGTGATTGGGATGTGGGACCACTTGGACTTGATGAAGGGTCATTGCACCTAAACATGGTGCACTCTTCTTTGCGCTTCCTTCTTTTGCTTCTTGTTGGATGGCTCTGAACCTGAACCACCCATGATTGGGAGCACCAGCTTCATAGCTGAAGATGCTACAACTTGATTGTTGAACGAAGCCATCAGCTCAATTGTGGAAGTGAGTTCACCGGAGGTGGGCGCCAATGTTGGGGACTTGTTCTCAACTAATATGAATCAAGAACAAGGCAACACAAAACATTAATGATTAAAGTCCTTCGTCCTTTGAACTATTATCTCCCTTAGGACATAATGGTCTTTAGACAAAGGTCAAGAAGGGCGTACCTTCATCGTCACAGCGTATCATAATGAAAGCAGGAACAAATGAAATGCGAGAATAATCATGAATAGTCAT
Organism: Zea luxurians; assembly: GCA_029449295.1. Taxonomy (NCBI): domain Eukaryota; kingdom Viridiplantae; phylum Streptophyta; class Magnoliopsida; order Poales; family Poaceae; genus Zea; species Zea luxurians. Next base: position 234,710,728 of record JAOPSE010000001.1, on the reverse strand, counting down.
ATCATATCATAAATATCTCTTTCATTTAGCATCATGAATGAATATAAACAATATTGAATTACATTTATACCTTCGGCTTGACAGAAGGCGAAAATCTGAAAACAACGTGCGAGTGAATACAAGCCAGCGTGAAACAGTACAGGGTTACTGTTCATCTATTTATAGGCACGAGACGCAGCCCAGTCGAAATTACATTCATGCCCTCGATAAATAATTATAAACATGACACAAACTATTGTGGACTAATCGGTCTTTTCCTCTTTAAGTCGGTGCAGCCCTTCATCTCAAGGCATGTCACTATGCCGAAGCTACCTGGATCATAACTTCGTCTTGTATCTTCGTGCTCTGTCTGCTTGTGTCAACTTGCCGAAGGTGTTTTTGCTTGGAGGTCCTTCGGCGACGAAGCATGCCCCCAACACCACTGTTGTGGCTTGTATCTTTTTAAATGGATGTAATAAAGCAGCTGGCATTTTATTCACTGTGATATGATGGTCTTCCGGCCATCATCCTTTGTCCCATCTATTTGTAATGATTATGTTGCTATGAATTACAAATGATGTGTGTTTAGAGATAGTCATATGCATCACAACTCTCGTTATGACACTCTTGCACCCCTCGGATGATTGTATTTAGTGTGGACTTGGTCACTATCTCTAAATGTGTTGCTCATTTGACATATTATGTCAACGCACTTGATTCAAATTCGTGCACACATTTAGGGGGAGCCATCTACATACAATCATTCAAAAGAACTTTACTATTTCAAATGTTTATCTTTTTGACCTTAATTGTTTTGGCATCAATCACCAAAAGGGGGGAGATTGTAAGTGCAATCAACCCCAAGTGAGGGTTTTGGTGATTTAATGACAAAACAAATAAGGGTACTAACAGTTTTTGTTCCTAGTGTATGTTTAGAAAGCACAGGAACTTAAGGAAGCAACAAGGACTTATGTAAATCTTGAGTTGCATGATGTAATTCTTCCTTAGTATTTTTCGCACAGGTAATGGTGTTTGCTATAGCTCAAGTTCCCAAATTCAAAAGGCTATTTTTGAAAACCAAAAATCACATTAACATTCTATGGTTGACCGTGTTTAGGTTTGAGAAACCTAGAGCATTCTTGTTGAAAAGCAGCTAAACTTCTTCAACTGCAGCTGAGCTTTCCAGCTGAACTTGACTTCAGCTGAGTTGAGCTTCTTCAGCTGCAACTGAGCTTTTCAGCTGAGCTGGACTTCAGTTGAGTTGAGCTTTCTCAACTTCAGCTGAACTTCAACTTCAGTTGTGAACCTCTTTGACCATATTCTAGCTGAACTTGCCTCTGGACAGCTGAGCTAGGGTTTTCTCTCCTAAACTCTCTGGTCTAGACCAACTGAACTGGTCCTGAGGGGCAGTTCAACTGGTCTCTAACCCCTCTGACCTCTGACCTGCAGTCTGCCAGTCAGACTGACAGACAGGTCACTGGGGTTGTCAGGGGGCGGTTCAACTGCCCTAAGGGGTAGTTCAACCGGTCTGGTCAACTGCAGGTCACTCTGACAGTCAGACTGGCAGACAGTCTCCTGACCTGCCAGGGGGTGGTTCAACCGCCCTAGGGGGCGGTTCAATCGGTCTTCAGCGGGGTTCCAGGTCAAATGGCTAGTTTTTGAACCATGGCTATAAATACAACCCTCCACCACCTTCTTCAATGATGCTGAACACTTACACATTTATTGTGCACCTAACTTGAGACAAAAGCACTCCTCTCCCCTCTCTCTCACACTTAAATCTTCCTCAAGATTCAACCTTGTTGGAGGAGCTCTTGGGTGTGAGGTTTGTGCTTGTGCTCACGATTTGGTTTTCCTCTCCCATCTCTTTTAAGATCTTGAGCTTGTGCAAACACCTCTTATGCATTCTTTTTGTTCTTAAAACCCTAAGTTTCAACACGGTCTGAGGTTGCTTGGGAGTCTCCAAATTTGTGGACGACCCCAAGAAGTTTGTATCGCTCGCTCTTTGAGCTAAGATAAGAAGAGATTGCCTTGACCTTGGTGGTCAGCTTTTGTAGGATTAGGGTTGAAAAAGACCCAGCCCTTTGTGGGCTCCTCAACGGGGAGTAGGACACCTTTGTGATGTGGCCAAACCTTGGGTTAAATCTTGTGTCTTGTGTTCTTGCTTGTCTTTAACTTAAGATATTTTTACTAGCAAGATTGACATATAGATTTTCTCGTAGTGTGGATCTAGAAGTGAAATAGCCCTCATATATTCATTCTCCACATTTAACTTAGTTACACTTCACTTCTCGAAAGGAATCGCAAAATACATTTTCGAGTAGATTATAGTCTAAATTTTGCAAAACAGTTGGATTGGTTCAGAGTGGTTCAACTTGCCCATGTAGCTGTTGAACCGGCCTGCACCAATTGAACTGTGTATTTAACAATCTTTCGAAATTTGTTGTGAAAATTTTCAGATTAGCCTATTCACCCCTCTCTAGGCTACTTTGCATGTGGTAAGTGCATAGGTTACTTGGAATTAAAACCAATATGAAAGTCTTATTACAAATGGATAAGAGTGAATGGATTGCTTTCTTTTATTTAACATTTTGGACCACATTTGCACCACTTGTTTTGTTTTTGCAAATCTTTTCAAAGTCTTTTCAAAATTCTTTTGCAAATAGTCAAAGGTATATGAATAAGATTGTGAGAAGCATTTTCAACATTGAAATTTCTCCCCCTGTTTCAAATGCTTTTCCTTTGATTAATTAAAAAGCTCCCCCTGAATGAAATTCTCCTCTTAGCTTTCAAGAGGGTTTTGAAATAGATACCAATTTTGAAATCTTATTTTCATAAGCATAGATGCCAATTTGAAATTGCCTAGAATACTATTTGAAAAACAAACATTTGTGGTTACCAAATAAATCTTTCATTTCGAAAATTTTTGAAATGGTGGTGGTGCGGTCCTTTTGCTTTGGGCTTAATATTTTCTTCCCCTTTGGCATTAATCGCCAAAAACGAAGAGCGTTGGAGCCCCTTTTCAATATTCTCCCCCATTGATAAAATAAATATGAGTGAAGGATTATACCAATCTGAGAGATGGCGGAATACCGACAAAGGGTAAATAACATCAATGGAGTTGAGTGGAAGTGTTGACTTTGCCGAATACTCCATTTTCCCTTTCAACCTAAGACTAATACAAGAAATACTCATGGAAACACATTAGTCTTAGCTTTGGCACAAGAAGAATAAAAAATATGTATATGTACCAAATGAAAGAGATATGATCAAAGGTATATAAATGAGCTATGTGTGCAATGTTTCAAACAAAATTCCAAGAATCAAGTATATTTAGCTCATTCCTAAGTTTGCTAAAGGTTTTCTCATCTAGTGGCTTGGTAAAGATATCGGCTAATTGATCTTTGGTGTTAACATAAGCTATTTCGATATCCCCTTTGTTGGTGATCCCTTAGAAAGTGATATCGAATGTCTATGTGCTTAGTGTGGCTATGTTCAACGGGATTATCTGCCATATGGATTGCACTCTCATTGTCACATAGGAGAGGGACTTTGCTCAATTTGTAGCCATAGTCCCTAAGGGTTTGCCTCATCCAAAGTAATTGTGCACAACAATGACTTGCGACAATATACTCGGCTTCGGCGGTGGAAAGAGCTACTGAGTTTTGTTTCTTTGAAGCCCAAGACACCAGGGATCTCCCCAGAAACTGACAAGTCCCTGATGCGCTCTTTCTATCAATTTTACACTCTGCCCAATCGGCATCAGAATATCCTATTAAATCAAAAGTGGATCCCTAGGGGTACCAAAGGCCAAACCTAGGAGTGTAAACTAAATACCTCATGATTCTCTTCACGGCCCTAAGGTGAACTTCCTTAGGATCGGCCTAAAATCTTGCACAAATGCATACTGAAAGCATAATATCCGGTCGAGATGCACATAAGTAGAGTAAAGATCCTATCATCGACCGGTATACCTTTTGATATACGGATTTACCTCCCGTGTCGAGGTCGAGATGCCCATTGGTTCCCATGGGTGTCTTGATGGGTTTGCATCCTTCATTCCAAACTTCTTAGTATGTCTTGAATGTACTTGGTTTGGCAGATGAAGGTGCCATCCTGGAGTTGCTTGATTTGAAATCCTAAGAAATATCTCCACTCCCCCATCATAGACATCTCGAATTTTTGAACCATGATCCTACTAAACTCTTCACAAGTAGATTTGTTAGTAGACCCAAATATAATATCATCAACATAAATTTGGCATACAAACAAATCATTTGCAACAGTTTTAGTAAAGAGAGTAGGATCAGCTTTGCTGACTTTGAAGCCATTAGTGATTAGAAAATCTCGCAGGCATTCATACCATGCTCTTGGGGCTTACTTGAGCCCATAAAAGCGCCTTTGAGAGTTTATATACATGGTTAGGGTACTCACTATCTTCAAAGTCGGGAGGTTGTTCAACATAGACCTCTTCCTTGATTGGTCCATTGAGGAAGGCACTCTTCACGTCCATTTGATAGAGCTTAAAGCCATGGTAAGTAGCATAGGCAAGTAATATACGAATTGACTCAAGCCTAGCTACGGGTGCATAAGTTTCATCAAAATCCAAACCTTCGACTTGTGAATAACCCTTGGCCACAAGTTGAGCTTTGTTCCTTGTCACCACACCATGCTCATCTTGCTTGTTGCGGAATACCCACTTGGTACCTACAACATTTTGATTAGGACGTGGAACCAAATGCCATACCTCATTCCTCGTGAAGTTGTTGAGCTCCTCTTGCATGGCCACCACCCAATCTGAATCTCTTAATGCATCCTCTACCCTTTATGGCTCAATAGAGGAAACAAAAGAGTAATGTTCACATAAATGAGCAACTCGAGATCTAGTGGTTATCCCCTTATGAATATCACCAAGGATGGAGTTGACGGGGTGATCTCGTTGAATTGCTTGGTGGACTCTTGGGTGTGGCGGTCTTTGACCCTGAACTTCTTGCTTATCTTCCTTATCTTCATTGTCTTCATCTCCCCCTTGATCATTGACCTCTTCTTGAGGTCGCTCATCCTCTTGATCTTCATTTTCATCATCTTGAGCCTGATCCTCATCTTGGGTTGGTGGAGATGCTTGATTGGAAGATGACAGTTGATCTTGTGCTTGTGGAGGCTCTTCGGATTCCTTAGGACACACATCCCCAATGGACATGTTCCTTAGCGCGACTCATGGAGCCTCTTCATCATCTAGCTCATCAAGATCAACTTGCTCCAGTTGAGAGCCATTAGTCTCATCAAACACAATGTCACAAGAAACTTCAACTAGTCTAGTGGAGTTGTTAAAGACTCTATATGCCCTTGTGTTTGAATCATAGCCAAGTAAAAAGCCTTCTACAGCCTTAGGAGCAAATTTAGATTTTCTACCTCTTTTAACAAGAATAAAGCATTTACTCCCAAAGACTCTAAAATATGAAACATTGGGCTTTTTACCAGTGAGGAGTTCGTATGATGTCTTCTTGAGGATTCAGTGATGATATAACTGGTTGATGGAGTAGCAAGCGGTGTTAATCGCCTCAGCTCAAAACCGGTCCGGTGTCTTGTACTAATCAAGCATGGTCCTTGTCATGTCCAGTAGAGTTCTATTCTTCCTCTCCACTACACCATTTTGTTGAGGTGTGTAGGGAGAAGAGAACTCATGCTTGATCCCCTCATCCTCAAGAAAGCCTTCAATTTGAGAATTCTTGAACTTCGTCCCATTGTCGCTTCTTATCTTTTTTATCCTTAAGCTGAACTCATTTTGAGCCCGTCTCAAGAATCCCTTTAAGGTCTCTTGGGTTTGTGATTTTTCCTACAAAAAGAACACCCAAGTGAAGCGAGAATAATCATCCACAATTACTAGACAGTACTTACTCCCGCCGATGCTTATATAAGCGATCGAGCCGAATAAATCCATGTGGAGTAGCTCGAGCGGCCTGTCCGTCGTCAAGATGTTTTTGTGTAAATGATGGGCGCTAATTTGCTTTCCTGCTTGGCATGCGCTACAAACCCTTTCTTTCTCAAAATTAACATTTGTTAGTCCTAAAATGTGTTCTCCCTTTAGAAGTTTGTGGAGATTCTTCATCCCAACATGGGCAAGTCGGCGATGCCAGAGCCAACCCATATTAGTCTTAGCAATTAAGTAAGTGTCGAGTTCAGCTTTGCTATCATTAAAATCAACTAAATATAGCTGACCCTCTAACACTCCCTTAAATACTATTGAATCATCACTTCTTCTAAAGACAGTAACACCAATATCACTAAAAAGACAGTTGTCGGGGACCATAATTAGGGGTACCCCCAAGACTCCTAATCTCAGCTGGTAACCCCCATCAGCACAAAGCTGCAAAGGCCTGATGGGTGTGATTAAGGTCAAGGCTCAGTCCACTCAAGGGACACGATCTCGCCTCGCCCGAGCCCAGCCTCGGGCAAAGGCAGTCGACCCCGAAGGATTCACGTCTCGCCCGAGGGCCCCCTCAAGCAACAGGCACACCTTCGGCTCGCCAGAGGCCCAATCTTCGCAGAGAAGCAACCTTGGCCAGATCGCCACGCCAACCAACCGTATCGCAGGAGCATTTAATGCAAGGATCGCCTGACATCTTATCCTGACGCACGCTCCAGTCGACAAGGCCGAAGTGATCGCAGTCACTTCACCGCTCCACTGACCGACCTAACAGGAATACAGCGCCGCCTGCCCTGCTCCGACTGCCGTGCCACTCGCTAGAGTGAGGTCGACAGCGGCTAAGTCCAGCCTCGGGTGACATAAGAAGCTCTGCCTCGCCCGACCCCAGGGCTCAGCCCCCGTCTCGGCCTCGGAAGATGGACTTCGCCTCACCCAACCCCAGGGCTCGGACTCGGCCTCGGCTCCGGAAGACGACGAACTCCGCCTCGCCTGACCCCAGGGCTCGGACTCAGCCTCGGCTCCGGAAGACGACGAACTCCGCCTCGCCCGACCCCAGGGCTTGGACTCGGCCTCGGCTCTGGAAGACGACGAACTCCGCCTCGCCCGACCCTAGGGCTCAGACTCGGCCTCGGCTCCGGAAGACGATGAACTCCGCCTCGCCCGACCCCAGGGCTCGGACTCAGCCTCGGCTCCGTAAGACGACGAACTCCGCCTCGCCCGACCCTAGGGCTCGGACTCAGCCTCGGCTCTAGAAGACGATGGACTCCGCCTCGCCCGACCCCAGGGCTCGGACTCAACCTCGACCTCGGAGGAATCGCCACCTCGCCCCAACTCTGGTTCGGACCAGCCACGTCGCCAGGGGGGCCATCATTACCTTACCCCTAGCTAGCTCAGGCTACGGGGAACAAGACCGGCGTCCCATCTGGCTCGCCCCAGTAAACAAGTAATGATGACACCCCGCACGCTCCACGACGGCGGCAGCTCCACAGCCCCTTATGTCAGCAAGGAGACGTCAGCAAGGACCCGACAGCCCTGACAGCTGTACTTCCGCAGGGCTCCAGCGCTCCTCCGACGACCACGACATCACATGAACAGGGTGCCAAAACCTCTCCGACTGCCACGACGGCATGTACTTAGGGCTCTAGCTCCCCTCTGCTAGACACGTTAGCACATTGCTACACCCCCCATTGTACACCTGGGCCCTCTCCTTACGTCTATAAAAAGAAGGTCCAGGGCTCTCGTACGGGGAGGTTGGCTGCGCGGGAGAACGGGCCGACGCGTAAGGCTCTCTCTCTCTCTCTCCCACGCGAACGCTTGTAACCCCCTACTGCAAGCGCATCCAGCCGCCCTGGGCGCAGGACAACACGAAGGCCGCGGTTTCCCCTCACTGTTCTCCCCCCTTTGTGTCCCGTCTCGCGCCGACCCATCTGGGCTGGGGCACGCAGCGACAATTTACTCGTCGGTCCAGGGACCCCCGGGGTCGAAACGCCGACAGTTGGCGCGCCAGGTAGGGGCCTGCTGTGTGTTGACGAACAGCTTCCCGTCAAGCTCCAGATGGGTAGTCCCCAACAACCTTTCCAACCTGGGACGACGCTCCGTTTCGGGAGTCTTGAGTTCATGTCTCTCGACGGCAGCTACGACATGGTACTCCTTCTTCCGCCGCGCGACGACGACAATGGCGGCTGTCAGCCCGCCCGCCGGCGGCGGAATCGACGACGTCTTCCCCACGTGGCGGAAGAGCAACATTCAGTTCTGTCCCATCGCCTCCCCCGCCGACGGTGGAGGAGGCGAGGCAGGCATGGCCAAGCAGGGGGCGACACCTCGTCGGCTGTCGAGCGAGACGACGGCGTCGGCGCCCCAGCGAGGAACACGCTGGGCGTTGACCTCATGTCGGAGACGAAGACGAGCGTCGTTTCCCCGCAACACGCCAACATCGAGCTGACGGATGACGCCAGCACGCTCGCGAAGGGCTTGCTGGGCATCGCCCTCGTACCTGAGACAACGGTGCAGTCCGCCCCTGACGTGACTTCGTCACCACCCGTCGATCAAGAGGTATCGTCTGTTTCCCATCCCATGCCTTTCAGATTCAGCTTCGACCCACCAAGCGACCCCGCTTCGGTGGAGGCTTTCGCAAAGGCATGTCCAAACCCTCCGGGGTACCATGTGCGGTCACCCTGGGACAGACTGACGGCCGTCTCGACCTACGGGCCCTCGGGTTCCGAGGAAGATGACGAGCCCGACTCTGGTTGGGATTTCTCCAGGCTTGGTAACCCCAGTACCATGCGGGACTTCATGACCGCATGTGACTACTGCCTCTCCGATTGTTCCGATGGTAGCCACAACCTCGGCGACGAGGACTGTGGCCCAAGTCGCGAATGTTTCCACGTTGATCTAGGGGGTCTCGGCGAAGGTAACCATCTTGGTATGCCAGAGAACGGTGATCCCCCTAGGCCTGCGCCTCGCGTTGACATCTTTTGGGAGCTAGCTATGGTCCCAGTCCCTGCGGGGGGTCAGGACGCATAGCTCGAGCAAATCCTCGAGATGCAGGCCAGGCTCGACGAGGAGGCAGGAACACTTGCGCAGCCTCGGCTGAACCTCGGACAGGAGTGGGCAGGCCGAGCTCCGGCCGGAGAAGCGCGTCATCTGGCCCGGGACATCCAGCACTGCATCGCTGACGATACCAGGCCAAGGCTGCCCCCGGTTTCCAGTGGGGTCGGCCAAAACCTGGCTGCAGCAGCGATACTACTCCGCGCGATGCCGAAACCATCAACCACCGAAGGGCGGCGTATCTAGGTAGAGCTCAAGAACCTCCTGGAAGATGCCGCGGTCCGACGGGCCGAAAGCTCTGCCTCCTGAAGGCATGGGTACCCCTCGGAGCATCACGCCGCGACTTTCCGATTCGTGCGGGAAGCCTCGGTCCACACCGGGCGCACGCGCAATACGGCGCCTGCGGCCCCGGGTCGCCTCGGCAACGAGCACCACCACCGCAACCGTCGAGCCCACCTCGACGAAAGGGTGCGCCGAGGCTACCACCCTAGGCGTGGGGGACGCTACGACAGTGGGGAGGATCGGAGCCCCTCGCCCGAACCACCCGGTCCGCAGGCTTTCAGCCGGGCCATACGACGGGCACCGTTCCCGACCCGGTTCCGAACCCCGACTACCATCACAAAGTACTCGGGGGAGACGAGGCCGAAACTGTGGCTCGCGGACTACCGACTGGCCTGCCAGCTGGGCAGAACGGACGATGACAACCTCATCATCCGCAACCTCCCCCTGTTCCTCTCTGACACCGCTCGAGCCTGGCTGGAGCATCTGCCTCTGGGGCAGATCTCCAACTGGGACGACCTGGTCCAAGCCTTCGCCGGCAACTTCCAGGGCACGTACGTGCGCCCTGGGAACTCCTGGGATCTTCGAAGCTGCCGCCAGCAGCCGGGAGAGTCTCTCCGGGACTACATACGGCGATTCTCGAAGCAGCTGAAAGGGAATTAGGCTTAGACCTAGTTCCTAAATAATTTTGGTGGTTGAATTGCCCAACACAAATATTGGACTAACTAGTTTGCTCTAGTGCATAAGTTATACAGGTGCAAAAGGTTCACATTTAGCCAATAAAAAGACCAAGTGTTGGATTCAACAAAGGAGCAGCAAGGCAACCGAGGGCACCTCTGGCTGGAGGCACCGGACTGTCCGGTGTGCACCGGACTGTCCGGTGCGGCCAGAGGACTTCAACTCAAACTCTTCGCCCTCGGGATTTCTCGGAAGCCGGCGCGCTATAATTCACCGGACTGTCCGGTGTGCACCGGACATGTCCGGTGCTCCAAGGAGACGCGGCCTCCGGAACTCGTCAGCCTCGGGTTCGCTCGGCAGCCACTTCGCTAAAATTCACCGGACTGTCCGGTGTGCACCGGACTGTCCGGTGTACCAGCGGAGCAACGGCTCCCTGCGGCGCCAACGGCTCCCTGCGGTGCATTAAATGCGCGCGCAGCGCGCGCAGTCGTCAGGCACGCCCATGCCGGTGCACCGGACATCAAACAGTACATGTCCGGTGTGCACCGGACACCCAGGAGGGCCCACAAGTCAGAAGCTCCAACGGTCAGAATCCAACGGCACTGGTGACGTGGCAGGGGCACCGGACTGTCCGGTGTGCACCGGACTGTCCGGTGCGCCATCGAACAGAGGAGTTCCAGCAACGGTCACTTTTGGTGGTTGGGGCTATAAATACCCCAACCACCCCACATTCATTGCCATCCAAGTTTTCCAACTCTCAACCACTTACAAGAGCTAGGCATTCAATTCTAGACACATACAAGGAGATCAAATCCTCTCCAATTCCACTCAAACCCTTAGCGACTAGCGAGAGAGATTTGCCGTGTTCTTTTGAGCTCTTGCGCTTGGATTGCTTTCTTTCTTTCTCATTTGTTCTTGAGATCATCACTCAATTGTAACCAAGGCAAGAGGCACCAATTGTGTGGTGGCCCTTGCGGGGAAGCTTTGTTCCCGTTTGATTGAGAAGAAGAGAAAGCTCACTCGATCCGTGGGATCGTTTGAGAGAGGGAAGGGTTGAAAGAGACCCGGCCTTTGTGGCCTCCTCAACGGGGAGTAGGTTTGCGAGAACCGAACCTCGGTAAAACAAATCCTTGTGTCACACTCTTATTTGCTTGCGATTTGTTTTGCGCCCTCTCTCTCGCGGACTCGTTTCTTTATTACTAACGCTAACCCGGCTTGTAGTTGTGATTATTTTTGTAAATTTCAGTTTCGCCCTATTCACCCCCCCTCTAGGCGACTATCAATTGGTATCAAAGCCCGGTACTTCATTAGAGCCTAACCGCTCGAAGTGATGTCGGGAGATCACACCAAGAGGGAGATGGAGACCAGCGATGACAAGCCCACTACAAGTCAAGGGAGCACTTCATCTTCATCGGAAGAGTCCCGCACCAAGAGAAGAGAGAAGAAGAAGAAATCCTCCAAGCGGAAGGAGAAAAGATCTTCCTCTTCTCACCACAAAGAGAAGAAGGAAAAATCTTCTTCTCACAAGCCGCATCGGAGTGGGGACAAGCACAAAAGGATGAGGAAGGTGGTCTACTACGAGACCGACACTTCATCGACATCTACCTCCGGCTCCGACGCGGCGTCCGTCACTTCTAAACGCCAAGAGCGTAAGAAGTATAGTAAGATCCCCCTACGCTACCCTCGCATTCCTAAACATACACCTTTACTATCCGTCCCATTAGGCAAACCACCAACTTTTAATGGTGAAGATTATGCTATGTGGAGTAATTTGATGCGATTTCATCTAACCTCTCTCCACAAAAGATTATGGGATATTGTTGAGTATGGTATACAGGTACCATCCGTAGGGGATGAAGACTATGACACGGACGAAGTGGCCCAAATCGAGCACTTCAACTCCCAAGCCGCAACCATCCTCCTTGCCTCCCTAAGCAAGGAGGAATACAACAAAGTACAAGGGTTGAAGAACGCCAAGGAGATTTGGGACCTACTCAAGACGGCGCACGAGGGTGATGAACTCACCAAGATCACCAAGCGGGAAACGATCGAGGGGGAGCTCGGTCGCTTCCGTCTTCGCCAAGGGGAGGAGCCACAAGACATGTACAACCGGCTCAAGACCTTGGTGAACCAAGTGCGCAACCTCGGGAGCGCAAAATGGGATGACCACGAAGTGGTTAAGGTTATTCTAAGAGCCCTTATTTTCCTTAACCCTACTCAAGTACAATTAATTCGTGGCAATCCTAGATATACACAAATGACCCCCGAGGAAGTCATCGGGAATTTTGTTAGTTTTGAATGCATGATTAAGGGCTCCAAGAAGATCAACGAGCTTGATGAACCCTCCACATCCGAGGCGCAACCCGTGGCCTTCAAAGCAATGGAGGAGAAGAAGGAGGAGTCTACACCAAGTAGACAACCAATTGACGCCTCCAAGCTCGACAACGAGGAGATGGCCCTAATCATCAAAAGCTTCTAGCAAATCCTCAAGCAACGGAAAGGGAAAGACTACAAATCCCGTTCCAAGAAGGTTTGCTACAAGTGTGGTAAGCCCGGTCATTTTATTGCAAAATGTCCTATGTCTAGTGATAGTGACAGGGGCGACGACAAGAAGGGCAAGAGGAAGGAGAAGAAGAAATACTACAAGAAGAAGGGCGGCGATGCCCATGTTTGTCGGGAGTGGGACTCTGACGAAAGCTCAAGCGACTCCTCCGACGACGAGGACGCCGCCAACATCGCCGTCACCAAGGGCCTTCTCTTCCCCAACGTCGGCCACAAGTGTCTTATGGCCAAGGACGGCAAAAAGAAGGTAAAATCAAGGTCCTCCACTAAATATGAAACATCTAGTGATGAGGATAATGATAAAAATGAGGAAGATAATTTGCGTATTCTTTTTGCCAACCTTAACATGGAACAAAAAGAAAAATTAAATGAGCTAATTAGTGCCATCCATGAAAAGGATGATCTCTTGGACTCCCAAGAGGACTTCCTAATCAAGGAAAACAAGAAACATGTTAAGGTTAAAAATGCTTATGCTCTAGAAAGAGAAAAATGTGAAAAATTGTCTAGTGAGCTAAGTATTTGCCATGAGACTTTAGACAACCTTAGAAATGAAAATGCCAATTTAATTGCTAAGGTTGATTCTCATGTTTGCATTGATCCTAGAAATGATGATGTTGATTTGCTTGCTAGGATTGATGAATTGAATGCTTCCATTGCTAGCCTTAGAAATGAGAATGAGAAATTAATTGCTAAGGCTAAGGATTTTGATGTTTGCAATGCTACTATTTCCGACCTTAGAGCTAAAAATGATTTGTTGCATGCCAAGGTTGTTGAACTAAAATCTTGCAAACCCTCTACATCTAATGTTGAGCATATTTCCATTTGTACTAGATGTAGAGATATTAATGTTGATGCTATCCATGATCACCTAGCTTTAATTAAGAAACAAAATGATCACATAGCACAACTTAATGCTAAGATTAGAGAGCATGACTTAGAAAATGAAAAATTTAAACTTGCTAGAAGCATGCTCTATAATGGGAGACGCCCGGGCATTAAGGACGGCATTGGCTTCCAAAGGGGAGACAATGTCAAAATTAATGCCCCTCCTAAGAACTTGTCTAACTTTGTTAAGGGCAAGGCTCCCATGCCTCAGGATAACGAGGGTTACATTTTGTACCCTGCCGGGTATCCTGAGAGTAAAATTAAGAAAATTCATTCTAGGAAGTCTCACTCTGGCCCTAATTATGCTTTTATGTATAAGGGTGAGACATCTAGATCTAGGCAACCAACCCATGCCAAGTTGCCTAGAAAGAAAACTATCAATGCATCAAATGATCATGCCATTTCATTTAAAACTTTTGATGCATCTTATGTTTTGACTAGCAAGTCCGGCAAGGTAGTTGCCAAAATTGTTGGTGGCAAACACAAGGGTTCCAAGACTTGTGTTTGGGTACCCAAAGTTCTTGTATCTAATGCCAAAGGACCCAAAACCGTTTGGGTACCTAAAACAAAGAACTAAACTTGTTTTGTAGGTTTATGCATCCGGGGGCACAAGTTGGATACTCGACAGCGGGTGCACAAACCACATGACCGGGGAGAAAAGGATGTTCTCCTCATATGAGAAAAACCAAGATCCCCAACGAGCTATCACATTCGGGGATGGAAATCAAGGTTTGGTCAAAGGTTTGGGTAAAATTGCTATATCTCCTGACCATTCTATTTCCAATGTTTTTCTTGTAGATTCATTAGATTACAATTTGCTTTCCGTATCCCAATTATGTCAAATGGGCTACAACTGTCTTTTTACTGATATAGGTGTTACTGTCTTTAGAAGAAGTGATGATTCAATAGCTTTTAAGGGAGTGTTAGAGGGTCAGCTATACTTAGTAGATTTTAATAAAGCTGAACTCGACACTTGCTTGATTGCTAAGACTAACTTGGGTTGGCTCTGGCACCGCCGACTAGCCCATGTTGGAATGAAGAATCTTCACAAGCTTCTAAAGGGAGAACACATTTTGGGACTAACCGATGTTCATTTTGAGAAAGACAGGATTTGTAGCGCATGCCAAGCTGGGAAGCAAGTTGGGATACATCATCCACACAAAAATATCATGACTACCGACAGGCCACTGGAGCTCCTACATATGGATCTATTCGGCCCGATCGCTTACATAAGCATCGGCGGTAGTAAGTATTGTCTTGTAATTGTGGATGATTATTCTCGCTTCACTTGGGTATTCTTTTTGCAGGAAAAATCACAAACCCAAGAGACCTTAAAGGGATTCTTGAGACGGGCTCAAAATGAGTTCGGCTTAAGGATCAAGAAAATTAGAAGCGACAATGGGACGGAGTTCAAAAATTCCCAAATTGAAGACCTTCTTGAGGAGGAGGGCATCAAGCATGAGTTCTCTTCTCCCTACACTCCACAACAAAATGGTGTAGTGGAGAGGAAGAATCGAACTCTATTGGACATGGCAAGAACCATGCTTGATGAGTACAAGACACCGGATCGGTTTTGGGCCGAGGCGGTCAACACCGCCTGCTACGCCATCAACCGATTATATCTTCATCGAATCCTCAAGAAGACATCCTATGAACTCCTAACCGGTAAAAAGCCCAATATTTCATATTTTAGAGTTTTTGGTAGCAAATGTTTTATACTTGTTAAAAAAGGTAGAAAATCTAAATTTGCTCCTAAAACTGTAGAAGGCTTTTTACTAGGATATGACTCAAACACAAGGGCATATAGAGTCTTTAACAAGTCCTCAGGACTTGTTGAAGTTTCTTGTGACGTTGTGTTTGATGAGACTAACGGCTCTCAAGTAGAGCAAGTTGATCTTGATGATGTAGGTGAAGAACAGGCTCCATGCATAGCGCTAAGGAACATGTCCATCGGGGATGTGTGTCCTAAGGAATCCGAAGAGCCTCCAAATGCACAAGATCAACCATCCTCCTCCATGCAAGCATCTCCACCAACTCAAGTTGAGGATGAGGCTCAAGATGTTGAACAAGAAAATCAAGAAGATGAGCCACCTCAAGATGACGGCAACGATCAAGGGGGAGATTCAAATGATGAAGACAAGGAGGATGAACAACCAAGGCCGCCACACCCAAGAGTCCACCAAGCAATACAACGAGATCACCCCGTCGACACTATCCTTGGCGATATTCATAAGGGGGTAACTACTCGATCTCGTGTTGCTCATTTTTGTGAACATTACTCGTTTGTTTCCTCTATTGAGCCAACCAGGGTAGAGGAAGCACTACAAGATTCGGATTGGGTGATGGCGATGCAAGAGGAGCTCAACAATTTCACAAGGAACGAGGTATGGCACTTAGTTCCACGTCCTAATCAAAATGTTGTAGGAACCAAGTGGGTCTTCCGCAACAAGCAAGACGAGCATGGTGTGGTGACAAGGAACAAAGCTCGACTCGTGGCCAAGGGGTATTCACAAGTCGAAGGTTTGGATTTTGGAGAAACCTATGCACCCGTAGCTAGGCTTGAGTCAATTCGTATATTATTAGCCTATGCTACTTACCATGGCTTCAAGCTTTATCAAATGGACGTGAAGAGTGCCTTCCTCAATGGACCAATCAAGGAGGAGGTCTATGTTGAGCAACCTCCCGGCTTTGAAGACAGTGAGTACCCTAACCATGTTTATAGGCTCTCTAAGGCGCTTTATGGGCTCAAGCAAGCCCCAAGAGCATGGTATGAATGCCTTAGAGATTTCCTTATTGCAAATGGCTTCAAAGTCGGCAAGGCCGATCCTACTTTATTCACTAAAACTCTTGACAACGATTTGTTCGTATGCCAAATTTATGTTGATGATATTATATTTGGGTCTACTAACAAATCTACATGTGAAGAATTTAGTAGGATCATGACACAGAAATTCGAGATGTCGATGATGGGGGAGTTGAAATATTTCTTAGGATTTCAAGTCAAGCAACTCCAAGAGGGCACCTTCATTAGCCAAACAAAGTATACTCAAGACATTTTAAGCAAGTTTGGAATGAAGGATGCCAAGCCCATCAAGACACCCATGGGCACTAATGGGCATCTCGACCTCGACACGGGAGGTAAGTCCGTGGATCAAAAGGTATACCGGTCGATGATTGGTTCATTGCTTTATTTATGTGCATCTCGACCGGACATTATGCTTTCCGTTTGCATGTGTGCAAGATTCCAAGCCGACCCTAAGGAATCACACCTTACGGCCGTGAAACGAATCTTGAGATATTTGGCTTTTACTCCTAAGTTTGGGCTTTGGTACCCTCGGGGATCCACATTTGATTTGATTGGTTATTCGGATGCCGATTGGGCGGGGTGTAGGATTAATAGAAAGAGCACATCGGGGACTTGCCAGTTCTTGGGAAGATCCTTGGTGTCATGGGCTTCAAAGAAGCAAAATTCGGTCGCTCTTTCTACCGCCGAAGCCGAGTATATTGCCGCAGGTCATTGTTGCGCGCAATTGCTTTGGATGAGGCAAACCCTGCGGGACTACGGTTACAAATTAACCAAAGTTCCTTTGCTATGTGACAATGAGAGTGCAATCAAAATGGCCGACAATCCCGTCGAGCACAGCCGCACTAAGCACATAGCCATTCAGTATCATTTTCTTCGGGATCACCAACAAAAGGGGGATATCGAGATTTCTTATATTAATACTAAAGATCAATTAGCCGATATCTTTACCAAACCACTTGATGAACAATCTTTTACCCGACTTAGGCATGAGCTTAATATTCTTGATTCTAGGAATTTCTTTTGCTAGTCTTGCACGCATAGCACATGAATATACCTTTGATCATGTCTCTTTTATATATGCTATGACTAATGTGTTTTCAAGTGTATTTCAACCAAGTCATAGGTGTATTGAAAGGGAATTGGAGTCTTCGGCGAAGACAAAGGCTTCCACTCCGTTCTACTACTCATCCTTCGCCGTCGCTCCGCATCATCTCTCCAACATTGGTATAACCTTCACTCATTTATTTCATGACCAAAGGGGGAGAATGTACTTCATTGG
Organism: Zea luxurians; assembly: GCA_029449295.1. NCBI lineage: Eukaryota > Viridiplantae > Streptophyta > Magnoliopsida > Poales > Poaceae > Zea > Zea luxurians. The sequence goes on along the minus strand of JAOPSE010000001.1, from coordinate 234,693,286 downwards.
GCTCTAATGATTCCGTTTTTGGCGATTCATGCCAAAGGGGGAGAAAATATGAGCCCAAAGCAAAAGGACCGTACCACCACCTAATTTCATACATTTGATAATTTTATATTGGTAAATTTCAAAATTGGTATCTCTTTGTGTTCTAAGAAGGGAGTAACGAGTATTTTCAAAATTGATGTCTTAAAACCCTCTTGATCACTAAGAGGAGACCTTATTTGAGGGGGAGTTTTGCTTAGTCAAAGGAAAAGCATTGGAAATAGGGGGAGAAAATTCCATATCTTGAAAATGCTTTGCAAAATCTTTTTCATTTACCTTTGACTATCTTGCAAAAGTACTTTGAAAAGAATTTACAAAAGAATTTGCAAAAACAAAACTCGTGGTGCAAATATGGTCCAATATGTCAAAAACAAAGAAACCATCCATGCGCATCATATAAGTTTATATTGGCTCAATCCCAAGCAACCTTCGCACTTACATTATGTAAACTAGTTCAATTATGCACTTCTATATTTGCTTTGGTTTGTGTTGGCATCAATCACCAAAAAGGGGGAGATTGAAAGGGAATTAGGCTTAGACCTAGTTCCTAAATAATTTTGGTGGTTGAATTGCCCAACACAAATATTGGACTAACTAGTTTGCTCTAGTGCATAAGTTATACAGGTGCAAAAGGTTCACATTTAGCCAATAAAAAGACCAAGTGTTGGATTCAACAAAGGAGCAGCAAGGCAACCGAGGGCACCTCTGGCTGGAGGCACCGGACTGTCCGGTGTGCACCGGACTGTCCGGTGCGGCCAGAGGACTTCAACTCAAACTCTTCGCCCTCGGGATTTCTCGGAAGCCGGCGCGCTATAATTCACCGGACTGTCCGGTGTGCACCGGACATGTCCGGTGCTCCAAGGAGACGCGGCCTCCGGAACTCGTCAGCCTCGGGTTCGCTCGGCAGCCACTTCGCTAAAATTCACCGGACTGTCCGGTGTGCACCGGACTGTCCGGTGTACCAGCGGAGCAACGGCTCCCTGCGGCGCCAACGGCTCCCTGCGGTGCATTAAATGCGCGCGCAGCGCGCGCAGTCGTCAGGCACGCCCATGCCGGTGCACCGGACATCAAACAGTACATGTCCGGTGTGCACCGGACACCCAAGAGGGCCCACAAGTCAGAAGCTCCAACGGTCAGAATCCAACGGCACTGGTGACGTGGCAGGGGCACCGGACTGTCCGGTGTGCACCGGACTGTCCGGTGCGCCATCGAACAGAGGAGTTCCAGCAACGGTCACTTTTGGTGGTTGGGGCTATAAATACCCCAACCACCCCACATTCATTGCCATCCAAGTTTTCCAACTCTCAACCACTTACAAGAGCTAGGCATTCAATTCTAGACACATACAAGGAGATCAAATCCTCTCCAATTCCACTCAAACCCTTAGCGACTAGCGAGAGAGATTTGCCGTGTTCTTTTGAGCTCTTGCGCTTGGATTGCTTTCTTTCTTTCTCATTTGTTCTTGAGATCATCACTCAATTGTAACCAAGGCAAGAGGCACCAATTGTGTGGTGGCCCTTGCGGGGAAGCTTTGTTCCCGTTTGATTGAGAAGAAGAGAAAGCTCACTCGATCCGTGGGATCGTTTGAGAGAGGGAAGGGTTGAAAGAGACCCGGCCTTTGTGGCCTCCTCAACGGGGAGTAGGTTTGCGAGAACCGAACCTCGGTAAAACAAATCCTTGTGTCACACTCTTATTTGCTTGCGATTTGTTTTGCGCCCTCTCTCTCGCGGACTCGTTTCTTTATTACTAACGCTAACCCGGCTTGTAGTTGTGATTATTTTTGTAAATTTCAGTTTCGCCCTATTCACCCCCCCTCTAGGCGACTATCAGCAGCGCACCGAGCTGCCCAACATCACCGATTCCGATGTCATCGGCGCGTTCCTCGCCGGCACCACCTGCCGCGACCTGGTGAGCAAGCTGGGTCGCAAGACCCCCACTAGGGCGAGGGAGCTGATGGACATCGCCACCAAGTTCGCCTCTGGCCAGGAGGCGGTTGAGGCCATCTTTCGGAAGGACAAGCAGCCCCAATGCCGCCAGCTGGAAGACGTCCCCAAGGCATCCGCTCAGCGCGGCACCAAGAAGAAGAACAAGAAGAAGTCGCAAGCGAAACGCGACGCCACCGATGCAGACCTTGTCGCCGCCGCTGAGTACAAGAACCCTCGGAAACCTCCTAGAGGTGCCAATCTCTTCGACAAGATGCTCAAGGAGTCGTGCCCCTATCATCAGGGGCCCGTTAAGCACACCCTTGAGGAGTGTGTCATGCTTCGGCGCCACTTTCACAAGGCCGGGCCACCGGCGGAAGGTGGCAGGGCCCACAACAACGACAAGAAGGAGGACCACAAGGCAGAGGAGTTTCCCGAGGTCCACGACTGCTTCATGATCTACGGTGGGCAAGTGGCGAACGCCTCAGCTCGGCACCGCAAGCAAGAGCGTCGGGAGGTCTGCTCGGTAAAGGTGGTGGCGCCAGTCTACCTAGACTGGTCCGACAAGCCCATCACCTTCGACCAGGCGACCACCTCGACCGCGTGCCGAGCCCGGGGAAATATCTGCTCGTTGTCGACCCCGTCATTGGCAACGTCAGGCTCACCAAGGTCCTCATGGACGGAGGCAGCAACCTCAACATCATCTACGCCGAGACCATCGGGCTCCTGCAGATCGATCTGTCCTCGATCCGGGCCGGCGCGGTGCCTTTTCACGGGATCATCCCCGGGAAACGCGTCCAACCCCTCGGACAACTCGATCTGCCCGTCTGCTTTAGGACTCCCTCCAACTTCCAAAGGGAAACCCTCACGTTCGAGGTGGTCGGGTTCCGAGGAACCTACCACGCAGTGCTGGGGAGACCATGTTATGCCAAGTTCATGGCCGTCCCCAACTACACCTACCTCAAGCTCAAGATGCAGGGCCCCAACGGGGTCAACACCGTCGGCCCCACGTACCGACACGCGTACGAATGCGATGTGGAGTGCGTGGAGTACGCCGAGGCCCTCGCCGAATCTGAGGCCCTCATCGCCGACATGGAAAGCCTCCCCAAGGAGGTTCCAGATGCGAAGTGCCACGCTAGCAACTTCGAACCAGCAGAGGCGGTTAAATCCGTCCCTCTCGACCCCAGCAACGACACCTCCAAGCAGATACGGATCGGCTCCGAGCTCGACCCCAAATAGGAAGCAGTGCTCGTCGACTTTCTCCGCGCAAACGCCAACGTTTTCGCGTGGAGTCCCTCGGACATGCCTGGCATACCGAGGGAAGTCGCCAAGCACTCACTGGATATCCGAGCTGGAGCCCGACCCGTGAAGCAGCCTCTACGCCGATTTGACGAAGAAAAGTGCAGAGCCATAGGTGAGGAGATCCACAAGCTGATGGCCGCTGGGTTCATCAAAGAGGTATTCCATCCCGAATGGCTTGCCAACCCTGTGCTTGTGAGAAAGAAAGGAGGGAAATGGCGGATGTGTGTAGACTACACTGGTCTGAACAAAGCATGTCCGAAGGTTCCCTACCCTCTGCCTCGTATCGATCAAATCGTGGATTCACCCGCTGGATGCGAAACCCTGTCGTTCCTCGATGCCTACTCAGGGTATCACCAAATCAGGATGAAAGAGTCCGACCAGCTCGCGACTTCTTTCATCACACCTTTTGGCATGTGCTGCTACGTTACTATGCCATTCGGTTTTAGGAATGTGGGTGCGACGTATCAAAGGTGCATGAACCATGTGTTCGGAGAGCACATTGGTCGGACCGTCGAGGCTTACGTTGATGACATTGTAGTCAAGACGAAGAAAGCCTCTGACCACCTCTCCGACCTTGAAACGACATTCAAGTGTCTCAAGGCGAAAGGCGTAAAACTCAACCCCGAGAAGTGCGTCTTCGGAGTCCCCCGAGGCATGCTCTTGGGGTTCATTGTCTCCGAGCGGGGCATCGAGGCCAACCTGGAAAAAATCGCAGCCATCACCAACATGGGGCCCATCAAGGACTTGAAAGGCGTACAGAGGGTCATGGGATGCCTTGCGGCTCTGAGCCGCTTCATCTCGTGCCTCGGCGAAAGAGGCCTACCTCTGTACCGCCTCTTAAGAAAGACCGAGTGCTTCACTTGGACCCCCGAGGCTGAGGAAGCCCTCGGGAACCTGAAGGCGCTCCTTACGAACGCACCCGTCCTGGTGCCCCCCGCTACCGGAGAAGCCCTCTTGATCTACGTCGCCGCTACCACTCAGGTGGTCAGCGTCGCGATCGTGGTCGAGAGACGAGAAGAAGGGCATGCATTGCCCATCCAGAGGCCGGTCTACTTCATCAGTGAGGTACTGTCCGAGACCAAGATCCGCTACCCACAAATTTAGAAACTACTGTACGCGGTAATTCTGACGCGGCGAAAGTTGCGATACTACTTCGAGTCTCATCCGGTAACTGTGGTGTCATCCTTCCCCCTCGGGGAGATCATCCAGTGTCGAGAGGCCTCGAGTAGGATTGCAAAGTGGGCGGTGGAAATCATGGGTGAGACAATCTCGTTCGCCCCTCGGAAGGCCATCAAGTCCCAAGTCTTGGCAGACTTTGTGGCTGAATGGGTCGACACCCAGCTTCCGGCAACTTCAATCCAACCAGAACTCTGGACCATGTTTTTCAATGGGTCGCTGATGAAAACAGGGGCAGGCGCGGGCCTGCTCTTCATCTCGCCCCTCGGGAAGCACCTCCACTACGTGCTGCGCCTCCATTTCCCAGCGTCCAACAACGTGGCTGAGTACGAGGCTCTGGTCAACGGGTTGCGCATCGCCATCGAGCTAGGGGTCCGACGCCTCGACGCCCGCGGTGACTCGCAGCTTGTCATCGGCCAAGTCATGAAGAACTCCCACTGCCGTGACCCAAAGATTGAAGCCTACTACGATGAGGTTCGGCGCCTGGAAGACAAGTTCTACGGGCTCCAGGTCAACCACGTCGCCCGACGATACAACGAGACTGCGGACGAGCTGGCAAAGATAGCTTCGGGGCGGACAACGGTTCTCCCGGACATCTTCTCCCGAGACCTACATCAACCCTCGGTCAAGACCAGCGACACGACCGAGCCCGAGGCACCCTCGGCAGAGCCCGAGGCACCCTCGGCTCCGCCCGAGGCACCCCTGGCTACCGAGGGTGAGACTCTGCGCATCGAGGAAGAGCGGAATGGGGTCATGCCAAATCGGGACTAGCAGACCCCGTACCTGCAATATCTCCACCGAGGCGAGCTACCCCTCGACAGAGTCGGAGCTCGGCGACTGGCGCGGCGCGCCAAGTCATTCGTCTTGTTGGGCGACGGGAAGGAGCTCTACCACCGCAGCCCCTCCGGCATCCTCCAGCGATGCATATCCATCGCCGAAGGCCAGGAGCTCTTACAAGAAATATACTCGGGGGCTTGCGGTCACCACGCAGCGCCTCGAGCCCTTGTTGGAAACGCTTTCCGACAAGGTTTCTACTGGCCGACCGCGGTGGCCGACGCCACTAGAATCGTCCGCACCTGCCAAGGGTGTCAGTTCTACGCAAGGCAGACGCACCTACCCGCTCAGGCTCTGCAAACAATACCCATCACCTGGTTGTTTGCTGTGTGGGGTCTAGACCTTATTGGTCCATTGCAGAAGGCACCCGGGGGCTACACGCACCTACTGGTCGCCATCGACAAATTCTCCAAGTGGATCGAGGTCCGACCCCTAAACAGCATCAGGTCCGAACAGGCGGTGGCGTTCTTCACCAACATCATCCATCGCTTTGGGGTCCCAAACTCCATCATCACCGACAACGGCACCCAGTTCACCGGCAGAAAGTTCCTGGACTTCTGCGAGGATCACCACATCCGGGTCGACTGGGCCGCCGTGGCTCACCCCATGACGAATGGGCAGGTAGAGCGTGCCAACGGCATGATTCTGCAAGGACTCAAGCCGAGGATCTACAACGACCTCCACAAGTTCGGCAGGCGATGGATGAAGGAACTCCCCTTGGTGGTCTGGAGCCTGAGGACAACGCCGAGCCGAGCCACGGGCTTCACACCGTTCTTTCTAGTCTATGGGGCCGAGGCCATCTTGCCCACGGACTTAGAGTACTGTTCCCCAAGGACGAGGGCCTACGATGACCGACGCAACCAGACCAACCGAGAAGACTCACTGGACTAGCTGGAAGAGGCTCGGGACATGGCCTTACTACACTCGGCGCGGTATCAGCAGTCCCTGTGACGCTACCACGCCCGAGGGGTTCGGTCCTGAGACCTCCAGGTGGGTGACTTGGCGCTTCGACTACAACAAGATGCCCGAGGGCGGCACAAGCTCACGCCTCCTTGGGAAGGGCCATTCATCATCGCTAAGGTTTTGAAGCCCGGAACATACAAGCTGGCCAATAGTCAAGGCGAGGTCTACAACAACGCTTGGAACATCCGACAGCTACGTCGATTCTACCCTTAAGATGTTTTCAAGCCGTTCATATACCTCGTTTACATATGAAGTCTAACCATCAAGGAAGGGTCGGCCTTGCCTCGGCAAAGCCCGACCCTCCCTCGGAGGCTAGAAGGGGCGAACCCCCTCTGCGTCAAAATTTTCCTCGAAAAAAGTCTTCCATCAAAACGACTTTCGCGTCTCCCGGCTATATCAGTAACAGGACCCCAAGAAACGAATAAGAGTGCATGTAAGTGGCAAGGCCGACCAAGCCGAGGGATTCCTACGCCTCTGGGATACGGATACCTCACTCGTCGCCTACCGCAAAAAATAACTCTTACTTGGTTAAGCAATCCTGCTACTGACGAATGAGTCCGGATACGCAAAACAGGAGGAGAAGAGACACAACCTTATATTATGATGATAAAGAGTTCGGGCCTCGGCGGCTGCAAAAGACACATGTGCATTCAAAATAAACTGCTCCGGCAGAATCAGGTGCCGCCCGGAGAAGGAGCCGCGCCCTCGGCTTCGCCTCCACCCTCGGCGAGATCCGCCCCGGCCTCGGACGGCGGCGCAAGCGGGAGGATCTCTGCTTCGAAGGTGGTCACCAGCACCGCGCTTGGGCCCGCGGCGGCCGCGTCAAGCCTCTGGACTTCGGCCAGGGCAGCTTTATCTTCGTCGGGAAGACAATACCCCTCGCTGTCCCGCTCCAGATCCACGTCGTAGTGGGAAGCGACCACGGCGAAGGCCCGCCTGACGTCGTGATGCAGCGCCTCGCGGGGTCTGCCGCGCGCGTGGTCACCCAAGGCCTGCAGGCGACTCTGAAGGGAGCTTCCCGAGGGGACGTCGTCGAAACCAAAGACCCGGCAGAAGGCCGAGATGGCCTCGGACATGGCCGCGTGGTCGGCCTCCCTCTGCTCGGCCGCTTGGGCAAGTGCCATGGTGGACTCATCGAGGGTAGACTCGAGCTCTGAAAATAGCCAAAGCAGAAGACTTCAAACATGAGTTGAGGAACGAAGCTGAATCAAAATCTTAAAACAGCCAAGACGTACCTTCGGCTCGGGCACGCTGCTCCGAAGATGCGGCTTGGGCCACGGCTAGGTCTGCCGCAAGGGCTCCGGCCCGAGCAGATGCCTCGGCTAACTGGACTCCAAGAGCCTCAGCCCGGCTTTCAGCCTCGGCGGCTCGGCCCCGAGATTGGTCCCACTCGCCGATGACCTGGCCAAGCTCCAACTGCTGCCGCTGCGCCTCTGTGCGTGCCGCCGCTGCCTTTGCTCCCAGATCGACACAGAGCAACCGAAGGTCCACCACCTCGGCGCTCCGTTGGGAGAGGCGCTCGGTAGCCCCGGCAAGCGTGGCCCTCAGGGACCACAGCGAACCCCAGACATTGGCCTCGCGGCGGATGAACGACGACTTGGCGGCGCTCAGATCCGTCAGATCCTGAGGAAAGGAAGCGAGGCGTCACGAAGAATGCCTTAGTCACGTGAAAGGTATGCTTGAAATCATTACCTGGAGGATCTTGGGAACGTCCCTGCAAAGGACCTCCAAGGTCGACCGAAGCGACCCCACTATTGCCTCGACGCACTCACGAAGCCCGTCCCAAGACTGCTCCTCTCGCTCATCGTCAAGAACGAAGAGGGGATCCGAAGCCCCACTAGTCCAGAACTGGAGCGACTGACGCCGCCCGTCGGGACTGCGCCGCGCGGGGACGAGGTTGCCGCCCCCTAGGACGGGTCGCGGTTTTGCGCCCTCCTCCTCCGAGGCATCAAGTAGCGACGCCTCGGCCATCTCAGCGTCGGCGGCGACGGGTGGCTCCATGGCCAGAACGGCAACCACCTCGGTAGAAGCCGGTGCCAGCGCCGGCAACGCGTCTGGTGGGCTCGAGGCCGCAGCCGCGCGAGCAGCCTCCCCCGGCACGACGACCGCCTCGACGGAGGAGTCGGCCTCGGGAGCTCGCCCCACAGCAACTTGTGCCGACTGAACCTCCTGCTTGGGGACACCTTGTGCAGAGGCCAGCCGGCCGCCGAGGCCGGATGCGGCACCAGCTACAGAAGCTGGCGCCGTCTTAAGGGCTTTTCGGGGAGCCAGACCGGTCGAACCGTGCCTCTGCTTGCTGGGAAGAAAGGGAAAAAGCAGGATCAGGACACACGAAGAAGGCGCCGGGACAGAAGTATCCTCAGATACTTACCCACTCTGGGCCACGACCAATCGCGCCTGCGGGGAGGCCCCTCGAGCCTCGGCCCCGGCGGGCACCACCGAGACTTGCGCCGCTGCCGGCTTCAGTGCCATCCCTGCCTCGGGCGCCCGGGGCGCCGAAAGGACAGTCCGCCTAGGCGCGAACACGGCGACCCGAGGATCGACCTCCTCTGCTGCCGGCACGGACAACGGCTCTGGGGGCACAGGCGGGACGGCCTGGCTCCCTGGGGTCACCTCAGCTACCTGGGCCGAAGGGTCAAAAACCATCTCGGTCTGCCCCTGTTCTTCGGGCCGGGACCCTGATGCCCCCGCCACGGATATCGACAGCACCAGCCCACTCGGGGGCTGGCTCGACGACCCCTGGCCCAGCCTCAGATCCGGGCTGAGGCCAAGGCGGGCGGCCATGTCGTCGTCTTCGTCATCATCGTCGTCGTCGTCATCATCAGGCGTCTCCGGCGACGGCTCCCTCGGGAGCCCATCCCTCTCCTGCCGACGACGACCCCTTTCCAAGGCATCCCGAGCCCGCATCCGCTCGTGGGCCCGAGCCTTCTTCGCGTCCTTCTTCTCCTTCCTCTTCTCGCGGCGACCCTCCGCGCAGCTCGGTCCACCGCGTCCTTCGGGACCGGTGGCAGGGAAGGCTTGTGAAACCCCACCTCCTAGAGACGGGCGAAAAGTCTCGGCTGTGAGGACCAAGGGCAATCCGACACGAGAAGGAAGAAGGAGCGGACACTCACCAGGGACACACACCCGCGATCGGGACGCATCGAGAGCTGGGAAAAGGCGCTGGTGTCTAACTTCCCCACCGTGCCGGCTACCCGCCTGTGGAGGTCGTCAGCGGGAAGGGGGTCCGAGGACATCTGCAAACCCTCCAAGTCGACCCCCGGCGTCATCTCCCAAAGCGGCAGTCGCCGCTCCGTCAAGGGGAGCACCCTCCGGCGATGAATGGCGGCAACCACCCTCGCGGCGGTGAGCCCTCCTTTTCGCAGCTCCTCCAAGGCCTTCAAAAGGGGCTGGAGATTCTTCTGTCTCTCGCGCGGGGCCCCGTAGCGCCAGTTATCGCTGGCGGCGGTCACCACTCGCTGAGAAAACGACGGGAGCCTCCCGTCGTCATTTCGGAGATAAAACCACCGGCGCTGCCACCCTTTGTTCGAAGACGCGAGGATGGCAGGGATGTACTGCTGCGCCTGCGCCTGCCTCAACTGGAGGATGCAGCCACCGGCCCGCACCGCCATGTGAACTCTTCTTTCCCCCGTTGTCGAGGCAAAAAGCTCCGCAGAGAAGAGATGGGTCCACAGGTCCCAGTGGGGGGCAATCCCTAAATATCCTTCGCAAATCGCCGCGAAGATGGCTGCTTGCGAGATGGAGTTGGGGCTGAGATTGTGCAGCTCCACCCCGTACACATGCAGAATCACCCGCATAAAACGGCTTGCCAGCACTCCGAACCCCCGCTCGTGAAAAGAGACGAAGCTCAGCACATACCCCGGCGGCGGGGACGGGGCGGCTCCGCTCGGAGGGGCCATCCACTCCGGCTGCGAGTCACCGGAGAGAGGGCGAAGCAAACCATCGGCAACAAGGGCCTCCAGATCATCCGCCGTGACGGTGGAGAAAGGCCACGGGTCGCGCGGCGAAACAACGGTCACCCGCTCGGCCATCACCAAGCAGAAGAGGTGGCGGCGGAGAGGACAAGGTGCGCGGTTTCCTTTCTCTGGCTATTCCCTCAGGTTGCGAAAACCTAAGTGGGAGGCGAGCAGCAGAGTAAAGAACCGTCACCAGTTCCTCTCCCGAATATATAAAGGCCCAGGCGAGACTCGTTCAACACTTCGCCCGAACCCGCCGCGAGATTCAAAACTCAAAAGCGAGACGCCCGTTCCTCGAACGGCTCGCGCACGCACAACGGCTGCCCCGCGAACCACTTGTCCCGTCGCATTAACTCTGTGGCAGGGCAGGCGGCACCTTTGGCAGGCAAAGCAGGCGACGCTTCACCTCTGCCATAATGACCGCGTCAAAAAGGTACGCCACGACGTTCGATTTCGTATTCTTTTCCACTTCCTCTTTCTCTCTCTTGCCACAGGGACCGGGAAAGGGGATACTCCGAAAGGGATCCTTCTCCACGAAGGAAACGAGCCCTGAGCCCCCCTACTGATCAGAGGTTCGAAGGCTGGCCCCTCGGAAGGGTTCGACAGCCGCCTCAGAGCACTCAGGCTCCGCGCCCATTACTGGTCAGAGGTTCGAAGGCTGGCCCCTCGGAAGGGTTCAACAGCCGCCTCAGGCCACTCGGGCTCCACGCCCACTACTGATCAGGGGTTCGTAGGCTGGCCCCCGAAGGGTTTGACAGCCGCCTCAGAGCACGCAGAGCGAGGGATGACCCTGGGTACGTTCGATACATAACCAAGGCTCGGGCTACGCTCCCAAGGTACCCTAGGACATTTCCGAGACCAGCGGGAGCGATTTTCGTAACGGAATCCCACCAGAGGGGGCATCGAGCCCTCGGACCCCGTCAAAAGGGGACCGGGTCCGGCGAATCACCTGCAAGTACTTTTGGAGCGCGCCTCCGGGCCACTAGCCGACCCCTAACGAATGGGGCACGGGCGTCCACTCGGATTACCCGCTAGCAACTCACTGGAGACACCATGTGCGGCGCCCTCCGAGGGCAACATGGCGCTTCCCCCCCCCCCCTCCTCCTTGCGGAAAGGCGACTCATGGGCGTATGAAAAAAAGCCGAGTCTGTCCTTGACCGTCCTCTCGCTCTGTGCGGAGGCTCGGGGACTGCTCTCGCAAACCCGACTCCGGCCAAACCGTTGACAGCGTCAACATACCAGCCCGAGAACTTGGGACTCGACTATGCACCCGGGCTACGGCCAGTTCGCATGAGGGAACAACCAAACCGGCCGAGCCATCACGAAAGGCACTAAGACCTCGAAGGAGTCAAAACACTCCTCCGAGGCCTCGGGGGCTACACCCGGTGGGTGCGCTCGTGCGCACCCACCGGAACAAAATGCAACCGAGAAAGGCCGGTCCCCTTGCAAAAAAGTGCGACAAAAGCCTCCAAGCGAGTGCCAACACTCCCTTCGAGGCTCGGGGGCTACTATCGGGGACCATAATTAGGGGTACCCCCTGTTGGGGCCATGCTTCGTTGCGCCGAAGGTCTTACACGAAGAAGCAGCTTCGGCTGAAGTTGTCCCCAGAAGATGGCCGAAGGTTCCTTTTTATGGAGCTTCGGCATTACAAACCGACATAGAGATAGAATGACCTTTTAATCCATGAAGGTCTGAGTCAATGTTGTAAGCTTTTGTAAGGGGCATAATTGTAATTCGTCACAGGCTGTGTCCTGTGTCTATAAATAGATGAACAGTACCCCCGTACTGTTCACGCGAACTTGACATTTGCTTTCGCATCACACCTGTGCTTTTGCCTTCCTCAAGACCGAAGGTACATTTGTAATTTGAAGTCATTTATATTCGTTCATGATAATAAAAATGGAGATGATTCTATGATAATATTTAAATGTTTATTTTATACCTCATGATTTGTATGAACACTTCGTTGCTTATTATTATACTCACGAAGGTACGTCTTTCGTAACCTTCGTCCGAAGTTCTTTATATCCTGAAGGAATATAAAGTTTTGGAGGACGAAGGACTTTAACACATAACATTTTCTATGTTGCCTTGTTCTTAACTCTTAGCATTTGAGAACAAGCCCCCAACATTGGCGCCCACCTCCGGTGAACTCACTTCCACTTTTCTGAGCTGATGGCTTCGTTCAACAATCAAGCTGGAGCTGCTTCGGCTTCGAAGATGGTGCTCCCGATAACAGGCGGTTCTTGCTCAGAGCCGGCTAACAAGAAGCAGAAGAAGGAGGCTCAGAGAAGGGTGCAGCATGTTGGAGTGCAGGGACCCTTCATCAAGTCAAAATGGTCCCACATCCCAATTACTTTCTCTCAGGAAGACCTTCAGCTTAAGGATTATCCTCACAATGATGCCATGGTTATCTCTTGCGTGATCAAAGGATTTCTGGTCCACAATGTCTTAGTTGATACAGGCAGTGCAGCTGATATTATATTTGCTAAGGCCTTCAGACAAATGCAAGAGCCCGAAGACAAGATCCATGATGCTATGCACCCTCTTTGTGGCTTCGGAGGGCGACAGATTGTAGCACTTGGGAAGATTACCATGCCGGTAACCTTCGGATTTGTTAACAACACAAGGACTGAGCAAATTGTGTTTGATATTGTTGACATGGAGTATCCTTACAATGCTATCATTGGTCGTGGTACTCTTAATGCCTTCGAAGCAATTCTTCACCCAGCTTATCTCTGCATGAAGATACCTTCGGACCAAGGGCCTATTGCTATTCATGGAAGCCAGGAAGCTGCTAGAAGGGCCGAAGGAAGCTGGACTGACTCCAAAGCAATCCATAACATAGATGGAGCCGAAGCTTGTGAACAGTACAAATTCAGAAGGGAGAAAGCAGCTTCAGCAGATCAGCCGAAGCCCATGCTATTGTGTGAGGACATAGCAGAGCAGAAGGTGCTGTTGGGCTCGCAATTATCTGAAGACCAGGAGAAAACCTTGATAAGGTTTTTATTCAACAACAAAGATGTTTTTGCATGGTCAGCTAATGATCTCTGTGGAGTAAATCGGGATGTTATTGAACATTCGCTCAATGTTGACCCATCCTTCAGACCACGAAAGCAGAGGCTTCGGAAGATGTCGGATGACAAGGCCGAAGGGGCTCGCAATGAAGTAAAAAGACTCCTCGGTGCAGGAGTTATCAGAGAGGTAAAGTATCCAGAGTGGCTAGCTAACACTGTTATGGTGAAGAAGGCCAATGGCAAGTGGAGAATGTGTATCGATTTCACAGATCTCAACAAGGCTTGTCCGAAGGACGAATTCCCGCTGCCAAGGATAGACTCTTTAGTCGATGCAGCAGCTTCTTCAGAACTCATGAGTCTCCTGGACTGCTACTCAGGCTATCATCAAATCTGGATGAAGAAGGAAGATGAGCCGAAGACTAGCTTCATAACCCCAAGTGGCACATATTGCTATCTTCGGATGCCTGAGGGGCTCAAAAATGCTGGAGGAAGTTTCAGCAGAATGACTGCGAAGGTCCTCCAGTCTCAGATAGGCAGAAATGTGTTGACTTATGTCGATGACATCATTGTAAAAAGCACGAAGCAGGAAAATCATATTGCTGATTTGCAGGAGACCTTCGCCAGTTTCAGGCAAGCTGGTTTGAAGCTGAATCCAGAAAAATGTGTCTTCGGGGTAAAGAAAGGGAAATTTCTTGGATGCTTGGTTTCAACAAAGGGAATCGAAGCTAATCCAAATAAAATCGAAGCTATACTTCGAATGGAGCCACCAACCACAAGAAAGGGGGCCCAAAGATTGACAGGAAGGCTGGCATCTCTCAACAGATTCATATCCAGATCAGCAGAAAGAAATTTACCCTTCTTCGAGGTGCTGAAGTCAGCTGAAGTCTTTCAATGGGGACCAAGTCAACAAAAAGCTTTCGAAGAGCTGAAGCAATATTTGATAGATTTAACAACATTAACTCCACCAACGCCAGGGGCTCCTCTGTTGTTATATGTGGCAGCTTCGCACTCAGCAGTAAGTGCGGCACTTGTCCAGGAGAAGTTTGATGGCCAAGTCAAGAAGCAGGTCCCAGTATATTTTGTATCTGAAGTCCTTAGTATATCAAAGAAAAATTATACAGAGCTTGAGAAGGTATTATATGCCGTTTTAATGGCATCCAGGAAGCTTCGGCATTATTTTCAGGCATACAATATTATTGTTCCTTCTTCACAGCCGTTGAAGGATATCATGAGAAATAGAGAAGCTACTGGACGGATTGGAAAATGGGCTGCAGAGCTCAATGAATTTTACATTGATTATGTGCATAGATCCTCGATCCAGTCTCAAGCATTGGCAGATTTCATTGCCGACTGGACGCCAGGGGCTCAGGATGAAGAAGCAAATAAAGATGCTGAAGTGTGGACAGTGTTTTGTGATGGCTCTTGGGGAACCTTCGGAGCAGGTGCAGCCGCTGTGTTGGTCTCACCATCCAGGGTTAAAACTTGTTATGCAGCAAGACTTGATTTCAGCTGTACAAACAATATTACTGAGTACGAAGCCCTGCTCCTGGGCCTTCGGAAATTAAAGGCAATGGGAATCAGAAGGGCGATTCTTAAAACTGATTCCCAGGTTGTTTCGGGTCATATTGACAAAAGCTGCAAGGCTAAGGATCCGAAGCTTGAAAAATATCTAGACACGGTCCGAAGGATCGAAGCCTCCTTCGAAGGTTTTTCTGTCAAGAATATCCCTCAAGGACAAAATGAGCATGCTGATCTGCTAGCCAAGTCTGCAGCACAGGGGCTGTCGTTACCTTCGGATGTGTTCTTCGAAACAATAAAGGCACCTTCAGTGGAGCTCCTTGAGAGAGCAGTCCTCAACATATCTCCTGTTTACAGCGAAGATTGGAGAACCGAAATCATCTCTTACCTTCAGGGTAACTTCCTATCAGATGACGAAGCTTACAATAAAAGGATAGAGGCAAGAGCTCGTCCGTATGTCATGATAGAAGGGGAGTTATACAAGCATGGAGTTTGTGCTCCGCTGCTCAAGTGTCTATCTAGAACCGAAGGTATAGAGTTGATGAAAGAAATACATGCAGGCCTGTGTGGATCCCACATTGGATCTAGGTCGTTACTTGGAAAAGTCTTCCGCCAAGGGTTTTATTGGCCGAAGGCAGCTTCGGATGCAGCGGAGTTAGTTCAAAAGTGCGAAGGATGTCAGAAATGTGCAAGAGATCAAAAGCAACCTTCGTCTCTAACACAGTTGATACAACCCATCTGGCCATTGCAAAGGTGGGGCCTTGACTTGTTAGGTCCATTACCACCGGCTCAAGGGAATCTAAAATATGTTATAGTGGCCGTGGAGTATTTTTCTAAATGGATAGAGGCGAAGCCATTAGCCACAATAACTTCGGCCACTGTCCAAAAGTTTTCCTGGCAGAATATTGTCTGTCGTTTCGGAGTACCGAAGGCCATCACTGTGGATAATGGAACGCAGTTTGACTCCGAAGCTTTCAGAAATTTTTGTGACCAAATTGGTACGAAGATCCATTTTGCATCAGTCAGGCATCCGGAGTCAAATGGGCTCGTTGAAAGGGCCAACGGCATTATAATGACAGGAATAATGAAGTTAATCTTCAATCAACCCAGGGGAAAATGGCCAGATCAGTTAACCAAAGTGGTGTGGAGCCACAATACAACAACATCAAGGTCTACAGGCTTTACTCCATTCAAGCTATTGTTCGGTGACGAAGCAGTAACTCCAGAAGAAGCTAAAGCTGGATCAATAAGAGTAGTAGCTTCGGCAGAACCAGGTCCTGAAGATGCCTGTCTTGTGGAAAAAGATGCCTTAGAGGGGATCAGGCTTCAGGCCGTGGAGAATATCAATAAATACCAAGCTGAAACAGTCAAGTGGCGAGATAGAAAGGTCCGGCTAAAAAATATTGAGCCGGGACACTTGGTGCTTCGGAGAGTAGCTAACCCAGACACAGTGGGCAAGCTACAGTTGAAATGGGAAGGACCTTTCTTAGTAGTATCTTCGTCAAGGCCTGGTTCGTACAGATTGAAGGACATGGATGGCAACGAAATTCCAAGATCTTGGAATGCGGATGAGCTTCGGCGATATTATGTATAACTTGATGTAACTTTTTATGATTTTTCTTTTCTTTTTCATGGCACCCTTTTCCTTTCTAAAGGGGGAGAAAGGTTTTTAATGGGGCCATCATGTGTAATTTCCTTTTTAGCCTTATAAGAGCAAAATCCCCCAAGAAATGTAAATGTAAAAACTGAGAACGCACCATCGAGTGCCGAAACTGAAAAAGCGAAGAAGCTCCAAAGACGTCCCTAAGGGGATGCAGAGCTCACAGCGAAAAGTCAACGCTGATTCCGCCGAAAGTAAAAGGCGAAGAAGCTCCAAAGACGTCCCTAAGGGGATGCAGAGCTTACAGCGAAAAGTCAACGCTGATACCGCCTAAGTAAAAGGCGAAGAAGCTCCAAAGTCGTTCCTAAGGGAATGCAGAGCTGATGTGTGGTTGTTTCTAAGGAAATAATGGCTGAGAGTGTGGCTTCGGATATATGTTTTGGACATTCATTCGCACATTACATTACATCATAGCATTTGCATTCATAAGCATTCATTCATAGCATTTGCGTTCCTAAGTGGTTGTTTCGGCAAAAAGAAGAAGTGGTCTTTTATGCTTCGTTGTGTACAAAAAAGAAAAGCTTCGGCAAAAAGAAGAAGTGGTCTTTTATGCTTCGTTGTGTACAAAAAAGAAAAGCTTCGGCAAAAAGAAGAAGTGGTCTTTATGCTTCGTTGTGTACGAAAAGAAGGGAAGGTGTTTTTTCGCCTTCGGCTCAAAATATTAATTTCGTCCACATCAAAGCGCCTCAATAGAAGGGTAAGAATATATTACAAGGTATGTACAAAGTTCCTTGAGAACAGTTTAATTGTATTTACAAAAGTTGTTACAAAAGTCTCCTGAGTTTTTTCTATAGTATACTCCTACTGATCTTCACTGAGCTTCAGCTTCGGCGACATATTTTAAGCATCATCTTCAGCTTCGTCATCCTACATGAATCAAGGTATCGCGAGTAAAAATCAAGTGTGAAGGAGAAGGTAAGTACAAAGTATGATTTCTTACTGGTTCAAGATGACTTCGAGCTTCGTCCCCAGCCTTCTCTCGCCCGCCTTTTGTCCATATCATTTTTATAAATCTATTTGAGATGCTTCGGGCGAGGTCAGGAATATCATCTAGAATTGATGGAGACAGGGTGAAGTTGGGCCTGTTGACGATTTTTCCATGCTCGCAGCCGGCCTTCAGGAACGCTGCAGCGGTACCCCGAGAAGCTACCCAGGCACAGAAGTCACCGTGCCCGGCTATAACTTCGTCAAGCTCTTCAATTTCAGCTTCAATATGATCGAAGGCTTTTGGCAAATTTTCAGCTGAAGGGTTGAACTTCCCACTGCTGGCTCCAACTGAGTAAAAGATCTTTTTTAATTGTCCAATACAGTTGTTGCTAAATTTCAAACATTTGTCTTGAAGGCTTGATAATAATTTCTTCAAATCTGAGCTGGTTTGGACTTCGGCCTCAAGTTTTGAATTAAGCTCTAGCTTCTCTTGTTCAAATTGTTTTGATTGCCAGATAAGCTTCGAAGTCAATTCTGATACTTTAGCTTCAGTCTCTGCCAGCAAGCCTTCAGTCGTTTGGAGTTCAAAGTCTTTCTTTTCAATAATAGCTGACTGCTCTTTTATCTTGCTCTCTAGATTTTCAATTATAGCTTCGTGTTTCTTATCCTCTAGATCTTGTTGCATCTTCAAAGCTTTGCTCAGTAGCATGCTCTGCACAGAAACAACCTTCGTTAGTAACATTTCCATTATTAAAAAACAATAGAAGTCAGAGAAAAGTTGTTTACCTTGAAATTGGAATAAAATAAGCTGCCGACGATATGTTGTCGTCGGTAGCGGCTGATATCTGTTTCTAGCTTCGGAAAACCGATACTCTTTGATAGAGTACCGATGACCTTAGCCCCAGTTTGGTCCCGGATGCAGCCCAATTTCTCATCATCAATGCCTCCAAATAGAAGAGCTCCCGGCTTGTATCCACAAGATTTGGCATATTCCTTAAGCTCTTCTATTTCAGCCTTCGACAGTTCTTGCCCAACTAAATTTTGAAATATGTAGGCTTCGTCTTCCGAAGTGTCTTCGGCTATTTCTTTTCCCTTCCTAGGCACTGTGGCCATGGTTTCTTCAGCAGCGGTGGCAGCTTCTTCTGCAGCCATGTCTAATAAAATTTTGTCGATGTCTTCAATGGTAGTTTCTAAGTTCACATCTTCGGCTGAAGCGGCTTCGGTAGCCGCAACCTCCGAAGGTGCGACTTCGACATTTGCTGTGCCCTCAACAGATGGCGTTTTCTGAATTGACGCCCTCGGTGGCGTCTTGTCAATAACTTCGGTTACTGCAATAATTCTTTGCCTTTTTGCTTTGGTTATCTTCGTTTTTTCCGGCTCCTCCACCTTTCGAAAAAGCTTCGTCAGTTGAGGCCCTAATGGACTTAGCTTCGTGGGCATGGGTTCAGTCATTACCTTTAAGATTTCCTCCACGTCGCCGGTCGATGGTGGTGCAGGAGTCCCCTCGTCATCGGATAATTTTCGCTTTGGAGTTGATATTTTTCTCTTCTTGGGAATTTTCTTCTCTTTTGGTGGTTTTTCTTCATCCTTATTCAAAGTTTCGGCCACTCTTTTCCTTTTTTGGTCCTCAGCACCCTTGTTCAGCCGTTCATAGTCAGGGTACTCGAAGCCCAGGGCATCGAGCACTCGGTTCAGCCTTCGCTTCGGACGGGTGCCGAAGGCCGCGGTCATCAGTTGATCTTCTTTTTTGGAATAGTTCCCAAGAATTTCATTGCACATTACCTCAACTGTGTCCAGCCACTCTTGGCAAGGCTTTTTAAAGTATTTCTTGAATTTGAAATGGTAGGGTAGCCGGACAAGTTCCCCCTTCTTCTTCTCCCCCTCTAGCTTTGGCATTTCCCATTCTTTTAGAGTAGGGAAGACTCTGAACGCCAAGAATTCTTGAACCAGATCCCTGGTACCGATATGCTCTGAAATAATTTCAAACTCACCCAGTGCAGCCCAGGTGGGACCTTCTAAGGTCATGTGGCATCGCGGCCTTGTTTCTCCGAAGATTAATTCAAGTGGGCTTTGTACCAACTTTTCTTCATCTTCGTCAACTTTCACATAAAACCACTCAGACTTCCAGCCTGCCGGCCACTTGCTTCGGTAGCTGATAACAGGGAACTTTGTTGTTTTCCGGTAGGCGAAATTGTAGCAACCGAAGTTATCATGTAGTCCATCTTTTCTGGCCTTCGTTTGGTAATGCAACTCATGAACTCGACAGAAACTGTCGGCAAATGGCTCCACTGCTTGGCTTCGGAGGGCCCAGATATAAACATTAAGCCTAACGATAGCGTTAGGAGTCAATTGATGAAAGTAAATACCAAATTTCTTCAATACATCTGCAATAATTCCATGAAGAGGGAATCTCAGCCCAGCCTTTAAAAAGCTCTTGAAAATGACTATCTCGTCCTTCTCTGGCTTCGGGGTAGTTTCTTCTCCCCCGAAGCGAAGTAGCTTCTTCTGATTCTCACTGAAATAACCTGCCTTCACCATCTTGGAAAGATCACCCTTTGAAACAGTCGATTTTCCGAAGTCTAAGTGGCTGGGCTTGCTAGGCATGGCAATGCGATAGTCATCTTCGGAGTCAGTTTCTTCAATGTTCTCTTCTTCTCCTCCGGCAGTTGTCGGGTCTGCTTCAGCAGCGGGCATTTCTTCCGCAGTCACCAGTCCGGAACGTTGCATTGCTTCGGAGATGGGCACAGTCTCCGAACCTTCAGCTTCGTCTCCTTCACGTTCAACTCTGGCAGTAGATCGCACTCTGGCCATTTGATTCTGAGTTTGGGGAAATTAAATACTTTTTTCTTTTTCCTTTTCTCCCGAAGCCTTTCTTTCTGACGAAGCAGACTTCGAGATGGACCTTCGTTCGATTCTGAGAATCAAGCTTCGGTTATAGTTAAAAATTTTGGCAGCAAAACAGTGCAAGTAGCAATGAATGCTGTGGTAACTTCACACCTACTCGTCTGTTTATATAGTGCTGCAGGTAAGAAGGCGAAGCGGCAGTATTTTTACACCAGGCGGGCAGTCACTTGCACTCGCTGCGCAGTGGACCGCAAAGATCAAACAGTAACTCTGCAAGGTGGGTCCGACACGAGCTCGGAAATTGAATCGTTTCTCGGCAACGAGCTCAGGGAAGGTGTTTTTTGGACCTTCGGCTTCCCGAAGCTTAAGAGGCTTTTTTCACGGATCAAGCTCGTTACGAAAAACGATCTAGCGCCGCGAAAGGGGCTACTGTTGGGGCCATGCTTCGTTGCGCCGAAGGTCTTACACGAAGAAGCAGCTTCGGCTGAAGTTGTCCCCAGAAGATGGCCGAAGGTTCCTTTTTATGGAGCTTCGGCATTACAAACCGACATAGAGATAGAATGACCTTTTAATCCATGAAGGTCTGAGTCAATGTTGTAAGCTTTTGTAAGGGGCATAATTGTAATTCGTCACAGGCTGTGTCCTGTGTCTATAAATAGATGAACAGTACCCCCGTACTGTTCACGCGAACTTGACATTTGCTTTCGCATCACACCTGTGCTTTTGCCTTCCTCAAGACCGAAGGTACATTTGTAATTTGAAGTCATTTATATTCGTTCATGATAATAAAAATGGAGATGATTCTATGATAATATTTAAATGTTTATTTTATACCTCATGATTTGTATGAACACTTCGTTGCTTATTATTATACTCACGAAGGTACGTCTTTCGTAACCTTCGTCCGAAGTTCTTTATATCCTGAAGGAATATAAAGTTTTGGAGGACGAAGGACTTTAACACATAACATTTTCTATGTTGCCTTGTTCTTAACTCTTAGCATTTGAGAACAAGCCCCCAACACCCCCAATACTCCTAATCTCAGCTGGTAACCCCCATCAGCATAAAGCTGCAAAGGCCTGATGGGCGCGATTAAGGTCAAGGCCCAGTCCACTCAAGGGACACGATCTCGCCTCGCCCGAGCCCAGCCTCGGGCAAAGGCAGTCGACCCCGAAGGATTCACGTCTCGCCCGAGGGCCCCCTCAAGCAATGGACACACCTTCAGCTCGCCCGAGGCCCAGTCTTCGCAGAGAAGCAACCTTGGCCAGATCGCCACGCCAACCGACCGTATCGCAGGAGCATTTAATGCAAGGATCGCCTGACATCTTATCCTGACGCGCGCTCCAGTCGACAAGGCCGAAGTGACCGCAGTCACTTCGCCGCTCCACTGACCGACCTAACAGGAATACAGCGCCGCCTGCCCTGCTCCAACTGCCGTGCCACTCGCCAGAGTGAGGTCGACAGCGGCTAAGTCCAGCCTCGGGCGACATAGGAAGCTCCGCCTCGCCCGACCCTAGGGCTCGGCCCCCGTCTCGGCCTCGGAAGATGGACTTTGCCTCGCCCGATCCTAGGGCTCGGACTCGGCCTCGGCTCCGGAAGACGACGAACTCCGCCTCGCCCGACCCCAGGGCTCGGACTCGGTGAAAGGGAAATGTGCCCTTGGGCCATTTCTAAGTATTTTGGTGATTTAGTGTCCAACACAAGAGCCTAATTGTAAAAAGGTGGACAAAGTACAAATCAAGGATAAAGGTATGTTTCTCAAACTTAGTACATTGTTTTATGGACTAATGTATTGTGTCTAAGTGCTGGAAACAGAAAAAATCGAGTTGGAGAAGAGATGGCTCGAGCAGCCAAAGTCTGCTCAGTCTGGGTGCACCGGACTATCCGGTGGTGCACCGGACAGTGTCCGGTGCGCCAGGCTGGCTCGAGGGAAAAGGCTGCTCTCGGGACTTCGACGGCAGTGTACGGCTATAATTCACCGGACTGTCCGGTGGGCCGTTCACAGGCGAACTCGTCGCTCTCGGGAATTCATCGTCGACGTACAGCTATAATTCACCGGACTGTCCGGTGTGCACCGGACTGTCCGGTGAGCCAACGGTCGGCAGGGCCAACGGTCGGCCGCGTGATCTGCGTGGGACACGTGGCCGAGCCAACGACTAGAAGGGGGCACCGGTCTGTCCGGTGTGCACCGGACATGTCCGGTGCGCCAACGGCTCTCTGGCTGCCAACGGTCGACTGTGCCATTTATGGAAGGAAATCGGACACCGGACAGTGTCCGGTGTGCACCGGACTGTCCGGTGCGCCAGTCGACAGAAGGCAAGATCAGCCTTCCTAGATTGCTCTCAACGGCTCCTAGCTGCCTTGGGGCTATAAAAGGGACCCCTAGGCGCATGGAGGAGTATACCAAGCATCTCTTAAGCATTCCTAAGCACCAAGACATCGATTCCGCGCCTTTGATTCTTTGTGATAGCGATTAGAGCTCTAGTTGAGTGGTGAACTCATTGAGTTGTGTTGTGAGCTCTCGTTGCGACTTGTGTGCGTGGTGTTGCTGTGATTTCTTGTCTTGAGTGTGTTGCTAATCCCTCCCTTGCTCCGTGCTTCTTGTGAATTTCAAGTGTAAGGGCGAGAGGCTCCAAGTCGTGGAGATTCCTCGCAAACGGGATTGAGAAAAAGTAAGCAAAACACCATGGTATTCAAGTGGGTCTTTGGACCGCTTGAGAGGGGTTGATTGCAACCCTCGTCCGTTGGGATGCCACAACGTGGAGTAGGCAAGCGTTGGTCTTGGCCGAACCACGGGATAACCACCATGCCATCTCTGTGATTGAATTCTTGTGGTTATTGTGTTTTGTTGAGATTCCTCTCTAGCCACTTGGCAATTATTGTGCTAACGATTAACCAAGTTTTGTGGCTTAAGTTTTAAGTTTCACAGGATCACCTATTCACCCCCCCCTCTAGGTGCTCTCAATTGGTATCAGAGCCGTTCTCTTCACAAAGGGACTAACCGCCCGAAGAGATGGATCCTAAGGGGAAGGGAATCGTGATCAACGACAAAGAGAAGGAATCCTTCGTCAACGAGCCGAAGGACGACAAGCCTACCAACTCCGGCTCGGGCCATAGACGGAAGGAAGGAAAGAAGAAGAAGACGAGGCGCATCAAGGAGATCGTCTACTACGACGACAGTGATGAGTCTACTTCTTCCCAAAAGGACGATGACCACAACGACTACGAGAGAAGGAAACCGGTTAATTCGAACTTTTCTTTTGACTACTCTCGTATTCCGCAAAGTTCAAATTCACATTTGCTCTCCATTCCACTCGGCAAGCCTCCACACTTTGATGGGGAGGACTACGGATTTTGGAGCCACAAAATGCGTAGTCACCTATTCTCTCTCCATCCTAGTATATGGGAGATTGTAGAGAGTGGAATGCACTTTGATAGTTCGGATAGTCCCATGTTCATTAATGAGCAAATTCATAAGAATGCACAAGCTACTACTGTTCTTCTAGCTTCATTGTGCAGGGATGAATATCACAAAGTGAGCGGCTTGGATAACGCCAAGCAGATCTGGGACACCCTCAAGATTTCTCATGAGGGGAACGACGTCACCTTGCTCACCAAAATGGATTTGGTGGAGGGCGAGCTTGGACGGTTCGCGATGATAAGGGGCGAGGAGCCAACTCAAACATACAACCGGCTCAAGACCCTTATCAACAAAATAAGGAGCTACGGAAGCACGCGATGGACGGACCACGACGTCGTCCGACTGATGCTAAGGTCCTTTATCGTTCTTGATCCTCATTTGGTGAATAATATTCGTGAGAATCCTAGGTACACCAAAATGTCGCCCGAAGAAGTCCATGGAAAATTCGTTAGCGGGCGAATGATGATCAAGGAGGCGAGGTACGTGGACGACGCCTTGAATGGTCCGATCAACGAGCCGCAACCCCTTGCTCTCAAGGCAACAAGAAGCAAGGAGGCGCTACCTAGCAAGGTGGCACAAATTGAGGCGGCCAGACTTAATGATGAAGAGATGGCCCTCATCATCAAAAGATTCAAGACGTCGCTTAAGGGTCGCAAGGGACAGCCAAGCAAGACCAAAGCCAAGGGGAAGCGCTCATGCTTCAAATGCGGTAAGCTTGGTCATTTTATTGCTAACTGTCCCGACAATGATAATGATCAGGATCAAGGGAACAAGAGGGAGAAAAAGAAGAACTATAAGAAGGCAAAGGGGAGGCACATCTTGGCAAGGAGTGGGATTCGGATTGCTCCTCGTCCGACTCCGACAATGAAGGACTCGCCGCCACCGCCTTCAACAAGTCATCCCTCTTCCCCAACGAGCGTCACACATGCCTTATGGCAAGGGAGAAGAAGGTATGTACTCAAAACTCTACCTATGCTTCTTCAAGTGAGGACGAATCTAGTGATGAGGATGAAATAGATTATTCATGTTTATTTAAGGGCCTAGATAGAACCAAGGTAGATAAAATTAATGAATTAATTGATGCCTTGAATGATAAGAATAGGCTTCTAGAAAAACAAGAGGACTTGTTGTATGAAGAACATGATAAATTTGTAGAAGCACAAAAATCTCATGCCTTAGAAGTTAAGAGAAATGAAATGCTTTCTAGTGAATTATCTTCTTGCCATGAGACGATTTCTAGCTTAAGGAGCATTAATGATAATTTGAATGCTAAATTAGAAATAGCTAGTAAATCAACAACCTGTGTAGAAAATGTTGTTATTTGCAATAGATGTAAAGATTTCGATATTGATGCTTGTAGTGAACACATAGCTTCAATTGCAAAGTTAAATGATGAACTGGCTAGTCTTAATGCCCAACTTAAGGCTAGCAAAAGTGATTTCGATAAACTAAAATTTGCTAGGGATGTCTACACGATTGGTAGACACCCCTCAATTAAGGATGGGCTTGGCTTCAAAAGGGAAGCCAAGAACTTAACAAGCCATAAGGCTCCCATCTCTGCCAAGGAGAAAGGGAAGGCCCCTATGGCAAGTAGTACTAAAAAGAATCATGCTTTTATGTACAATGATAGAAGACAGTCTCATAGGAGTTGTAATGCTTTTGATTCACATGCCTATGATTCTTATGCTATGTATGCTTCCAGTTCTTCCTATATGCATTGTAGAGATATGCCTAGGAAAAATATTCATCATGTGCCTAGAAAGAATTTTGTTCATGCTCCTAGGAAAGTTATGAATGGTCCCTCTACAGTTTATCATGCTTTGAATGCTTCCTTTGCTATTTGTAGAAAGGATAGGAAGATAGTTGCTAGGAAATTAGGGGCAAAATGCAAGGGTGATAAAACTTGCATTTGGGTCCCTAAGGAAATTGTGACTAACCTTGTAGGACCCAACAAGAGTTGGGTACCTAAGACCCAAGCCTAAATTTGCCTTGCAGGTTTATGCATCCGGGGGTTCAAGCTGGATTATCGACAGCGGATGCACAAACCATATGACGGGGGAGAAGAAGATGTTCACCTCCTACGTCAAGAATAAGGATTCCCAAGATTCAATCATATTCGGTGATGGGAACCAAGGCAAGGTGAAAGGTTTAGGCAAGATTGCAATATCAAATGAGCATTCTATCTCTAATGTGTTTTTAGTTGAGAGTCTTGGATATAATTTACTATCTGTTAGTCAATTATGTAATATGGGATATAATTGTTTATTTACAAATGTAGATGTGTCTGTCTTTAGAAGATGTGATGGTTCACTAGCTTTTAAGGGTGTACTAGACGGCAAACTTTACTTAGTTGATTTTGCAAAAGAAGAGGCCGGTCTAGATGCATGCTTAATGGCTAAGACTTGCATGGGCTGGTTGTGGCATCGCCGCTTAGCACATGTGGGGATGATGAACCTCCACAAGCTTCTAAAGGGAGAACACGTGATAGGTCTAACCAATGTTCATTTCGAAAAAGATAGACCTTGTGCAGCTTGTCAAGCAGGTAAACAAGTGGGAGGAGCACATCACAGCAAGAATGTGATGACCACGTCAAGACCTCTGGAGCTGCTGCATATGGACCTCTTCGGACCCGTCGCCTATCTGAGCATAGGAGGAAGTAAGTATGGTCTAGTTATTGTTGATGATTTTTCCCGCTTCACTTGGGTGTTCTTTTTGCAGGATAAGTCTGAAACCCAAGGGACCCTCAAGCGCTTCCTAAGGAGAGCTCAAAATGAGTTTGAGCTCAAGGTGAAGAAGATAAGGAGCGACAACGGGTCCGAATTCAAGAATCTTCAAGTGGAGGAGTTCCTTGAGGAGGAGGGGATCAAGCACGAGTTCTCCGCTCCCTACACACCTCAGCAAAATGGTGTGGTAGAGAGGAAGAACAGGACGCTCATTGATATGGCGAGGACTATGCTTGGAGAGTTCAAGACCCCCCGAGTGCTTTTGGTCGGAAGCCGTGAACACGGCTTGCCACGCCATCAACAGGGTCTACCTTCACCGCCTCCTCAAGAAGACTTCATATGAGCTGCTAACCGGTAACAAACCCAATGTATCGTACTTTCGTGTATTTGGGAGTAAATGCTACATTCTAGTGAAGAAGGGTAGGAATTCCAAATTTGCTCCCAAAGTTGTAGAAGGGTCTCTATTAGGTTATGATTCAAATACAAAGGCGTATAGGGTCTTCAACAAATCATCGGGTTTGGTTGAAGTCTCTAGCGACGTTGTATTTGATGAGACTAATGGCTCTCCAAGAGAGCAAGTTGTTGATCTTGATGATGTAGATGAAGAAGACGTTCCAACGGCCGCGATACGCACCATGGCGATTGGAGATGTACGGCCTCAGGAACATTTGGAGCAAGATCAACCGTCTTCCTCAACTATGGTGCATCCCCCAACCCAAGATGACGAACAGGTACCTCAAGTGGAGGCGCATGATCAAGGGGGAGCACAGGATGTTCAAAGTGAAGAGGAAGAAGCACCTCAGGCACCTCCAACCCAAGTTCGAGCGACGATTCAAAGGGATCATCCCGTCGACCAGATATTGGGTGATATCAGCAAGGGAGTAACTACTCGTTCTAGATTAGTTAATTTTTGTGAGCATTACTCTTTTGTCTCTTCTATTGAGCCTTTCAGGGTAGAATAGGCCTTGCTAGATCCGGACTGGGTGTTGGCCATGCAGGAGGAACTCAACAATTTCAAGCGCAATGAAGTTTGGACACTGGTGCCTCGTCCCAAGCAAAATGTTGTGGGAACCAAGTGGGTGTTCCGCAACAAACAGGACGAGCACGGGGTGGTGACGAGGAACAAGGCTCGACTTGTGGCAAAAGGTTATGCCCAAGTCGCAGGTTTGGACTTTGAGGAGACTTTTGCTCCTGTGGCTAGGCTAGAATCAATTCGTATCTTGCTAGCATATGCCGCTCACCATTCTTTCAGGTTGTACCAAATGGATGTGAAGAGCGCTTTCCTCAACGGGCCAATCAAGGAGGAGGTGTACGTGGAGCAACCCCCTGGCTTCGAGGATGAACGGTACCCCGACCACGTGTGTAAGCTCTCTAAGGCGCTCTATAGACTTAAGCAAGCCCCAAGAGCATGGTATGAATGCCTTAGAGACTTTTTAATTGCTAATGCTTTCAAGGTCGGGAAAGCCGATCCAACTCTTTTTACTAAGACTTGCAATGGTGATCTTTTTGTATGCCAAATTTATGTCGATGACATGATATTTGGTTCTACTAATCAAAAGTCTTGTGAAGAGTTTAGCAGGGTGATGACGCAGAAATTCGAGATGTCGATGATGGGCGAGTTGAACTACTTCCTTGGGTTCCAAGTGAAGCAACTCAAGGACGGCACTTTCGTCTCCCAAACGAAGTACACGCAAGACTTGCTAAAGCGGTTTGGGATGAAGGATGCCAAGCCCGCAAAGACGCCGATGGGAACTGACGGACATACCGACCTCAACAAAGGAGGTAAGTCCGTTGATCAAAAAGCATACCGGTCCATGATAGGTTCTTTGCTTTATTTATGTGCTAGTAGACCGGATATTATGCTTAGCGTATGCATGTGTGCTAGATTTCAATCCGATCCTAAGGAGTGTCACTTAGTGGCTGTGAAGCGAATTCTTCGATATTTAGTCGCTACGCCTTGCTTTGGGATCTGGTATCCAAAGGGGTCTAACTTTGACTTGATTGGGTACTCAGATTCCGACTATGCTGGATGTAAGGTCGATAGGAAGAGTACATCGGGGACGTGCCAATTCTTAGGAAGGTCCCTAGTGTCATGGAACTCTAAGAAACAAACCTCCGTTGCCCTATCCACCGCTGAGGCCGAGTACGTTGCCGCAGGACAGTGTTGCGCGCAACTACTTTGGATGAGACAAACCCTCCGGGACTTTGGCTACAATCTGAGCAAAGTCCCACTCCTATGTGATAATGAGAGTGCTATCCGAATAGCGGAAAATCCTGTTGAGCACAGCCGCACAAAGCACATTGACATCCGGCATCACTTTTTGAGAGACCACCAGCAAAAGGGGGATATCGAAGTGTTTCATGTTAGCACCGAGAACCAGCTAGCCGATATCTTTACCAAGCCTCTAGATGAGAAGACCTTTTGTAGGCTGCGTAGTGAGCTCAATATCTTAGATTCGCGGAACTTGGATTGAATTATAGCATACATGTGTTTATGCCTTTGATCATGTTCATTCTGCTTTTGTTGCTTATTGTGGTGCTCAAGTTGTACAAACACTCCCTGGACCTCACAAGTCCTTTTTGCAAGTGATGCACATATTTAGGGGGAGCTGTGCTACAACTTGACCCTTTGAGACTAACCATGTACTTGAGTTTGGTTGTTTTAGTCTTCAAGGTGGATTGAAAGGGAAAAGGTGGACTTGGACCATGCAAGACTTCCACTGCACTCCGATGAAAAGAGTAACTTTTCCAAGTTCATCTTTATACTCTTATTGCCCATTTGCTCTTATTTGAAGATTTTGGTGAGGCAATGGGGTTAAAGGGCCAAGATTGATCCCGTTTTGGTGCTTGATGCCAAAGGGGGAGAAAATAAAGGCCAAAGCAATAGATGGATCAGCTACCACTTGAGAAATTTTGAAAATAGTAGATTAGAGCTTTTGGTTTGTCAAAACTCTCTTATTGTCTCTTATGTCAAAAGTTGGCCTCTTGTGGGGAGAAGTGTTGATTATGGGAAAAAGGGGGAGTTTTTGAAATCCTTGATCAAATTTCTTTGGAAAACCTCTCTTTATGTCTCTACAAGTGGTTTTGACTTAGAGATAGGAAATTGAGTTTGATTTGCAAAAACAAACCAAGTGGTGGCATAGAGTGATCCATATATGTCAAATTTGAATCAAAATAATTTGAGTTCTTATTTGAAGTGATTTTGTACTTGTTCTACTTGCTTTATGTTGTGTTGGCATAAATCACCAAAAAGGGGGAGATGGCCCCCGTCTCGGCCTCGGAAGATGGACTTTGCCTCGCCCGATCCTAGGGCTCGGACTCGGCCTCGGCTTCGGAAGACGACGAACTCCGCCTCACCTGACCCCAGGGCTCGGACTCGGTGAAAGGGAAATGTGCCCTTGGGCCATTTCTAAGTATTTTGGTGATTTAGTGTCCAACACAAGAGCCTAATTGTAAAAAGGTGGACAAAGTACAAATCAAGGATAAAGGTATGTTTCTCAGACTTAGTATATTGTTTTATGGACTAATGTATTGTGTCTAAGTGCTGGAAACAGAAAAAATCGAGTTGGAGAAGAGATGGCTCGAGCAGCCAAAGTCTGCTCAGTCTGGGTGCACCGGACTGTCCGGTGGTGCACCGGACAGTGTCCGGTGCGCCAGGCTGGCTCGAGGGAAAAGGCTGCTCTTGGGACTTCGACGGCGGTGTACGGCTATAATTCACCGGATTGTCCGGTGGTGCACCGGACTGTCCAGTGGGCCGTTCACAGGCGAACTCGTCGCTCTTGGGGATTCGTCGTCGACGTACGGCTATAATTCACCGGACTGTCCGGTGTGCACCGGACTGTCCGGTGAGCCAACGGTCGGCAGGGCCAACGGTCGGCCGCGCGATCTGCGCGGGACACGTGGCCGAGCCAACGGCTAGAAGGGGGCACCGGTCTGTCCGGTGTGCACCGGACATGTTCGGTGCGCCAACGGCTCTCTGGCTGCCAACGGTCGACTGTGCCATTTATGGAAGGAAATCGGGCACCGGACAGTGTCCGGTGTGCACCGGACTGTCCGGTGCGCCAGTCGACAGAAGGCAAGATCAGCCTTCCTAGATTGCTCTCAACGGCTCCTAGCTGCCTTGGGGCTATAAAAGGGACCCCTAGGCGCATGGAGGAGTATACCAAGCATCTCTTAAGCATTCCTAAGCACCAAGACATCGATTCCGCGCCTTTGATTCTTTGCGATAGCGATTAGAGCTCTAGTTGAGTGGTGAACTCATTGAGTTGTGTTGTGAGCTCTCGTTGCGACTTGTGTGCGTGGTGTTGCTGTGATTTCTTGTCTTGAGTGCGTTGCTAATCCCTCCCTTGCTCCGTGCTTCTTGTGAATTTCAAGTGTAAGGGCGAGAGGCTCCAAGTTGTGGAGATTCCTCGCAAACGGGATTGAGAAAAAGTAAGCAAAACACCGTGGTATTCAAGTGGATCTTTGGACCGCTTGAGAGGGGTTGATTGCAACCCTCGTCCGTTGGGATGCCACAACGTGGAGTAGGCAAGCGTTAGTCTTGGCCGAACCACGGGATAACCACCGTGCCATCTCTGTGATTGAATTCTTGTGGTTATTGTGTTTTGTTGAGATTCCTCTCTAGCCACTTGGCAATTATTGTGCTAACGATTAACCAAGTTTTGTGGCTTAAGTTTTAAGTTTCACAGGATCACCTATTCACCCCCCCCCTCTAGGTGCTCTCACTCGGCCTCGGCTCCGGAAGACGACGAACTCTGCCTCGCCCGACCCCAGGGCTCGGACTGGGTCTCGGCTCCGGAAGACGATGAACTCCGCCTCGCCCGACCCTAGGGCTCGGACTCGGCCTCGGCTCCGGAAGACGACGAACTCCGCCTCGCCCGACCCTAGGGATCGGACTCAGCCTCGGCTCCGTAAGACGATGAACTCCGCCTCGCCCGACCCCAGGGCTCGGACTCAGCCTCGGCTCCGGAATACGATGGACTCCACCTCGCCCGACCCCAGGGCTCGGACTCAATCTCGACCTCAGAGGAATCGCCACCTCGCCCCAACTCTGGTTCGGACCAGCCACGTCGCCAGGGGGGCCATCATTACCCTACCCCTAGCTAGCTCAGGCTACGGGGAACAAGACCGGCGTCCCATCTGGCTCGCCCCAGTAAACAAGTAATGATGACACCCCGCACGCTCCACGACGGCGGCAGCTCCCAGCCCCTTATGTTAGCAAGGAGACGTCAGCAAGGACCCGACAGCCCCGACAGTTGTACTTCCGCAGGGCTCCAGTGCTCCTCCGACGACCACGACATCACATGAATAGGGTGCCAAAACCTCTCCGACTGCCACGACGGCATGTACTTAGGGCTCTAGCTCCTCTCTGCTAGACACGTTAGCACATTGCTACACCCCCCATTGTACACCTGGGCCCTCTCCTTACGTCTATAAAAGGAAGGTCTAGGGCTCTCGTACGGGGAGGTTGGTCGCGCGGGAGAACGGGCCGACGCATAAGGCTCTCTCTCTCTCCCACGCGAACGCTTGTAACCCCCTACTGCAAGCGCATCCAGCCGCCCTGGGCGCAGGACAACACGAAGGCCGCGGTTTCCCCTCACTGTTCTCCCCCCTTTGTGTCCCGTCTCGCGCTGACCCATCTGGGCTGGGGCACGCAACAACAATTTACTCGTCGGTCCAGGGACCCCCCGGGGTCGAAACACCGACAACAGTTGTAGCCCATTTTACATAATTGAGATATAGAAAGCAAATTGTAATCTAAAGAATCTACAAGAAAAACATTAGAAATAGAATGGTCAGGTGATATAGCAATTTTACCCAAACCTTTGACCAATCCTTGATTTCCATCCCCGAATGTGATAGCTCTTTTTAGATCTTCATTTTTCTCGTAGGAGGAGAACATTCTCTTCTCCCCTGTTATGTGGTTTGTGCATCCGCTATCAATTATCCAGCTTGAGCCCCCGGATGCATAAACCTGCAAAACAATTTAGGCCTTGTTCTTAGGTACCCAAACAGTCTTAGGTCCTTTGACGTTAGAAACAAGCACCTTGGCTACCCAAACACAAGTATTTGAACCCTTGTGTTTGCCCCCAACATATTTGGCAATTACTTTGCCTGATTTGTTAGTAAGCACATAAGAAGCATCAAAAGTTTTGAATGAAAAGTTATGATCATTTGATGTAGTAGGAGTTTTCATTTTAGGCATTTTAACATGTGTAGAATGCATAGAGCTAGAAGCCTCAGTTTTATACATAAAAGCATAGTGAGAAACAGTGTGAGACTTTCTAGCATGAATTTTTCTATTTTTGTGTTCGGGATAATTTGCAGGTTATAAAATGTAGCCCTCATTATCCTGAACCATGGGAGCCTTGCCCTTAACAAAATTAGACAGTTTCTTAGGGGCATTAAGCTTGACATTGCTTCCCTGTTGGAAACCAATGCCATCCTTAATGTTAGGGCGTCTCCCATTATAGAGCATGCTTCTAGCAAATTCAAACTTTTCATTTTCAATTTCATGCTCATTAATTTTGGAAGTTAATTAAGCTATATGATCATTTTGTTGTTTAATTAAAGCAATGTATCATTTATAGCTTCAACATTAATATATCTACATCTAGTGCAGATGGAAACATGCTCGACAGTAGGGTTTGCAAACATTTAATTCATCTATCTTAGATTTTAGCATGGCATTCTCATCTCTAAGAC
The DNA here is from genome assembly GCA_029449295.1 of Zea luxurians. Taxonomy (NCBI): domain Eukaryota; kingdom Viridiplantae; phylum Streptophyta; class Magnoliopsida; order Poales; family Poaceae; genus Zea; species Zea luxurians. The sequence continues at coordinate 234,660,282 of JAOPSE010000001.1, read as the reverse complement.
AGGAAATAGAATTATTGCAAACATTTAAATCTTTAACCTTAGAAATTAGGCTATCATTTTTATCTCTAAGGCTAGAAATTATATCATTCAATTCATCAATCTTAGCATTTAGACTAACATTTTCATTTCTAAGACTGACAATTGAATCATTACAAACATTTAACTTTTCAACCTTAGCAATTAAACTAGCATTCTCAGTTTTAAGGTTGGAAATAGTGTCATGACAAATGCTAAGCTTTTTAGTCAAGTTTTCACATTTTTTATCTCTTGAGCATAACTATTTTTCACCTAAACATGTTTTTGTTTTCTTTAATAAGGAATTCCTCTTGGCTGTCCAAAAGTTCATTATTCTCATGAATAGCTCCTAGCAGTTCATTTAATTTTCTTTTTGTTGCATGTTAAGGTTGGCAAAAAGAGTGAGCAAATCATCTTCATCATCACTAGAACTACCCTCATCACTAGATGTAGTATACTTTGGGGTGGTTCCAGATTGTACCTTCTTCTTTTTGCTATCCTTTGCCATGAAGCACTTGTGGCCGACGTTGGGGAAGAGGAGTCCCTTGTTGGCGGCATCCTCGTCGGAGGAGGAGTCGGTGGAGCTCGCGTCGGAGTCCCATTCCCGACATACGTAGGCATCGCCGCCCTTCTTCTTGTAACACCTCTTCTTCTCCTTCTTCTTCCCCTTATTGTCGTTGCCCCTATCACTATCACTAGACATTGGACATTTAGCAATAAAATGACCGGGCTTACCACACTTGTAGCACACCTTCTTGGAGCGGGGTTTATAGTCCTTCCCCCTCATTTGCTTGAGGATTTGGCGGAAGCTCTTGATGATGAACGCCATCTCCTCATTGTCAAGTTTGGAGGCGTCGATTGAAAGCCTACTTGGTGTAGACTCCTTTTATTCTTTCGTCGCCTTGAATGCGACGGGTTGCACCTCGGGTGTGGAGGTGGCGCCTTGCTCCAAGTTGACAATATGTTTGGAGTCTTTGATCATAAGTTCAAAGCTCATAAACTTGCCAATAACCTCCTCGAGAGACATTTGCCTGTATCTAGGATCCCCACGGATTAATTAAACTTGAGTGGGATTATGAAATACAAGGGATCATAGAATAACCTTGACCATTTCATGGTCATCCCATTTTGTGCTCCCGAGGTTGCGCACTTGGTTCATTATTGTTTTGAGCCGGTTATACATTGCTTGTGGCTCTTCTCCTTTGTTGAGGACGAAACGACCGAGCTCCCCCTCGATCATCTCTCGCTTGATGATCTTTGTCACCTCGTCCCCTTCGTGCGCCGTCTTGAGGACGTCCCAAATTTCCTTGGCGGTCTTTAACCCTTACACCTTATTATACTCCTCTCGACACAAGGAGGCGAGGAATATAGTTGTGGCTTGGGAGTTAAAGTGTCGAATTTGGTCGGTCTCATCCGAGTCGTAGTCCTTGTCCCCCTTCTTAGGTACCTGCGCTCCATACTCAACAATATCCCAAATGCTTTTGTGGAGTGAGGTTAGATGATGCCTCATTTTATCACTCCACATACAATAATCCTCACCATCAAAATATGGTGGTTTGCCTAGGGGAACGGAAAGTAATGGAGCGCGCTTAGAAATGCGAGGATAGCGTAGGGGTATCTTATTATACTTCTTGCACTCATGGCGCTTAGAAGTAGTGGACAACGAGTCGGAGCCGGATGTGGAGGGCGACGATGAGTCGGTCTCGTAGTAGACCACTTTCTTCATTTTCTTCTTCTTGTCACCTCTCCGATGGGTCTTGTTGGAGGAAGAGGTTTCCTCCTTATGCTTGTGGCCGGATTCCCTTGAGGGCTTGTTCAGTTCTACCCCAATCCATATGGATTGAGGGGAATTGAGGGGGTTTCAATCCCTAGTAAGTTAAAATCCCCTCCAATCCGTATCAATCCCCTCCAATCCATATGGATTGAAAATAACCGAACAAGTCCTGAGTGGGTTCTCCCCGGGCTTGCGAGCTTGTCGCCGGTCACGATCTCCCTCTTGTCGTGATCTCCCGACATCACTTCGAGTTGTTAGACTCTAATGAAGCACCAGGCTCTGATACTAATTGAAAGTCGCCTAGAGGGAGTGAATATGTGTAATATGAAATTTATAACTTAAAACACAAACTACAAGTCGGGGTTAGTGTTAGAATTAAATCAGAGTTCGGGAGAGAGGGGGAAAACAAATCAACCAAGAAATAAAGCGAGTGAAAACGGTGATTTGTTTTACCGAGGTTCGGTTCTAAAGAACCTAGTCCCCGTTGAGGTGCTCACAAAGACCGGGTCTCTTTCAACCTTTCCCTCTCTCAAACGGTCACTTAGACCGAGTGAGCTTTCTCCTTAATTCTCACGGGTCACTTAGACCCCGAAGGACCACCACATAATTGGTGTCTCTTGCCTTGCTTACAAAACACTTGGGAACAAGAATGAGGAAGGAAGAAAGCGATCCAAGCAACAAGAGCGCAAAGAGACACGAACACACTCTCTCTCTTAAGTCACTAGGTGGTTGGAATGAATTCTAGACTTGGAGAGACTTTGATCTTTTGGAAATGTGTCTTGGAGTGAATGCACTAGCTCTTGTATTGAATGTGAAGTGTTGAAAACTTGGATGCTTGGAGTGGTGGTGGTTAGAGGTATTTATAGCCCTCAACCACCAAACAACCGTTGTGGCAGGCTGCGGTCGATGGGTGTACCGGACAGTTCGATGCGCCACCAGACAATGTCAGGTGCGACAGCCACGTCACCCAACCATTAGGGTTCTGGAGCATTTGACCGTTGGAGGCTTTGTCCTGTAGTGGCACCGGCATGTAGTGGCACCGGACAGTCCGGTGCCGCACCAGACATGCACTGTTCACTGTCCGGTGCGCCTCTGACTTCTGCCGCGCACTATAGCGTTTGTAGAGTCGACCGTTGCGCTGGATAGCCGTTGCTCCGCTGGTGCACCGGATAGTCCGGTGGCACACCGGAAAGTCCGATGAATTATAGCGGAGCGCGCCTGGAAAAACCAGAGAGTGGCCAGTTTATCCTTGTACGGTCCTTGTGCACTGGACACAGTCTGGTGGCACACCGGACAGTCCGGTGCGCTAGACCAGAGCACACTCGGTTTCTTTGCTCCTTTGTATTTGAACCTTTAACTTGAATATTTATTGGTTTTTGTTGAACCTTTTATGCACATGTAGAACATGTATTTTAGAGCAAACTAGTTAGTTTATTTGTTTGTGTTGGTCATTCATCCACCAAAATTAATTATGGAAAAGGTTAACCCTATTTCCCTTTCACATACCTTCAATCTTCTTCAACTGCGAGCGATCTGTTGTCTTCTTCCATCTCGTGAGCAGTGCTGATAACGTGTTAGATGTCAGTGGTAACGAGATTGAGACAAATGACAGAGACTATGACAGATAATGACAGTTCATTGTTTATTGTAGGGATCACTCAGATATATATAAGGTGAAGGAATACATTCTAAGAAATATATCCTTTGAGGAGAAGTCGTTGAGCCCTTGAATTGGTCACAATAACATGTTTTTTTTTAAACAACCACGGACACGTGAACCCTCCAGAAATTACGAACGCGCGTGGCACACCAACGCACGTCGCGATACCCACGAGGATGACAGTCGCTGACAATATATCTCCACCACCACCACGATCCCGACCCCACACGCCATCGAGAGAAAGCACCAGTGACGGGGCGCCGCCGAGGCGGACTGCTCCCACACCCCACGTATACGCGTCGCTTACTGGTTGGTCCCACCAACGAATTCAGAGGCGTCCAGAGACGAGCAAGCGAGCCCCGAAATACTCTGTTACAACTTACAAGCCCCAACGCGACCGAGACAAATACACAAGCGAAAAGGCGAGAGCCGGAGAGAGAGAGAGACATACAGAGAGAGGGGAAAAAACTTATCTGCCCTTCCTAATCGCCCTTACCCCCTTGTGTTAGATAACCACCCCTCTCCCTTGCGCGCCGCCGCCGCCGCCGCCGCGCTGCCCCGCCGGGAGCCCGTCTCCGGCGATCGCCGCCGTCTAGCCCCCCTCCTGTCCCCGCCTTCGATCCGAATCCTAGACGAAAAATCGTGGAAAATACCGCAAAAAATCGCGGAAATTCGCCCGGTTCTGTTTGAATAAATCGCACGGGCGTTGCGCCCCGCCCCTCTTGCTCCCCTCCCGCCGCCAGCCCCGCGGCCGCCGGCGACGGCGATCGCGCAGACAAATAGGCGCCCGCGTCGAGCCAGAGAAACCCGCCTCGTGCCGGTCCGAGCATTCGTCTCTGTCGTGGGACTGAGCACCCGTCGCCTGTCCCCGCCCGCCTGCCCGCCGCCTCCTGCTCCTCTCGTCGGCCGCGGCACGAGGTGCGTCCCCTTGCCACCTCGCGGCTTTTTGTGGCAGTGGTTGGTTCCGAGGCATGTGCCAGCGTGATGTGGCATCGGTTTCGAGCGCCGCCCGCCCGATCCGCGCCGCCGGCGGCTTGATCTGGCCGCCGCACGCGTCGATCTGCGCGGCCGCGCGTCAAGCGTTTGGGATTTAGGGTTTCGGAGTTCAGCTTCATTCTGCGCACCCGAGGCTGCTCACCGGTGTATCTCTGCTTCTGCTGATCGATTTTGATTAGAGCTGGGCTAGAGTCACGTCCCTCACCTGAAAATTTTAATCCATTTGGCATTCAAATGATCACCCCTAACAAAAAGCATTAGAAATTGATTAGGTTCTAGTTGGATTGCCCTCTTTATGGCACGGCATATTGATCACTGGCCACGTTCTGAATTGACTTCGTTTCATGAACTGCAGGAGTGATACTGAGCCTGTGAGAGGTATTCCATATAATGCCATAATCTGGGATGGCATTCTTCAGCAACTCCGGGAGCAAGGCTGATTCAGGAGGGTACAACCTGAATGAAAAGGCCGAAGATGAGGGCATCTACGAGTCAGTTCAGGATGGGAATGTTGACCTGAGTTCTAGGCAGTGGAACTTAAATGAGAAAGCAGAGGATGCTTACCATTGTGAAGCAGAGCAATATGAGGCAGGCCAGTCAGGTTTGTACTCTTCTGAGAAGGCATCAGGGCAGCATGTCCAGAAAGGAGGCAGATCTTCTGGTGGTCCATGGGGCACAATTTTTCTGAAGGATTCCAGGTCCAAACAGACGGCTGAGGATGTTCCGTCGGATAGTGGTAGAGGAATGAATGCTGCTAGCTTGCATGATGACTTGGATGATAGTGGAGAGGATGATGAGCTGAACAGGGCAAATGGTGAGGTGCCTGCTGAGGAAATGCTCTCCGATGACTATTATGAGCAGGACGGAGAGGAGCAGATTGAATCGTTGCAACGTGGCGGGACGAAGCAATCAAGCTGTTCCACTTCTGGTGGAGCAGCAAAATCTGGCTCACGACAAATGAAGGCGTCAAAGTACAATGCTTATGACGACGACGACGATGACGATGATGACTATAATGATGAGAATGACGATGACAATGACGCTGATGGTATATTGAAATATGGGATCTTGTGCTTAACAAAATAAATGTGTTATTGCTTTATTTGTGTCTGTATACATGATGTTACAGCTTACAACCCAAGTTGATTGGCATATTCCTTATATCTGCAGAAGATGACCCCGCTGATGTGGATTTTGAGCCAGACAGCGAAACGGACAAAGCTACTGATAAGGTCATTTATTTACTTAGGTGTCGTTTGGTTCACATATTTGTAATGTAATGGGTAACTGATAACGTTGCATCATGTTTGTTTAACTCCAACTATAATCAGATACCACACTAGAAATTGATATCGGCCTATTCAAACTTATTACCGTTGGTACTCGAGTGTGAATCATTACCGTTGCCATTTACGTTACATTTCGTGAACCAAACAACAACTTAGTTGCTCTGCATGGAATGGCATATAACTGTAACATGGTACAGTTTCCACATATTAAGCTACATCTTGCTTTTACTATTTGGGTTAGCTTGTGTACTAGAGCCCTGTTTGAATGCATTAGAGCATTAGAGCTAATAGTTAGCTGCTAAAATTAGCTACATACATCCAAACAACTCAACTAATAGTTTAGCTATTAGCTACTTTTAGTTGGAGACATCCAAACACCTCTAGCTAATATTCCAGCTAACTATTAGCTATATACCCTCAACTAACCATTAGTTATTAGCTGGTTCAACCTAGCTAAAATTAGCTAATAGTTATCCAGCTATTTATTAGTTAGCTAGTTCCACTAGCAAGTTTTTAGCCAACTAACTATTAGCTCTAGTGCATTCAAACGGGGCCTAAGGCCCTATACATAAATAAATAATTTCATAGCTATGTCATTGTGTTTTCTTCTGCATCGCTGAGTTTTTATTGGCCCATTCAAGGAAATTTATCAAATTAATGTTATTTATTTTTTGTATTTGAACTATTAGAGTTTTTTTGCTCGATTATCTACCCTCTGAAACACTCAACTCACAGGATAAGTTTATGGATAGTGAGAATTCTGATGGCGACGATGATGATGACCTTGAACTCTCAGATGATGATGATGACTTTGTTGAGAACCGGAGGCAACCTAAACGACTTAAGATCGTAGCAACTAAAACTTCCAAGGGAAGGAAGTTGCCCATGCCAGCTCAACGAAAACGAGGGGTGTCTCACAGCGATGAAGAATATTCTTCAGGAAAAGATTCAGATCTTCCCAGTGATGCTGATTTCAAACACAGATCGAAAAGACCTGACAGGTTGCATCAGAAATCTGTGGGCCGCAGTGATGTTGCCCCAATCAATTCTCATAATGAGCTTCGAACTTCTGGAAGGAGGACAGTGAAAAAGATCTCATATGTTGAAAGCGAAGAAAGTGATGATAGCGAGGAGAAGTCAACTAAACAACAAAAGGTGAGGTCAATACAAACTATTAGTGAAAGTAGCAATTTCGTCACTGAGGATTCATAACCGGTAACTGGCAAACTAGTTGTCATGTATTACCTGTTATCATGCTGAAGTTGCATTTGTGCTATATTTTTGATGTTGTTATTCGTTTTCTGATTTTCACTTTTAAGTTGCTTCTTTGACAATAGAAAAACTAGATATTTGTATTCTAATTTTGTCTATATTTTATTGTTTATGTCATGTATTATGCTGTTAATTGAAGTTACTTTCTTCTGATAGTGTAAAAAAACAATCCATATATATTATGACTACCTTAACAAGTTCTAATGTAATCTAGCTCATGAAGGAGGAGCCGGAAGAGGAAGACGGAGAAACAATTGAAAAAGTTCTATGGCATCAACCCAAGGGTGTAGCTGAAGAAGCAATAAGGAATCACCAATCAGCTCAACCTACTGTTGTCAGCCTAACATCGGACTTCGATCAACAGTGGGATGAATTAGAGTTCTATATAAAATGGAAAGGCCAGTCTTACCTGCATTGTCAATGGAAGACATTATCAGAGCTTCAAAGTGTAAGTACTTATGTAGACTAAATATATATATTATGTTATCTGTATGTCAGTCAGGTGTATGTGCTTAATCCTCTGTCTTTGTTCTTTCTAAATCTGCTTTCACTCATGTAACCTCTACATGACAGGTTAGTGGATTCAAGAAGGTAATAAATTACACGAAAAGAGTTGCTGAGGAACAGAGGTACAAGAGGGCACTATCACGTGAAGAGGTAAACCAGTAGATAACAATTTCAAGTTTAACATGAATTGAAGCATGACACCTTTTGTATCTCAGCATCCAGATATGAAAATCCACTGTGATAAAACTTCAAAATGTAAAGGAAATGTTGGTGCCTCTTTCTGTATGGAAGGTCCCTGTTTTTTTACATAGTAGTTCTTTTTATGATGTTCAAAATTAAGTCATTGTTAGGTTAAATTCGCTGCTATTAATTAGTGATTATGTTGTGATATTGGCTTGCGTCTGTAGGCTTCTTTACTTGGCAACATATTGGCATTAATTTGATATGTTTCTCTGGTTATGCTAACATATTCATATATCAGGTTGAGGTGCATGATGTGGGCAAGGAGATGGAGCTGGATCTTATTAAACAATATAGTCAGGTTGACTGTTGATCTACACTGTTCATTGTCGCTTTGCATATCTTCTGACATTAAATCTTCAGGTTGAACGGATATTTGCTGATAGGGTCAGCAAAGCTGATGGAGATGATCTGGTTCCTGAATATTTAGTCAAATGGCAAGGACTTCCTTATGCAGAATCTACCTGGTAATTTTCATGGCATGGTATCCAGTTTTATGGTTATGATTATTGTTTTGCACATGGATGAGCTTTGATCATATACACAATATCTCTACCTCTGTTGATTCAGAGTATGATTATATGTGATGATCTTTCATACATTTTATATTCTATCTGGTGGATGTTAATTTTTTATTGTAGGAAATAGGAATAAGCCTACTGTTTAATTAGTATGCATTAGTCTGACTGACCTTGTTGTTGATGTGTTGTTTCAGGGAAAAAGATACAGATATCGATTTTGCTCAAGATGCAATTGATGAATATAAGGTAAGTACTCAGTACTCTATATTAGCTTCTGTAAATTTACCTAAGTGTGTAATGTTGTATCATGACCGGCTTTACACTAAATGGTAGGCTCGTGAAGCTGCCACAGTTATACTTGGGAAAACAGTAGATTTCCAACGAAAGAAAAGCAAAGGTAACACATTGCTATTTATTATTAAAGGGTAGACCTAGTGCCGGAGGCTCCCACATGAGTGGGGTCTGGAGAAGGGATAAATTGAGGCAAGCCTCCTCCTCAAATGCGGAGAGGCTGCTTCGAACCCGGGACTTGGTGACTCAGTGAGACAGCTCTCACCACTTATTGTTGGTCTAGAAAATATTTAATACATAAGCCATACTAGTTGAAAACTCTTCTACGCTATTTTGTTCCTTTTGCGTAGTTTTCACCTTTGTTCTTTGTTAGAGTCTTTATTTGTATGCTATTTGCCATGAATCTATGATGTGATATTTTTAGCAAATTAAGTGGTCTTTATCCCTTGGAAATTTACAATGTTCTTATGATCATAGTTTGAATATGGATTTGCATTGGCTTACCGTTTTGTGTGGGTTTTAGGGCATCTAATGTACTTTTTCTAGCACAGGGAATCACTATTGTTGAGTTTAACTGAATTGAACTTTACATTTCCAGCTAGTTTGAGGAGGCTTGATGATCAGCCAGAATGGCTAAAAGCTGGTAAGCTTCGTGATTATCAGCTGGAAGGACTAAACTTTCTCGTCAATGGGTACGTAAGATCAATATGAATGTACATATCCTTGTTCTATTCGGTCTCATATATAGAGTCCTTGTTAGATGGCTATGCATGTGTCCTTGTTGTATTCGGTCTCATATATAAAGTCCTTGTTCTACACGGTCTCTATCCTGTATTGGGCAATTTGCATATATTTGGGTCTAGTGCCCTCATATTTAATATAGTGCAATTCATAACATGGTACCAAAGCCAATTTTTAGGGTTATGGTTATTTCCTTTTCTATGATTTTTTTGTCTAGTGGTCGGACTCTTCTCTATGTTGATGATACGATCATCACATGAGATAATCCTGAGTACATAGCCTTTGTTAAGGCACGTCTTTGTGAGAATTTCTCATGCTGATCTTGGCCCTTTTCGTTATTTTCTTGGGATAAAGTTTTTCTCTTCATCTAACGGGTTTTAACTTTTTATTAGTCTCAAGAGAAGCACATTCAAGATCATCTTGATCAGGCTTCTCGAACAATTGAAACTCCTATGGAACTCAATGTACACCTTTGTGCCACGAATAGCGAACCCCCTGAGGATCTTGTTATCGATACATTTTAAGGAGTCTTGTTTACCTTGGTGTCAGTCGGCCTGACATTTCATATCCTGTACATTTTGAGTCAGTTTGTTTTCGCTCCCACCCAGGTCCACTATAGTCACATGCTTTGGCCTATGATATCTTCGTGGGACTATATCTAGACGCCCGTCCTTTTCATGCTCTAGCTCTTTATAGCTTAAGTCTTAGGTCTTACTACATGGGCTAGTGATTCCTCGGATCGACGATCTCTTTCTGCTTATTGTGTTTCTCTTGATGGTTCTCTCATTGCTTGGAAGACTAAGAATTAGGTAGCAGTTTCTCGTTTGAGTGCAGAGGTTGAGTTGTGTGCTATGGCCCTTGTGACTAAAGCGGTTACTTGGTTACAATGGTTGCTCAAGAATTTTGGTGTTTCTGTTTCTACGCTGACTCCTCTTGTCTGACAGTGCAAATGCTATTAGTATTGCTCGTGATCCGGTCAAGCATGAGCTTACTAATCATATAGGTGTTGATGCCTATTACCATGGTTTTCAAGTCGCCTGGTCACTAGGTCGTTGATGGTGACCGATTCGGCAAGTAATCGCGATTAGGACGTCGACTAGGACGATTAGTCGGTGACTGGTCCGCCACCTAGTCGTCCTAAATGTCATGTACTAATCAGGACATATATAATTATATGTAGTTATATACACTATAGTGTATGGTTATATACTATATAATATACTTCAGACAGCAGTCCTAGAACTACAACACTAGCAGTAGGTACTAGGTAATAACAGTATCAGACTCAAACAGCATTACAGCAGAGTACCAGCCCTATAATAGCACCTCTAAAAAGTAAAGTCTGAACAGCAGTAGGTAATCAAACTCAAACAGCAGTAGATATTTAACTAATCAAACTTACAAGACCTAAAGTAGCAGAAGTTGCCAAAGTTCTTGATCACGGAGGAGTCGCCGAAGTTGTTCAGATTGGAGTCGCCGGAGTTGGTCAAAGAGGACTGGAAGAGCCGGCGTTTCTTGATGAGGGAGGCGCCAGCGCCACCGGAGTTGGTTAGGGAGGAGGAGCTGGCGTTTTTCTCAGGGAGGAGGAATGGAGGAGTCGCCTGGAACCAAAAGAAACAGCAGCCGCCAGAAGAAGAGACAGAGAGATGAAATTAGGAAAGCAAAATGGGATTTGGAAAGCCAACCAATCAGGTAAACAGTTCCTTTAATAACTCCAATTAATAAGGCACCAGAATGGAAACGAGGCACCAAATTTTTGGACGCAGTCAGCCGCCTTTCCATATTCCTAGTTTCCTGGTCCGAGTAACTACCAAAATGGGCGATCAGTCGCGATTAGGCTACAAGTACTCGGACGATTGGACGACCAGACCACCTAATTGGGTCGGAATCCCTAATCGAGTTCGTGCAACCAACCAGGACGATTAATCACGAATAATCGTGATTAATCGGGCGATTTGAAAACCATGCCTATTACACACGTGCACAGGTTTAGGATGATATGATTGATCTTCACTATGTGCCTGTAGTTAATAAGCCCTGCTTCCTAAGCATTTCCTAGATAACTGTGTTAGTTAATTACAGTCTTTAAAGACCTTGGGCAGCCCAAGAGGTGTGTACGGCTGCCAAGGCTCTGGACCTTTATATAATCAAAGGACTCGGGCTGGGGTTGATTGCCTCTTGCTAATTGAGCTAAGTTATTTCCAACATTTGGTATCAGAGCCTTGGTTAGACACCGGAGAGCCACAAGGCCATCTCCTTACCTTCTCCACCCCATGTCGACCTCTGCTGAGCGTGCTGCCAGGCTCAAGGCCAAGGGACCCGACGAAGGAGAGCTGGGCGACTCCTCCGGTCGGGCCGCGCGCTTGAAGGCTGCAGAGAAAGCAGCAGCGCTGGCAGTCCAGGCAGCAAAGCAGGCGGCGGCTGCTGCAGAAGCAGCGGCAAGGATGGCGCAGGAGCCGTGGGCCGAAATCGCCGCCGAGAAGGGAGAAGATGAGGAGGAAGAGGAGACAGAGAAGAATCGGAGGACGCGGACTCCACCGCGAGACAGGAGGCGCTCGCAGTCACCACTGCGGGACCGAAGGCGCTGCCGCGGCGGCGGTCGCTACGAGTCGCCGCAAGGAAGGGTGGTGTACCGCTACTCCGGCAGCGGCACGTCGTGGCCGATGCTGGACAAGACGAACTACTACGAGTGGAGCCAGACCATGAAGCTGAGGATGCAGGCGCGCGATCTCTCGGACGCCATCGAGGGCGGCCCTGTCCAGTTTCGCGATGACAGGCGTGCTCTGGAGGTGATTGTCGGGGCCGTGCCCAAGGAGATGGGCCTTCCACTCCTCGACAAGGCTACGACAAAGGAGGCGTGGGACGCCATCGCTGCGACGGGCATCGGCGTGGACCGGGTCCGTCGAGCAACGCTGCAGCGCCTACGCCGCGATTGGGAGAACATCAGCGTCAACCCCGACGAGCAAGTGGATGATTTTGCCATGCGTCTGTCAACCCTGCACCAGCAGCTTGTCATCCATGGTGACAAGGACATCACTGAGGAGCGTGTGGTGAAGTTTCTGTGAACGGTGCCGGCCAAGTACGCGCAGATTGTTGTCGCCATTGAGCAGTTCCTCGATTTCGAGGCGCTGACTCTTGAGGTGACTGGAAGGCTCAAGGTGGTGGACAATCGCGAGGAACAAGTGCTAATCGAGCCGGTGGCCATCAACGGCAAGCTGCTGTACACCGAGGAGCAGTGGAGAGCGCGCTGCAGAAAGGAAAAGAAGGGAGATGATGCAGGTGGTTATGGTTTTAGGAATCAGCGCGGTGGCGATGGACGTAGCTGCGGTGGTGGATGAGGACAAGGCAGAGGCGGTGGACGTGGTGGCGGACGAGGAGATGGCAATGTTGCTGGCCGCGTCGACCCCAACACCTGCCTCAACTGCAACCAGGAGGGCCACTGGGCACGTGAGTGTCCCCAGTCGCGCCGTGAAAATGCAGAGCGCGGCGATGGAGGTGGAAACCTTGCTGGCCGCGGCGGTGGCAACCGTGGTGGAGGCCGCAGCGGCAGAAATCAGGCTGGACAGCGTAGCAGGAACCAAGGAAGGCATGAGGCACGCGTCCAGTACGCCGAGTGTGATGAAGATGGTGCTCTGTTCCTGGCACATGGCTTTATCAGCCTGGAACAGAGCACGTCGGCGCACAGCTACACGACACAGCACGTCGAGTTCTCCGAGCCACGTGCTTGTGCCTATCTTGGCGTGGACGAAGAAGAGGTGGACAACGGTTGGTACCTGGATTCCGGCGTGACACATCACATGACCGGGCGCCAAGAGTTCTTTGCTGATCTGAACACTGGCGTTCGAGGAACGGTACGGTTCGGAGACGCGTCGAAGGTAGAGATCAAGGGCGTTGTGTCTATCATCTTCCAAGCCAAGACCGGTGAGCAGAGGGTTCTTCATGGCGTCTACTACATTCCGCCGCTGAAGAACTCTATCCTAAGTATGGGACAACTTGATGAAGGAGGGTCTAAGGTTGTGATTGACCATGGCGTGCTTCGCATTTGGGACAAGAACCGCCGTCTGCTCGCCAAGGTACATAGAGGGAAGAACAGGTTGTATATTCTGCATCTTGAGGCTGCACAACCTATCTGTCTCGTGGCGCGCAAGGATGTTGAGGCGTGGCAGTGGCACGAGCGTTTCGGCCATCTGCACTTCGACGCACTCCAGCGACTCAGCAAGGAGGAGATGGCGCGCGAGATGCCGGTGGTCGACCATGTTGAGTAGGTGTGTGACACATGCGTTACCACAAAGCAGAGGCGACGTTCCTTTCCGGTTGCAGCAGCATACCGTGCCCAGAATCAGCTTGAGCTGGTGCACGGTGACTTGTGTGGTCCGGTCATGCCAGCGACACCGGCGGGCAACCGCTATATCTTGCTGCTCGTCGATGACGCCACCCGCTTTATGTGGGCTGTGCTGCTGCCATCCAAGGACGCAGCAGCAGAAGCAATCAAGAAGGTCAAGGTGGCAGCAGAGGTGGAAAGCGGGCGCAAGTTGAAGGTCCTGCGCACCTACAATGGCGGCGAATTCACCGCCACGGAGTTTGCTGCATACTGCGCTGACGAAGGTATTAAACGGCATTTCAGTGCCCCTTATTCACCGCAACAGAACAATGTTGTTGAACGCAAGAACCAAACAGTGGTGGCCATGGCACGGGCTTTGCTCAAGCAACGCCAGATGCCCTCTCGGTTTTGGGGGGAGGCTGTGATGACAGTTGTGCACATTTTGAATCGATTCCCGACAAAGGCGCTGAAGAATGTCACTCCTTATGAGGCGTGGCATGGCCGGGCACCAACAGTCGGCCATCTCAAGGTCTTTGACTGTGTGGCCTATACCCGGCGGCTCACTCAACTTCACAAGCTTGATGACCGCGGCGAGACTGGTGTGTTAATCGGCTATGCGGAAGGGGCCAAAGCATACCGTATCTATGATCCAGTGTCCCAGCGCGTGCGTGTCAGCCGCGATGTGGTGTTCGACGAAGGCCGTGGCTGGGACTAGGCATCACCGGCAGCAGGCACATCAGAAGCAGCGAGCAGTGAATTTGTTGTTGAATTCCCATGGGTGGAGGAATTCCCTGAAGCAGGAAGTTCAGCGTCGCTTTCACCATTTCCTGCGCCACATCCTGCATCGCCTGGCTTCTCTCCGGTGAATGCAGGAGAGCCTGCAGCAGAAGCAGAGGAGTCCGCAGCGAAGACGTCTGCGTCGCCCAGAACACCCACACCAGCTCCAGCAAGTCCTCAGGTAGAGCATGTGACCCCCTTGGAGGATGATGATGAAAGGGTGGATGCCTACCATGATGGTGAAGAACTCCGTTATCGAAAGATTCATGACATTATTGGTGATCAGCCAACCTGTCACACCCGGTTTTTAGAAGGTAAACCGAATGCGAACCATGTACGTGCCAGGATCAGTTATTCACGTACACAGCAGTTACATAACATGGACATCATCACACAGTGCTCAAAATAGTATTAAAAGGGAAAATAATAGTTGATTACATCATACGTCTGAGACGTCCATATAGTTCTTACAATAAATCAAAGTGCGGAAAAGAAACGTAGATAACACGGCCTTCACAGGCAGCCGACTGGGGGTTGCCGCTAACCCACACCTAGAACTCGTCGTAGTCCTGGAACTCCTGGAAGTCTCCTTCCACAGCTTCATCTTCGCCTGAGCAGTGGTTGCAATGCTGACAACCTGGGGGGGGGGGGTTTGGTGTGTAGAGCAAGGGTGAGTACACATCAACATACTCAGCAAGTATCCTGTTTGGCTGTAGTGGACTAGCTTTATGTGGGGATAAGTCAAGCAGTTGCTTTTAGTTAGTCAGGTTATTACTTACTAGTAGAGAGCCAGGTTTTAACATTAACCCAAGTTATTAGCCCAATGTATCCTTTCCAAACGGAAAGAATACCACTTACCAATACCATAATCATAATCAGAACCATCAATCTCGTTGCCACCTGTACCAAAATATCTCTGATCAAGTATCACTAATCTCTGGAGCTCCCTTGGCCGCTCATAACCGTGAGCACGGCTGATATATCAGTTTCATAACACTCTGCAGAGGTTGCGCACTTTACCCATAAGCCGTGATTCCCTTTCTGCCCGGAGAGAGCTACTCCCCATTGACCACTACCTAGGTGGTCCAGCAGGGCATCACTACGTAGCCTTTACAAAGATTCCCCGAGGCTGTAGCCGCCCGTTAGGTTTCCTAAATGTACCGCACTCCTCCCCAAGGGACAAATCAACCTTGGCAGAGCGAGCCGCATACACCGAGCCCCATTGACGGCACGACGGCGAAGCGAGCTACACCCCGGTTCCTCTAATTATTCAGCTAAGGGCGTCCCATTCCACCCTCATGGTTGCACTGTTTTCCCGGGCGGTCATCCATTGAACAGGTCCTTACGGAGAGGCACTCGAGAAACCGCTCGAGTCCCCTTGAAGGTCACAAATATAATCATAAATAAGAAGGGGAAACAGCGTATCATAGATAATCACATCATGTTCATTGATTAGAGTTGAGCAATAGCATCAGACTAAGCAGTAATAATCCGACCCAAATAGGTAAACAAGGACATGGATAACAAAAGCTAGTCAATCCTTAGGTATAAATGTGTAATGCGGGAGGTGAATTAAAGAATGAATAGGACAGAGATAGGTCAAAGGACACTTGCCTCCACCAACCGACTGCTGCTCAGGGGCTTCTCCTGCGAATTCCTCGGGCTCTTCGACCGGATCGTTCTCTATGCGAGCGCAAACATACATACATCCACATATTTAATACAAAAGAACAGTACACCATACAAGGGAACAAATAAAGTGAGTATGCATCAAGTATGACATTCCATATCGTATTCATTATGATTAGAAAGAAACGGGAAAGGGTCTCGCAGGGGGTTAAAGCTTATGCACTAATAATCAGTTACAATTGGTTCTTAACAAAAGAATTCTGTTATATACACTAATGGAAACCTAGTCATTTTAAGTTGATCAACATTGAATGAAATAAACAATTAATTACGTGAATCAACTAGCGCAGCGAAGTTCTAAATTAAACTTCCTATTTCAATAGCATGAACAATGATTAGCCTACCTAAAATAAAATAACTATGATCACAGAAAGTAAACTAAAATAAAATAAAAATAAATAAATAAAAAAAATAAAAAAAAACAGGGGGGGGGGTTGAACCGGCCGGGGGCAGGGCGGCCGAGCAGGGGGTAGGGGCGGCGGCTAGGGTGGGGAGGGAGAAAATGAGAGGAAGGGGAGGGAGGGAGAGAGGGAATTGGGGAAAAAGGGGAGGGGGTGGGGGGCGGTTGGGCCAACCAAGGCCCAAGAGGGGGGGGCGCGCAGGGGGGGCGGCTGGGCCGGCCAGGGGCCCACGGCGCGGGAGAGAGAAAGGGGAAGAGGGAGAGAGAAAGAAAGAAAAAGAAAAAGAAAAAGATTATCTCCTTTTCGAAATTCGTTTTTCCTAGATGAATGCATTTGCACTTTCAAACAATCAAAGAATGCGTAGTTCGGCATGGTGCATCAAACAACATAAAACAGCTTTAGGGTTTTTCTTTACACGGAAATTCCAAACCGAATCCCGCTAGCTTTGGAAAAGATCAAGGTCTAGCGAGGGGAAAAAGAAAAAGAAAAGGTAACGCCCGAATTTGGCGAGTAAAGAAAAGAAAAAATTCAACTGCAAAATTCGGGGCGTTACAAACCTATCCCCCTTAAAAGAATCTCGCCCTCGAGATTCAGGGCTGGCTAGCAAAGAGCTCTGGGTACTTAGCCATCAAATCATCTTCACGCTCCCAGGTTGCTTCTTCCTCAGAGTGGTGATTCCATCTGACTTTGCACATTCTGATGGTTTTCCTTCGGGTGACTCTGTCTGCAATCTCAAGGATCTGAGCTGGCTTCTCAACATAGGTCAAGTCCTCCTGGACTTCCAGACCTTCCACTGGCAACTGCTCTTCTGGCACACGCAAACACTTCTTCAACTGAGACACATGAAAGACATCATGCACAGCAGACAAATTCTCTGGCAGGCTGAGCTGATAGGCCACTTCTCCACGCTTTGAGAGGATTTGATACGGACCAATGTAGCGGGGTGCTAGCTTGCCTTTCACTTCGAATCTTCTGACTCCTCTGATCGGTGACACTTTCAGATAGACAAAGTCTCCGACTTCGAAACTCAGCTCTCTTCTTCTTGTGTCTGCATAGCTTCGCTGCCTCGATTGCGCTATCTTCAGATTCTCTCGGACCATCTTGATGTTCTCTTCGGCTTCAAGCAAAATATCTGGCCCGAACACTTGCTTCTCTCCAGGCTGATCCCATTGCAACGGAGTTCTACAACTCCTTCCATAAAGCGCCTGAAATGGTGACATCTTCAAACTGGCCTGATAACTGTTGTTATAGGAAAACTCTGCATAAGGCAATCGCTTATCCCATCCGGACTGATCTTGCAACGCACAGGCTCTCAACATGTCTTCAAGAATTTGATTGGTTCTTTCGGTCTGGCCATCTGTCTGCAGGTGATAAGCTGAACTGAAATTCAGATGTGTGCCCAAGGCTTCATGCAACTGCTGCCAGAAATGAGAGGTGAACTGCGTTCCTCTGTCTGACACTATCTTCTTTGGCACACCATGAAGACAAACGATCCGAGACATGTACAACTCTGCCAATATTGCACTGTTGTAGCTGGTCTTGACAGGTATGAAGTGGGCTGACTTGGTCAAACGGTCCACTACTACCCAAATAGAATCGTAGCCGGCTCGAGTGCGAGGCAATCCGACTATGAAATCCATACCGATTTCATCCCATTTCCACTGAGGGATCTGCAACGGTTGCAACAATCCAGCAGGTCTCTGGTGCTCTGCCTTAATTCTTCGGCAACTATCGCACATAGCCACATGCTCTGCGATTTCCCTCTTCATTCCATACCACCAGAATTTCTTCTTCAGATCCTGATACATCTTCTCACTGCCAGGGTGAATCGAATAAGCTGTCTCATGAGCTTCCCTGAGAATCAACTCCCGAATAGACTGGACATTGGGAACACACAAGCGGTCTTTGAACCATACCACACCTTCAGCATCTTCTCGAAAATCTTTCCCTCTGCCATCTAGAATCAGTCGCCGGATCTCACTGATCTTCTCATCATTCTTCTGCGCTTCTTTGATTTCGCGCTCCAAGGTAGGTTCCAATTCAACTGTGACTCCTCGCGAATTATTCAGAAATCCGAGACTCAACCTGTCGAACTCCTTGGCCAACTCATAAGGCATCGGACGAGCGACCATCAGATTGACTTGACTCTTTCTGCTCAAAGCATCTGCCACTACGTTTGCTTTGCCTGGATGGTAATGAATCTCCAACTCATAGTCTTTGATCAACTCTAACCATCTTCGTTGCCTCATATTCAGCTCTGACTGAGTGAATATGTACTTCAGACTCTTGTGGTCTGTGTAAACATCGCATTTTTGCCCATACAAATAGTGCCTCCACGTCTTCAGTGCGTGAACCACTGCTGCCAACTCTAGATCATGGATTGGGTAGTTCTTCTCATGAACCTTCAGCTGTCGGGACGAGTAAGCCACAACTCTTCCCTCTTGCATCAATACGCATCCCAAACCTGTGTAACAAGCATCACAATACACCGAGAAGGGCTTGTGCACATCAGGCAAGACTAAGACAGGCGCTGTTGTCAACTTCTCTTTCAGCGCTTCGAAGGCCTCTTGACATTTCTGGGTCCACTTGAACTCAACCTTGTTGCCTAGCAACGCTGTCATTGGTTTCGCAATCTTCGAAAACCCTTCAATGAATCGCCGATAATATCCGGCCATTCCAATGAAGCTCTTGATTCCTCGAGCATCCGTTGGCGCTTTCCAGTTCAGAATGTCTGCCACTTTCTTCGGATCCACAGCCAATCCTTCCTTGTTGATTATATGACCCAAGAACAGGACTTCACTGATCCAGAACTCACACTTGCTCAACTTTGCATACAACTGGTGCTCTCGCAATCTCTGCAATACCATCCTCAAATGATCTGCATGCTCTTCTTCACTTTGAGAATAAACCAGAATGTCATCAATGAATACCACCACAAACTTATCGAGATAATCCATGAATACACTGTTCATCAGATTCATAAAGAAGGCTGGTGCATTGGTCAAACCAAAAGACATCACTGTGAACTCATACAACCCATACTTGGTAATGAATGCCGTCTTCGGAATGTCCGAAGGTCGGATCCTGAGCTGATGATAACCTGACCTCAGATCGATCTTGGAGAACACACTGGCTCCTCTCAACTGGTCAAACAGATCTTCTATTCTGGGCAAGGGATACTTGTTCTTGATCGTGACTTCATTCAAAGCTCGATAATCGATACACATCCTTTTGGTGCCATCTTTCTTCTCCACAAACAGGATAGGGGCGGCCCAAGGCGAGGTGCTTGGCCGGATGTAACCTTTCTCTGACAGCTCATCAATCTGCTTCTTAAGCTCAACCAACTCTGGTCCAGATATTCTGTAAGCTCTCTTAAAGATAGGGGCGGTTCCAGGAAGAAGCTCTATGGCAAACTCAACTTTCCGCTCTGGTGGCATACCCGGTAAGTCCTTTGGAAACACATCTGGGAATTCAGACACAACCTTGATACTCTCAATTGGGTCTGCTTCACTGCTATCGACAACCATCTGATAACAACTTCCTCTCTTCGGCTCAGGCGGGACTAACTCGGTCACCACTTCCTCTCCTAGTGGGGACACCAACTTGATTGTCCTTTTATCACAACTGATAACTGCCTGATACTTATCTAGCCAATTCATCCCTAGGATGACATCTATTCCCTGAGTACCCATTACTATAAGGTTAGCGGGAAACGCTATCCCCCTTATTTCCACACTTACATTCAAACATATGCTATCAGCTCGAATTCTACCACCGGCTGAGTCAATTTGAATGGGGGTTGACATGGTAGTAATTGGAAGATTATGTGCTTCTACCCATGATGCAGTAATGAAAGAATGCGTTGCTCCAGTATCAAATAACACTTCTGCAATATGGGAATCGACTGGGAACATACCTACTGTCATGTCGGGGGTCTCCTGAACTGCTTCAGCCTCCAAGTGGTTCAGTCTTCCATGATTGTAACTCGGCTGAGAGCGGTTGCCTGCTCCTGGCTGAGACACATTCTGTTTTGCTGGGGCATTGGGGCCTGACTGCTGCTGGGCTGCCTTCTTCGGACATTGCATCACCCAATGGCCTTGCTCTCCACAGTGGAAACATGCCCTGTTTCCAACCTGAGCTGGTGCTGCCTGATTGCTCTGCTGAGTTGCGGGGACAGGAAGACGAGGCGTCTGCTGATTCTGCCTCTGAAACTGGCCTCCTGATTGATTGCTCTGACGGTTCTGGTACTGATGCTGAGGGTACTGCCTTTGGAACTGCTGATACTGCTGACGCTGCTGATGCTGCTGATGCTGCTGAGGTGGACGCTGGTTCTGCCTGAACTACTGAGGTTGATTGCCTGAAAAACGAGGACGGCTGCTGCTTCCAGGTTGGGGTCCACTAATCTTGCGCTTACGATCCTCCATCTCCTTACGCTTCCTTTCTGTCATGATTGCTCTGTCAATCAAGTGCTGGAATGTCGGGAAGGTATGATTCATCAGTTGATACTGCAGAGGGTCAACCAAGCCTCTCAAGAAACGGTATTGTCGCTTGGCGTCGGTGTTGACATCTTCAGGAGCATAGCGAGACAACTGCAGAAACCTGTCTCGATACTCACTGACAGATGATGACCCTTGCTTAAGGGCCAGGAACTCCTCCTTCTTCACTGTCATCAGACCTGCAGGCACATGGTACTGACGAAAGCTACCTCTGAACTCTTCCCAGGTGATGGTGTCGGGGTTGGCATGGGTGGCGAGGTAAGACTCCCACCATGATTGGGCTGCTCCTCTCAACAGACGGGGACCATACAAGACTTTCTCCCTGTCATCACACTGAGCGGTATGCAACTCCCGCTCCACAGTGCGCAGCCAATCTTCAGCATCCATGGGGTCAGAAGAGTGAGCGAACGTTGGTGGATGACCTCTCATGAATTCAGCACGCTTGTCTCTAGGCATCTGAGGCTGAGGTGGAGCCTGCTGCTGTTGCTGCTGAATGGCGGCCAGAGTTTGACCGATGGCTTGAACTGCCTGAGTCTGCATCAGAAACATCTGCTCGATCGACATCGGGGGCGGGGGTGGCAGCTGCTGCTGCTGGGGCGCCTCATCTTGCTGACCGGCTTGCTCCTGCTGAGCACGCCTTCCTCCTCTGCGCCTGTTCTCTGACATCTGCAGAACACAACCACACATCAGAACTGATCTGGCAAATCTTGCAGCATAAGAAAAGAGTATAGAATTCTCCAACAGCACTGAACAGATGAGCATCTTCACTGATCTCCAACACAGACCACACAGCTTCTCAGATAAAGAGGAAAGTAGAATAAAGGGTTTCCCAACTATATAACTAACTCCATTAACATAATAGGTAAGCCAAAATGCAGGGGATACCCACACTCTGGTGACAATCATTACAAAGATCCAAACCAAACATAGTTCATCATGACAAACATAAATGCACAGGATATAGCAAACTACCCTGTCTAACTAAGACTAACTAAGACCGAGACTAACGCTAAGACTGAAGCTTCTATGTGTATATATTTCGTATTAATTACAAGATCCAACTCTAACGATCTATGGTTCTAGATTTATCTTGGTCTTGCAGTCGGGATTGCCATAAGACTGGTGTCCACGCCGAGGTGAGCGGTACGGGTGCTGAGTCCCGACGGGGGCGGGGGAACCATCATCCAAGTGACGACGCTCCGCGCGCTCAGCCCGCAGCAGGGCGATCTCAGCACGAGCCCTACTCAGCTCGTCTAATGCATGGTCCAGCTCCGTGTTTAGCACGGCGGCTAGGTTGACTGTGCTGCTCAACCTAGGATTGTCCTCACCAGCAGGTGAAACAATCACGCCTCCTGTGCTGCCAGATGGACGGCGGGGGTAATACTTCAGGTCAAGACCGTCAGCTACCCCACCGAGAACCGAGCAGTAGTGCGAAAGCGCACGCCGTGCAGCATCCTGCATGGCTGCCTCAGCTGAGTCCCGCTCAGAGATAGAATAGTGCTCTGAGCAGGCCTCCGCGCCCTGGAGACTGTTCTCCGGACGGCGCACCAAACAGGTCGCCTCCCAGCGGTCCGGGTAGACCCCGCGACTATGCTGGTAGACCACACAGCGATACTCGATGGACCAAGTACGCCTGTCAAGTGCCCGACGCAGCAGGGTGTCGAGCGCGTCGTGGAAGTGACACCCGCGAGCAGCGTCGCGAGTGATGGGTCGAGCAACCCATCCTTCCGGCTCATGGTTAGCAGAGAGGTCGATGTCGTAGCTCGGGCTGTCGTCGCCACCTCCGTCGTCTGGGTCTCCTCCAGCAGCTACTCCAGAAGCTGGGACGCCCAATGGTGGTGCAGGGGGCGCCTCCAGGGGAAGCACAGGAGAGCAGCTCCTCATAGACTCTATCTCCTGCTGGAGCGAGAAGGAAGAGCCCTGCTGCTCCTGTCGTCGACGTTCCTGCTCCTCATGCAGGCGGTGGTGCAGTCTCTCCAAGTGGCTGGACTGTCCGGCCACGGGACGGCGAAGCGGACGCTCAGCAAGGCGGGAGGGTAAGAAGGGATGACGGACTTTCGTGCAGTGTGTCTAAGTCGAGCCATCTACAAAAGACATCGCAAGCAAAAGGGTGAGAACAGAATTAATATGACCAGCAAGTAATGAATCATAAATAAATGAAGGATCAGAATAAAACATAATTTTCAGCAAGGTATAATATATAGTAGAACATAGGTTTGGTCAGTATGACCAACTTTTGAAGGGGTACCAAAGTCAAGGCAAGGACAGAGGTCTATAATCCTTAGAACGACCATTCTACTCTAGGTTAGCGGTCCTACAGTCAGCACGGCTTTGATACCACTTATGTCACACCCGGTTTTTAGAAGGTAAACCGAATGCGAACCATGTACGTGCCAGGATCAGTTATTCACGTACACAGCAGTTACATAACATGGACATCATCACACAGTGCTCAAAATAGTATTAAAAGGGAAAATAATAGTTGATTACATCATACGTCTGAGACGTCCATATAGTTCTTACAATAAATCAAAGTGCGGAAAAGAAACGTAGATAACACGGCCTTCACAGGCAGCCGACTAGGGGTTGCCGCTAACCCACACCTAGAACTCGTCGTAGTCCTGGAACTCCTGGAAGTCTCCTTCCACAGCTTCATCTTCGCCTGAGCAGTGGTTGCAATGCTGACAACCTGGGGGGGGGGGGTTTGGTGTGTAGAGCAAGGGTGAGTACACATCAACATACTCAGCAAGTATCCTGTTTGGCTGTAGTGGACTAGCTTTATGTGGGGATAAGTCAAGCAGTTGCTTTTAGTTAGTCAGGTTATTACTTACTAGTAGAGAGCCAGGTTTTAACATTAACCCAAGTTATTAGCCCAATGTATCCTTTCCAAACGGAAAGAATACCACTTACCAATACCATAATCATAATCAGAACCATCAATCTCGTTGCCACCTGTACCAAAATATCTCTGATCAAGTATCACTAATCTCTGGAGCTCCCTTGGCCGCTCATAACCGTGAGCACGGCTGATATATCAGTTTCATAACACTCTGCAGAGGTTGCGCACTTTACCCATAAGCCGTGATTCCCTTTCTGCCCGGAGAGAGCTACTCCCCATTGACCACTACCTAGGTGGTCCAGCAGGGCATCACTACGTAGCCTTTACAAAGATTCCCCGAGGCTGTAGCCGCCCGTTAGGTTTCCTAAATGTACCGCACTCCTCCCCAAGGGACAAATCAACCTTGGCAGAGCGAGCCGCATACACCGAGCCCCATTGACGGCACGACGGCGAAGCGAGCTACACCCCGGTTCCTCTAATTATTCAGCTAAGGGCGTCCCATTCCACCCTCATGGTTGCACTGTTTTCCCGGGCGGTCATCCATTGAACAGGTCCTTACGGAGAGGCACTCGAGAAACCGCTCGAGTCCCCTTGAAGGTCACAAATATAATCATAAATAAGAAGGGGAAACAGCGTATCATAGATAATCACATCATGTTCATTGATTAGAGTTGAGCAATAGCATCAGACTAAGCAGTAATAATCCGACCCAAATAGGTAAACAAGGACATGGATAACAAAAGCTAGTCAATCCTTAGGTATAAATGTGTAATGCGGGAGGTGAATTAAAGAATGAATAGGACAGAGATAGGTCAAAGGACACTTGCCTCCACCAACCGACTGCTGCTCAGGGGCTTCTCCTGCGAATTCCTCGGGCTCTTCGACCGGATCGTTCTCTATGCGAGCGCAAACATACATACATCCACATATTTAATACAAAAGAACAGTACACCATACAAGGGAACAAATAAAGTGAGTATGCATCAAGTATGACATTCCATATCGTATTCATTATGATTAGAAAGAAACGGGAAAGGGTCTCGCAGGGGGTTAAAGCTTATGCACTAATAATCAGTTACAATTGGTTCTTAACAAAAGAATTCTGTTATATACACTAATGGAAACCTAGTCATTTTAAGTTGATCAACATTGAATGAAATAAACAATTAATTACGTGAATCAACTAGCGCAGCGAAGTTCTAAATTAAACTTCCTATTTCAATAGCATGAACAATGATTAGCCTACCTAAAATAAAATAACTATGATCACAGAAAGTAAACTAAAATAAAATAAAAATAAATAAATAAAAAAAATAAAAAAAAACAGGGGGGGGGGGGTTGAACCGGCCGGGGGCAGGGCGGCCGAGCAGGGGGTAGGGGCGGCGGCTAGGGTGGGGAGGGAGAAAATGAGAGGAAGGGGAGGGAGGGAGAGAGGGAATTGGGGAAAAAGGGGAGGGGGTGGGGGGCGGTTGGGCCAACCAAGGCCCAAGAGGGGGGGGCGCGCAGGGGGGGGCGGCTGGGCCGGCCAGGGGCCCACGGCGCGGGAGAGAGAAAGGGGAAGAGGGAGAGAGAAAGAAAGAAAAAGAAAAAGAAAAAGATTATCTCCTTTTCGAAATTCGTTTTTCCTAGATGAATGCATTTGCACTTTCAAACAATCAAAGAATGCGTAGTTCGGCATGGTGCATCAAACAACATAAAACAGCTTTAGGGTTTTTCTTTACACGGAAATTCCAAACCGAATCCCGCTAGCTTTGGAAAAGATCAAGGTCTAGCGAGGGGAAAAAGAAAAAGAAAAGGTAACGCCCGAATTTGGCGAGTAAAGAAAAGAAAAAATTCAACTGCAAAATTCGGGGCGTTACACAACCCCTCTGCCGGCGCAGCGGCTGTTTGCAGAACTGAATCTCACCCATTCTGGTGAGCCTACAAGCTATGAAGAAGCCAAGGATGATCCAGATTGGCAAGCAGCAATGAAGGAGGAGCTGAGATCAGTAGAGCGGAATGGGACTTGGGAACTTGTTTCTCCCCGTCCCGGTCACCGCCCAATCTCACTGAAATGGGTGTTTAAGTTGAAGAAGGATGAGCATGGAGCTGTGATTAGGCACAAGGCAAGACTTGTGGCCCGTGGTTTTGTTCAACAGGAGGGAATTGATTATGAAGATGTTTTTGCACCAGTTGCAAGGATGGAGTCAGTACGTGTTTTGCTTTCTTTAGCAGCACAAGAAGGATGGGCAGTACATCACATGGATGTGAAGTCCGCGTTCTTGAATGGAGAACTCAAGGAGGAGGTTTATGTTACTCAGCCACCAGGTTTTGCAGTATCAGGAGAGGAGAAGAAAGTGTACAGGCTACACAAGGCTTTGTATGGCCTAAGACAGGCCCCTCGGGCATGGAATGCCAAACTTGATCTAACCCTCAAGCAGATGGGTTTTGAGCAGAATCTGTATGAAGCTGCTATGTACAGGAAGGGATCAGGTGACTCCCTACTGGTAATTGGAGTTTATGTTGATGATTTGATCATCACAGGAGTCAATCAGCAGAAGATTGAATCCTTCAAGGCAAAGATGAAGCAAACCTTTGAAATGAGTGATCTGGGTCTTCTGTCTTTCTATCTTGGAGTTGAGGTAAGACAATCAGAGGGGAGCATTACACTGAAGCAAACCCATTATGCTAAAAAGATACTTGAGCTTGGTGGTATGGTAGGTTGTAATCCAGCCACTACACCCATGGAAGAAAGGCTGAAATTGAGCAAGGAAAGTACAACAAAGGAAGTAAATCCAACTCAGTACAGAAGACTGGTTGGCAGCTTGAGATACCTAGTGCACACAAGACCAGATTTGGCTTTTGCTGTAGGGTATGTTAGCAGATTCCTGGAGAAGCCAACAACTGAACATCTTTAGGCTGTGAAGAGGATCTTGAGGTACCTGGCTGGTA
The DNA here is from genome assembly GCA_029449295.1 of Zea luxurians. Lineage (NCBI taxonomy): Eukaryota > Viridiplantae > Streptophyta > Magnoliopsida > Poales > Poaceae > Zea > Zea luxurians. Next base: position 234,633,522 of record JAOPSE010000001.1, on the reverse strand, counting down.
CTCTAGATCATGGGCTATGCTACACCAGAACAAGAGGCAAATCATGGTTTTTGGGTTACAGTGATTCAGATTTGGTTGGAGATGTTGATTCAAGCAAAAGCACAACTGGATGTTTGTTCTTCCTTGGAACCAGCCTGGTCAGCTGGCAGTCTGTCAAACAGAGAGTTGTTTCTCTGTCTAGCTGTGAGGCTGAATATGTGGCGATGACAACAGCTGCAACCCAAGCTTTGTGGTTGTCAAGGCTGTTTGCAGATTTGCTGGGAAGAAAAGTTGAAGTGGTGAAACTCAGAGTAGATAATAAGTCTGCTATGGCTTTGGCAAAGAATCCTGTTTTCCATGACAGGAGCAAGCATATTAGAATCAAGCATCATTTCATCAGAGATTGTGTGGAAGAAGGTAGCATCAAGACAGAGTTCATTCCCACTGCAGATCAGCTCGCTGATATATTGACTAAAGCTTTGGGCAAAACCAAGCTGGAAGAGATGAGGAGAAGGATTGGGATCAAGGAGATCAAGATCAGTTGAAGCAGGTTTTAGGGGGAGAAATGTAGTTAATAAGCCCTGCTTCCTAAGCATTTCCTAGATAACTGTGTTAGTTAATTACAGTCTTTAAAGACCTTGGGCAGCCCAAGAGGTGTGTACGGCTGCCAAGGCTCTGTACCTCTATATAATCAAAGGACTCGGGCTGGGGTTGATTGCCTCTGGCTAATTGAGCTAAGTTATTTCCAACAGTGCCTTCAGAGCTTCAGTTGGTTTCTTCGAGAAGGTGTAAATCAGTGATCATCATAGGTTATATCTCTCTGAACTCATTGTGTTTGATCCACCTTGAGTTTGAGGAGGGGGATGTTAGATGTCTATGCATGTGTGACACATACAAAGACATCTAACAAGGGCTCTATATATCTCATATATAGAGCCCTTGTTAGATGTCTTTGTATGTGTCCTTGTTGTATTCGGTCTCATATATCTCATATATAGTCGTTGTTCTACCTGGTCCCTATCCTATATCGGTGTATATCTCATATATAGTCGTTGTTCTACCTGGACCTTTCCTCTTTGAATATAATGATGCCGCGTCCTCTCTTATTATAATGATGCGCAGCTCTCCAGCGCGTTCGAGAAAAAAAAGTGTCCTCATATTGAATATATTTCAATTCATAACACATATATGCACAACAGAATACAAATACTTCGTTTTTTGATTGTTTGATTGGTGACGCAGGTGGAGAAATGATACTAATGTTATACTTGCTGATGAAATGGGTCTGGGGAAAACTATCCAATCTGTTTCCATGCTTGGCTTCCTTCATGTAATTATTTCTCATTGTATTTTCTTGTCATCATTATGATGAATGGATTTGTCTTTTAATATTGATATCTGATTTATTTGTCGCAGAATGCACAAGAAATCAATGGTCCATTTCTTGTAGTTGTGCCACTGTCAACATTGTCGAACTGGGCAAAAGAATTTCGGAAGTGGCTGCCCAACATGAATGTTGTCATTTATGTTGGCAACCGTGCCAGCAGAGAGGTATGTTAAACTATTCTCCATCTGTTTTTTATGTTGTCAAATGTTGGCAACAAGAATTATCGACTAAAACCGTATACTGTTATTTTTTTTGCTAAACATAATCTCTACCTGATAATACCAAAGATTTTTACTGCTGAGAATTATTTATTCGCTGCCAGCACTAGGATTTCATATCATCTGTAAGAGAGATCGCCCCTCCTGTATGAATATTTTGAACTGGCGAGTAACTTTAGATTTCAACTTGTAAATTCCATGGTGTTAGGTTTTCCCCTTTGAAATTAGAAGCCTTTGTAAAAAAGAAATATTAGGAATGTAAAAGGCTGATACAATAGAATAGTATCTTAAGGTGCATAGAGGCTTCGTCGACGAGCTATCCTTATGGGTGCTGGCTGGTGCCAAACACCTCGGAAGCCTTGGGCTTGCTGCTGCTCTAGGCGCAGCAGGCCCGACTTAATTTTTTCCTTGGTCGTCTTTTTGTATCTTAGTCCTATGGATAGTTTTATTTATGCTTGTTGCTGGCCACCATAGGGTGGTTTTTTTGTACTGGTCCTCTTGGACCTTAATTTCCCCTTCTTCTTAATATAATGATGCGCAGCTCTCCTGCGTTTTTCGAAAAAAATAGAATAGTATCTTATTAAATTTACCTGAATTATAGTTTTTTGTGACGACTTAACAATATCATGACTTTTAATCTAGACCACTCTGTATGATGGACTTCTTTGTGTTACTTCCATTCCACTTTATATGATTTAGAAAAGTTTAGAGAAACCAATATGCTAAGGCGAGGAAAATTGAACGTCCAAAACACTAGTACACAGAAGCACTATAGTGGCGGTCCTAGAGCTATTTGCACTGGCGTTTTTCAGTGTCGCCAGTGCTAGGGGCCAGTAGAAATCGGCCTTTTTCACTGGCGGTTGTTGCAACCGCCAGTGGAAATAACATTAGCACCGGCGGTCTGCTTAAGAAAACCGCCTGTGGAAACAAGATTTTGAGAAATGACGTTGGCAGTGATCACCTCTCTGGTATTGAGAAATCATGCAATGTATTGGGGTACCGATCAACTGAGTAATCATGCAATGTATTGACAGTTTCATTAAGTAAACCGCGAGTGTACGGTTTAGTTAAGTGAACCGCCAGTGTATATATATTTTCATTGGCGGTTCACTTAATACAACCGCCAGTGTAAATATCTATTTTACACTGACGGTTTAGTTAAGTGAACCGCCGGTGTATATGATATTTCCACTGGCGGTTCACTTAATACCCCAGTGTAAATATATCATTTCCACTGGCGGTTGTATTAAGTGAACCGCCAGTGTAAATTTCCTCTGGTGGTTCACTTAATACAACCGCCAGTGTAAATATATTCTTTCCACTGACAATTCAGTTAAGTGAACCGCCAGTGTAAATTTACACTGGCGGTTCCTTAAGGCGGGTCCACCTGTTTATTTTCACTGGCGTGCTGTAACTGAAACCGCCAGTATAAATTTCTGTATGCCGCCACCTTAGAGCTCTTTTCTACTAGTGAAAGGACTATCAAACTTTTCTTTCTTTTTTTTAGAGTTTAAGAGATTAGTCTGTGTCTGTCTTATCAAGGCTAAAGACCATCAGCGTTTACAACATTCAACAAGTGCAGGACAGTCACCATTCACCTCCCCAACCATAATCTGACTGATGACCACCAAACAACGAACAATTACACAAAACTTCCTATGCTCCACAATGACCAAAAACCACCTGATTGAGCCACTTCCCTGACTTGACCGCCTCTTTAAAAGAAGTGCCACTGTTCAGTAACTCCATCATCTCCTTGGGGTTGCCAATCACCTGCGTTCTCATACGTGAAGCTGTCTTCAGGCCTTGATATCTTGTCCAGCCAGAAATCCTGGCTGGCATGGACACCAACCTCTTTAGCTCTTCCAACTTAGAGCTGAAGAACTGGAGCTTGTTTTGAGTGCAAAGCGGTTTCCAACTTTGCACCATGACCACAATCTTTAGCAGGGACATATTCATATTCCTTCCAGGTCAAGTTCTGAAAACACATAGCATTTCTTAGTTTTCAAAGCCGCTACAAGGCTTCCTGTCTTCCTCCAAAACAGGAATGTTCCATCTTTACGAGGCTGTAGTCTATCTATGTTATGATAACATCACATGTCGTTGAGATGAACTGTTAATGTGTATTAAATGAAACTTTTTTGTAACATGGATCTCTGCACAAATTATATATTGATGTGTGTAGTGTTGGGAAACTTGGAAATAGTCCCACATTGTGAGTTGTGGGTGAGCAAGCATGGTTTTATATGGTTGAGGGTGCAACCCCTAATGGGCTAGTTTTTTTTTTGTTTTTGGGGGGGGGGGGGGGGGGGTTGGCCCAACGGTCCTAAAATCCGCTGCTGTGCTTTTGGGTGCGTGTGACGGCCTGGGTGTGCGCGCGGGTGCGCCGGGCGACCCGACGGGCTCGCCATGTGTCGGTGGTCCGGTTCCAACACATAGCACTTTGTTGTTTGACTTTTCTTTAGGGTATTGAATTGTGTTGTTTTCGTGCCTCCTTACTCATTCTGTTTGCTCGTGTTACATTTATTTTTAGTTAAAAATATGAATTAGTTGGATTGAGGAATCATAAGGCTCAAAATTCTAACTAATACACTTCCTAATTTTGTTTTATTCACCTTGGTTTAAGGTTTTTTTTTTCGAAAACGCAGGAGAGCTGCGTATCAATATATTAAGAAGAAAGGGTGAGGCAAGGAAACCTCGTACAACTCCACCCGAACCCACAAACACTAGGCTATAGGGAGAAGGAGAGAATTAACATCAACAACAACAAAAGACATCTCAAATTAAAGAATACCCACTGAAATTACTGGAGCATAAGGATGTTAGATAAATCCCTGGCTCCAGCCCTATACCAGAGATGAGCCTCCTCCTTGACCCAATTGATGACTATGCTTTGACTAGGCTGCACACCATTAAAAACACAGCTATTGCGGTGATTCCAGATGGCCCAAGCACCAATAATGATCAAAGAGTTCAAGCCCTTGTGCAGCCCTGTGTTTACTAGACCAGCAGAAAATGCAGCAACCCCCTCCCACCAATCTTCAAAGGAGGAACACGCAGGGTTAGGAGCAAGCTGCTGCAACCCAACAGATTTCATCATCTGAAACCAGACAGCCCGAGAGAAAACACAGGAAACCAGCAAGTGGTTTATCGTTTCTTCCTCTTGATCACAAAGTATACAAAATTGAGGGTGAGGCAGTCCTCTTTTTGCTAGTCGATCTGCTGTCCAGCAGCGATCGTGGGCCACGAGCCACATGAAGAACTTGCATTTATTTGGAGCCCATGATTTCCAAATCCTTTTCCAGGGTTTAAAAGTTGTTGCTCCAAGAAAGAAACCGGTATACGCCGATTTGGCCGAATATAAACCTGAGCTTGAAAGCCTCCAGCTATGCTTATCCTCCTGATCTGGTGTTAAGACCCAGTCTGTAGTGAGGTCCCAAACCTTGAGGAAGTCAGACAAAACATTTACAGTGATAGCTCCTCTAATATCATGGACCCAGCTCCTTGAGATGAGGGCATCATGGACATTCCTCAATCTAGCCCTAGAAGAGACCATCTGGACCAAATGAGGGGCCAGCTGACATAGACTTTGGCCATCGATCCAATTATCTGTCCAAAACAAAGTGTTTCTGCCATTGCCCACCACCGAGGAGATTGCTACCGAGAAGAAGGCCTTAACTGAAGGATGAGCATTTATTTTAAAGGATGCCCAAGGTCTGCCAGTATCGGTTTTTTCCAGCCAGAGCCAGCGTAATCTAAGAGCCCAATTCATCAAACGCAGATTTAATATACCCAATCCTCCAAATTCTTTTGGCCTTGTAACCTTGTTCCAAGCTACCAAGCAATGTCCTCCCAAAGCTTCTTTCCTCCCTCGCCACAGGAAATTCCTTCTGATCTTGTCAATTGCTTTGAAAACCCAAGAAGGAAGGTCCATGGCCATCATTAAGTAGATATTCATTGAAGACAGGACAGTCTGGACAATAATCAGTCTTCCAGCTCTAGTCAACAGATCAGCTTTCCAGCAGGGAAGACGATCTGCAATTTTATCAATGAATGGCTGAAAGTGTTGTCTGCCGAGCTTCTTTAAGGATAGAGGCACCCCCAAATACTTGCAGGGGAAGTTGGCAACAACGCATGGCAGCAGATTATGAATGGTATCCAGATTTTCAGCAGTACAGTGGATGGGGAAAACGCTGCTCTTTGCCATATTCACTTTGAGCCCAGCTGCCTCCCCAAAAATCCTGATAATGTCCATGGTGATTACTAAATCAAGAGCCACCGGGTGGAGGAAAATCACCACATCATCAGCATAAATAGAAATACGGTTATGAACTGAACTTTCTATCAGAGGCACCATCAAACCATCATTAGCAGCCTCCTTAATTAAATAGCCTAGCACATCCATAACCAGTATGAACAACATGGGGGAGAGAGGGTCCCCCTGCCGAAGACCTCGTCTATGAATAATTCTCCTACCTGGTTTACCATTAAGCATTACTTGGGAAGAGGCAGAAGCAAGAAGAATGCTAACAATATCACGCCAAATTTGCCCGAAACCCAAATGCTTTAAGACCTCCAGGAGGAAGGGCCACGAGACAGAGTCAAAAGCTTTGGTGATATCCAACTTAAGGAGGATCCTTGCACACTTTTTCTGGTGAAACAACTTTGCTGTCTGTTGCACAAGCATGAAATTATCCAGAATGGATCTGCCTTTAATAAACGCACTTTGATTCTGCGAAACCATATTATCCAGGTGTTGGGCCAGCCTATTTGCCAAAAGCTTTGTAATAAGCTTAGCAAAGGAGTGGACCAAGCTTATAGGCCGAAAATCTTTGACATGACATACATCATCTTTTTTGGGTAGAAGAATAATGTATGCTGAATTGAGAAGTTCCAGATTTCCCCGATTTCCGTTCCAAACAGCCATAGCAGCTGCCATAATATCTCCTTTAATAATATGCCAGCATGACTTATAAAACTTCCCAGTAAAACCATCCGGGCCAGGAGCCCTGTTTGAAGGTAGAGAAAGGACTGTTTTCCAGACTTCATCTTCCGTGAAAGGGCTGTCCAGCGAAGAGAGATCATGGGAAGGAATTTGGAGATGATCCAAATCAATAGTATGAGCTCGATCAGACGAACAACCCAGCAACTTGTGGAAAAAATCACTTATAGTTTCCTCCTTGTCCTCATGTCGTGACTTTATTAAACCATCGTCGGATAACAGATTACCAATAAAATTCTTGCCCTTGCGGTATTTAGCGTGGAGGTGGAAGAAGGCAGTGTTAGCATCCCCCTCAGCCAACCAGGTAATCGTAGAACGGCTCCGAGCCATAGAACGTTGCAAGGTTGAAAGGGCCACAACATGACCATCAAGCTGCTTCAACAGCCAATTTTCTAACACTGACAAGGGTCTGATATCTTGTGCAGACTGCAGCTTGTGCATAATTTCTCGTGCCATCCCAAGCTGAGAGGAGATATGGCCCACCCTTTTATGAGACCAGCTTTGGAGACGCCTGACGGTGGCTCCAAACTTCTTGGAAAGGGTTTCAAAAGGGCAAGGGGAGGAAGGAACAGAATTCCAAGCATCCTCCACTGTTGTAATAAAATCAGGCAATTTTGTCCAGTGAGATTCAAAGTGAAATCTGCTGCGACCATGTGTTAAAACCTGGAGCCCAAGGAGCAAAGGACAATGATCCGAACCGTCGGTGCTAGCACTTTGCAGAAGGCAATTAGGAAACAACTGCTCCCAATCTGATGAGCAAAACATTCTGTCAAGCTTGACGAGAGTAGGCGTATCTTGGCGATTAGACCAAGTGAATTTCCGACCATGCAGAGCCAATTCTTTTAAACCCAGATCATTAATAAACCTTCTGAATCTCCCCATAAGCTGCCTGTTAAAATTGCCAGAGCTCTTGTCTTCATCTCTGTAGATGAGATTAAAATCCCCCATAAGAATCCAGGGGCCAGGACACGCAGATCTCACATCCCGAAGTTCTTGCATAAACTGAATTTTGTTACTGTCGCCTTGAGGTCCATACACGCAAGTCAACCACCAAGGAGGATGAACACTTGGACTAAACTGAATTGACACGCTGTGCTGATCCACCCGAGAAGCGCTGGCTGGACCAATTTCATTCCTCCAGGCCACAAGAATCCCACCACTATTTCCAACAGAGGGAAGACACAACTTGTGCACAAAATTACTCCCAAGAGCAGACAGGGAGGTATGCATAGAAATTTCAGCCATCTTGGTTTCTTGGATACACACCACATTAGCATTAAAGGAGTTAACCAAATTACGAACAGAGTCTTGCCGAGCTCTAGAGTTTAGGCCTCGTACGTTCCAACACACAATATTTGAAGGATTCATGATAACAAATATAAGAAGATCCCGACCAACAGGATAGGGGCATGAACAGCCGCTCAACACACCGCCAACCCAGGGGGTGTCCATCCGAAAAGGGCAGCAAGGGCCTGGACATGAGATGGAGGGAGGGGCTGCTCAAAAAGCCTACTATAATTATCCAAGGCCTCCTGACTGATGCCTTCGCTTTCATCAATCACCTGCAGCGCTCTCATTATTTTCTTCTTAAATTTGAATTGACTATCACTGAAGGCAGACTGGAATTCAACACCAATCCCAGCAATGCGCCTACTACGACGTGGAGGCACAGCTGAAGAAATTGGGTTCCCAGGTCTGACTTCCAGAGGAGCAGGTAAAATGTGGGCAGCTGCCTTCACGACCTTGTTACTGAAAGAGGATCTGAGCCTGTCAGGGGAATGCAGTTCCGAAGACATGGAATTAACAACATCACAGACATTGATATTACCACAGGTAGGGGCAGACTTATCAGCCAATAAATCAAGATCATGTTGCAGACTCTGGTCCCTCCTAGAATAAACCAGAATGGGCTTGCAGTATCGAGGGCAAGAAGGTCCAGGAAAGATATCAGGCCGAACCAATGGCGCAGCAGACCCCATGCGGGAGCAATTCATCATGGCCGAACATTCCAAACGTGAATAATCCGCAGAATCCAGACCAACATCCGACCCTGCCCCGGAGGCCACAGGGAGTGTTGGCACAGCAGCTGACAATCCCTCAGCAGGAAACGAGGTAGTCCCAGGCGCCACCAGCTCTACAACCGAAGCATCAGGGAGAGCTGGCGCATCAACTGGTCCCACCAACCTCAAAAACGAGTCATCCACCGCCATTAAGGAAGAAACCGAGGATTTAGCAGGTGCCACCAACGCATTAACCCCAACATCAATTGGGACAATAACTGGTCTGCCAGCCGCCGAGCATAAATGGCCGCACCCCCCTTGAATGGGCGCAGAAGCAGATCCATGGGACTCCGAACAGTCAACATGGGGATAATCCGCAGCATTAACAGCGACGGGAGCAGGGCCAGACGCCGCTGGCACAACACCCGAAGCATCCAATAGCATTGACACATTAGCTGGCCCCTCCATCGCAGGAAACGAGGCAGGTCTAGGCGCCGCCAGCCCTACAACCGAAGTAACAGGGGGAGCTGGCGCATCAACTGGAGCAGCCAACGTCGGAAACGAGGCATCATCAGCTGGGTCAATCTGCGTCAGAAACGAGGCATCAACTGCCATTAAGGAAGAGACCGACTGGATTGCAGGCGTCACCAGAGCAGTAACCGCATCAGCAGGGATAACGCGGCCAGCCGCCGAGCAGTGATGGACGCGCGGCCCCAGGCGAGTGTGAACAGGAGCGCGGTCCGATGAAGACTGGGAATTGAAACGCCGCTTTTGCAGACCTCTGGAATTCTGGTCACTTTCTTCATTCTGACGCTCGGGATCTGGTGGCGTCGGCGAAGAATGGAGAGGAGGAAGCACTTCCGGCGAGTTCCCGGGGCGGGAAATAAGGATTGAAATTGGGTAAACCACCGTGCGTGGGGGAGACGGGTCGTCGCCAATCAGGACCGAAGGCTCCTCCACGTGAAGATCCAATAATGAAGGCAGGTCTTCAGGATTATCACACCAAACACTCAATTTGAACGTAGACAGATCAGAACCGCCAACAGAATCAAGGTGCAGCTCATGAACAAGGCAATGTCCATCGAGAAGCTGCTCGGCAGTATGCAAACCCCACATATGAAACGGAAGTCCGCGGAGCTCAATATCAAGCCGATGAGGCAGCATCCCTCCCCCAATAGCCATGAATTGACGGGACCACCTCTTGATGTGCATCCGAAGAGGAGGAACGTAGAATGACTGACCTCCACTGAGCCACCGATCAGCCATCTCCACGTTGGGAAGCAAGGCGATGAAGGTGTTCGGTGCAACCCGGCGAAGGTCGAGCGCATTACCCTCAAGATCAAATCTCGAAGCAAGCGCATCGGAGACCTCCGCGGCACAGCCAGAACGCCCCATGCCCACAACGGAAATGACAATAGCGCTCTGCAGGTCATCCTCAGCCTGGGCAATCCTCCTAGAACGTTTGAAGAAACAGCGCCGAGACGGGGGAGGGGGCAGAGAAATGGCGCAAACAGCCTCCGGTGGGGGTTGGGGTAGCACAACGGGAGGGACGCTGGTGTCCACCGCACCAGCCGCACCAATGGGTCTTCGCCGTCTATGCCCCCGACGAGTACGCCTGTGTCCGCTGCCGCCAGAGCCCGCGCCAGTGCCACCACCAGAGCATGCGATGTTGCCACCCTCGTGGCCATCAGCAATGCATCCCGAGGCATCCATAAAAGGCAAGACGTGAGAGACAGGCCGCCACACCTTGGAACGCAGAGGTCTGGGAGGTGCCGACCGCCGGCGCGGGCACACGTGAGCACGGTGCCCAGACAACCTGCAGGAGAAGCACCTCACCGGATGACGACACACCGCCGCGCGATGGGAGGAGGAGAAGCAGTTGAAGCACTTCCCACGCAGGTCGACCGGGATGGGTCTGGATGGAGGCTTCAAAGGGCGAGGACGACGCCAGCGAGCACGCCGATCAACGACCTTCACCCAGCCATCACCGGCAACGGGGTGAGGGACCAACGAAGTGGAGGAGGAGACAAGAACGTCCTTATAAGAAGGCAGCTCCCTAGGTTGGTCACCACCATCATCGCGCCATCGTTGAGCCTTGGAACGGCCAGCAGGCCACGACGCTGGAGAGGGAGAGAAGGATCCCGACGCCGGGGAGGGGTTGACTGTGGCCGCCGGGCCTGGAATAGGCGTCGGCGTGGGGCTTTGGGTGGTTTGGGCGCCGGGGGGAGGGGGTGGAGGAGGGCAGGGGGGCGGGGGCATCTTTCTGGTCTTGTGTATCGCGCAGGGATGTCATTTTGGTTTAAGGTTATTAGAACGATAACATGTTGAAACGTTCATGGGTGAAATTTTGACTTTTAAATTAAACGTAGTTTTAAACAACATAGGAAAAATACCAATATATCATAATTTCATACAATAACATGAAGTTAAATACCAAAACAGAGAGGTTAGTAGTTTACCAAAACTTCACACATGAGCCGTATTGTACCCCTAAAGTAACTAACAGACTGAGCCCAAAAGTAGCTAATGGTCCAAAACACATGAAACACTGCGTTTTGCAGTTTAGAACCCCAAAACGCGCTTTCAACCTCTAATTAGAGTTTTGATGTTTAAACGTAATTTTAATAACACTGCCTTGGTCGTATCTTTTTGATATTTGCCACAGATGTGCCAGAAGCATGAGTTTTTTTCAGACAAGAAGAGTGGGCGTCATGTAAAATTCCATACGTTGATAACTACGTATGAGGTGATTCTCAAGGACAAAGCGGTTCTTTCCAAGATCAAATGGAATTATCTTATGGTTGATGAAGCCCACCGGTTGAAAAATTGTGAAGCATCACTATATACTACACTTTTGGTATGAAACAATTTTTTAGCTTCTGGATCACACAACTTTTATCGGGATTAATGACTAGACTAATTTTGTATTGCTTCTACAGGAATTCAGCACTAAGAATAAGCTGCTTATCACTGGAACACCTTTGCAGAACAGTGTGGAAGAGCTTTGGTACGGATCTTTATGTGGAGTTATAATAGCTAACTTATATTATATGTGATATGTTATCTTTTATTTATATGTGGAATTATAATATTTTGAAAAACAGCAAACTGTTCACAGTTGCTACATCTGGGCTGATTCAGTTTTGTTAATCTTTTTTATTCCTTCATTTTCCTTCGTTTCTGAGCTCCCTTTGTTTGTAGGGCATTACTTCATTTCCTTGATCCAGTTAAATTCAACAGCAAGGATAGTTTTGTTGAAAGATACAAAAATTTGAGTTCCTTCAACGAAACCGAGGTAGTGTTCCAAATGAAAGCTTTATATTTACTGAACAGCATATAATATGTTGGTTTTCCGTTGATTGAAACTCATAACCATAACGTCTTTTGCTGGTTTTCTTATAGCTTGCGAATCTGCATAAGGAATTGAGGCCTCATATTCTTAGGCGGGTTATAAAAGATGTCGAGAAGTCTTTACCTCCTAAAATTGAACGGATTCTACGTGTCGAGATGTCACCCCTTCAGAAACAGTGAGTACTTCATTCTGATTTTCTTGAACCTCTTTTTTTAAAGAAGTTTTCCTATTAGTTTGGATCAAACCCATATTCTTAGACCTTTTGTTTTTTTCCTACAAGCTCCAAATCCTGCATGGACCATGGACCTGGAGCTATAACTTGCTCTGTTTATACATTGAGGCTAAACTTTTTTGTTTTTTTCCTAGATACTACAAGTGGATTTTAGAGCGGAATTTCCAGAATCTAAATAAAGGAGTCCGTGGGAATCAGGTTTTTGTTACATCTTGTTCTTTTAATCAAGTTCTTATGTTTTTTTTAAAATTTTCTGCGCCTTTTGTTATTTTTCTCGAACACGTAGAACTGTGCATCATTATATTAAGAAGAAAAAGGGGTGGTCTGTATACGACCAAATCACAAACTGCCTGAACAGGCAGCCAAGAGGGGGGGGGTTAGAGGAATATACAGACCAACATCCCTAAACTAGGGCATAACCTTCTAAGGACTGTTGCCCCAACTAAACTCCACAGCCTGTCATCTTCAAGAGTATTTTGTAGGATTCTAGGCTTTAGTTTTAGTTATTTCAATGGGCACATTTGTTTTTTTTTTTGTAAGCTACCGCTCTGTTTTATCTTGGAATTGAATGTAATTTGGTTTTCTCAGTATGTAGCAAGTTGAACCTTATGTTCATACATGAATATATACTGTTGCTGATAGTCTAGGACCATTTTTCTTGCTAAAAGCTGTGGTGTTTGCCAGGATTATCTTGCTTGGAACAATGTTACTATTCTTTCTCACCTGCTATTGCTAGCGCAAGCAGTTTCTCACCTGCTATTGCTAGCTCAAGCAGTTCCTCACCTCACTATGCATTACCTATCAAACTGGAGCATGGGCAAGGCAACACTTGGCCATTGGCTACCAAACTGACTTGATCATGGCACATGCAGGTATCACTTTTGAACATTGTTGTTGAATTGAAGAAATGCTGCAACCATCCATTTTTGTTCGAAAGTGCCGATCACGGTTATGGTGGAGATAGCATTGGTGATCGGAATAAAGTTGAACGCATTGTTATGAGTAGTGGTAAACTTGTCTTGTTGGACAAACTATTGGTGAGACTACGGGAGACTAACCATCGTGTGCTTATATTCTCACAGGTTTGTATCTACCAGAATCCCACCACTTGATTTGTTATTCAAATTTTAGATAGTGTTCGATTGGATACATCTGTCTATCGTACTGAGGGAAAATATTTCTCATTTTGCATCTCAAACTTCATTTGACCTCTGGGCAGCAGAAATGAATAATAAAATAATAATTGAGGAAGATTAACAAGGACGAACTAAGAGTTGGTGGCCATGGAGGTGGGGTGATTAGTGACTGGTAGTGGAGATAGTACGGCGGGTGACAGGAAATTGAGGCTGTGCTGGCACAATCAAGCTCATAATTGCCACAATCGAGCCCCCTAATGCCTTAGTCTGAAGTTGCACTGTTGGGTCTGTGAGGTTGTGCGGGCCAGCTAGCCATTTTGAGTGGAGTTGACTGCTGGTAGTGTTTGATTTCTGTGGCAACAGGAGTATGGAAAGAGGGAATTGGAGAATAAAGAATGTGTATGTGTGGATTTATTTATTTTTCTCTGCTGCGGTCCCATGAACTAAACACGACACGATTCTAGACTTCTAGAGGCATTGAACCTGTAACAAAACCTGTAACCAAATCAATTCTGAACGGGCCCTTCAGTGCAGTTTGGTTTGGTTCAAACAAGCACTACGGGATACGGGTGCCGTCAGAGAGAAATCAAGAATGTGAGTGCTACTTGGATGTCAACCTGCTGAGTACACCTTTGAGAGTCTTGCTTTGCTAGTGGTAGAACGAGAAACTTAAGTTAGGGGCAGCTGGTTGCCAGAATAGATCAACATCATGATATAGTAACAAAAAAATCGGAAAACTGCAAAACTGATTTCAACAAACTACTTTCTTCACTAAAAAAGTTGATTTTTTTTCACTATACAATGATTTCATGACAATGGTGGAGAGGCATTCAGAGGGACACTTGTTGGAAAATGTTTCTAAATGAAAAGAATTGGAAACTAATTAAAAATGCTTGAACAAACATTAGTTATTTCTAAATGACAGGTGTTTGGAAACTAAAACAATGACTTTGTTTGGTGTTTGCCTAGCCAAATGAACTGATCATGTTCAGAGGATCAGGCACTCACTTCTTTTTCTCGCTAAATCTGTAGGCTCCAACTTAAAATTGTAATCTAATTTCATTTCTTCATGGTAATGAAACTTGTCTCGGCTGTTGTGGAAAAAAATTCTACTTGTTTCGCCGTACTGATTCTTTTCTATTTTTGCAGTTCTTTGTGATTGCGTAGATCCCTTTTAAGAGTTAAAATATTACAGTGCTCACATGATATTCGGAAAGCAAAATATTTTTAAGGTATCTGCGCCTAATGTGGTTTACTACTTGACACCTTGCAGATGGTTAAGATGTTGGACATCCTTGCAGAATATCTCTCCCTTCGGGGATTTCAGTTTCAGAGGCTTGATGGTAGTACAAGAGCAGATCTTCGTCATCAAGCAATGGAACATTTTAATGCTCCTGGAAGTGATGACTTCTGTTTTCTTTTATCCACACGTGCCGGAGGACTTGGTATTAATCTTGCAACTGCAGATACAGTGATAATTTTTGATTCAGATTGGAATCCGCAAAATGATCTGCAGGTTCTTCCTCTCACTCTCTTCCTCCTGGAAGTGTGTGTGTCTAACTTATAAAGATTTATTTATCTTTATTATGTTTTTATGGTTCAATTTTTTGCTAGGCCATGAGTAGGGCACATAGGATTGGCCAACAGGAAACTGTTAATATCTACCGCTTCGTCACATGCAAAAGTGTTGAAGAGGATATTTTGGAACGCGCAAAGAAAAAGATGGTTGTCAAAGTGCATCGTTCATGTATTCTTTAGTTGGATTATTGAACTGTTCTTTTTACCTATTGTTTCCTATTTCAGGTTCTTGATCACTTGGTTATTCAGAAGCTAAATGCTGAGGGCAGGCTTGAGAAGAAAGAATCCAAAAAGGGTGGTTCCATATTTGATAAGGTAGGTTTGCTTTCGACTATCTTCTTTCCTTGTTTTAGGCTAACTGTTTGGCATGAATTACCCTAGAAGTTTTGTATTGGGTGGTTTACAAGATTCATTAGTGAGTTGTGTTGTATCTAACATGGAAACTTTAAAGTTCCCTTAGGTCCCGTTTGTTTCCTTTTATTTTGAGGAATTGGAATCTTACTAATGGAATAGACTATTTTTTAGAATGTGACATTCCACCACTTTCCAAAGTTATCATATAAGCCTATCTCAAATTCATGGTGTGAGAGATGGAAATTGATTCTATAGATTTACATGTTATATTTCCGATGTACAATTTATAGCATACTCTTATACTTGCTTCGATATAACATAAATGTAGTATACAACTATCTCTCTCATATAATTTAGAATAATATACAAATATATTACATATATAAATATATAAACTTAATTAGTTTTGTCTAAATTATAATTATTAAAATGGAATTCAATTCCAACGAAACAAACGGGCCTTTAGGGAATTGAACAACACACTGTAAATTCATTATGGGGCAGGCATTGAATGTAGTTTCTGGTTGAAACAAGCTGAAACATGTTGCTTTCAAGAAATTTTCGTATAGCTTATCAAATGCTGAAAATTCAAGTGTCTATCACATTAATTTTGTTCAGTTTAGAAGCTAAATGCACTTGTTTATTCCTTTTGCCTTCTACTGTATTAGGACGAGCTGTAATCTTGTGAGAAGGGAAAAAAGATTCATACTGTATTCTCTTGTTCCCTCCCTATTTCCCTTTTGCACTGTTTTACCATTCTGATGTAAACTGCATCACTTGGCAGAATGAACTTTCGGCTATCTTGAGGTTTGGAGCAGAGGAATTGTTCAAAGAAGACAAGACTGATGAAGAGGCCAAGAGAAACCTTGAAAGTTTGGACATTGATGAAATTCTTGAGAGAGCAGAGAAAGTCGAGACAAAGGGTGGTGAAGGGGAGGAAGGAAATGAGCTTCTTAGTGCTTTCAAGGCATGTGATGTGTATGCTAATACTTGCTGATGCTGAGCAGGTGGTATTCTGAACTAACATTTATTCTTCATGTTTTGGATAGGTCGCAAACTTTTCCAGTGGCGAGGATGATGCAACATTCTGGAGTAGGCTAATACAGCCAGATCCTGCAGATATTATTCAGGTATTGATTGGCTTGCCAGTTTGCCCAGTTATTATAACCTGCTTTAGTCATTTCTTCATATACACATTATCAGATAATGATAATCGATATTCTTCAGGAAACTTTGGCGCCTCGTGCTGCACGTAATAAAAAGAGTTATGTTGAAGATCCCCAGTTTGACAAAAATAATAACAGGAAAAGACGTGCAGTTGAAGCACAAGAAAAGCCAAGGAGGCGTTCTGGCAGAACAGTGGAAACAGTTAATTCAGTACCATTGGTTGATGGAGCAGTAGCTCAAGTACGAGAGTGGTCTTTTGGTAATGTTCCAAAGAAGGATGCTTCTCGTTTTGTACGAGCGGTAATATACACGTCTATCTATCTATGTACCTATCTATCATTCTTCTGTCTTAGCATGCTATCAATATGTCATTGCATCGTCTCTTTTTTCTTTGAGTTGACAGCTTGATGGGAGATTGTAATACTTTGCATTAGCGAAAGGGCCTTTAGCCTAGTGGTTAAAGGCTTCCGAGTAGCACCTCGAAGTCCTGGGTTCGTTTTCCCTCGGGGCCGAATTTCTTGGCTTGGTTAAAAAAATCCCCTCATTGTACCCCATCTGCTCTCGGGTTACAATGTCCTGTGCGCCACCCTCCGGTTGGGCACTTGGGCTGTTGCAGAGTGGACGCTTGACATCGGCCCATTAGTGATAGGGGGCTAGGGTTCGGGGATTTTCTTGGCCGAGACCATTGTTTTGGTCTGTTCTTAGTATAATGCCGGGAGGGCGGTCATTCCCTCCTCGGCCCGTTAGTGTAGAACAAGTAACTATATAGTCTAATTCTATGGGCATGTAATTGCTAGTTGATTTTGCAAGTTTTTTCGTGGAAATTTTTTCTGAGATCAGTTAGTCTGATTTGGTTGCACTACATCTGGCATTGTTTCTGAAGCAATATGTTTGTTGATGCACTCTCACCCTGATATGTGAAATTTTTTAGGTTAAAAAATTTGGGAATGCAACCCAGATTGGCTTAATTGTGGATGATGTTGGTGGTGTACTAGAGAAGGCACCACATGAAGCACAAATAGAGCTATTTGATTTGTTGATTGATGGTTGTCAGAAAGCTGTTAAAGAGAATACAGATATCAAGGTAATAACTCTCTCCTTTTTGGTAACTGTAAAGGGTATTTCATGACCTCACCTTTGTTAAGTTCACTTTTGCACTTCCAATATAGGGCACAGTTTTGGATTTTTTCGGTGTAGCTGTGAAGGCCTATGAATTGCTAGCTCGTGTTGAAGAGCTTCAGTTGTTGGCAAAGCGCATTGCACGATACAAAGATCCAATCAAGCAATACCGCATCCAACTACCTTATAAAAAGCCTCAGTGGTCAGCAAGCTGTGGATGGACTGAAAGTAATTGCATTTCAACCCTAACTGCTTAGACATTCTATAAAACATGGGGATCTTATCGTTTTTTCTTGTATGGTTGTAGCTGATGATGCTAGATTGATGGTTGGAATTCATTGGTATGGCTACGGGAATTGGGAGAAAATACGTTTGGATCCAAAGCTTGGCCTGACAACAAAAATTGCACCAGCAACACTTGGTGAGAGAGAGACATTTTTACCACGTGCTCCAAACTTGGATAACCGTGCTAGCGCTCTCCTGCAAAAGGTACCTCTTCCGAACCGGAGGTTCATGTCCGGTTTATTTTTAAATGCGCATGAATTAGTTTACTTTCTGGACAATGTTCTTTTCTTGTTTTTTTTGTATGTGATTATCTAATTTACGGACTACTAATAGTTGAAGCCTTCTACCATGTCCTGATCATTTGATAAGTTCAGGTTTTGAACTGTTATCAAATTGCAATCCTGAATGCCCCATGGGATGTATCAAGTACAGTGGCGTTTAGGTGTTACCTTGCACTTGTAAGGGGTTGTTTAAATGAATTATCTTTTTTTATTAATCCAACTATTTTATGCATCTGTAATGCTGCAGGGAATATGACAATCAAGAAAACGTACATCATTTTTTTTTTGTTTGCTTCACATGTTTTAGTTGCTTGGAGAGGTTTGAGTTTATTTTAAAGGAGTATAAATAAATGTTTCACCTTGATTTTCATGCCTATGTTTACAACTATTGCATACATTTCTTTCGTCTTAATTGAGCGGCAGAGCTCCTGCCTTTTACTTCGAAAAAAAACTATTGCATATTCTACATGCTTTACTATATTTTTTTTTGCATTCTATCATGCTGACAAGTTGTATTTGTCAAGGAATATGCTAAGTTTAGCGGTAATAGCTCAAAAGTCAAAGGAAATGCCCGCCAGACAGTCAATAACGACAGTAATAGTGGAGCTCGATCAATGAGAGGCCGACAAAAGGATGTACCAGATAAAGAGGATAATAAGACGAACAAAGATGACATTCAGAAGCGCAAGGTAATGATGGAAGCTGAAGCAAGAGAAGAAGGTGAAATTTCTGAATCAGAGGCAGAGACAAAGTATCGTCTGGACAAAGAGGAGAAGTGGCTCGAATGGTGCTCTGAAGTTTTGGGTGAGGAACAGGAAACTTTGAAGCGCCTGGACAGGCTGCAGAATACAAGTGTAAACCTCCCAAAGGAAAAGGTATCTGCTTTGTGTGGACAATGTATTCTCAAACTGCTGCCCCCCCTCCTCAATCATATCTTAATTTACTGTGTTTAGGTTCTTTCAAGAATCCGCAAGTATCTCCTGATAATTGGGGACAAAATTGGTGAAGTTGTCCGGCAACACAGTGAATCTTATAGGCAATCCCGTAAGTGTAGTCGCACCTCCCGTAAGTGTATATGCTCTCTTCTCCAAACTCAGTCTCGAGACAGTCTCTCTGTCTTAACATTTTGCAGATGATTTTGAATGCCATATAGTTGGATCCCTTAATAGTTCCTGTCTAAATTGTTGTATTGATTGCAGGCATGACCATGAGGTTATGGAATTATGTTGCCACCTTTTCAAACATGTCTGGGGAGCAATTGCATGATCTCTATTTGAAACTCAGTCAAGACCAACTGGAAGGTGGAGTTGGCCCATCTCATGGTGGCAATTTCACATCCATTCCTTCCAGCAAGGGAGGTAACTCAAATCAACTTCATCCTACAAGAAACCATAGGCCAACCAGGTCTCTCCAGTACAATTCTGAGTCTTTGCACAATAATGAGAGCTCTGGAAGTTCTGAAGCCTGGAAGCGTCGGCGGAGAGCAGACCCTGATAATCAATTTGACACCCAGCCTTTGTATCAACCTCCGATTATGACAAATGGAAATAGGTTGCAGGAATCTAGTAGTTCTGCAGGAATTCTTGGTTGGGGTCCAGTTGAAATGAGACGGTATGGTAATGAAAGGCCAAAGCGTGGTGTTCATCCTAGTCATTTTCCTACTGGGCATGGACCTTTGTTATAGCTGAAGGAATTAAATGACTCGAACAACCTTGTCCGCTTTGGCATAACTGTTCCCAGTGAATTTCAGCTTCCATATAGTTACAAATGGTGGAACTCTGTCGGAATTGAAATTCTTTTTTCCATAACAAGAAGGAATAAAAAGCAAGACCTGACCTGGAGCGCAGTTTGAATACTGTGCCTCAAAGGTAATGCCAGTACTCCAGAGGCGACGCAGGGATTTGTTAACAGCTGCACTGAATATCCTTCTGACAACATCACAGTAAAACGAATACATGGTGGCTTGTCAACTGCCAAGAGGATTAATGGAGGAAATTTTGTCGATTCAGTTTTGTGATCCAATAGAAAAGTTGGGGGTCATTAGGAAAAAGTTCATCTCAACAATGATCTATAGTTCACTCTATACATGTATTATGTTTTACATTGCAATATAATGAAATATGGTTCAGTTATTCCCACTCAGTGTGTTTTGTGCCCTTCTGTGTTGATGTAATAGATCAAAGAAATGCATGTTCTCGTTTTGATGCAACAAAGAAGTTGCAGCTCGGGGGCATAGTAGGTGTCAGTTTCAATTTCTCTAAATAGAGGAAATATATATTTGTTCACGCGGTGGAATCGGTAGATACTTGAATTGATTCCATAGTATATTTTTTTCCTGAGGTGATGTGAGAATGAGGTGTGTGGTTATATGTATTTCAAATAATTGTTTGACAACACGGTGTTATGATTTACATTTTGACATGTCATGATCTGTATTCTGTGGTGGTTAGCTAGGTGATCAAAGCCATTCTACAAGTCATTTCGCAAAAGCATACAATTTAGGAGTTGCATGAGGCCTACTTTACCCTGGATGCCTCACTTTTGCTATTTAGATGCAGTGAGGATGTTTCTAGCTCTGTGCTCCCTCCCTCATATGACATTTCGAAACTTTGATCATCCGTCTTATTAAAAAATTCTTGAGTTATTATTTATTTTGCTGTGATTTGCTTTTATCACCGATTTTAACTTGAAATTTTACATTTTTCAAATAAATAATTTAAATAATACGAGTGATCTAAGTTTTTTTTTAAAAAAAAGTTAACGACGTCTTATATTTATGAACTGAGGGAGGTAGTATAAATATGATGACGCTCGATTAAAATTGTAATCCTGTATATAAATGGTGTTGTAGCAGACGCCAATTGTTTCCAGTTGTGGATATATTTCAGTTGCTGAAGCTTCAACGGTGCCCTTGATACCACCAACTACGAACATGCTACATCATGTGCCTTCCTGCAAGACGTCGCACAAGCTGGATGTGCCTTCCTGCTAGGGTGTGGTAGCATGTATCTGTAGCCACATTTCAGCAAAGAGTTGTTCCTGGCCGGCTGCGCAGGTCTCCTCACTTGCGTAGGTCTGGACCATCTGCTTGTTGCGATCGCTGGGGCCTCTCCATGTGGTCCGTATGGATCAGCAATGGCTATATGCATTGCACGGTACCAGTGGCAGGCATGGTCGTGAGGAGGCAATGCCGTGTTCGGCAATGCGAGGCGATCGAGACGGCGAGATCGATGTCCTGGCCGAGGCGACGCCATGTTGACGGCTCATGAGCTGATGCCATTGCCATTGGCGACCAAACAAGCAAGGCACAGGGCAGGCACTCATGGATGGATCGCCATGATTGCTTCCTTCCGGGGAAAGTCCCACGGATGGTGGGGAGCCATGGAAGAGCGTCGATCGATGTGCCACGGTAACGCCGTCGGTACAGAGACTCTGTGACATGTTATTTTCATCCACCTCACTATAATAGGGAACTACTTTCTCTTACACATAGACCTAAACATGGGTCATCCGACTAAACTAACCTGATCCAATCTGTCTAGAAAAAAACCTGACCCAACTCGATCCTACCAATGTAACGGACGAGTATATGCCATATTTTTTGACACAATAATCTACCGGCCGAGCACGGACCATGTTTTAACACAAAGCTGATCCAACCCAAAAAATTCCAACCCAAAGTCAAAAAACCTTACCCAACCTGAAAAACCCGATCCGACAAACGTAATGGACGGGTATAGGCCATATTGTATGACCCATAACAATCTACGGGCCAAGAACAGGCCATGTTTTTTTACATAAAACCAATCTGACCCTAAAAAATCCAACCTAAAGTCGAAAATCCAACCCAACATATCCAACAGGGAAGGACAGGTCAACCTGACTCGACACCAGGCACATGTCAAATAAGGGTCGTCCAAACGACCCACGACCCGACCTTGACCCGACGTTTGAACATGTCTAATTACATTTGGAGAATATATCTTCTAAGAGCACCTCCAGTCAGTGGCAGATCTAGAAATAGATTGAAGGCGGGGCTAATTTTTTACACTTAACTAAGATAAAGCTAAATAATATAGTTCATTATGTCTCTGAAAAGCAAGAATATATGCAAAAGAAGAAATTTTGGTCTACACGACTCTCATTAGTCCTCAATGTTGTATTAAAATTATCTTTTTTTATGACAAAACTATACATGTTATCTTTATACATATACACATTAATTTTGTCAACGAACCTAATAAATAATTGATGAAGCAAATTACATGAACGCTAGCGCGATCTACGTATCAATCATCCATCATAGGCTCATAGCGTCTATCAGTGGCGGAACTTTGCTCACGACAGGACTAGGGCCATTCGAAAAAAATTTAGCACAGACTAATTGACAGATAAGAATAAGTACCTAATCGATGAAGAATTATTGTATTTGTTCCACTTAGCTTCTTGTTTCTGCATCAACAATCGAATCAGACCGCAGACCTACGTAAAAAATGAACACAAGTTATATATATAACAATTTTAAGACCGTGTCAAACTTCAATTATTTAATAAACTAAACATACCATTAACACTAGTAGCCTGATGTTGTTTAGGCAACATTTTCATGCGAGACTTCATTTCTTGAAACTGGTATAAAATCTTATCATTTGGAATACTTGAAAAAATGTCTCGTTCAATATAGCATACCATCCTATGATTGAGCCAGTCACTCCTCATCTTATTCCTCAAATCAGTCTTTACAATTTTCATCGCTGAGAAAGCTCTTTCAACTGTGGCAGTAGCAACCGGCAAAATCAAAGCCAACTCAACAAGACGATAGACCAAAGGAAATGTTATATGTCTATCAGTCTGCACCATCTTTATAGCAAGATCTCCAAGGTCATTGCAACATGTAAAACTTGCATCCGCCCTTGCATCATTAACAAACATCTCAAGTTGGTTGCGAAGGACAATGCAATCATATTGGGTGAAGTCAACAACATAAATTTGAGCAAGTTCTATTAATTTATCTTCATCAAAGTTTGCAAAAGAATTCCGTAGGTCTAAACAAGCAATGCATCTCAATAGTTGAGTGGACCTTTCAGCAAAACGGTTATTTAATTCCACAATTATTTGGTCATGGACAACATTAAAGATTTCATTTTTGAAGTGATGAAAATATGTTACCAACTGTCCACCACGACCTCTTGAGCGACCTCGAACAGTTAATGTATCATCCATCTTTGGCACAATGATGTGATGTAGAAGACAAAAGTTTTCTACCTCTGCAAATAACTCGTCCCAACCATTCTCTCGTATGTCATTCATTTTCTGCAGTGTTGTCCCAATCAACCCTATAGCACGAACAATGTTTTGATCCTTCTTTTGCAAACACTGTGACAAATCATTAGTTTTGCCCAATAGTCTGATCATAAGATGCAGTACAAGAACAAACTCAAAACTCTCCATTTGTTTTAACAATCCAGCAGCTGTGTATTTCTTTTCCCCACTAGAGGCATCATCGGATACAATCTGGCGTCTATCGTGCGAGGCTGCTGCGTGCCGTCTAGGTGTAGGCGGCTAACGGGTAGCTGCTATGGGGTATGGACTACTGTAGCTTGAGGACTGGTAACGCATACGCAAGGCTCGCGACGCGAAACGGTGACAGGTGCATAGGTGACGTCGTGCAGATGTTGTGTGTTAGCAGAGGCTGCCGTGGCGACCAGGCAGCCCTGGTGCAGATCCGCCCATGCCTCCAGTAGTTTTATAAAAAAAACTGCTACGTAAAAACAGATGTAGGGTGTTGCTAAATGATAATAGGAGCAAAAAATATGTTCTCTAATAGTTCTTTATTTTTAGTTGCTAAATATTTTAAATTATGCTAGAGGGAAACTCCTCTCCCTCTCACGTTCTAGTAATTGTACATTCTCCCTTCAAACATAATATTTTTCTGGCAATGGTTTTGAAATCTGCTTACAGAAAAAACTGCATACTGAAATTCGCGCACAAATTTAATTTAACTAAACACAGTTCAAGTTATAAAAGTAATTAGGTGCATGTATGAGATACACGAATATCAAAAATAATTCTTCAAAAGTAGACCCAAATCTCTATGATTTATCGATTTCAAATATGGACTAAAATATTTGATTGGATACTCTCTAAAAAAAATGTTGCAACTTGCCGGAATGAAAAAAGTCTAATGAAAAAGTAGCTCCGATTTTATTAATAAAAAATAAAAGAAAAAAATCAAAAGGCGCAGAACAAGTATTTTGCTTTAGGGAGTCCCTCTTTGCTTGTCAAACGTGGGGAAGAGAAAGGATAAATTAACTTCTTAAATTTAGCAACATCGTTTAAGGTATCATTGAAAATAAGTTTTTTTTTTCTAATAACTCTTTAAACTGAAATTTAGTAACCTTTTACATAACATTTAGAGATGCTCTAATGGACACAAAGGCATGCATGGGAGGAACACTTTTTCTGCATGCTGTTCTATCACAATTTCCGCATCAATGATGTTTTCTTTAGAATGCTCGGACTATCATCCTTGTTTTATTACACAAACCTTTAAGTAAACTAAGGTTCCTCAGCAATATCACTATCACTGAATAATTAACCTCGTGTGCAGTGACAAACCATTTGGTGTGAAATAACTTAAAACTCTAAGGGCTGATCTGGTAGATAGGGATCACGAGGGGATACATGGGGAGCTCATAGGTTCCCTCGTGATCCGTATCTACCAAATCAGCCCTAAGAAGTAAAAATTATGACTTCATGTTTATTGCATCAAAGCTACATAAAGATTGATTATTATTTTATTAGAGAGTACATAAAAGGTGCTTAAAGTTCCGCTAATATCATATAAAGTCAAATACTTGATGACTTTAGAAAAAGCCTCTATCAATATTATTCTATGAATTTTTTTAACATAATCTCGATTTGGTTAAGTTATACCTAAAGTGGACTGTCAGAAAAGAACTATATATATAGAATTTGTTGCATATGTAGTTATTCAATCAGACTCCTCTATATATATATATATATATATATATATATATATATATATATATATATATATATATATATATATATATATATATATATAGGGTAGAGGTAATGGAAGCCCTGGGCTTCCGTTAGTGGGCGAAGCCCCAGCCAGGGAGACCGAACGGGTCGCGTTAGGTCCACTGGACGCCAGCCTGCGCCATTTATGCAAAGGATAACCACGTATCCCGCCTTACACGCGACATGCAATTACGCAAGCATAAATTTGTGTACAAATGTGCATAACTCATGCATAAATGGAATCTTTGCATGCCAGGAATCACGGGAACGAATATTTGCATGTGCTTGCCGGTTACGACTGCATAACGCTGTGATACATGATAGCGTAAACCATGCAAACATTTAAAATCTCCCACCGGTTTTGAGATAAGGAAAGACGTGCTCTTCGTGCGCGTAAATAAAGGCGCAGTTACGGGAGAAAACAAATACGCACACATAAATATATGTAGTAATGTGCATAAATCATGCATAGAAGGGATATTTTGTACCTTGACTCACGGAAACGAATATTACCATGTGCACACCGTTTACGACTGCATAACGATGTGTAACATGATAGCATAAACCATGCATTATATAAATCTTGACCAGTTTGATATAAGGAAATACGTGCTGCATAATCGCGTAAATAAAGGGACAGTTACGGTTCGAGGAGCATTAGTAGAAGGAAATAAATTTTAATTTACAGCCGCAGTTCGCGGGTTCTGCTCGGGCGGATTCCAGTGTAAAACGTGAGCTAAAACATCGTAAATGAGTATGAAATTTAGCGTAAATCATATATCTGTTTTGTAACAGCAAACGAAGCCCACTGGCTAGGGCAGATTCCGGCGTAAAACGTGAGCTAAAACATCATAAATGAATACGAAATCTAGCGTAAATCCTATATTAGCTAAAACAGCGTAGACTGATCACGTTCGATCGTGCACGGATTTTGGCTTGGTCAAATTTCAGCATAAAACGTGAACCAAACAGCGTAAATGGGTACAAATTTTATCGTACATCATCAATCTATTTCCGAACAATGCTCCTGAACACCTCCTCGCTGCCGCTCTCGCACTCGTCGATGCATCGCTCAAGCTCCTCGTGCTTCTCCTGCGCGACATCGGCCATCGTCGGCGTCTCCGGCTTCTTGGCGAAGGCAGCAGCAACGAAGGCCGTCGGGGCCTTCTTGTTCGAGCACAACGACGCGGCGGCAGACACGGACGCAACGGCCGAGAACACGAAGGCGGAGGCGGCGGCGCTGGCGGCCGCGACGTCCATGAGCGCGGCGGCCATCTCGGCCTCCTCGGCGGTTCCGCTCCCGCCGAGCCCAGCCCCAGCAGGCAGGCGCGCGACGGACCTGGCGGCGAGGCGGGCGAGCTCCCTATGGAGCGCCACCGTCGCTCGTTCCTGGTGGAGCGCCACCGTCGGTCGCCTGCCTCGAGGCGACACCGCTGCTAGCCCCCAGGATCACCGCCGCTCGCACGCCCGAGGGAACCGCCGCCGCTGCTAAAACCTAATCCCTGGCGGCGTGGGGGTGTTTTTATAGTGTTGGCGTGAGACTGAATAATTGTGAAAGCGTGGGCCGGATCGTGGGCCTGATGCACGTAATATGCGCAGACTAAATTTGCATAAACTGATACACACATCAGCATAACTCGTATTATAATTTAGCGTAAGCACAGTTAGGTACAATAAAACAAAAAGGGTCCGGTGCGGTCTGCGCACCTGGTCAGGGCTTCCTGTAGTTAAATAGAGCCCAGGGCTCTAAATACTATATCTATATCTATATATATATATATATATATATATATATATATATATATATATATATATATATATATATATATATATAGATGGACAGCTTGAAAATAAACTCTGCACGCTAACTAACCGACATAGAGTTATATTATGATCTAATATAAATATAAATCACGTACGGTACTAATGTTCCTGATTCAAATACATATTAATCCAGTCATGACATATCTGTGACTATTTCTACAGCAACAAATTATGGTTCACATAAAAAACAAGAAGAGGAAGAGAAAAAAGGGAAAAAAATGACGGCGTCACGCTCAGCTGAGCGGCAACACGTTCAGGAACCTTCTTGTGGCCGTTTGTAAGTCACGGCCGCCCACTTCACGTCCCTGCGGTGCCGCCTCTAAGCCCATATCTTTTCGAGAGAAAAAAAAAAACCCACAAGGAACCATTTCTTCGAAATTAAGCAACACAAACAGAAGAAGGTTGTTAGTCACTGCCAGTACAACTCTAAACAGCCTCCAAGCTCCCAATCAGCAAACTATTCATAACACAAATCATTTCTACTTCTAGTATATAATAGTACTAATAAATATCATTTAACCGTCTCCTAATAAATTTGCTAATTACCGTACCAAAAGAGCGAAGACCAAGAAAAAACGCATCAAGAAAGTCGTCAAAATCTCCACCACCACAAGAAATCATATAAAGTGCGGCTCTGGTGCCCCCACCTTCTGATCTTCTCGCGTCGATTGCTTGCCCAGCTCGCTTCCTCTTCGTCTTCCTTCTCCCCCTTCTCTCGCCTCCGGTTAACCGCCACAGCCTGGATTCGCCTTCTCCCGCGGCGGCGCGGCCGGCCAGTGCTGCTGCGTCGGCGCGTGAGATGGATGATTGCGGCGGCGGCGGCGGCAAGAGGCCGTTCCAGCTGGCGCGGTCGCTGACGTACCACCACCACCCGGGGCACCGGCCGGCGGCCGCGTCCAGGTGGCGGCGGCAGCACCAGCAGCATCAGCTCGCGGACGAGCCGCGCGCGCCCCGGCCGCAGGCGGTGGTGCTGTACACGACGTCGCTGCGCGGGGTGCGGCGCACGTTCGCGGACTGCGCCGCGGTGCGCGCCATCCTGCGCGGCTTCCGCGTGGCCGTTGACGAGCGGGACGTGTCCATGGACGCGGCGCTCCGGCGGGAGGTCCAGGCGCTGCTGGCCGCGCGCGGCCGCGCCTTCGCGCTCCCGCAGCTGCTCATCGGCGGCCGCCTCGTCGGCGGCGCGGACGAGGTGCGGCAGCTGAACGAGACCGGCCAGCTCCGGCGCCTCCTCGACGGCGCGGCCGGGCAGGACCCGGCCTTCGTCTGCGACGCCTGTGGCGGCGTCCGGTTCGTCCCGTGCGCCGGCTGCGGCGGCGGCCGCAAGGTGTTCGTCGAGGAGGAGGACCGCGTCGTTCGCTGCGTCGAGTGCAACGAGAACGGGCTGGTACGCTGCCTTAACTGCTGCTCTTGATCGCCGACGGCGGCGGCGAACATCGCCGTTCCATTCGTGCTGCTAATCCAAGCGGTAGAGGTTGTGGTAGATATCAACAAAAGGAGGAAGAAGAAGAGAGGGGGCTTTCGGTTTCCCGGCGTGGGGTTCGTGTGTATCCGATCCGATCATTTTGAGGACCGGATTTGCTGCTAGTCGGTGGACAAGAACAGATTGTTCTTGGCTCATTGCTGCAAAATTGCCATATGGTAATGGCGATTGGAGAATAAGAACTGGGCTTGTTTGTATATGCATCTGATGTATCAAAGATTGATACTGCTGCTAGTTCAACTAATGTAAATACTTAAGTTTGGTGTGATGAATTGCTTCATGCCTTGTCCAGTTCGTGGACTTGCTTCATGTCTTTCTTGGTAAAATTGCTAGAGATCTGAAGTTGTAGGCAGATCATTTTTCTTAAAAAAAGATAATTTTGGCCTCGCTATCGGTGATCGGTCTCACACAACAGCTCATATGCTAATTACATTGGAAGGGATAGTGTGAGGATCAGTAAATAAAAGAATTTCACAACGATAATTTTACTCTGGAATTTGAAGTCTGAAGATTAGGTGGGCTCGATGCTCTCACACTCTGATTTGGAGATAATCTAACTGGAGTCCATGTCCGGCCTGCCGCGACTAATTTTTTGTGTGGGGCCAATTGTATTTATTTTTTATATTTTAGTAGTGATTTATTGAAAACGCTGGAGATGGTCTTATTCAGTGCCTCCTAGTATGGGTGGAGTGGGGGGGGGGGGGGGGGGGGGGTGGGGTTGAGGATTTCAAGAACTCTTTGGATTGAAAACTCTATTAGAGATGCTTCGCGGCTGCAGGTCCCAGATGAAGTGAAGTAATCGGGATTCTTCCATCAATTTCTTTCTTAATATTGAATATTTATTGTCAGCTAGTTTATTTTTAAACTAATACGCGATAAATAAAAAAACGAAGCGAGCATCTTTTTATTGATACAACTGGAAGTGTGTTGTTCTTTTGATTCTTGGGTAGTTAGGTGTCTGTGCTGTGTAGCTATATTCAGCGAAGAAGGCGGTTTGCTAAGATGACACTTCATTCTGCTTATGCTAGCAAGCGTCGAAGAGAGCATGTAACAAGGAAAATGGTTGACATACCCATTGGGCCTGAGAAAGGATGAGATCTTTTTTTCCCCTTGTAAGTGTGTACTACTTTTTTTTGCATTATAAAAAATCATTGTGAGTCCCATGAATATGAATCTCATTGACGGTCAAATGCATCAACGGATTCGGTGCCCAGTAGTAGTGGAGTCGTGCCATGTCCTTTGACCGGTTGACCAGTGCAGGTTACCTAAGCAGTTTTGGTTCACCGAGAACCATGGCCGTCGTAGCTGCAAATACCTTCAGAACACCAACTGGGAGGAAAACAAAAGGAGCAGATTGGGCTCCTGCCTCCTGGAGCTCTGGCCCAAGTAAACGGAGCAGACTAGCAGTAGCAGAGGATGGCTGCTAGTTGTAAACTCTGGTATGGCTCATAAGGTCGTACTCCGGTCGTATAGATGAGTGGTACGTGAATGTATAATTGGCAGAGTTGTCGCGGCGAGAGAAATACTCCGCTTCTTAAACCCTAATCCGTGTACTCCGTACATGAGTCTTACAATATTCAGATTCTCGTAACAGCTAGATTATCTATGAATCTAGATTCCTAGAAAAGCTCTTTAGTAAAAACAAACTAATCAGTCCTGTACGCTGGGTTTATGGGTGACAATAAACTTTAAATTTTACATTATAAGATTTAAAGACCGGATCGGATTTGGACCAAATCCTATTTCTATTCATTTCTAAACTAAAATTTATTTAGTGCCCTACCGTTTTGTGAAGAAGCATTTTTTATCATGACCCATTACCACACCTAGCTCGGTTTGGATGCTATATGTGGCGTTGAAAGTTTTAGCCTATCTCCAGCAGGCTCCCTATTTCACTACTTATTTTAAACTTCATTCTAGTGTAGTATATAATATAAAATAGTGTTTTATACGTCTATATACACGCTCCGCTGAAGATGCCTTTAAGTCACGAGTTAACGCTTTTTGGTCGCGTAGTCCGGATTGTGCCAATTGGATGAAGGTGACTTTTTAAACGATCGAATTAGGCGACCAAATGAGAATAATTAGAAATCGATATTTTTAAAACGATCTTGCCTTTAATCTCGACCAACCTTAAGAACTCATCAATAACCAAGAGATCCAACAGGCACACGAGGAAGATGACAATATATAAACGAAAAAAACACTGCAGAGTTATGCTCTTGTACGGCAATACTGTGTTTTTTACGGGCACTGTCGCATTTTAACAGCCCAAAAACAAAGAAGAAAAAAAATAAAAAACGGTCAAATAAACTTCGAATGGCCTAAAATTTTGCACATACCTTATCAACAAAGTTTCTAAAGTAACCCAAAAATTTGAGCTATAAAAGATTAAGCAAGCTCTAAAGAAATGATTAAAAAAAAGATAGATTCTTATACTCAATATAAATCTGTCCAAACCACTTGGTGAAAACAATTATCGGATGTCATTGCACCTTTTGATCGAACCCAACAGACCGGATGCGCGAGTCCATATCAAAAGCCAAAGAAAACAAGGCCACGAGAGGAAAACAACCCAAGCAAACATGATAAACAACACAAAATCTCGAGCCACCGCAAACCTAGGAGGATAGGGGCATCACTCTGGGATTTCATTCAGCTCACCAAAAGGGGAAAGCCTAACATGAATAAAAATAAATGAAGAGATAAAGAGAATCAACCTCTGTCGGGTATCATAATTAGGGATCCAGATTATGCCCCTAAACATGCTTAACATCTGATTACCGAGAAATAATAAAACATGTTCCTCGAGGACAAGTAGGGTTGAATCACGATTCGAGTGAGACCCCGCTCAACGGTCGCTTAAAACTCCGCTTCGCCCGAGCCCATTCTTACGCAAAGGCAGCGCCCGGGAAGAATCCTTGTCTCGCCCTAGGGCCCCCCTTTATGGAACGGCAATTTCTGCCTCGCCCGAGCCCGTCTCGGGCGGGAGGACAGCCCCAAGCCGAGCCTCAATCAAAGGTCACGGGAACCGTGGAGACATGTGCATTAAATGCGACGATTCGTATATCTACTCCATGTGACGCCGATGTCAAACATGGGATGTCCCATCTACTTTCGCCAACTACGATGACACACACCCATGAATAACGGACACTGCTCCCCCACGCCGACTACTGTTCTCGAACAACTCCTGATGGGACGTGCACGCGTCTGGCCACAGCCTCACCCTCGGGAGAGAACTCCGCCTCGCCCGAACATGGCTTCAGCCTCGGGAGAAGACTCCGCCTCACCCGGCCTCGGCCAACTGCCCAGGCAACAACTCACCGCAAATCCCGCAGGAGGCCACTTTGGTGATTGTTCTAACCACTCCCTGCACGACTGCATGCCCTGTCGCGGGTAAGACCATGGCCTCGGACGAACCTCTGCCTCGCCCGAGCGTGGCCTCGGCCTAGATAACATCGACGAAAGGACGCCCGACGTCACCAACCCCCTCCGCGGAGACGGCTAACAATGGGCTAGCTACAGAAACCGCAGGACCAATGTCAAGTCTGCTTTACGCCATAGAGGGTGAATTACCATGCGCTTTTCACCATACTTATCACTATTTCAACAACTAGGACTCGGACAACACATCCACGAGGTAGGCTCGGATACGCGTCCGAGCCCTCGATCCTGGCCTCCGCTCTCTGCGGCCTCCGCTCTCTGCTCGGTCAAGATGCAAGATACAGGGGCCGGATGTCCTCCCTCTGATCCAAGTCAACTACAAGTACAAATGTCATTCTGGCGGCCATGCTGCTACAGGGGCTAGGGCTCGCCTCCCCTCCTCATCACGGCAAAGGCAGCGCTAGTGGAATCGAGGTATTGAGTGATTTTTTGTCCATTTGGCTCAAAGATCAAGTCGTGTCTATCAGCAAGTGAGAGCTTGAATTCCACCTCAACATGGATTAGGGGTGATCGACAAATCACCGATACCATGGGATAAATCTCGATGTCATTCTTTTCACTCTTTACTTATTACTTTGCATGTAGTTGGTAATTTGTGTACTGTTTATCATTTGTAGTATTGTCATATTTGTTCATCATATTTGTTTGCCTATCATAGCTAGGAAATTTATATCTCTTATTGTATTGATTAAATTTCCCTAGTGTCTTCGATTTTAGTTAAAACCGTATATTCACCCCTCCTCTAGTCGGTGTCGTAGATCCTACAAAAAGTCCATCTATATCAATTTTAAGTCAACTATCCGGAATATCGTAGATTATTCCGGACAGGAGAAGCTTTTTGGAAAATTCACCTGTCCGCGGACCGTCCGGGCCCTTCCGGCGAACCGTCCGCGACACCAAGGTGCGCCTCGAACAGAAACTATGCAAAACTTGCATTTACACTACGGACTGTCCGAAGTAGAAGAGAGCACCGTCTGGGACCAAGCTCGGACCGTCCGCTCGTTAAAAAACTAGAGAAACTTGAAGATGATGGGTTCGGTAAAATGTATTTTTAGCGTCCTCGTGGACCATCTGGGGTGCACGGCGGGACCGTTCGTGAGCTTTATCTAACATGTGACGACTCATTTAATGTACTTATAGCCGTTGATATAGCCATTACTGCTGAACATTGCGATTTCAGCTATTGATTTGCAGGGGTGGACCGTCCGGACTAGGAGCACGGACCATCCGTAGTTGGTAGAAAGGAGGCAACGGCTAGAAAATGGTTAGTGGCTATAAATACAACTCCAACCACCTCTATTAAATCCATCCAAACATCCCATTCATTCACATTCAATACAAGAGCAAGCACTTCATCCCAAGACACATTCAAAGCTTCCAAACTTCTTCAAGTGTCATAATTGTGACTTGTGATCATTAGTGATTAGTGCCTTGGAAAGTCTAGAGAGAGTGTGATCTTGTGTTTTTCTTGTTGCTCTTGTTGCTTGGCTTTCTTAATTGTGCTTTCTTCATCTCCCTCTAAACTCTCAAGTGACTTGTAAAGCTAGCAAGAGACACCTAATTGTGTGGTGATACTTGCGGGGTCTAAGTGATCCTCGAATTAAGAAGAACTTAACTGGTCTAAGTGACCATTAAGAGAGGGAAAGGGCTGAAAGAGACCCGGCCTTTGTGGCCTACTCAATGAGGAGTAGGTTCTTCGAAACCGAACCTCGGGAAACAAATCGTTGTGTTCATTTATGTCGATCATTACCTTACGACTTGATTCTTCCTCTCCCTTCTCTCTAAGTTTTCTTGCTTACAATCTTTTTGAGTTAGCTCCCAAAGTTATTTACATTGATTGAGTAACTCATAGCAAGAAGAACTCTCTTCTGCACTCCGATTTCGTTATTACTACATTTCTAATCCTAACCCCGGGTGAAGTTCGTGTTCAAAGTTTATAATTTTCAGATTTCGCCTATTCACCCCCTCTAGGAGACTTTCATCAGGGCATGGAGTACTTTGAGTCAACTATTTTACTTGTTGCTCCTGTGTCTCTCCCCTCATCTGTTTTGGTCGATTTACAAAAAATCATCAGCCCTTCATTGTTCCTTTGTATGATGACATATGTTGTGACTATTTTGATGATATCTCCATTTGTTGTTTTCTTGGCGCTCGTGGATATTTTCTCTCCATGCCCCCTGCTGAATTGGTTGGCCTTTGTGACCGAGTAGTCCGGCATCCTTGTTAGACCTGTGTCTAGTGACCAGATTGAGACAGACACAATCGGTCTCGCACTGGTGGCACCAACCTATCAAATACGAAAGTTTGGGCTGCCCCCAAGTGGGGTACTGTGGCATCCCATATGGATATGGTTTAGGGTTTAGAGTCTTCTGTGTCGGCCAATACTTCTACCTGTGCGAGGAACGGGCTTATGTGCTTGTGTGTGCTCTTACCCTGGTAACCTCCAAAAAATTCGAAATTCGGGTATCCTTGTTCCCTAAGGGTATGGGTGATAGTCAAATCGGTTGTCATAAGGTTTATGATATGTCTGTCCTCCAAGGGTCATGCTAACTCCGAGCTTGTCTCAGAATGCCCTAAGTTATTTCTTTCCTTACTATGTCAGTGGCGGTCCGTGGTAGTCCATCTACCCTTTGGTCCATCAATGGTGTGGGCGCTTGTGTATTACGTTGCCTACGCACCCAGGGGTTTAGGTTTTGTGGAGCATTAATGCTTGCCCTAGGCAACTCATTTGACGAGTCATCTCTTCCCGATCTCCTAGGGCCGAAAAGTGCTCGCTGCCATGCATATGTGGGGCGGTGTTATGGTGTTGAGGAGCTGTAGGGGGTAAAGGGAAGCTTAGCTGAGACAAGTATACAGATGGGCAATAAAAATTAGGATCGTGTTCTACATACTCTGCACTAGACTGTCTGGCGTCATGTATGGATGGTCCGACCATGTAGGCGGATGGTCCAGTCATGCACGCGGATGGTCCGTGTGTCTGTTAGGGTTTGCGTGGAATACGATGGTCCTAGCATGAATTTTGGTGGTTTGGTTCAAAAAAGGGGCCAGCCATTGCAGGCCTGGATGGTCCACGCTCACGTGCGGACGGTCCGGCTGTGCGCAGATCAGTGGATTTACCTCTGATTTGCGCAGAAGGTTGTGGTTGTTAGGAATATGTGTTCACCGGTGTCCCGTAAAGTGGTTGGGGTTGGTCGTGTCAATTTGTAGCCAATGAATTATGCATTTTTTTCCTTAGATTCAACCTCATCCATAGGAAAATTAGCAATAGCGAATTTATCAAATGTACGTGCTAGCCTTTTGTAATCATCTTACATGACCCCTATGATTTGTTGCATTTGTTCTCGTTGCTCATCTATGTAAGATCTAAGAGATTGGATTTTCTTTGTTGCACTTACTTTGGGGGTAGGTGCAGCAGGTCGGAGCGAAGCCAGATCAGTCATCCGCTGTCGGATGACCTTGTGATTCCTGTCCACCTTAAAGTTGGCCAGGAATTTCGCATGTGCTTCTGTGATCAAGCTGCTCCTTGTGTTCCTCGAACTCCTGCTGATCTTCAGCCGACAAAGTCTTCATAGTCGGCTCCATGATGTTGCTGGGAGAAACATAGGAATTATCCTTTGAACCGGCCATTGGAGGCTAATTTGATAGATCTTCACGCGAAGTCCCCGCAGAGTCACCAAAAAGTATGTTGCAGCTGATCTAGACGCCAATCACTACGAGGTGTATCGGCGGCAGTGCTCTCTACGGAGGCTCGGACAGTCCGCGGCTTAGGTCCGAATTGTCCACGACTTATGGTAGGAGCGAAGTTCCCTGCGCCGAGCTGGACGGTCCGCGCGTACGCAGAGACGACGACGTTCGCCAACAGCACCTGGATCTGTACCTCGGGAGGGACTCCATCAGGGAGGAAAGATCCTAGGGTTTGTCTTGGAATCGACAGACCATCCAAGACGCCTTCAGACGACATAGAGTCGAAGAGATGTGAAGATTGATACGAAGAAAACATTATTGTCTACTCATAACGCAAAAGGTAAAGAACGAAAGATATATTGATTTGATTTGATTATTGATGTACCCCTTCAAATATATAGGGGAAGGTCTAGCTCCGTTCTAGACGTCCTCCGACAAATCCTACGAGTTTAGAGAGATAAACATACATAGAGGTTAAAAGTAATCTGCCTAATCTGATCTACTCATGAGAGTTTAGAGGGATAAACATACGTGGAGGTTAAAAGTTAATCTGTCTAATCTGATCTAATCATGACTGTCCGCGCTTAAAGACGGGCCATTTACAGGCCGGACCGTCTGATCTAATCATGACTGTCCGCGCTTAAAGACGGTCCGTCTGTGCAGTGCCATAAACGATACTCAACAATGTGTACTCTAAGACAAACAGATCTCACTAAAACTATGTGTACCAGCTGGAGCAGAGAATGGTTGGGACCTAACTCATTGGCCAAACTCAGGAACAATTGTGGTCCGCCGATAGAGTGCGAGTCTGATCCACAGACAGAGTGAGCCGGGATACATCATTTACATTTCATGGAGTCCACAGCCGTGCCCATCATGACCAGCTCTCGACAGGTTCAAAGCAAAGGAGAGAATTGCCTCCAGTTCTCTAAATCAGTCGGTACCACTACCACACAACGACACAAGAACCACCCACGACTCAAAGATTCCAACTACCACCTACACCACCCTACAAGGTTCCTGGATTCCATGCTTCATGTCATGGTAACACCGGAGAAGGAACACACGCAACGCCGCATGCGTCGAGCTGCTGCCTGCACCTGCACTGCATGCACGCGACTCACTGCTCCTTCCAGATCCTCCCGGTGACCCGCAGCTTGAGCTCCTTCCTGTCGCCTCCCGAGAAGAAGAGCGCCATGTTGCGCTGGATGATGAGCCCGTCGTAGCTGTCCCGGACCTTCCGGTGGCTGTCTCTGATGCTCCGAGGCACGCCCTGCCATGTCATCTTGCGCCCGCTGCCCCCGACCTCCAGGCTGTAGCTGTAGTTCTTGGCCTCAGCGTCGTCGCCCATGAACCGGAGGAAGGCGATGTACACGGGCGCCATGCCCAGCTGGAAAGCCTCGAAGTGCAGGCAGAAGTACTGGCCGAAGCAGCTGAAAACCTGGAGGGATGAGTGTGTGATTAGCTACGGCATATACTCTTTTATCCCATGGAAACGAAAAACCAAAACCAAAACCAAAACACAGGCTTCAAAAGGTGGGATACCCGTCCCTTTTTTAAAAAAGAAGGCACTACTATAACGCATATTCTACTTTACCCAGAGAAGAAAAACAGGTAGAGCTGATGATGGCAAGCAATCACTTTGTGTCTGTAGTGAGTACCATGACTCACAGAGCTGATGATGGCAAGCGTGCAGCTTTTTAGCAGTATGTACCAGTGCTAGTGATGCTGACAATTGTGCACTTGGAAAAACATGAATTCAACGCTAAGATCCAAATCAATGAAATCTACATATACGAAATTGTCTCAGGGGTTCAGGTCAATCAGAATATATCATGTTTACAGAAGGAAAGAACTGGGATCCTAGATACATGAATTATGTACTAGATTCTGCAGTATAGAGATCGATGACCATTACCGTGAGCATCCAGGTAGCATTCTCGACTTCATGAGGATTTGACTTGACATAACGATGATTGAAGGTGCTTCCATTGTGCATGTCGACCTTATGGTCATCTTTCAAGTGATTTACTAGATACGGAATATCACCAGCAACCGTGCATTCAGATCCAGCATATGGACAAGTATATGGTCTGTATTGGCATTGCGATTCGTGTTTCAGCTTGCAATAGTAAGGATATATGCCCAAGCACCCAAAGTTCTGGTACTTGCATGGAAGCTCTAGTGATGCAGCCACCTTTTCCAGAGCAAGGCATCTTATGTTACCGAGTTCATGCCTGCATGTTGGACAGCGATTATGAACCCTTGGCTTGCATCCAGAACACAGAGTATGTCCGTTGGAGCACTGCACCAACACATGTGAAAAATAATGTTAAAGACAAGCGTGCTAATTCGACTTGGTTTGTAAGGGAGTATGCGGTTATGTTCAACATAATGAATCATAGCAAATGTTAAGGGTCCCTCCAGAAAAAAAATTGTGGTACCACAGACAATGTAGAAAATGAAAAGTAAAAAGGTTGCAGTGTGTCAGTGTGTGCATTCAAACATTGACTTGCAATTGCTACCTGTAAAATCTCAAGTGCATATATGCAGCCTAAAGTGCAATTCTATTCAAAATCCCCAACATTTGGCATTAAAAAGGCTAGAATAAGAACAGAATATCACAAGTATATGATTCAGATTAATGTGGTTGAGATTCAGCGCCAAGCAGTACCTGATGAATTGGAGGATACATGGCACTCAAACACACAGGGCATTCCAGTAGCTCACGCACGTTGCCATAGCTTGCCACATTTGGTTTTGGTGAATTCTGAATATGATCACCAACAAGTTCAGTGGCATCCAGCATTTCCTCATTCTTTGGAGGATCAATAACCTCAGCATGGCTATCATCAATATAAGTTACTGATGCCATGGGGAACCTCTAGATCGAAAGTCCTATTTGGAGGAAATACGGGAGCAGTGGAAACATATCAGGCATACAAGTTAGAAAGAAAAGATTAAAAAAACAGAGAGAGAAGCAACTTTTATCGTTAGCAAAATCACTGAAGATATTAAATAATAGAAGCACAAGTACACCTTATAATTTAGAAAAAAAGGGGGGAATTAGTGCCTTATCAAACAGCCTCATTTTTTCTTTAGAAAGTACAAATATTTATTTCATTTGCTGAACCCCGAAGTAATCAGATATATCTTTTTAAGGGCAATCATAAAATAATTGGACAAAACTTGAAGGGTTTTGTACGAGCAAAGCCCTAAAAGGCAGCAAGAGTACAGTTGGACCACACATAAAGGTTTCGGTAAGAGAAATCTTCGTTTTCATCAATGAGATGAAAATCATGAACAACCTTGCATGACGCTTTGGAGGTTTTGAAAGCAGTACTGTAGGAATTTCATAAGAGACAGCTCAGCCAGGAAATATTCACATGCTCCAAATAGGACATAAGATTTGTTACTACACAAAGATAGATTCTACGCCTGTCAAATGCACAAAACTTTCAAGTGAACATTTAAAACCAAAAAAATATCTTGGGTTCCTGAACATTTTCAAGTTTTTCCCTTGCAGATTTAATGCATGTTTGAATCAAATTTTTTTTCATTGCAGGTATGCTGACAAGTGAAGTTAAAGAGAAACCCACACTAACAATGGATAGACAAAACTGAAGTCATAAAACAGCATCATTTCCCACATATAGCAAAGAACAAGAAAGTTTGTTTGCCAGTTGATCTAGAACCAATCCATTCACAGGAAGCAGCGGGAACACAAGACTGAGGAGAAAAACTAATGTGAGGGGTGGAAAGTTGGTGGTGCCGTGGTGAACTGGAGGAAAATGCTGAAGTGGTAGAACATGATTACTACATGAAATGGAAAAGAGGTGCCAAACTGACACTTCCATCGACCTCCACCACACCTCGTGTTGCTCCAGAAGCAGTAGGCCGGCAGGTACTTACAGTGGCAATCAAATCACCCCCAGAAAAGAAGGGCAGCTAAGCTCATTCCCTCATCGCATAACGAATTGCCAGCAACATGGCAGGATCTCTAATAATTGCCATTGGACAGAACCCATGAATTTTTTCCCCCGTGGAGATGTCGAAACAGTGGACAAAAGAAATTATGGCAACGTGGTGCCAGAAAGATACAGGCATCATAACTCAAATCACAAATGAACACGTCTCATGACTGCTCCGAAGGGAACACGCATTGGAAATTGAAGTCTTCTTTATTAAGGTAGGGAAAACCGAAGCTGTTGGCCTGACACTACATGAAATTGTAGGGACATGGAAATGATGATCTAGTATGATTCAACAGAATGGCGAGCTTAAATGACTTGTAGAGAAACAAAAGGAGAGGGGGGAAACTCCAATGAGCCGCAAAATTCCCCCCCAAACCGGACGGAGCTAGAACCCTAACCCACAACCGCCGCACGCGCTCTAACCGCCCGCGCCCCTGATCCCGCACTCACGCTTGAGCGAGAACGGGCCGAGAATCGCAGTAACATTGCAAGGCCCCCAAGATTTAAAAAATCCAATCATCTTTCCACGGGAGGAGACAAGGAAACCGGACAGGCGAGAACAATGCGTCACCTCAGAGGGGAGGCCGCGGTCGAAGCCGGTTGCCGGAGCCGATCTACGGCCGGCGGATGGGCTTTGGCGTGATGCGATATGCCACTGTGGCTGTGGGGGGGAGGAAGCAAGCAAGGAAGGAGAAGGGCTCGAGGGAGGAGGCAACCGCGTTCGAATTAAAGCATCTCCTGTCTCTCTCGGCTCTCGCTTCCCCCGAGCAGGCACAGTGAGAAAAAGTTACGGGTGTCTTCTTTTACCCTTCTCGGGGTTTGATTAAGATTAACAAACTAGCGTTTTATTTTTACTCATGTAAAACACCAACAAATTGCGATGGTTATGTATAAAAAAATTCTTGCTGGTATGGAGTCGAATAAAAAACTGAAAGTTAAGAGCTTTGCTGGAGGAGGAGTCTACGTCTTTCCGAATGACGGTAGTGAAAGTGCGAGTTCAGCTTTGCCGATTCTGAAGACAAAGTCAGCTTTAGCAGGGTGGCACATCCTGACGGACAGACAGTGAAAAAAAAACGGGAATTCGAATTACCCAAACGAGCGTGCCGTTCCAAGGAAGAAGAAACAACGGGAACGGATTGTTTCGCCGGAGATTACACGTGAGCAACGGTCCAGTAGGCCGGCCTGAGACAGCCGGTTTGCAACTCTCAGGTTTCTCTATTAGACGACACGAGTCACTAGACCGGATCCACCCTCCTCCCACCTCTCACTCGTCGTTCTCACGCTGGCTTTTTCCCTGCTTCGTTTCGTTGGCCTCACCTGAGCAAGCGGTAAACAAGTGCCAAGGACAAGTTACTGCATAGATTTAAGCAACGGGCAGAGGATTGAGTAATTATGCATTTATTATAGTAATCGACATGGACTTGAATAGCCACTGCCATTGTTTCTGGCAGTGGCAGGGGGGGGGGGGAAATGAAAGGATCCGTCCCAAGGATCAACAACGGATTCCCCAACTTGTTCATGTGGCAGTACTGTATTGACGTGTACGATACACACAGAGATGAAGATGGACAGGAATTCAACTACAGTACACGGTACACCGTTGCTACCTGAGTTCTTGTTCTTGCTTCAACAGCAGAGCAACAAGTTAACAAGAGCTGCTGCATGAGATAGCAACCTCACAGGGTAAAAATCCAGATTGGTCCCCATCCTGTCCTTCCGTTCAGATAACGCCATCCAACGCCCAAGGCGTGATTAAAACACCACAAGCAGCCAATCAATGACCCGAGCGGACGATCCAAAAACTGGGGAAAGTTTCATCAATGCCATCGCCACCTGTGAATCTGTACTCTACAGACTCCATGGCTCAATTTCAGAAAAACAAAAGCAACATGTCCATTGTTTGTTGGTTCAAACATCAGTGGGGTATTATAATTATAAAGAGATCACAACAGACACGAGGCAGCCATCCAAGTTCACCAAACGCACGCTAGGGTGATACCAACACTGACATACAAGAACGAACACGGGTTTTTTGCTAGTGTACAGGCGCTTCTACTTTCTCTCCTACTTCGAACCAGAAGAAAACAGAGCTGCGGGAATAGATGGCCCGCACATGGCGCAGCGCGAGTGTGCCGTTCGTCCTGACGGCCCTCGCGCCTCCTTCGATCCTGGTGCGGATGACCGTTACGCCATGCCCTTGCTCCTTGAGGGATGGGAATGGATCGTACTCTATCGCTGTGCTGATTATTGGGAAGGACAGGTGGTCCAAAGGGTTTTGTTCGCACTGCAGCAGACACTCCTGGATGGTCAATCTACCGCCTCGATGCAGCAAGCAGCATCCGAGTTCTGCTCTAATAGTCAGATTTGCAATCTTGCATGTTGATAGAAACTCCAGTGCGCTGTTTGATAGGCCAATCAATGGAAACCTAGGTAAGACTGAGACATTGACAGAAACAGCAAGATAAACAGAACCATGAACCAGTGTGCAAGTTCATTGCTTTCTGAAGTAGACACAACTTACATTACCATTTACCAACTCAATTCCATGGGAAAAAAGACAATAGATCAATAAATTGTATCCTCTCAACTATCAGACAGACATAAACTACTAACAATAGAATATAATTGAATTAATAACCTTAAGTCAAGCATAGAACAGAAAAGGGGGCATACCCAGGAATAAAAGCTTTTTTCCCCTCAAACCCGTAGCACAGCTGTGCATCATTATATTAAAAAGAAGAAAGAGGAGAGCACACATCCAATAATCTAGATACACAAATGTGCCTGTAACAAAAGAGAGAAAAAACAGCCACGACCAGCAGTAGGCCTCAGTTGTCTACTGGGTACTGGCTGTAGAGCGAAGAGGTAAGAATACCCCTTGCTCCAGCTATTTCTCCCACAGGGTACAACTCCTCACTAGCGAGTAATATAAAGCTCTAGTTGCCCTCAAAAAAAGTAATGAAACTCTAGCTAAACTTGGAGATGCACCATGAAACATGCACCTATTACGATGTTTCCACAAGGACAGGCTCCCAGAAATAAAAGCTACCACACAAGGTTTAACGCAAGCATAACAAAAAAACAAACAACGCCTTTTAGTCTCAAACAAGATGGGGTTGGCTAGAGTTGAAACCTAACATAAGCCACAAATCAAGGTTCAGGCACGTGAATAGCTTTTTTCAATGCACTCCTATTAAATGCCAAATCTTTCGATATATTCCACCTTTTAGGGCTAGTTTGGAAACTTATTCCCGGTGATTGAGGAGAAAATTAGCTTAATTTTCCCCTCAATCCTAGGGAATCCCGAAAGGTGATTTAAGTTTCCAAACTAGCCCTTAAGTCTTCT
Organism: Zea luxurians; assembly: GCA_029449295.1. NCBI lineage: Eukaryota > Viridiplantae > Streptophyta > Magnoliopsida > Poales > Poaceae > Zea > Zea luxurians. The sequence continues at coordinate 234,590,630 of JAOPSE010000001.1, read as the reverse complement.
TTTTACGGTATCTTCCCATGTCAACTTCATCCTGCACATGCCTCTTTCCATTACTATTGTGCCTTAGGATCCCACTAGGGACCGGTGTCTCTGGAAGTCTTCGTTGAACATGTCCAAACCATTTCAACCGGTGTTGGACAAGCTTTTCTTCAATTGGTGTTATCCCTAGTCTATCATGTATATCATTGTTCCAGACTCGATCCCTACTCGTATGACCACAAATCCAATGCACCATGCGCATTTTCGTAACACTTATATGTTGAACATGTTGTCTTTTTGTAGGCCAACATTATGCACCATACAAAATAGGTATAATCGTCGTCCTATAAAACTTGTTTTTGGCTTTTGTGGTACCTCGTCACATAGGAGCCAGATGTTTGGCGCCACTTCACCCACCCTGCTTTGGTTCTAGGGCTAAAATCTTCATCAATATCACTATCTCTCTATAGCATTAATCCTAAATACCAAAAAAATATCCTTCCTATGCAGCACTGACCTCCAAACTAACATCCTTCCTCCTTTGTAGTAGTGCCGAAGTCACAACTTACATATTCAGTTTTAGTTCTACTGAGTCTAAAACCTTTAAATTTTAGAGTCTCGCACCACAAACTCTAATTTCCTATTTACTCTTGCATGGCTTTCATCAACTAGAAATCTAGCACTGCATCCTCCGCAAAAAAATACACCAAGAGATATCCCCATGTATGTCCCTTGTGACATCATCCATTACCAAGGCAAAAAGGAAAGCATACAACAATAAATTATGAGAAACTTAACTTTTCACTACTGCACCGCATAAATCAAGAATGTATAGATTCAGTTATGTTATACACTTATACTGATCATTGTGTCACTTGACATAAATAAACCTAGCCAACATGCTGCTGAGATAAATCTACAGGAAGCCTCATAATCATTGCATTTTTAAGGTGTACTAAAGGTAACAATTTACAATAAGTTGATAAACATTACAGAAATCAATCTTGTAAAAGATAGACCACCATAATACAACTATGAAATGATCAGGAAGCAGCAGCAGCAGAAGAAGACAAGAAAAATAGCCACATGAGGGAAAGAGCTTACTTGTCGAAGCCACGTGAGCAGGTCAATACAGTGTCATCAGGAAGATCGCCCCCGCCAATCTTATGTAAGTTAAATGGGTTCACAGTTGCAGCCACAAAAAAAAAAACAAATGTTGGCGCCGAGTGCAGGAAGCATTTGTCAGATCAAATCTCCGTTGACGACTTGACATCTCCAGGATGCAGGGACATGGTAGGCAAAACTTACTATGCAAATAGGCTTCTTTATTTGGATGTTACATGCAACATGGGAACCACCAGCCGCAACAAGAATGGTGTCACCAGGCCTTCAACAAGGTACATGGAGATCAGCCATAACATCCATTGTGCACAGTGAGAACTTGAGAGAGAGGGGGGGCGAGAAATAGACCTAGCAGCAGAAACAGCAGCCTCGAGATCTGGATAAACTCCAGGCTCCATCGCATCTCTGATTGGCCTCTCGACACGCAGCCACAGCCGAGGGTGGCATGCAAGGAAGCGCCATCTGTGGCAAACGAGGGCGGTGTTATACCTATCTGCAGGTTCAACAATGAAATTGCTAAAAAACAGTTCATTTTAAACCTCGTCAGCAGTATATGTTAAGGCATACTATCAAAAAACATGTGACATCCAGAGAATTCTTACCACGGTTGGAAACATTTCCAAACATATAAAACTTCCGTATTAGTATACAAACTATTGTAAATTGCTTTGAAAGATCATCTACACAAAAGCTACATTTGACGTGAACATAGAAGTAAGAGAGCCTATGGCAATGGCAAGATGAACACGAATAGAATGTTCCTCGAACTCTAGTTCTATGTGACACAAAAGCACCAAATCCATCGCTTCGAAACTACTATCTCCATTCTCGAATATTTGTCACCCGCTAGTTCGTTTTTCGTTTTTGAACGCGACAAATAAAAAAGAATGGAGGGAGTACATAATTAAACAATAAGCCATGTGAACAGTTTTTTGTCGTCTATACCCATCTTCATATTTTACCCAAAACAGGAGCGCGATTGCATAACTGCACCCAACTGAAGGCATGATACAACATCAGCACATCTACAAGACTTCCAAAATCCAAAACACAGGAAGTGTCAAACCAGCACCGAATTAACATATCTTCCCAGCATCCAATCTTGTCCACGCAACAAAAAAAAAAGGTCAAACCAATCCTGACTCATCATTCTTGTTTAGCTCCGCAATCTGCACAGATTTACTCAAAGAGCAAGGGGAGCTAGTCGGAATAGCTATCTTTTACAGAATAGCCACTCGATTGGTTCTCCTACGAAGGCATCGAGGCGTAAGATTAGGGGCGAATCGAACCTGGGATTGGGCTCAGGAAGCTGAAGATGTGCATGAGGCAGCCGTCGTCCAGGCTGTTCATCGGCGAAATCAGCTCCTCCACGACCGGCGCCAACGCGTGGCGCCGGCGCTTTGCCATCCCCTTCGCCCCCGCCCTCTCTCTCCTCCCGGAAACGGGTGTGGTAGGTCGGCGACGGCGAGGGCAAGGGATATCTTCCTCTCCCTCCCCCACTTCTGGTGGGCCCTGCCTGTCAGAGGCGAGGTAGCCGCTGCGGCGTTCACGTGCGATGCGAACGTGTCTTCGAGTTTTTTTTTCAAATGGCTCGAGCAACGTTCTCTATTTCATAGAAAGTTTGGGAACCTATTTTTTAAGTGATTTTCATTTTTAAAAAAATAGTTTATTTTTTCTTGATAAAATAGTTTTTTAATAGAATTGTCAAACTAGCCCTAAAAACATATTTCATGGTCTTTACAACATTCTCTAAAAAATTTGGCCTTTTATATCTTCTCTATCTCAAAAACATCTTCTAAATTTCGTTATCTATAGCTATAGTATTACCAGATTCAATTTAATGAATTATTTTTCCCTATTTACTATATCATTTAGCAAATAAATAACTATTTATAAAAAGATGGGAAGAAAGAGACACTTGCCAACCAGCAGCATGCGGGAGAGTGAAGCGGCCTTTACAGAAGCTAGCAGCGTCCGCTATATTTAAAGGATCAAGGATGTTCTGTAAATTTTGGCGAACGTAAGGCTGTCTTCAGCAACGTCTTCTAAATTTTATCCTCTAAAAGAATATTCTCTGTCCTTTAGAACACCCTCTAAAAGATTTCATCATCTATATCTTTTTTTTAATCTTCAATAACGTCCTCTAAATTTCATTCTCTATAATTCATCTCATATATTTTACCTACGATATTAATAGAAAATATCGGAATTTGAATCTTGTTTGGACGTAACCCTATCCTCAAATTCTCCAAACCAGCGTACGTATTCTTCTAGTTCATTCTCCAAGTCTCGACTGCAGCTCGCTGCTCCAAAATCCGTTGCATCGAGCTTCTTCCTCGGCAACAATGGTGTCCCATCACGGACTCCACACTCGGCGAGGCCGGGACGTCCATGGAGGCCTCTCCAAGCTTCATCACTATGCCAGTGCTGCCTCTAGCGTGCGGATGCAGATCCCGCGGCCAAGTGTGCGCGACACGGCGGAGAAGCTCCGCCCCGACGGCCATGGCGCGGTGGTTCTCCTCCTGCCTCGAGTGTGGGGTTCTCAAGTCGATGGTGCGCCGCTGCGGCTCGAGTTGCTCGAACACGGCGACGCGTATGGATAGCTGATGAATAGGAAACCGCCAAATTTAGCGGTCGCCGAGATGCCTCTATATTTTATAGGATTTTTTACCGTTCATTGTTGGAGGCATAGAGACCCCTGACAACCGCTAAATTTACGCTTTAAGGTTCCTTGCTCGACACAGCCTTATATAGTATCGTGCGCTATATCTAAAGTACAAAAGCGCATAACGAATATTGCTAGAGAGAGTCCGAAGCCTGGCCCTGCCAAAGGCATTGCACGTATGTGAACCGAGGCCATGATAAAATTTCTAAAATATGAAAAAATGAAGTTTGGCATTTCTCCCCTTTTTTTCCTGTCGTGTACTCGTGTTCATGTGTCGAAGAGACGTCGACGATGTGGCTGACCGCTGGTGTAGTGTGCCCTTGATAACTTCAGAAGAAGAAGAAAAGTAGATTGGAAACGAAATGAGAAAGGTTTGTTTAGTGTTTAAAAAAACACATGTGAGCTGTTATGTAGTCTATCGTCTGTCTTCTACTCCCTCCGTAGTCATTTTAACTTTTTATTTTTTTATCTATATTTAAATAGATGAAGATCAATCTAGATATGTATATAAAACATATATGTCAAGTATTAAGTGAATCCAATAAACCTTTAAAAATAACTTTATTTTAGGACAGATGAGGTACTTTTTAAAATGGGTTACATTTCTATATATTATTCGTGGGAGCAAAGCTTGCTCTCCGCTGCGCCACATCATCACCTTTGGTCTTAGTTGTAGGATGTTGATTCAACGGCCACGAAAGGATCTCATCCAGCCGAGGCGAGTGATCTCCGTATAGGGACGTTCGGTGAACTCTCTCGATACTCATCTTTCCCCCCTTCTTCTACCCCCTTCCATCGCCTTCTCTCCACCACGTGCCTCGTCGGTGCACTTGAAGAAACATCATTGAGCACTAGGGATGTCAATTTGACCCTTGGATTTGGATATCCGTCAGATATTCGATCCGACAAGAGCCGGGAATGGATACATGTTATGATATTACCTTGTACCCACATATTATCTATTGAATATCCAAAATCGATCCATAGTGTATTTTTTGGCCTTGCCCATATTACATAGCAAAGAGCAAATTCTAACACCATAAACCCCACGACTAACGCTCTCAATTTCCCACTGTTGGCTACCCCTTATAGCCTTGCTGGCTTCCTGCGCCGTGCCCCGTGGCTCCTTCCAAGCCTTATAGACCGTAGCACCACTGACGGCTAACCCTTCCAAGCTCTAGTGCCCCTAACCGAGGCCCGCAGGCCCATAATAATTCTTTTATTAAGTTTTATTTATGTATGATGGTGAATTGGGAAGAAATTTGATTAATTATATTATTTAATTATTGAATAAATGATTGTGTCTGTTATATCCGACGGATATTCGAAATCCGTCCGAAATCTGATGGGCACGGACATGCATATAAATTTCCCCGCGGGTACGGTCGCGGACGGATATTAATTGCAACCACGGATATAGTTATGGACGAATATTTACAACATCCGATCCGAATCCGATCTATTGCCATTCCTATTAAGCACCGTTCAAAGATTGCCCTTTCCAGCACCATCGCCTGACCAAGTAAGTAGTAATAATGAGTAATCTTCTAAGCCTCTTGTACCTCTTCGAACTACGGTTTCGTTAGCTGGAGCAATGCTAGGAACCTTGCCATTGCATTTACTGAGTGTTGCGTGTCCACATCGGCGACACATTTTTTTCCTTGCTTTGCAAACATCGCGTATCTGTACTACAGATCCACTCAGAACACACGGCCTTAGTTTTGCATCTTTATGTTAGCGGATGACCTTAGTTTTGCATTGAACATGAATGAGGCACACAGTTTCAGAGACTATGTGCACTGCTTAGACTGTGTGAATGGTCAAGGGATCCTCGTTCCTTGTTTCAGATTTGGGTGTATTTGTGATTTATTCGTCACATTACCGTTGTATACGAATTTAGTAGGGGAATAGAGTGCATTATGTTAGGGAAGGTCATTATCTTAATATATAATGCAAGGTATATCACTAATTTAAAATGACTTGTTGTGCAGGTTAACTTAAAGGTGGTTTTAAAATTCAAAATTGATTTAATAATTGTTTATGTTGACTTGCAATAAGTCGCAGAAGTTTATCGCTGCATCTCCACGTCTACTTATTAATGGGGGTCTTAACTCCGGCAAATCCTTGGCGTCGAGCAAATCCTTGTCTAATTGTACATGTTGAAACAAGCAAAAACTAAGGAGTGTTTAGAATTGCTCCAAGTTCTAGCTTCAGCCACGTTGTAGTCTATAATATAAATTTAAAACATTTTAAAAAATATTGTCATCCTGAATATTAAATAAAATGACTTAATTAAATATCTTCTAAGGGTTTATAATCCTAGCTCCATGACTTTCTGCAGCATCTAATGATCTACTCTATCAAATCCATCAAATTTTCTGAAACAATCCTAAAGAGAGTCTAACTCTTGTTATAAATCAACTAACTCTTCAATTTAAATGGACATGGTTGTTCTCGATCAAACTAACAAACTAGCAGATCCACCTAAGGCTTTGTTCGGTTATTGATATTACATGTGTATTGAAGCATGTTTGGTTCAGCTTTTTTCTGACTAGCTTTTTCGAGAATCTAGCTGTGGGGAGAATCTGGCTGTGTAGAGAATCTGAGTATCATTAGGATTACGTGCGGAGGAAGATAAAGTTGTCCATAGGGCTCGAGATCTATAAAGTGACAGATTACTACTATTGCGACGACTCAACCGATTATATGTTTATGTTGATTTTGAATGATTTTTACCCAAACGAATTTTATAGAAGCCGATTGAAAAGCTGAGTGTTTGGCAGTCTGCAGCAGCTTTTGGTGGCCAGAAGCTACGAAAAGCCGAAACAAACAGGGCCGAAGTGTGTTGGGTAGGATTGGGATGGATTTTGACTTTTTATGGATCTAATCCGGCTCAATCCCACCCAATACATGTGGATTATCACCAAAACGAACAAGCCATAAGGCTTTGTTCGTTTACACCAATCCAGTTCTGTATTAGCATAGATTGAAATTAAATCCATGTTGCAATCCATGCCTCAAAATAACCTAAGACTACTTAAATTTTTTTATTCGGTTGCATCGAACCGATATGATGCACCATCGAATCTTCTATCAGTCTGCATAATCAATTGAAAGTTGCCATGTCATGTGATAATGGACTAGTCTAGTACACCACCAGACCTCACGACATTAGATGCCATACCATATAGCCATTTGAGTAGGAATTAGACGATAGAACTCAACGGGTCATGTGCACACTAGACTTGTCGTGCACTAGACTGGTCTAGTGTGCCAAGTGGTTTAGGTTGGTACCGATCAGACCGTCTAACGTAACAGTCGATACAGACATATCCACCTTTAATGCGGTCTGTACGATCGAATTGGTCGATAGGTAGAACCACTTATTAACCGAACTGATCCTCGTTAAAGTCCAATCGGTCGCTACTCATTGGTCTCTTGGCCAAACAAACCCACGTTAAAGCCAAATTAATCAGTCTGATAGACTTCCGTTACAACCCACATTATTTAGCAGGTGCAGTTAAAAGTCGCCTAGAGGGGGTGAATAGGTGAAACCTGTAAATTAAAAACTTTGAACACAAACTTCACCCGGGGTTAGCGTTAGAACGAGTATAAAATGAATAAGAGTGCGAAAGTAGAGTTCTTCTTGCTTAGACTTGCTCACTCAATGCAGACAACTTTGGGAGCTACCTCAAATCGATCGTAAGCAAAAGAACTAGAGAGAAGGGAGAGGAAGAATCAAATCGCAAAGTGTTGACGCCTTTTTGGAGGCGCCAATCACTCAACAAGAACCAGCGGCGGTGCTCTCTGGCCAGGCACGGACGGTCCGCGGCACAGGGCCGGACGGTCCGCTACCTGGCATGAGGCGGAGGTGCTCTCTGGTCAGGCGCGGACGGTCCGCGGCACAGGGTCGGACGGTCCGCGACCTGGTACAGGAGCCCGGGTTCCCTGCCTGACGGCCGGACGGTCCGCGCCCTGGGGCCGGACGGTCCGCGCGTGCGCAGGGGCGGCGGAGGATCGCCGGCGGCGCCTGGATCTCGCTCCCGGGAGGGACCCCGTCGGGGAGGAGAGATCCTAGGTGGTGTCTAGGCTCGGGCCGGCCGACCTAGACTCCTCTAATCGACATAGAGTCGAGGAGAGGCGGAGAATTTGGGGATTGGAAGGCTAATACTAGGGCTAGACTAGAACTACTATTAATGCATAAGGTAAAAACGAGTAATAGACTTGATTTAATCGATTGTTGGGGGGTTCAATAGGCCGTAGCCCTTTATCTATATAAAGGGGGAGGTCTGGATCCGCTTCCAACTGATTTCCGAGTTAATCCCGCGGTTTTAGGTAACAAATCCCACGAGAAACTAGGAACCCTAACTGATTCTGCGCACGCGCGAACCGTCCGCGCCACCACTGCGGACAGTCCGGACCGCGGACCGTCCGGCCTCAGGGCCAGACCGTCCGCACGATCATTTTGGTTTCCAACATATGCCCCCTGCCTTTTGGTGAAGGTTGACGAACCAAAAGCATATGAACTAAACCTGATGTAAGTCACCGGCTTTTCGATATGGAGATTATTCAATAAAGCACCAATATAAAGGCCGTTTCGGATTGTATCTTTCTCGGCCATGACCATTTGATCAATGGATCAAAAGGAATAGAATGGAGGTGCCCCCCAGTCTGGATAGACGAAGGGACTATACATGTACCATGGATTCATCATCGTGCCATTCCATGTTTGAACAGGATAATATACCGACGATGAGTAAATAGGTGGAAAGTACCCTGGTCTCATAGAATGAATAGGCGATGTTTGTCGTGTCGCCTTTCGGGCCGTTTTGTTTAACCGTTTTGTTTTAGCAGGTGACCGGGGTTTCTTTGTTGACCGATTACGTGGAACAGTCTTTTTGCTAGCATTTTTGGAGAGCAACTGATCAAAAGTAGGATCGGCTTTGATCAGCCGATTATATGTGCTTTGACCTTGCGTCTTTTTCCTTGCTTTGTGTAGAGGTTGACGCCTTTGGTCATAGGGGGACTATCCGGCTGAGTTAGCCAGATCGTTTGTCTGAGCACCGGATCGTCCGCACGTAGGTGCCGGACCATCTACGATGCTCAGGCTAGGCTGATGTGTTTGGTTCATTAACTGTGCCTGCCCCCAGCGTCTTCGGACTTTTTAGCCTTCTCGTCCGAAGCCTTTCGAGCAATCTCCTTTTGTGATATATCTGACATGCGGGGATCGCCAATGACGATGCCCTTGCCTTTGCCTTTATCGGCCATTTCGGGCCGAACCAAGACCCTTTTGCATGTGAGTTCTATTGTATTAACAGGAAAAGGTTGTGTATCTACTTGCATCTCCTGAAAAGCCAATCGACCCTCATTTATGGCCGATTGTATCTGTCGACGAAAAACATTACAATCATTGGTGGCATGAGAAAAGGAATTATGCCACTTACAATAAGCACGCCTCTTTAATTCATCAGGAGGAGGAATAGTATGAGTTAATTTAATGTTGCCGTTTTTCAGTAACTCGTCAAATATTTTATCGCATTTGGCAACATTAAAAGTAAACTTAACTTCTTCTTGTCGATTCTTTCGAATCGACTATAAAGCAGAACACGCTGAAGGTTTAGCCTGTCCTGGCCAAACTAGTTCAGCGGTGTATACATCCGTGGATTCATCGTCCGAATTATCGTATCCCACTAGATGCATCTTATGGCTAGCCGATTTTGATGTTTCCTTACTTCGGCTTTCACAGGTCATAGCCCGCTGGTGTAAGTGCACTAGCGAAAAGAATTGGGTGCCATCTAATTTTTCTTTTAAGTAGGGTCGCAACCCATTGAAAGCTAGCCCTGTTAGTTGTTTTCCTGCGACATGAATCTGAAAGCATCGGTTTCTAGTGTCCCAGAATCTCCGGATATAGTCATTAACCGATTCTTCAGGCCCCTGTCGGACTGAAGCTAAGTCAGCCAATTCTAATTCATGTTCTCCTGAGAAGAAGTGTTCATGAAATTTCTGCTCTAATTCTTCCTAAAAGTTAATAGAGTTTGGTGGCAAAGCTGCGTACCATGCAAATGCAGTATCAGTAAGGGACAACGAGAATAAACGAACGCGGTAGGCTTCCCCATCAGCCAATTTCTCCTAAGTGTGCTATGAATTGGCTAATATGTTCGTGTGTGCTTTTCCCACCTTCACCAGAAAACTTAGAGAAGTCTGGTATTCTAGTTCCCTATGGATATGGCACGGTGTCGAATCGGTGGCTATAAGGCTTCCGATACGATTGCCCTGTACCTGACAAACTAACACCAAGTTTGTCCCTGAACATCCCGGCTACCTCGTCTCTGATCCTCTCCGCCATATCTGGTGACCATCCATTGAGTTTGTGGGTGGAAATCTTAGGTTTCCTGACATCACTCTGTCGGCTTTCCTCCCAGGGATGTTTGAGGTGTGCGCTAGGTGTCCTATTAATGTCACCAGCTCCTGCCCTATACCTCTCAGGCTCTCTTGTGGCTGAACAGTATTCAGCCCTATGTCCATGAGGTGGTATGGAATGATTATAATGTGTTACTAGTGGGGCACCATAATGTTGCTGCGATGAATGCGGAAACTGTGCGTATTGCGCAGCTCTCGGCTCTGTGTATGCATATCCGAACGGTCCGGCGTAAGTGGCCGGATGGTCCGCGACCTGGCCAAATGGTCCGAAGGTATATCCGGATTGTCCAGCCGTATATGGTGCTACATGGGTAGTCTCATACCCAGACCGTCTGTCGTAAAGAATTGGACGGTCCACGATCGGGCCGAATGGTCCAGGGCTGTACCCAGACGGATCGGCCATATATGGCGTGACTTGGGCAGTCTGCGCATGGACTCGTGTGGAGTCGGATGGTCCAGCGTAATACGTCGGTCGGTTCATGCCATATCCGGATGGTCCGACGTAAGATGGCGGACGGTCTGCAACATATCCGGACGGTCCGGCGTGATGCACCGGACGGTCCGTGATGGGGCCGAAGTGTTCAGGGTTGTACCCTGATGGTCCGGCCATGTATGGTGCGACCTGAGTGTTTTGTGTGTGGGCCTGCATCTGGTCGGACGGTCTGGCGAAATACACCGGACGGTCCGCGGTATAACCGGACTGTCTGAGATGATGCTCGGACGGTCCGGTCGCGTCCAGTACCTGCCGCGTGCCTAGTGGTTGCGGCTGTGATGGTGACACGAAAGCGCGCATCGGCATACCATATGATGGCTGGGTCAAGGGTGACCCGTTTATAGCCGATGTGTTTGACGTGGGTGGCACTGTATTAGACTCTCGCGATGGAAAGTTAGGAGTAGCTGATTTCTCGTATGCACGTAAATGCATTTTAATAGATTCATCTACATATTGCTTTAACTGATCTCCTCGTTGATCCATGAAAGTCGTAAGAGATAGATCTGGAGTACTTACAGCGGGACCCTGAAGTGGAGGTAGGAGAGATTCCATGTCGATCTCCCCTTGACGGACGATCTTCTGGTGGTGATCTACCGTGAAGTGTGACAAGTACTTGTCCGCCGCCTCCTTGCGCCGTTCGGAGAGTTTATGCAGCAGTTCTGCCTCTTCCTTGTCGCGTTGTTCGTTCCATCGCCGCATCACCTCCTTCTCATCGCGCATTATGAGGTCTTCAAAGGGCCTTTGGTCATCAGCCGGGAGCGCCTCCATGGCCGGCTTGATGATGTTGGTAGTGGAGATCTTGGTGTGATCCTTAGAACCGACCATTTATGGGTCGATTTTTAGTCGATCTAGACACGTATTCCCCAGCGGAGTCGCCAAAAAGTATGTTGACGCCTTTTTGGAGGCGCCAATCACTCAACAAGAACCAGCGGCGGTGCTCTCTGGCCAGGCGCGGACGGTCCGCGGCACAGGGCCGGACGGTCCGCTACCTGGCGTGAGGCGGAGGTGCTCTCTGGTCAGGCGCGGACGGTCCGCGGCATAGGGTCGGATGGTCCGCGACCTGGTACAGGAGCCCGGGTTCCCTGCCTGACGGCCGGACGGTCCGCGCCCTGGGGCCGGACGGTCCGCGCGTGCGCAGGGGCGGCGGAGGATCGCCGGCGGCGCCTAGATCTCGCTCCCGGGAGGGACCCCATCGGGGAGGAGAGATCCTAGGTGGTGTCTAGGCTCGGGCCGGCCAACCTAGACTTCTCTAATCGACATAGAGTCGAGGAGAGGCGGAGAATTTGGGGATTGGAAGGCTAATACTAGGGCTAGACTAGAACTACTCTTAATGCATAAGGTAAAAACGAGTAATAGACTTGATTTGATCGATTGTTGGGGGGTTCAATCGGCCGTAGCCCTTTATCTATATAAAGGGGGAGGTCTGGATCCGCTTCCAACTGATTTCCGAGTTAATCCCGCGGTTTTAGGTAACAAATCCCACGAGAAACTAGGAACCCTAACTGATTCTGCGCATGCGCGGACCGTCCGCGCCACCACCGCGGACAGTCCGGACCGCGGACCGTCCGCGCCACCACCGCGGACAGTCCCGACCACAGACCGTCCGCGCCACCACCGCGGACAGTCCGGACCGCGGACCGTCCGGCCTCAGGGCCGGACCGTCCGCACGGTCATTTTGGTTTCCAACACAAAGCAAGATTAACACAAAGGCACATGTGACTTGTTTCTCGAGGTTCAGTTCCAAAGAACCTACTCCATGTTGAAGATTCTATATAGGATAGGTCTCTTTCAACCCTTTTCCTCTCTCAAATGATTACTTAGACTAGATGAGTTCTTCTTGTTATCTTGAGGGTCACTTAGACCGCACAAGGATCACCACACACTTATGTGTCTCTTGCTAGCTTTACAAGTCAATGAGAATTTAGAAGGAGAGGAAGAAAGCACGATCAAAACACCAAGCCAAAAGAGCAACAGGAAAATAGCAAGGTCACACTCTCTTGAATCTCTCTAGAGCACTAATCAGTAACGATCTTCAAACACAATTGTGGCACTTGGAGAAGACTTTGATGCTTTTGAGTGTGGATGGAGTGAAGTCTTTGCTCTTTACAATGAATGTTAGTTGTGAAAGCTTGGGTGTCATTGAAGGTGGTGGTTGGGTTGTATTTGTAGCCACCAACCACCTCCTAGCTGTTGCTTCAATTCTGCCAACCACGGGCGGTCCACGCTCCTGGTCCGGACAGTCTGCCTGTAGCACCCCAAAATTTCAAATCTTGAATTTTTTCTCAAACTCGCTCTAAATTCAAAATGAATTTTAAATTTCGTTTCAAAATGTTTGTTTGCGAATTGATATCAGCAAATAAAATATAGTGGTCTTTTCCAAAATTCTCCTCAAAATATCCTATAGATATTTCCCAGTGATCCCCCTCAATTTCTTTCTAGAAATACTGCCCAAATATTCCACCGATAATCCTCCAAATATTTTCCTTCTGAGAAATACCTTCAGAATCATTTTTAAAGTCCCTACAAATATTTTCTTCATAATTTTCGTCATGCTCATACGTATACGTATGCCTCCGTGTCATACAATGAGCTCTACAAGCTAATCTCACTTATACAAGACAAATACATGCTTATCTCCCACTAATCTTCGCATCCTCCCCCGATCCCCCCCCCCACCTAGCCTATAAATAGAGGGGCAAGGGCCTCCTCTCAAGCCACCCCAAGCCATTTCATGGCAACTCTTCCCCCCCCACGCCCACTCCAAGTCCCACACAAGAACACCACTAGCACAAGGATCATTCGGTCGTTCATTCGATCGTTCGTCCACCTGTTCTTAGTTTGTTCGTTCGTTCGTCTGATCGTTCGACCGCTCGTCGGATCGTTCATGGTTCGTTCGTTCGTTCGATCGATCATTTGATCGTTCATCCGTTCGTTCGTCCAAATAATCTTTGTTCAGCCATTATGCTGCCGAAATTCCGATCGTTCGTTCATCCGATCATTCGATCGTTCGTTCGTTCGTTCATAGTTCCTATTCATCATTTATCGTTCGTTCATAGTCCCTATTCATCGTTCATAGTCCCTATTCATCATTCATAATTCCTATTCATCGTTCATAGTCCCTATTCATTGTTCATCGTTCGTTCATAGTCCCTTTTCATCGTTCATAGTCCCTATTCATCATTCATAGTTCCTATTCATCATTCATCGTTCGTTCATAGTCTCTATTCATCGTTCATCGTTCGTTCATAGTCCCTATTCATCGTTCATAGTCCCTATTCATCGTTTATCGTTCGTTCATAGTCCTTATTCATCGTTCATAGTCCCTATTCATCATTCATCGTTCGTTTATAGTCACTATTCATCGTTCGTTCATACGAACTATTTACCATTACTATTCATCATCGTTACTATTCATTGATGATATTTATCATTACTTTTTCATCGTCACTATTCATCGGTCATCCGATCACCCCAAATTTCAACTGCTCATCCATCATGCTGTCCAGCTCAACTAAGACCTGCTAGACCAATATTCTAGTCATATGAACTCCGATGACTGTGATTTTCCTTCCAGTAAGAACTTTCCATCTGGTCACCATCCCAGATTTCTCCAAGTTGAACACGCTTAGCTTTGGGATTCTTTTGAGCCAGGCTTCCAAACTCAGATTCCAATAATTCTTGTTTCTGAATTCTTATCAAATTATTCACTATCCAACCATGTCATCCCTTAAGCATGGTTCATATTCTAGAAAACTCTCAAAATACTCTTGTCCCATATTCTACATATAATTTCCCTATTCAGGCTAAGTCAAACAATTCACTTGTCACTATTCTCACCAACAGTGAACTCTACTGTACTATACCACATACACCCAGCTATAAATACATCCAGCTACCCTCTCCCCCTCCACACACTCAACACCCTCAGCCAAGGCAAACACCCCACCCACTCAGTTACCTCGCTCTGCCAGCTACGCGCATAGTGTCACTTCGCCTCCAATCCACCCTCTTGGTAAGCACCCCCACTCCACCACCAGTAATATCACAACACCACATGACACAGATTCTGCTCAAGACTCTACCCATCCATATATCGCCATTCTGACCACTATACTAGATATTTGTTGATATACTTGCTGGTTTGTATGTTTGCTTGTTCATGTTGCATAATTATTAGGAGCCCAGAATGGGAGAAGTGAGCCATGGACGATATATTCGCGAGGCATAGGAGGCCACCCCCCCGTCGCTCTGGCTCCTGCGCGCATCAGTCTGGCCCTCCCCGTCTCGTCTCCCCCGCTCCACTGCCGCAGAGGCAAAAGGTCAAGCCGCAGCGCCTCAAACCTCGAGAGTCATGGAGAGACCGACGTCCGTGCCTGTTGGGTCTATGCCGCCATCCAACCGCCGGCTGCACCAGTCGAGGTTGAATCCTAGGAATTTGTGGAAGAAAAGCAGAAGGTACGATTCCAAATTGCACCATCTATCTGGTTGGGTTGATATTGAGGAGCAATCGAATTTTAATCAGGAAATTTGTGCTTGAAATGAAGATTCCCCGTTTGAATTTGTTGATTTGCGGAGTATGAAAATCAAACATACTCCTATGATGCTTCGATGGAAATCCGGGAGAAATCAAAGCCTTAATCCATGGAAAATTCATGGAGATTTGATTCCTGCCTAGATCACGCCCCCTCGGGGAGATGCTGATTTGCCTCAATTTCGGAACTCTAGAGGGTGTATTGAGGAAAAGTGTAAGGCGGTGGATAAAAAAACTGAAGAAGTTGAGAGGCCTTGGGGAAAAAAATACCTGAATCAGGTATATTGAGGAACGCGAACGCCGAATCGGCTCATTTGTGTTCCCCTCCAAACCCTAAGCCACAGAACCCCATTTCTTCTCCGGTGTACGCACCAAAACCACAAATCGAGAGATTTGTTGGGCATTTATGGGGGAGATCTCAGAAGTCTTATGCAAGTGTGGTGAGAGCGAAGTGTGCTCCAATCGTTGTTGTGAAGATGCAGCCAAGAGGATCAGGTCGTCGTGGCACTGCGCACGGATATGGTCGCGAACACATTTGGAGGAGAATCGAGGATGGAGCCATGCAAAATCAAAAAGGTGGTCACAATATTGAGAAGGCGGACATGGGGAGGAGGGTGATACCTTGAATCAAGGTAACCCATCTTCCTGGGAAGGTCAAGTTAACAGACTAGAAGAAAAAAATGAAGATAGTTGGAAAGGTAATCCCCATCCTATGGGAGAAGATGGTCCAAAAGATTCTCACATGGAAAAAGAGGTAACCCATAATTTTAATCTAGATAGAATCGGCTGTGCTTTCTGTCACTTTAAGAACCATCATACTAAGGATTGTAGACATCGCTTTCCATGTGACATTTGTGGTTGTGATGATCATGTCGTGTTTGACAGCAGAAAATGCTTGCCATGGAACTTTGGTCCAGAACTTTGTGCCGCACAAGTTGAGGACCAAAATTTTTTCTATATTGAAGAAAAAGTGGATAATAGGATGATTAAAGATAAGTCCAGCACTGCTATTATCATGGTTGTCCAAGGGAATGTTGGAGAAAAGCAGATTGAATTGGAATTCATGAACATGTTAGGCAAAAATTTATGGAGATGGTCTGCTAGATCTGTGGGGGACAATAAGTTTGTAATGAGATTTCCAGATCCTAAGATGATAGGGGATCTTGGATACTTCAGACCATTGGGCATGAGAACAGCTAAAGCTCAGATCACAATTGATCCTTGGACCCCTGCAGTCAATGCTAAAGGCTGCTTGCAAAAAGGATGGTTCAGGATAAGTGGCATTCTAATGGAGCAAAGATCTCTGGTGACAATTGCAAAAGTTGGTGGGCTCATGGGTAAGGTGGTCGAAATTTATGAAAGAACCAGACTCAGAAATGAATATGTGAGAGCTAGAATTGCTTGTAGGGATGTCACAGGTGTTCCTGGAGTTGTGGAAAGTTCTCTTGGATTGTTTTTATATGATTTTTTCTTTGAAAGGGAAATCCATTCGGAAGAGGACGAACAAACTTTAGAGGCGGGGATTAGAGTTGATGACTCATACCAGAAAGCTGCAAAAAGATCCAAATATGAAGGTAAAATGCAGAGAGAGAAGAAAGTGGATTTTGGGAATCTTGATGATGGAAGCATTAAGCATCATGATGACTGTAGCAAAAATACTCAAAGCTTTACATATCAAATGAAAGGGCTTGACAAAAACACAAACAAAGCAAAAAGTGTTGGAGATAAAGAAATTAAAACTGGTAAGTCTTATTCCAATTGTTCTGGTGAAGAGAAGAACAAAGTGCATATAACCGATAGTGAGGATGATGATGATAGTGACCTTCTTGGAGAGGATCTCATGGCAACTAAAAAAAGTGGATCTGGATCCAACAGTCATACTATGTGGAATTTGTAGGCTGAACCAACAGACAATCTGAATTCTGGGAGTATGAACCAGACTAAATCCTCAAAATGCTCTGTCATTATTGAAGAATTAGAACTCAATAAGAAGGAAGTGGAAAACTCTGAAGAATTTATTTCTGGTACTCAAGGCAGTATGATTCTGAATGTTTCACAAGAGGAAGGCGAGGATTTTTTAGATCAAAGAAAGAGAGTTGAGGACATTATGCATCATGAAGTTAGTTAGAAATCTATGCCTTCACCCATTCCGGTGAGAAGGGTCAGTGAGAGACTTAAAAAAGATATGGGCGTTAGAATTGAAGAGAAGAACAGAAGAATGGCTATGAAAAGAAATTTGGAAGGTAACTCTCATATTCCCAAATCTAATTTTTCTTGTTTATCTTCTAATGAAATTATTGATATTAGCAAGAAAATGGGGTTAATATGAATAACCAGAATATGGAATCTATTGAGTTACTAAAAGAGATGGAATTGGCTAGACAATGTTTGGGCCAGAAAAAAATGAGATTATGCAAAAAAAAAGAGGAAGATAATGTGACTAGGCAAAATGACGAATTTACAGGGATTCAAGGCTATGAAGAATCTGAAACAAATGACTTTATTTTGGTCCAATCCAGAAAAAAGAGAGAATATAGAAAAGGAGTTAAGAAAGGGTGTAGAGGAAAGGCACAAGAAATTCTTGGCCCAAATAAAAAATCAGAAGCACTGGGAAAATTCCAAAAAGTGTGGATGATAATAATCCAACTAAAAATGGTTTAAAATGAAAGGCCTCCTTTGGAATTGTAGAGGTATCAGGAAGAAAGGGCTTGCTCCTCTTATGAGACAAATGATTAGTCAATATAAATTCCAATTTATTGGCCTTCAAGAAACTATGATTGGGAATTGTGATGATTTCATCACAAGAAAACTAGATCCCTCAGGGGAATATTTATGGCTTTGGTCTCCTGCTAAAGGAAAATCGGGAGGCATTCTTGTGGGTTCTAGGATTGATGATCTTGATGTGGGATCTTTTAAGAAAGGAAAACATATTCTCCTAGTGAATTACTGGGATAAAACCCTCCTGTGTAAATGGAATCTTATAGTGATATATGGTCCTGCTCAGGAGAGATACAAAGACATTTTTTGAAAGAGCTTGATGAATTTTGTGAAAATAGCAGAGAACCATACATTGTGGGAGGAGATTTTAATATTATTCGGTTCTCGTATGAAAAATTAGAGAGCACACCTTACACAAACATTCTGGCCCTTTTAATGATTTGATTTGTAAGCACAATTTGGTGGAAATCCATATGGTTTCTGGGGGATTTACTTGGTCTAATAATCAGGAAACACCCACTTTGGTTAAGTTGGATAGGGTCCTGATGAGTGGGAGCTGGGAAAATATCTTTCCTCTTGTTAAGGTTAAGAAACTTCCCAGGAATATTTCTGATCATAATCCTCTTATTGTTGACTCTGAAAATCTGGTTAAAAAACCCAATCCTCATTTGTTTTTGAGATTAGCTGGTTAAATCACCCAGATTTTAAGCAGATTATTGGGAGAATTTGGAATAAGCCTTGTAGGGCTAAAAGCACTTTGGATAAGATCCAACAAAAATTGAAGCTGTGTAAGCAATATCTTAAAGGCTTGGATTGGAATCTCAAAGGTGTGAAAAAGAAACGAAGGGATCAGATTGCTTATGAGTTGAGAAAATTGGAAGAAAATGAAGAATCTGATCCACTGAATAGTAATCAAATTGAGTATAGATGTTCTCTTATGACTGAAATTTTGATGATGCTTGATGAGGAAGAGCTATTCTGGAAGCAGAGGGCTCATGAAAATTGGCTTTTCCAGGGTGATGGAAATAATGATTATTTCCATCGTATTGTGAATGGAAGAAAAAGGAAAAATAACATAATTTTTCTTGAAGAAGGAGATAAAAAAATCTTTGGGGATGAGAACATTTTGCTGCATGCAACTCAGTACTATTCGGGCTTGTTTGGTCCTGCTCCTAGAAATATGTTCGAAATTGATAGGGAGGTTTGGGATGGACTTGAACAACTGAATGAGCTAGACAATAATGTGCTTTGTGATCATTTCTCCGAAAAGGAAATCAAAGAGGCACTCTTTCAGATGGAGAAAAATAAAGTTGCTGGTCCTGACAGTATTCCTGCTGAGTTTTATCAGATTTGTTGGGACATTGTTAAAGAAGATATTGTTAGTATTTTTCAGGATTTTCATGCTGGGCATTTGGATGTTAGTAGAATTAATTATGGCATCATTACTCTACTTCCTAAGAGTAAAGGAGCTACCAAAATTCAGCAGCACAGACCCATCTGCCTTCTTAATTGCATTTATAAGTTGATTACTAAGGTCTTAACCATACGAATCGAACCTTATGCTCAGAAATTGATTAGTGAGCATCAGACTGCTTTTATCAAAGGCAGAAATATAATGACCGGTGTTATGATTCTCCATGAGATCACACATGAAACTAAAAAGAGGAAGGAGACTGGTATTATTTTAAAGCTGGATTTTGAGAAGGCTTGTGATAAAGTCAATTGGGACTTTTTATTCCTTAGCCTTCAAAATAGGGGTTTTGGTAACAAATAGTTGATGTGGATGCATATGGTAGTCGAGGGTGGCACTGTTAGTGTGAAAATAAATAATCGGATTGGTAAATACATTAAAAGTTACAAAGGTGTAAGACAGGGAGACCCGCTTTCGCCTATTCTCTTTAATTTTATGGCTGACAGCCTTGCTAGAATGATGGACAAAGCCTGTGAAAACGGTGTTTTGAATGGCTTGGATAGACATTTGATCCCCAATGGGGTTATCTTGTTACAATATGCCGATGATACTATCATTTGTATGGAAAATGATCTTTCCAAAGCTAGAAATCTGAAAATGCTCTTGTACATTTATGAAATGATGGCATGTTTAAAGATCAATTTTATGAAAAGTGAAATTTTTGTGATCAATGGGGATGATGATATTAAAATGCAGTATGCGAACCCTCTTTGACTGCCAAATGGGTACTTTCCCAATGATGTATCTTGGGGTCCCTGTTAGTCCTTTTCGTCTGTGAATTGCAGATTGGATAAGGTTGGAAGAGAAGTTTGATAAAAGGCTTGATAGCTGGAAGGGGAGCTCTCTATCCATTGTTGGGAGGATTACTTTGATTAATGCTTGTTTATCCAATTCCCCAATTTATCATATGTCGATGTATCTTCTTCCTAGCACCACTATCAAAAAATTGGACATTAAGAGAAAAAAATTCTTTGGCAAGGTGGGGGAGATAGGAAAAAATACCACCTTGTTAAGTGGGATAGAGTCTGTGCTAACAGGAAAAAAGGTGGGCTTGGAATTAAAGATTTAAGAGTAATGAATATTTGTCTAATGTGCAAATGGTGGTGGAAA
Organism: Zea luxurians; assembly: GCA_029449295.1. Classification (NCBI taxonomy): domain Eukaryota; kingdom Viridiplantae; phylum Streptophyta; class Magnoliopsida; order Poales; family Poaceae; genus Zea; species Zea luxurians. The sequence goes on along the minus strand of JAOPSE010000001.1, from coordinate 234,570,121 downwards.
CTTGAATATGAAAAAGGAACCTGGCAAGAGATTATGAACAGAAAGTATATTCATGGTGACAGTATTCTGAATGTTAGCCCCAAGTATTTTGATTCTCATGTTTGGCATGACTTGTTGAACATCAGAAAGTACTATGCTATTGGGAGACAGGTTATCACTCGATCGAGTGATAAAACCAGATTTTGGGAGGACCCTTGGATCGATGAAATTCCCCTAGCTATGTCTGAACCAGACCTGTATGACATGTGTAATGATATATATCTTCTCGTTCAGACTGTTAGGGAGAGGGATGGCCAACTTGACTTTCAAAGATGGCTGAATGATGATATCAGAAGTAATTGGGATAAAATCATGGAGAAATTCCAGGCTTTTGAGTTTCAGGAATTAGGAGACTGTGTCTCCTGGAAATGGGGTAAAACTAAAGAATTTTCTGTGAAGACTTTATACGATAATATTACTAGTATTACATATGGCCCATATTTGAAACATATTTGGAAAGGGAAAATTCCTCCGAAAATCAAAATTTTCATGTGGTTACTTGAAAATAATGTGCTTCTAACCAAAGAGAATATGGTTAGGAGAAATTGGAATGGAGATACCTCTTGTGGTTTGTTGGGACCATCCTTCGTCGCCGAAGGTCCTACAGAAAGAAACACCTTCGGCAAATCTGCTTGTATGTAATACCGAAGCTATCGCTCATGAAGCTTCGACACTAGAACGTATTCAAAGACGAAGGAACAAACCGACTTAAAGATGAAATGACTTTTTAGTCCATAAAGAGTCTGAGTTACAATTGTGATCTTCTATAAGGGGCATGATTGTAATTTCTCACAGGCTGCGCCGTGTGCCTATAAATAGATGAACAGTACTCCTTTACTGTTCACGCAATCTTGTAATTGCTGACGCCGTGCTGCCGAGACGAAAGGTATAAATGTACCTAATTACCGTGTTTTAATATCCGAATTCATATTATATAGAAAGAGTAAATAATGTCATTTATTTCTATCATTCTGTAGCATTTTTGTATTTTATATTTCTTTTCACATTATTTTATCTCTGATCATGAAGATATAATCTTCGTGATATATTATTCATAACCTTCGTCCGAAGCTCATTAAATCCACGAAGGAGTAATGTTGTAGTGGACGAAGGGATTTTACATTTAATTCTCTATGTTGCCTTGTTCTTAATTCATAGCACTTGAGAACAAGTCCCCAACATTGGCGCCCACCTCCGGTGAACCCACTTCCACTTTTTTGAGCTGATGGCTTCGCTCAAGAACCAAGCTGGAACTGCTTCGGCTCTGAAGCTGATTCTCCCAATAACAGGCGGTTCATGCTCAGAGCCGGCTAACAAGAAACAGAAGAAGGAGGCGCAAAGAAGAGTACAACATGTAGGGGTACAAGGACCCTTCATCAAATCAAGATGGTCTCACATCCTGATTACCTTTTCTCAAGAAGATCTTCAGCTCAAGGATTACCCACATAATGATGCTATGGTTATCTCTTGTGTAATCAAAGAATTTCTGGTCCACAATGTTTTGGTTGATACAGGCAGTGCAGCGGATATCATATTTGCCAAGGCCTTCAGACAAATGCAGGAGCCCGAGGACAAGATTCATGATGCTACGCACCCTCTTTGTGGCTTCGGAGGAAGACAGATTGTAGCGCTTGGTAAGATTACCATGCCGGTGACCTTCGGATTCGTCAGCAATACAAGGACTGAGCAAATTGTGTTTGACATTGTTGACATGGAGTATCCTTACAATGCTATCATTGGTCGCGGAACACTCAATGCCTTCGAAGCAATTCTTCATCCAGCATATCTTTGCATGAAGATACCTTCGGATCAGGGACCCATTGCTATTTATGGGAGTCAGGAAGCTGCCAGAAAGGCTGAGGGAAATTGGACTGATTCAAAGGCAATCCACAATATAGATGAAGCCGAAGCTTGTGAGCAGTACAAGCACAGAAGGGAGAAGGCTGCTTCGGCCGATCAGCCGAAGCCCATGCTTTTATGCGAAGATATCGCAGAGCAGAAGGTGCTGCTGGGATCCCAATTGTCTGAAGAACAAGAGAAAACCCTGATAAGGTTCTTGTTCAACAACAAAGATGTTTTTGCATGGTCGGCTAACGATCTCTGTGGCGTCAACAGGGATGTTATTGAACACTCGCTCAATGTTGATCCATCCTTCAGGCCCAGAAAGCAGAAGCTTCGGAAGATGTCTGATGACAAGGCTGAAGGTGCTCGAAATGAAGTAAAAAGACTCCTCAGTGCCGGAGTCATCAGAGAGGTGAAGTATCCGGAATGGCTGGCTAACACTGTTATGGTAAAAAAGGCCAATGGCAAATGGAGGATGTGTATTGATTTCACTGAGCTCAATAAGGCTTGTCCGAAGGATGAGTTTCCATTGCCAAGGATAGACTCCCTAGTCGATGCAGCAGCTTCATCAGAACTTATGAGTCTCTTGGACTGTTATTCAGGCTATCATCAGATTTGGATGAAGAAGGAGGATGAGCCAAAAACCAGCTTCATAACCCCTAGCGGAACATATTGTTACCTTCGGATGCCTGAGGGGCTCAAAAATGCTGGAGGAAGCTTCAGCAGAATGACAGCAAAGGTTCTTCATTCCCAGATAGGCAGAAATGTGCTAACTTATGTCGATGATATCATTGTAAAAAGCACGAAGCAAGAAAATCACATTGCTGACCTGCAGGAAACTTTCGCCAATTTTAGACAGGCCGGCCTAAAACTGAATCCAGAAAAGTGTGTTTTTGGGGTAAAGAAGGGGAAATTTCTTGGTTGCCTAGTTACAACAAAAGGAATTGAGGCTAATCCAAATAAAATCGAAGCTATTCTTTGAATGGAACCACCAAGCACAAAGAAGGGGGCTCAACGATTGACAGGAAGATTGGCATCTCTCAACAGATTCATATCTAGATCAGCAGAGAGAAATTTACCATTCTTCGAAGTGCTCAAATCAGCCGAAGTTTTCCAATGGGGACCAGTTCAACAGAGAGCCTTCAAAGAGCTGAGGCAATATTTGATAGACTTAACGACGTTGACTCCACCAACGCCAGGGGCTCCTCTGTTGTTATATGTGGCAGCCTCGCACTCAGCGGTAAGTGCGGCACTTGTCCAAGAAAAGCTTGAAGGGCAACTCAAAAAGCAAGCTCCAATATACTTTGTATCTGAAGTTCTTAGTTTATCAAAGAAAAATTATACAGAATTGGAGAAGGTGCTGTATGCTGTTTTGATGGCTTCCAGGAAGCTTCGACACTATTTTCAAGCATACAATATAATTGTCCCTTCTTCACAACCATTGAAGGACATTATGAGAAATAGAGAAGCCACTGGAAGGGTTGGAAAAGGGGCTGCAGAACTCAATGAATTCTGCATTGATTATGTGCATAGATCTTCGATTCAGTCCCAGGCGTTAGCAGACTTCATTGCTGACTGGACGCCAGGGGCTCAGGAAGAACAAGCGAGTAAAGATGCCGAAGCATGGACAGTATTCTGCGATGGTTCTTGGGGAACCTTCGGGGCAGGAGCAGCCGCTGTGTTGGTCTCACCCTCCAAAGTTAAAACTTGTTACGCAGCAAGACTTGACTTCAGCTGTACAAATAACATTGCTGAATACGAAGCTTTACTTTTGGGTCTTCGGAAGTTAAAGGCAATGAGAATCAGAAGGGCGGTTCTTAAAACTGATTCCCAGGTTATTTCTGGTCATGTTGACAAGAGTTGTAAGGCAAGAGACCCGAAGCTGGAGAAATATTTAGACACGGTCCGAAGGATTGAAGCTTCCTTTGAAGGGTTCTCTTTCAAAAATATTCCTCGAGGAGAAAATGAACATGCTGATTTGCTAGCCAAGTCAGCAGCACAGGGGCTGCCCTTACCTTCGGAAGTGTTTTTCGAAACAATAAAAGCACCTTCGGTTGAACTCCTTGAAAGAGCAGTCCTCAATATATCTCCTGTTTATAGTGAAGACTGTAGAACTGAGATCATCTCTTTTCTTCAGGGTAACTTTCTTTCAGATGACAAAGCTTATAACAAAAGAATAGAGGCAAGAGCTCGTCCATATGTTATAATAGAAGGGGAGCTGTACAAACATGGAGTTTGTTCTCCACTACTCAAATGTCTATCCAGAGCCGAAGGTATAGAGTTGATGAAAGAAATACATGCAGGCTTGTGTGGATCTCACATTGGATCTAGGCCTTTGCTGGGAAAAGTTTTTCGTCAAGGATTTTATTGGCCAAAGGCAGCTGCGGATGCAGCGGAATTAGTCCAAAAGTGTGAAGGCTGTTAGAAATGTGCAAGAGATCAAAAACAGCCTTCGTCTTTAACTCAATTAATACAACCCATTTGGCCATTGCAAAGGTGGGGCCTTGATCTGTTAGGCCCGCTACCACCAGCACAAGGGAATTTAAGATATGTTGTAGTGGCAGTGGAGTATTTTTCTAAATGGATTGAGGCAAAGCCCTTAGCCACAATAACTTCGATTACTATTCAAAAGTTTTTCTGGCAAAATATTGTCTGTCGCTTCGGAGTGCCGAAGGCTATCACTGTGGATAATGGAACGCAGTTTGATTCCGAAGCTTTCAGAGAATTTTGTGAACAAATTGGCACAAAGATTCATTTTGCATCAGTTGGACATCCGGAATCAAATGGACTAGTTGAAAGAGCTAATGGCATTATTATGACAGGAATAATGAAGTTAATCTTCAATCAGCCAAGGGGAAAGTGGCCAGATGAATTAATCAAAGTGGTGTGGAGCCACAACACAACAATATCAAGGTCAACAGGTTTTACACCATTCAAATTGCTGTTTGGTGATGAAGCAATAACCCTAGAAGAAGCTAAGGCAGGATCAATAAGGACAGTGGCTTCGGCAGAAGACGAAGCTGATTGCTCTGTGGACAAAGATGCTGTTGGGGCTGTCTCTCGACAGCAAGGAGATCCAACACGGGTGAATGGAGATGGCAACAGGGCACTCGCGCGTGATGGCAAAAGCTCTGTTAATCTGGCCTCTCACGGGCACTGTGCGGGGGTATTTATAGGTATCCGAGTGCACGGCGCCTTGCGTTAAGGACGCATGTGCCCTCAGGTGCCTAGTTTATCCCCAGAATATTCCTATAAAGCGGGGTTACAAGCTGTAATTACATGTACGCCTTTACAAATTAGGCCCGTAACACAACCGCGGCCACGCAGGGCCTGTTACAATGGGCCCGACCTCGTGTGGGCCTCGGAGCCGACCGAGGCCGCGCCGTAGGGAGGCGTTGCCGCAGGCCTTTGTCTGGTGCCGAATCGAGCGAAGGGTCTCCATGTTGTCTCTGGTGCCGATTAAGCGAAGGGTGTCCCTGCCTGCTTTGTCTGTCAGGGCAGGGGCTAAGCGGTGGAGACTTCGGGCGAAGGGCGGCGTTTCTGCCTTCGCTCCAACATTTGCCCTCCGAGGGACCAGTTCGACAAAGTCACCTGGTGCCGAAGACGTCGCTAGATGGCGGAGACGCTGCCCTCGCTCGAAGTGGTTCCGCGGGGGTTTTTGATGTGACCGTTGATGGACATCGTACTGTTGGACTGCGGGTTTTCCGAAGCGTCGCGCCCTGTGGGATTGCGGGTTTCCCGAGGAGCCGCGCCCTGCCTATAAAGGGGGGCGGGGGACGGCGCTGTTTGCACTTTGCCTTCCGCGCTCCGTGAAAACCCTAGCCGCCCGCCGTCTTTCTGCTCCTCTTCTTCTACTGCTCGCTTTGCTCGTCGGAGATCTGGCTCGAGTGAAGCAGACCGCCCGCCGCCGCCGACGGTACGTAGCAATGCCATCCTCTTCTTCTTCCGCCGACGCCACGCCGCCGGCCGCCGCCTCGTCTGAGGAGACGTTGAGTGGCGTGATGGTGGAGGAGCTGCGCGCCGGCGACTCTGTTGATTTTGGTGTGTCACGGATGACGTCGGCCCGCGTCGAAGAAATGCAGCGCTTGGGCTACTTTGGCGGCGGAGTCGCTCGTGCTCCGGGGACGGAGGAAGTCCCCGAGCCGGAGGGTGAGTTGGTTGTTTTTGAGGCGTTCTTCGTCGCCGGTCTCCGCTTGCCAGCGCACCGGTTTGTTGGCGAAGTCCTGCGTAGATTCAACGTTCAAATTCATCAGCTGACACCGAACGCCGTGGTGGCGCTGGCGAAGTATGTCTGGGCGACGACTTCGTACGGCGGACAGCCGTCGGTTGAAGTTTTTGCGAAGAATTACTGCTTGCATTGGCAGAAGAGGGTGATTGAGGGCGGAGTTGCCCAGTTTGGGTCGTGTACATTCACGCCGAAGACCGGCAAGACCACAATGCCAGTAGTGGAGTTGGTTCCGTGCGCCCGCAACAAGTGGGGCAATTGGAATGAATTTTGGTTTTACGTTGCTGAGGCTACTGTCGAAGGCCATGAAGGACTGCCCGTATCTGAGATGTGCTCTCACTATTACTCTGCGTATCCGCCCTTTGAAGTGGCAGAAGAGGATGCAGACGAAGGGGCCCTTCGATGCGTCGCCGGCCAGAGCAGTGGTCGTGATTTAGTTGAAGAGTTTGTGGCGTACGGGGTCTGGCCCTTGGCGCACGGCTGGGCGTTGGGCGAAGTGTGCCCTCGCCAGATGCCTTTTCACGGAGGAAGGGTGGTGCGAAGTCCAGCCTTTGCACTGAATTTGCGAAACCGTGACCCGGCCGCCTTTGTGCGTGATGCGGAGGACTTGGCGGTGCGGCTCGTGGGGCGGTACGTGGCGAGGACGGAAGGCCAGCGCAGTTTTGATATTCGCGGGTCAAATGAACGTTTGAACAGGGTCTTCGAATTGAATCAATTGCCGTACGACGGCTACCCTGGACAAGACGAAGCGGACCGCCGTGGGAAGAAGCCGGCGGTGGAGACTGGAGGCGACCCTGCGCTGACGGCCGCCCCCTCCTCAAAAAAGAGAAAATTAGGTACTGCGATGGGAGGAATCGGGGTGTCTGATAGTTTTGCTAGGGAGTTAATGAGGACGTGCGCGGCCCCGGGGGAGAGGATGTCTTCGCCCGAGCTCCGGGAGTCTTCGGCTCGGATGCTGAGGGTTACCGGGGGCTGTTGGCCTAGAAATGTTCCTGTCCCCTGCGCGGCTGAGGAAGACTGTTTTACATCTCGTATGGTTCGTCAGTGGAGGGTTTTTCCTTACGGGCGAAATATCGGTGCTGTTGTGTGGGCAGTGATGGACAAGGATCGCCAAGGGGCAGCGCAAAAACGCCAGGCGACCGTAAGGATTCACGACGCCCGGCCGAAAAGGCAACGGGGAACGGCGAAGGCTGCGGCCTCCAGTGGAGGCAAGCCGCCACTGGCGGCGAAGGCGGGCGCCGCTGCGCCCAGCAAGGCGCCGGAGACAGCGGCGGGCGCCGGAGTCTCCAAGCCGACGAAGGTGGTGCCGCCGGCCAGCGGAGTGGCGGAGGCTTCGAAGGCGGCCCGAGCGTTGCCGCCGCCGGGCAAGCGCATCGCCGACTTCGGCACCGACATTAGCGTGGACGATTATCTTGGGGGTAAGTCACCCGGCCGCCTCTTTTTTTTTTTTTTTGATTGTTGATGCGCTACAGGGTCGGACGAGGGCCGGCTTGCTATAGCTGTGCCTGCCGGGGCAATCGCGACGGCGAAGGGCGGGGCCCTTGGCGCCGGAGGTGAGGTGTCGGCCCTCGCGAAGGTCAGAGACGAGGCTGGCGCGGCGACCCGCCGGCTGAAGGGAGTGACGGAGGCGCTGAATCAGGCGACGGAGGCGCTGAGTCAGGTCCGCCGAGTTTTTTTTTTTTTTTCCGGCCATGGCCTTACGTGTTCTCTGCAGGTGGCTGACTTCACCAGCCGTACTGCGTCGGGGGCGCTCACGGCAGCCTTATCTGCCGAAGTCGAGAGACTTCGGACGCAACATGCTGACGCTGTCCGTGAGAAATCTGCCTCCGACAGCAAGTGTCGTAAACTGGCGGACAAGGTGGCCGCCCTGGAGGAAGAAAAGGCTGATCTCCGGCGCCAGCTGGCGGGGGAGAGGAGGGAGGCCAACGAGGCCGTCGCCAAAGAGCAGGCCGCGCAGGCGGAGGCTAGGCTGGCACGGGCGGAGGCCAATCTTGCCAAGGATCTCGCCGAGGACCTGCGGGGGCGGCTCACCGCTCTGGAGAGCCGCACGAAGGGGGCCGAAGCCGCGGCACGAACGGAGGCCGAACGGACGCGCACACAGCTTATGGCCACATACCGCGAGCTGGGTGCGCGGACCGGTGACTTCGTGGTGCCGGAGCGAGAGGCCGGACTTCGCTGCCTGGAATGGGTGCAAGAGGAGCTGCAGGAGCTCCCCACTGTCTTGGCTGGATTAATGTCGTTCGCCTCCCTGGTTACCTGCGAGGGGGCAATGAACGCACTCTCTCGCGAAGGGTGCCGGCACTATGAGGCCTTCGACCAGGCAGATGAAGATTTTGGGCGAGACATCTATAAGGTCGAAGACCCCGTGGTGAAGGAGTCCGCCGGCGCCCTCTATGATCGGATGTGGGGTCTGTATGGCGGTGAAGTGGTCAGGGAGCGGGCCGAGGCTGCGAGGGCTCAGGTAACGTTGTCGTTTGTTTGGCGTTTGCTGGATGTGGTCTGTGCGTGTGTTTGCTGACTTTTTGTATGTTTTGTTTTAGGCGGAGCGAGGCGAGCGGGTGGACGATTTCGGAGCACTGAACGACGCCCTGCCTGACTCGGAGCCGGCCCCGGAGACTACGGAAAACGCACCAGGCGCCCCCTCATCTGCTGCGACAGTTGAAGACCTGCCCATGAAGGTGGCCGAAGGCGCTCCCGATGCCCTCGCAGCAGCCGCGCCGACCGTCGAAGATCCGACGGCGGAGGCGGTGGAAAGAATGGCGGGAGTGGCGGCGGAGACAACGACGGAGGCACCCGCCGCGTCAGGGCCCTCGCAGGTGGCATAGTGGTTGTCTAGGGTTAGGAAATTTTGGATGTTTGTACTGAACTTTGGTTGCTGCGCAGGTTCAAGATTTTGGGCCTGCGCACGCAACCACTGCTACTGAGTTTTTGGCGGCCTCGACCGCGGAAGATGGTAAACAATATAGTGGGTCTGCATCTGAGTTTTTTGACTTTGCTGACTCCGGGAGCTCGGTTGAGTGGACTGAGGAGTCGTCGGAGGAGAATTTGGATTATTTTACGGCCTTGGACGTGGCTGCGGCGGAGGCCTCGCCACACGCCGCGGACGCGTCGGACGTGCCAGGCCCTAGCGCCGGGCGCCGTCGCCGAAGGGCGGTTGCAAAACGTAGGGTTAGCGCGGAGGAGCGGGCTTTGCTTCGTGTGAGTGGGGCCGGTCGGCAGGAACTGTTGTCTCTGCCGACCGCCGAGAGTGTAGGTGAGGGGGAGCTGCGAAGGCTTTTTGCGGGTGAGGAGCTCAGGATAATGTTATTTAATTATAGGGAGATGGGAATTATTCCTAAAGTTGAACCGATGTAGAGTGTGGTGTCCTCGCTTGTGTATGTAGAGTCTTGTATGGTGGAATTGTGTGCCCTCGCGTGCATGTGTGTGAAGGCGTTTTGTACTAACTGATTCGTTCGGCTGCGCTGTGCTTGGTTGATTATAATTGGTCTTGGCGTGAATGGTTCGATGTTGTCGTTTCGGCCGTTGTTGTGCTAGTCCAGGTGTACCCTTAAGTGTCTTCTGCACAGATAGTCTTCGGTTTTTTTCGCACTTGCTGTGTTAAACCGGTTGCGCCCTTAGGCGACTTCCGCGCGGATAGTCTTCGCGATAGACTTTGATTTTCTCCCGGCTGCACCCTTAGGCGACTTCTGCACGGATAGTCTTCGCGATAGACTTAGATTTTTTTCGCACTTGTTGTGCTAATCCGGCTGCACCCGTAGGCGACTTCTGCACGGATAGTCTTCGCGATAGACTTAGATTTTTTTCGCACTTGTTGTGCTAATCCGGCTGCACCCGTAGGCGACTTCGGCACGGATAGTCTTCGCGATAGACTTAGATTTTCTCCCGGCTGCACCCTTAGGCGACTTCTGCACGGATAGTCTTCGCGATAGACTTAGATTTTTTTCGCACTTGTTGTGCTAATCCGGCTGCACCCGTAGGCGACTTCGGCACGGATAGTCTTCGCGATAGACTTAGATTTTTTTTCCGCACTTGTTGTGCTAATCCGGCTGCACCCTTAGGCGACTTCTGCGCGGATTTGTCGCACGCGAGGGTAGCTAGCGCTTAGCCTCGCGGTGACCTCGTGGTGGTCGAATGTCGAAGACCGTCATCGCGGTCTTTTTCGACGCATGTCTTTTTGCGGGGGATTTTTTACGCATATATTACATGGCTCCGCCTCGTTAAAAACCTCACCCCCCGGGAGGAAAAGAGTGCGGGCCGGTGCAAGATTGTTTTTGCAAATTACAAGGGCGAAGACAGCCCTGAAGAATCAAACAAAAAATTTGCGGAGGTTGTCAATGTTCCAGGAATGCTCCAGGTCCTCGCCGGTTTGTGTTGTGAGCCTGTATGCGCTGGGGGAGGCCTTCGTCTTGACGATGAAAGGGCCCTCCCACATGGGCTCCAGCTTGCCCCTTGACTCCGTCCGAGCTGTCCGAATGAGCACGAGGTCCCCCTCGCTGAACTCCCTCGGGGTGACTGAGTGGTCGCGCCATGCTTTGGTCTGGGCTTGATACTTGTTCAGAGCTTGTAGGGCGAAGACACGGTCTCCGTCGATGAGATCCTTTGAAGTCGGCTCGTCCACATCTGGGACGGCTGACGGGACCGTTCGCGGGGACCCGTGCTTTATTTCCTGCGGGGTCATGGCCTCCGATCCGTATAACAGACGGAAAGGAGTAAACCCGGTCGCCCTGCACTCAGTCGTGTTTAGTGCCCAGACTGCCTCAGGTAAGAAATCGCTCCATTTGCCCTTTTTTTCATCGAGGAGCATTTTTTTGATAGCTGTGAAGATTTTTCCGTTGGCGCGCTCCACGACCCCGTTGGACTGCGGATGATAGACTGAGGCGAAGGCAAGCTTGGTGCCAATGGAGAAACAGAAATCCTTGAAGTCTTGGTTATCAAACTGTTTGCCGTTGTCGACCGTTAACTCGGACGGTACTCCGAAACGGCAAACGATGTTCTGCCAGAAGAATTTCTGGGCAGTCTTCGATGTTATTGTGGAGACAGCCCGTGCCTCGATCCATTTGGTGAAGTACTCGACCGCGACGAAGGCGAACTTGAGATTCCCCTGAGCGGTGGGCAGGGGTCCAACAATGTCGAGACCCCAGCGCTGGAGAGGCCATGTGTGGGCGATCAGCTTTGTGTACTGCGAAGGGCCGCCTGGTCGAGGAGAGAACTTCTGGTAGGCTTCGCAGGACCGAGTGACCCGATTCGCGGCGCAAATCATTGCTGGCCAGTAGAAACCCTGGCGGATCACCTTAGCAGCTAGGGCCCTTGGGCCCGCGTGCGAGCCGCACGTGCCACTGTGGACTTCACGTAGGACCTGCATGCCTTCGGCCTCGGTGACGCACTTAAGCATTGGTTGGCTGACTCCTTTTTTGTATAGCTGGCCTTCAATCAGAGCGAAGTCCCGGCTTCGATGTCTGAGGCGCTTGGCCTCACTGATGTCAGCTGGGTGATAATACCCCTGCAGGAACAGGGTAATGGGTGCTCGCCAGTCTTCGGTCATGATGAGGTTGACTGTACGGTGGCCCTCGATGTCGTTGGTTATATGGAGCCCTTCGGGGCTCCGGACTGCTGGCGTGCCGATGACGTGGAAGAACACGTCGGAGGGCAGAGTTTCGCCCCTGGCCGCGGCCTTGGCCAATGCGTCGGCCTCCTCATTCTTGGCCCGGTCCACATGCTGCACGGTGAACCCCTTGAACTGTCTCTCAAGACTTCGGATGGCCGCGAGGTACTGCATGAGCGCGGGGTCCTTGGCTGCATAGTCTTTGTCGACCTGGCCGGCAACTACCTTGGAGTCTGTTTTGATGATGCAAGTGGTGACTCCGAGGGCCCTCAGCTTGCGGAGGCCGAGGATGACTGCTTCGTATTCTGCTATATTATTTGTGCACCTGTCGGATTCCAGATTGAAGCTGAGTCGTGCTGCATATCTGTGCTTGACCCCGACTGGTGATGTTATGATTGCAGCGACGCCTGCCCCCGCATGGCACCATGCGCCATCGCAATGGATCGTCCAGACCTTCTCTGTGGTCGGGTCCGGCTGTGTTGCTGGCCCGGTCCAGTCGACGACGAAGTCTGCCAGGACTTGCGATTTGATGGCTGTCCTGGGCTCGAAACTGATGTGGTAGCCGGAGAGTTCGGCTGCCCACTTGGCGATCCTTACCGATGCCTCCGGGTTTCTAAACAGTTCGCCGAGCCCCCTATCTGAGGTGACACGGACCTTGAATGCTTCAAAATAATGGCGCAGCTTGCGCGAGGACATAACGACTGCGTAGGCGATCTTCTCCAGCTCTGTCATGTTGCATTTGGACGGAGTCAGGACCTCGGAGACGTAATAAACAGGGCACTGTCTGACAGCGCCTTCGACTGTCTGCTCCTGCACTAGTGCCGCGCTGACCGCGTGCGGCGAAGCCGCGACATAGAGCAATAAGGGGAGCGAGGAGTCGGGGCTCGTGAGGGTGGCCAGCTCCGTTAAGTACTGCTTTAATGAGGCGAAGGCCGCTGCTTGCTCCGGCCCCCAAGCGAAGTCTTTTGCGCCGCGGAGAGTTTTGAGGAAAGGAAGACTTCGCTCGGCCGACCTGGAAATGAATCTGTTGAGAGCAGCCAATCTGCCTGTCAGACGCTGGACATCCCTGGTGGACTGCGGAGGCGACATGTCGATGATGGCCTGGATCTTGGTTGGGTTGGCCTCGATGCCGCGGTGCGACACCAGGTAGCCCAATATCTTGCCCTGGCGAACACCGAAAACGCACTTTTCCGGGTTTAAGCGGAGTCGTGCGTCTCGCATGTTTGCGAATGTCTCGGCCAGGTCGGCGAGGTGGTCCTCCTTATTTTTGCTGGCGACGACGATGTCGTCCACATATGTAAATATATTTCTGCCGACCTGGCCCTCGAGTACTGTTTTGGTGAGTCTGGAGAATGTGGACCCGGCGTTCTTGAGACCCTCCGGCATTCTGATGAAGCAATAAGTGCCGAAGGGTGTTATAAAACTGGTGCTGGCCTTGTCTTCCTCCTTCATGTATATCTGGTGATAGCCGGAGAAGCAGTCGAGGAGAGACATGACCTCGCAGCCGGCCGCGCTATCGACTATTTTGTCGATCCGTGGCAACGGGAAATTGTCTTTTGGGCAGGCCTTATTGAGACTGGTGAAGTCTATGCACATCCGCCATTTCCCGCTTTTTTTCTGCACCATTACAACATTGGAGAGCCATGTGGGATAAGCCACTGGCTCAATGAATTTAGCCTCTAGGAGGCGGTGCACCTCCGCCTTGGCGGCCTCTGTCTTTTCATCGGACATTTTGCGAAGCTTTTGCTTTCTTGGTCGCACCGAGGGGTCGATCCCCAGACTGTGCTCGATTATGGATCGGCTGACTCCGACCAGGTCGAGGGCGGACCAGGCGAAGACATCTTTATTTTTGGCCAGGCAGCAGAGAAGCTTCTCTTCTTCATGCGGGGTAAGGTCTTCGCTGATGGTGACTGTCTGCTTGGGCGTGGCCTGATCGAGGGGGACAGTCTTGGTCCCATCCTGACTCTGCAACTGAGCCTTGGCGTGCTGCTTGTCAGTGGGGCTGGCGGGCGCAGGGACCTCGCACTGTGTCGTGAGACAGTGCACGTTCCTCTGACCAGGCACGAAGTCCCGCTCTATGTTGCGCGCAGCTTGCTGGTTACCGCGGACCGTAATTACGCCTAGAGGGCCTGGTATCTTCATGCACAAATACAGTCCGTGGATGGCAGCTTCAAACTTATTGATGGAGCCCCGACCCATGATGGCGTTGTATGGATATACCATATCCACGATGTCAAAAGTCACTTGCTCGCTTCGGGCATTGGGTGCTACACCGAAGGAGAGGGGCAACTCTATTTTGCCGACGGGGAAGGTGCCCTTGCCGCCGAAGCCATACAACGGGTTGTCCGAAGGCTTGAGCAGGCTGTGGCTGATGCCCATGCGATCGAAGGCATGGAGGAAGATGATGTCCGCCTGGCTGCCGTTGTCGACGAGGACCTTGTGTAGGTCCCAGCCTGCCACGCTGCAATTGATGACCATGGCATCGCAGTGGGGGGCGCTGCGCAAGTCGACGTCCCGTGCGTCGAAGGTGAGCGGTATGTGGGACCACTTCGTCTGCACAACTGGGCCCGTGACAGCGACATGGTTTACGCTGCGGTAGTGGTCCCGCTTCTGCCGCTTGGTGTCGAAGTCGGTGCTGGACCCCCCAGTTATCATATGAATGACTCCGCGATAAGGTTGATCGGCGAAGTCTTCCTGTTTTGGGGCGTGGGGGATGTTTTGTTGTTGCTGGTGTGGTGGTGGAGGCGGAGGATGTACGATTTGTACTTCCTGATGATGTTGGTAAGCGTGGTGCGGTGGATGCGGGGCGGGAGCGTGGATATATGGTGGAGGGGGTGGCTGGTAATTATGCGCGACAATTCTGGGGTTGTCGGCTGGCTGCGCCCTCGCCATTCTGTCTCTGGTGGCCTTTACTTCGGGGCAGTCTTTAGTTTGGTGGGCGCAGTCTTCGCCATGGAAAAGGCAGTAAAATCGGCGCGGCGGAGGGAGTGGCTGCGCACGCCCTCGGCCCCTGCCGCGAGTTCCACTTCCGCGGCCCTGGGGGGGATATTCTTGGCGACGAAGGGGGTCAGCGGCCGGCTGCTGGTTGGCGATGTTGTGCACTTGCTGCTGACCGCGGCCATCCCGACCGGAGTCTGGCTGCGGAGTCCTTGTCCACGTGCGGCTGGACTGCGGAGCATCTTTTGGCTTCCGCTGGGACTCAATCTTGCGCTGGTGGAGCTCCTCGGACCTGGCGTACTTTTCAAACAGCTGGTATAACTCTTGGAGGTTCTTGGGCGGGTCCCTGATGCAATGGCTGTAAAGGACGCCAGCGCGAAGACCACTGATAGCATAGTGGATGGCAATCTGGTCATCGACTGAGGGTAGCTGTGACTTGAGGGTCAGGAATTTGCGGTAATATTCCCTCAGGGTCTCCTTCTCTAGCTGCTTGCAGAGCGAGAGCTCGGCCAGGGCGTCGGTGTCCGGGCGGTACCCTTGGAAGTTGAGGAGGAACTTGTCCCGGAGACTTCTCCAGGAATCGATGGACAGCGGGGGCAACCTGGTGAACCAGGTGAGCGCGGGGCCCTCGAGGGCGATGATGAAGGACTTCGCCATTGTGGCGTCGTCCCCCTCGGACGATGCGACGGCGACCTGGTAACTCATTATGTATTGAGCCGGGTCGGTGCTGCCGTTGTACTTGGGGTAGGTCCCAGCCCGGAAGTTAGCTGGCCACGGCGTCACTTGCAGGTGAGGCGCCAGGGGGCTTCGCTCATCGAGATAGTTGACCCCTTGGAATGGCGCGGCGTGCTGGAAAGTGAAGTCGCGCTGGGGGAAACGCGGGTCCTCCGGTTGCGCGCGGTGTTGCAGGGGTGGCCCATGCTGCAGGCCGGGGTGGCCCTCGCGCGTGTCTTCGTTTTGTGCGCGCTGCTGGAGGGATGATTCGTGCCGCGGGTTGAGGTGGCCTTCGCGCTGCATCAGCGCGATCTCCCGCTCGAGTTCCTGGGCCTTGTGTTCTTCGTCGCGGATCATCTGCCGCACTTTGGCGAGTGCGGACACACGCTGGCGCTTGGCCTCCAGTATCTCCTTCTGCCTCTGGAGGTTGCGGTTCTTGAGGCGCAGGGCGCGCAGCTGTAGTTGTTCCTCTGCTGAGATGCCGAGGACCTCACCGTCCTCGGCGAGGTCCGCGCCCTCCGGTGGTGCGAAGCCTGAGGGAGGTGCGAAGCCTGGGGGAGGTGCGAAGCCTGAGGGTTGTCCCTCGGGGTCGCAGGTGCGGAGGGTGTCGTCTTCGGTGGCCTCTTGGTGGGTGGATTGGGTGAGGGCGAGGGCCTTGCCCTTTCTTGCGGCGAGCAGTGCTGCCTTCGCAGCCTCGTCAGCCTTCGGGTTAGCTCTCTTGGGTGCCATCGCGGGTGGTTGTCTCGTAGCACGAACGGTGGGCGCCAAATGTTGGGGCTGTCTCTCGACAGCAAGGAGATCCAACACGGGTGAATGGAGATGGCAACAGGGCACTCGCGCGTGATGGCAAAAGCTCTGTTAATCTGGCCTCTCACGGGCACTGTGCGGGGGTATTTATAGGTATCCGAGTGCACGGCGCCTTGCGTTAAGGACGCATGTGCCCTCAGGTGCCTAGTTTATCCCCAGAATATTCCTATAAAGCGGGGTTACAAGCTGTAATTACATGTACGCCTTTACAAATTAGGCCCGTAACACAACCGCGGCCACGCAGGGCCTGTTACAATGGGCCCGACCTCGTGTGGGCCTCGGAGCCGACCGAGGCCGCGCCGTAGGGAGGCGTTGCCGCAGGCCTTTGTCTGGTGCCGAATCGAGCGAAGGGTCTCCATGTTGTCTCTGGTGCCGATTAAGCGAAGGGTGTCCCTGCCTGCTTTGTCTGTCAGGGCAGGGGCTAAGCGGTGGAGACTTCGGGCGAAGGGCGGCGTTTCTGCCTTCGCTCCAACAGATGCTATAGAAGGGATCAGACTTCAGGCTGTGGAAAACATTAATAAATACCAAGCCGAAACAATAAAATGGCGTGATAGAAAGGTTCGGTTGAAGAACATCAAGCCAGGACATTTGGTGCTTCGAAGAGTGGCCAATCCAGACATAGTAGGTAAACTACAGCTGAAGTGGGAAGGCCCCTTTCTGGTAGTATCTTCGTCAAGACCCGGTTCTACAGGTTAAAGGATATGAACGACAACGACATTCCTAGATCTTGGAACGCGGATGAGCTTCGACGGTATTATGTGTAATCTTTTTTATTTTTTATTTTTTATTTTTTATTTTTTCCTATGGCACCCTTTTCCTTTTCAAAGGGGGAGAAAGGTTTTTAATGGGGCCATAGCATGTAATTTCCCTTTTTCATTATTTCAGCTCTATAAGAGCGATATCCCCCAAAAAATGTAAATGTAAAAGTTGAGAATGCACCATCGAGTGCAAACAAAGAAAGAAAAGAAAATAGGAAGAAGCTCCTAAGGGAGGCTTACAGCGAAAAATAAACGCTGATTCCGCCGAAAGTAAAAGGCGAAGAAGCTCCTAAGGGAGGCTTACAACGAAAAATAAACGCTGATTCCGCTGAAGTAAAAGGCGAAGAAGCTCCTAAGGGAGGCTTATAGCGAAAAGTCAACGCTGATACATCGAAAGATTTGAGTTATTCCTAAGGGAATGACGGCTATGATTATGGCTCTGAATATGTACTTGGACATTCATTCGCACAATACATCACATCATGACATTTGCATTCATAAACACCCATTTAGACATACATAGGATCATTATCATATCATACAGAAACGGCAGATGCTTCGGCTATGAGGATAAAGCTTCGGAGAAAAACACAAACAAGAAATTTTTGTGCTTCGTTGTGTACGAAAAGAAGGGAAGGTGTTTTTCGCCTTCGGCTCAAAAAGAAAATTTCGTCCACAGCAAAGCAGATCGTACGTGAGCAAAGGGGAAAAGATATATTACAAGGTATGCACAAATTGACATAAGTTTCTTTATAATCATGTTACAAAACTTTTTCTAGAATCTTGTGCAGCAAAAGACTTTCAGAGCATTGGTTAAAGCTTCAGTTCGTCATTCTTTAGCTTCATCATCCTGTACATATTAAAACGGAATGAGAAAAGCGCAGAGTTCAAGGAGAAGGTAAAAGTAACGAGTATAAGTCTCTTACTGGCTGAAGGTGACTCCGAGCTTCGTCACCAGCCATTTTTCGCCCGCCATTTATCCAAATCTGCGTCATAAACCTGTTTCCTATGCTTCGAGCTAGGCTGGGAATGTCAATTAAATCTGCTGGTGACAGACTGAAATTTGGTCTGTTAACAATTTTCCCATGTGTGCAGCCAGCTTTCAGGAAAGCAGAAGCCGTGCCTCGAGAAGCTAACAGGGCACAGAAATCAGCATGCCCGGCGATAACTTCATCAAGTGCATCAACTTCGCCCTCAATGTATTGAAAAGTGTTCGGCAAGTTTTCAGCTGAAGGTGTAAATTTGTCAGAGCTGGCTTCGATTGAGTGAAACACATCCTTCAGCCGCTGCACACATTGGTTTCCGAAGTCTAAGCACTTTTCCTGAATCTCTTTTAATGATTTCTGCAAACTTGAATTTTTCTCAATTTCAGTCTTGAGACTTGCTTCAAGATTCTTCTTTTCTTGCTCAGATTTTTCTGATTGTACGAGTAATTTGCTGTTTAATTTGTCAATTTCAGCCTGAGCTTCAGCCAGCGAGCCTTCCATAGATTGAATGACGAAGTCTTTCTTATCCAAGGCAGCTTTGTGATCTTTAGCTTTATGTTCAGGATCTTGAATGACGAAGTCCTTTTCCTTCAGAGCAGCTTCGTAATTTTCAACTTTGTTTTCTAGATCTTTGATGATGGCTTCGTTTTTCTTGTCTTCAAGATCTTGTTGCATCCTTAGCACTTTACTAAGTAATATACTCTGGCAAAACAACCTTCGTCAGAAAACATTTTAATCAGCGTAGAACAATAAAAGTTGAGAGTTTTTACCTTGAAATTAGCGTAGAACAGGCTACCGGCGATATGTTGTCGCTGGTACCTGCACAGGTCCGCTTCAATCTTTGGTAGCCCAACACTCTTTGAGAAGGTTCTAACAACTTTGGCCTCGGTTCAATTCCGAAGGCATCTCAGTTTACCTTCATTGACTCCGCTAAATAGTAGAGCCCCTGGCTTGTATCCGCAGGATATAGCGTATTTCTTTAGCTCTTCTTTTTCACTTTCTGATAAATCTTGTCCAAGTATATCTTGAAAATCAAAGTTTTCTTCTTCCAAAGTGTCTTCAATTTGTTCTTTTCCTTTCTCAATCGTCGAGCCCACCGCGACCGCAGCAGCTTCTTCTTCAGCCATTTTCAAAAGCATGTTGTCAATATCACCAAGTGTGGTCTCTAGATTAGGATCTTCGGTGATCTCAGTTTCGGCTCCGGTGGCTCTGGTGGCTTCAGCTTCAGCAGTAACAGCGCTCTCAATTATTTTTGGCGTCGATGTCGGTGGTGGTGTCTGGTGAATGACATCGGCCACTTGCATAATTTTTCTTTTCTTCTTCGGCTTGGCAGGACTCTCTGTTGCCGAAGGTTCTTTTTCCTTTTGAAAAAACTTCATCAGTTCTGGCGCTAGCGGACTTAGCTTGATAGGCAAAGGATCAGTCATTACCTTTAGAATCTCTTCCACTTCAGCAACAAGAGGTGTTGCAGGAGCTTCTTCTTCTTCTTGGGCTGGCGCCTTCGGTTCTGGGGTTATAGCTTTTCTTCTCTTTGAAGCAGTTATCTTCGGCTCAGGGCTTAATTTTCTTTTCTCAGAATATTCTTTGTCCTTTTTAGCCAACTTGGTGCCTTCTTTATCAAGGACGCTGGCAACCCGTTTTCTTTTCTGCCCTTCAGCAACTTTGCCCAACTGCTCATAATCAGGATAATCAAAATTCAAAGCATCCATCACCTGATTCATCCTCCGCTTCGGACGAGTGCCGAAAGCCGCAGTCATTAATTGATCTTCTTTTTTAGAATAGTTGCCGAGGATCTCATTGCACATAACCTCAATTGTATCTAGCCACTCTTGGCAAGGCGTCTTAAAATGTTTTTTAAACTTGAAATGATAAGGAAGTTGAACAAGCTCTTTTTTCTTCTTCTCTCCTTTCAGCTTTGGCATGTCCCATTCCCTAAAAGTTGGGAATACTCTGAATGCTAAGAACTCTTGGACTAGATCCCTGGTGCCAATGTGCTCTGCAACAGTCCGAAATTCGATCAGCGCGGTCTGGCATGCGCTATCTGGATCCATGGTGCATTGAGGCCTAGTTTCCCCGAAGGTTAACCTTAAAGGGCTCTGAACCAATTTTCCTTCTTTTCATCCACTTTGACATAAAACCATTCATCCTTCCAGTCGGCTGGCCATTTTGTACGGTAGCTAATAACTGGGTACTTGGCATCTTTCCGGTATGCAAAATTGTAGCAGCCAAAGTTATCATGTAGTCCGTCTTCTCTAGCTTTTGTCTGATAATGAAGTTCATGCGACCAGCAGAAACCTTCGGCAAGAGGTTCTGCATCCTGGCTTCGGAGTGCCCAGATGTAAACACTGAGCCTGACAATAGCGTTGGGAGTTAATTGATGAAGATAAATTCCAAATCTCTCTAACACATCTGCAATCATCTCATGCAGGGGAAATCTTAGCCCTGCTTTGAAGAAGCTTTTAAAAACCACCACTTCATCTTTTTCGGGCTTCGGGGTAACCTCCACTCCCCCGAAGCGAATTAGCTCCTTCTTATCTTCGCTGAAATAGCCTAACTTCAATAACTTAGCCATATCACCTTTGTTAATAGTGGATTTCCCAAATTCCAAGTGACTGGGTTTGGATGGCGTTGCACCGTACTCATCTTCAAATTCAACTTCTTCAACATCAGCTCCTTTCACTTCGGCAGCAGGTGCATCCCCTGATGTTGCCAGCCCGGACCGCCTCATTGCTTCGGAAATAGGAACAGTTTCAGAAGCTTCGGCCTCGTCTCCCTCACGCTCAATCCTGGCAGTGGAGCGCAACCTAGCCATTTGATTATGAACACCTAAAGGTTTTTTGAATTTAATAAGCTTTTTTCCCCAAAGCTCTTCTTGTGACGAAGCAGAATCCGGAATGGTGCTTCGTTTGAGTGCAAGGATCAAGCTTCGGCTATGGTGAAATTTTTGGCAGCAAAACAGTGCAATTGCAATGAATGCTGTGGTAACTTTACACCTACCTGTTTGTTTATATAGTGCTGCAGGTAAAAAGGTGAATCGTCAAGCCTCTTACACCGGACGGACAGTCGCCCGCAGTCACTGAACAGTGGGCCACAAAACCCGAGAAGGTAAATGTGCATGCTGGGACTACTTTGCGCTCGGAAGTTATATCGTTTCTCGGCAACGAGCCTAGGGAAGGTGTTTTTCGGACCTTCGGCTACCCGAAGCTTAAGGAGACTTTTTCACGGTTCAAGCTTGTTACGAAAAACGATCTAGCGCCGCGAAGGGGCTACTGTTGGGACCATGCTTCGTCGCCGAAGGTCCTACAGAAAGAAACACCTTCGGCAAATCCGCTTGTATGTAATACCGAAGCTATCGCTCATGAAGCTTCGACACTAGAACATATTCAAAGACGAAGGAACAAACTGACTTAAAGATGAAATGACTTTTTAGTCCATAAAGAGTCTGAGTTACAATTGTGATCTTCTATAAGGGGCATGATTGTAATTTTTCACAGGCTGCGCCCTGTGCCTATAAATAGATGAACAGTACTCCTTTACTGTTCACGCAATCTTGTAATTGCTGACGCCGTGCTGCTGAGACGAAAGGTATAAATGTACCTAATTACCGTGTTTTAATATCCGAATTCATATTATACAGAAAGAGTAAATAATGTCATTTATTTCTATCATTCTGTAGCATTTTTGTATTTTATATTTCTTTTCACATTATTTTATCTCTGATCATGAAGATATAATCTTCGTGATATATTATTCATAACCTTCGTCCAAAGCTCATTAAATCCACGAAGGAGTAATGTTGTAGCGGACGAAGGGATTTTACATTTAATTCTCTATGTTGCCTTGTTCTTAATTCATAGCACTTGAGAACAAGTCCCCAACATGGTTTCTGCGATGAATTTGAATCGACCACTCATCTCTTCTTTACTTGTCATACCGCCAAATCTGTGTGGGGAGTTGTTGCTAAATGCTTTAATTCAAATTTTGTTCCTAAGAACTTAAATCAGTGCTGGATTTGGCTTGAGCATAACTTGAGTGATGCCAAGGATATTGGTATTGTTTGTGCTTCTGCCATTTGTTGGGCTATTTGGAAAGCTAGAAATAATGTGTGTTTTCAAAACATTGTGGTCAATTCTCCCGTAGAAATTGTTTGTCACGCATATGCGTTGATCTTTAATTGGGAAGGCCTGAGCAAAAAGGAGTTGCAGGATTTACTTCATGATGGGGCGAAACTTCTTCTGAAGGCTGCAAATGCTAGGAATGCAGGAAGAGAGTTGCAAGGGAGTAATGAAGCTGGTGACCAGACGCTGGAAATGGAGTGATCGTCGGTCAATGTCTGCTGGTTGGTTGCTTGGTGACAGGAGCCTCCATTGTCTAGTCGGTCTTGGTTAGGCTGATTTCTGGTTATGCGCTGTGTCGCATTTTGTTGCTATAATCTGACTCCTTTCTTTGGGTGATGTCCTACTACTTGATGTCATGTTGGTAGACAATGTTTGGTAGCTATCAATGACCTGAATCAGGTCGGTTATGTTTACTTTTCGTATATGCCGGTGCTTGGTTGCTTTTGCAACTGGTACATACGTTTGTATTTCTGTTATGCAAATAATAGAAATGGGGGTTCTCCGATCAAAAAAATGTTGCAGAGTTATTGGAGTGTTCGTGCCGTCTCATGAAGGCTAGATCTGCAAGTCTACGCCAGGCGGTGGAGCCAGAAGCCAGTTCCGCGAGCTCTCACCCTTTCGACAGTTAAGCATGGCAAGCTCACTGGATCCCTTTGATGCATAAATTAACTATGCTTTTCAAACACAACCCTCAGCCTGTTATTTTATGCATGATAAGATTTTGAGACAAGTTATTATGGCCACCCAGCCTCAGAACTCTGTCGCAATTAATCTTTATACTCCTTGACATCTTAGTTACAAATGATTTGAGAAAAGGTGTGAGTTTTCAAAAGAAAATGTTTTTCAAAATGGGTATGATGAAGGGTTGTCACCCTTATCACCTTTGAGCAGGATGATCAGGGACTCTCTGGTTTAGGGGAGGGCCTAAGGTGATGGCTCAGCTGGTTTAGGTGTGAGCATGAAGGATTGTCCCTCTCGTCTAAGGACCGGTTTGTCATCACTCCTTACCTATACTCTTATCAGGTACAACCACTCGAGATTGTATAGGAGATCGCTCAATCTGAACTTGCACGGTCCGAACCCCAGGGTTATGACGGCTGGGGAGCACCGGGAGGATAAGGAAGGGAAATGTTTTGTCCGGTTTGGGCATGATGGTGGCTTTGTTCTTTCCGGTATAATCGCTAAGGTAAGGACGTGCAAGGAAAGAGAGAGATTCGGCATTTGGATCTCATGACGGTGAGATTGCAGAAACCGGACTAGTGGGTAAAGTGTACACCTCTGCGCAGAGTTTAAAAACCTATTCGAATAGTCCGCGTCCACGAATATGGATGAGTGATGGCTTGGATTTGACAATTAGTGTTTTGTTTTACAAAAACGCTTTTGAAAAGTGGTTTAAAAAGGTCCGGCAGTTGAGCCGTGAGCTATGGTGGACGGAGAGTCCAGTAGCTGTTTTTGAAAAATGAAAACCAGTGGGAAATTGTTGAGATACCTGGATGGTTTAGTCCAGGGGATTTTGCTCTATATTGAAAAACTTCCTACTCCTTTGGGGAGAGGATGTGCTTTGAAAAATATAAAATGTTTTACAAAATAACCCTGCATCAAATATTGCTCTTTCTACAAAATATCCTGAGCTCCACATACTCCATGCATTATATCTGATTTCCCCATTTTGTGGGTGAAGGTGGGCTACTAAGTACGTAAGTACTCACCCTTGCTTATTTGTTGTTTTTTAGAGCAGGAGATCGTTGATCAGGTAAGAGTTACGCCTGTTTCCAACCTTGCCTGTGGCTATTGGACCGCTGATTTGCTTCGCTGCGTATATCGGGCTGCTTCAGCCCCACTTTGATGATATGTCCTGAGTTGTGGACCAACTCTTAAAGTTAATCGCCACCTTTATAGGTTTGTCTTGTTTAAGCAGATCTGGATTCATCTGATGTATAAATGTGTTTACTAGCCTCCTGGGAGTAGTAATTGTATCACATTTGAGTCCCAAAGGATTGGGGCGCTTCACTGCTCCTGCAAGATCAATGGCTAGATCACAGCGGTCGGTTATAACGGTTATATCAATTGCTATAATCACATTAAATATGTCGTCAAATGTTAGATAAAGTCTAACGCGGATGGTCCAGTCGTGCCACCGGATGGTCCGCGTGGACGCTATAATTCATTTATCCAAACCGACACCTTCGAGTTTGTCTGATTTATAATGGACAGACAATCCGTGCATGAGGCTAGACGGTCTACACAGGGTGTCAGACGACCTTCACTTATCTTTCGGACGGTCTGTAGAAGGAATGTGCATTTGGCATAGTTCATGTCCGAAGTGCATCGAGGTGTCACGAACAGTCAGCCGAAAGGCCTCGAATGGTCTGAGCACATGTGATATTTTGAAAAAGAGCTCATGTTTGGAATAATCTACGTTATCCCGGATAGGTCGCACTAGAGGCTCGGACGGTCTGCGATGGTTGTTTTGAGGGTTGAACTTTCTTGAAGTATTTTCTGAGTTCCTGAATCATTACTAAGTAAGCTAGTTAGCTCGATTGGTTGTGATGGTCATCAATTACCAAAACAAGTATGGAAATAGTTTTAAGCCTATTTCCCTTTCAATCTCCCCATTTTTTGTGATTGATACCAACACTCCCAAAGCAAATATGAAGTTCATAATTATAATTAGTTTGCAATTCAGACACATGTCCATAAGCAGCTGAAATGAAAGCAGTTCTAAGAACATATGTATGTTTTTAACATAGATAAAATTTTGGACCACATTTGCACCACCTAGCTTGTTTTTTTTTGCAAATTTTTTGATAAAAGCTTTTCAAATTCATTTGTATTTAGCCGAAGGAATAAGAATAGAATTTCAAAAGGCACCTTTAAGTTTGAAATATCCTCCCCTTTTTCAAATGCTTTCTGACGTGGTTTCAGAAACCAGGGGCAGTAAGATTTGTGTTCGGAGGGGAAGTTAGCGTGGACTCACTCCAAATAGTGAATCGCTGGGACTCGAGTGATGGATTTGAGATGGTGGGTTTATACTGGTTCAGGCTTACGCCCCAGTCTAGTGTAGTGCTGATCATAGTATTGCTCTAGGGCGTGTTACAACTGGTGTGCTCGTGTGTAAAGAAAGAGGGGGTCCTTCCCTTTTATAGTTCAAGGGTTGCACTTTATAGTGAGGACTTGTATTCTACTGTATGGAGCTTAGCCGACGACCCTGTCGTAGCTCCTCTGACATCATTCGTGTTGGGGGCCTTCGTCCTCCGAAGGTCCTCAAAAACATGATTTGACAATGTTTTCCAAGTGGATTATGTGAGCAGGTGTTTTCGGGCTCAGAACTATGAATATGAAGCACGATCGGGACGAAGCTTGAACCAGACGAAGGACGAGCGCAGGCGAAGCTGTGCGCAGGAGAGCTTCGGCGCAATTGCTGAGGGGGGAACCGACTTAAAGATGAAAAGACTGCGTGGACCTTGACTGATTTCCGTAGGCTATTAACAAATGTAATGGACATGGATGTAATTTCATGTGGGCTGCGTCCCGCGTCTATAAATAGATGAACAGTACTCCCGTACTGTTCACGCTGACTTGGCATTCGCGTCACGCTTGTACTTTTTATCTTCTCTCAGGACCGAAGGTACATTTGTAATTCATAATCATTTCTATTCCTTTGTATTAATAAAATAGAAATGATTCCACGATTTACATTCCATGCTTTTTATGAGTCCTTCGTTACTACTTGCTGAATTTACGAAGGTATGTTTCTTCTGACCTTCGTCCGGAACTCATTATTCCCGATAGGGAGTAATGTTCGATAGGACGAAGGGCCTTAACGTTTAACACTTTTTATGTTGCCTTGTTCTTAATCCGAAGCATTTGAGAACAAGTCCCCAACATTGGTGCCCACCTCCGGTGAACTCACTTCCACTTCGAGCTTTTTTGAACACCTTCGGAAGCTATGGCGCCGAAGAAAGCTTCAGCGACTGGGGCTTCAGCACTGCAACCGCTGGACCACAACCAGGAGACCGTCTCTCTTCGGGAGGCCCGAAGCCAGAAGAGAAAGGCTGTCAGCCCGACACTTCAGGAAGAAGAGCTAGACCAAGAAATCAGGGATATGGAAATGCTACACCAACAAGTACAAAGGAAGAAGGAGAAAATGGCCCGCCTAGCTGAGTTACAAAGGCAGATAGACGAAGCCTCTGAGGAAGTCCGCCATCTTACTCACGATGAGCAGAACAGAAGGCCTCATCAGAAAGACCTTCATCAGGAGGGCTTCGTCAACGAAGATGACTGCTCCCCATGTTTGATGGTCACTCCGACCCGAAGCAATTCTTGATGAGCTATGAAGCAACGGTGTCTTCGTACGGGGGCAATGCTGCAGTCATGGCGAAGTCTTTCGTTATGGCTGTCAGGAATGTTGCTCAGACCTGGTATTCCTCCCTTCGGCCAGGAACAATAACTTCATGGCAGAAGCTGAAGGATATGTTACTGACCAGCTTTCAAGGATTCCAGACGAAGCCGGTCACAGCTCAAGCCCTGTTCCAGTGTATCCAGGATCACGAAGAGTACCTTCAGGCGTATGTCCGAAGGTTTTTACGATTGAGGGCACAGGCACCAACGGTGCCTAATGAAATTGTTATCGAAGCCATGATCAAGGGGCTTCGTCCTGGGCCTGCAGCCCAATACTTTGCTAGAAAGCCTCCTCAGACTCTGGAGAAATTGCTTCAAAAGATGGATGAGTACATTCGTGCTGACAATGACTTTCGTCAAAGAAGGGAGGAGGCCTTCAGATTTTCTGAAATGACCAGGGGCTTCGGAGGAAGATACTACCCGAGACACGTCCGTTCTATCCACAACACTCAGAATGACGATAAGGGGAGTCAGAATAGACCACAATGCTCATCACAGGCTTCGGGGCAACAACAAACTTCCTTCCGGCCACCAGCTCCAAGAGGCAGAGGCGCCAGGGGCTTCGGCGGAAGATTCGGAGATCAGCCAAGGAGGCTGTTTTGCTTGTTCTGTGGAGAAGGCAAGGGCCATACCACTAGGTCGTGCCATATTACAATCCAGAAGCAAAAGGAAATTGCCGAAGCAGCATCTCAACAAGCTCAGCCGAAGCAGGTCATGCATACTGCTTCGTATCATCCGCCTTATGTCCCACAATACATAGACAACCACCCTGCAGCTTCTGTAGCTTCGGCAAGTCAACCTCAAGCTTCCTGGCAGCAGCTTCCGCCCCCACCTCCATTGCAGCAAGGTCAACAGCCAGAAGGGAGTCAATACGCTCCACATCAGAGGGACTTCAGGGAGCAGTCCGAAGCTCGCACAGTCAACAGCACTGTGCCAGAGTCGAAGCACATTTATTGACACATATCCTACCTTTGATAGCAGTCTTTCCTATTCAGTTTTATTTTCTGTGAAGCAAAAAACATTGAT
Source organism: Zea luxurians (assembly GCA_029449295.1). NCBI lineage: Eukaryota > Viridiplantae > Streptophyta > Magnoliopsida > Poales > Poaceae > Zea > Zea luxurians. The sequence continues at coordinate 234,542,666 of JAOPSE010000001.1, read as the reverse complement.
AGTTTCCATGTAATAATTTCGTTGTTTTCCACGAAGAAAATCTATTTGCTCCACAAGCCCAAGTTGCTGAAGCTTAAAATTTTCTCCGTTACCAAGGAGGACCTTCGAATTAAAAATCCTTCGGAATAACAGAAAGTCGTTCTAAGGAACGCAGAGTAAGTTTGTGAAGTCACAAAAAGCCGTTCCAAAGGGAGCGCAGTGTAAGTTTTCTGCTCAGAAGTCGTTCCTAAAGGAATGCAGAGCCTACAGCGAAAAGTCAACGCTGATACCGCCTAAGTAAAGGGCGAAGAAGCTCCTAAGGGAGGCTTACAGCGAAAAGTCAACGCTGATACCGCCTAAGTAAAGGGCGAAGAAGCTCCTAAGGGAGGCTTACAGCGAAAAGTCAACGCTGAGATCGTCTAAGTAAAAGACGAAGAAGCTCCAAAGACGTTCCTAAGGGAATGCAGAGCTTATGAATATATTTTATGAGTATCTTCGGAACAAATGTCACATGCATATCATAACATCATCACATCATTTCGCATAGCATAAGCATCATACATCATGTTGCATACGGCAAAAGAAGGGCACACAGTATTAACCTTCGAAGGAATGATTTGAGAAAGTGCAAATCGTGCAAAGTCACGAGGGAACATGATGATGATCTTCGGAAAATAGCTTCGGAGGATGCTTTTACGAAGCATGGATGTGTCTTATCAGGATAATTTTAACGAAGAGTGTTTTCTTCACGAAGCATGAAAAGAAGGGAAGGTGTTTTTTCGCCGAAGGCTCAAAAATGGTATGTATGTACAGTTTCATGCATCGTAAAGAATTGAATAATAGAAAGAAACTTGTATATTACATCCAAATGTACAAAATATTACATAGATCACAATTTAAATGTTTCTTCTAATAGCATCTAGTCTTCTCTTAACACTGCTTCGGCGACTTCATTTAGAAGTTGATCAACAACTTTGTTCATGATAGCTTCGGCCATTTGTTTGATTTCTTCATCTCCTTTTGTGTGGGGGTCGGCAGTTGACCCAGCAGCTTCTGAGGGAAGAGAACATTTCTTCATCAATATTGCAAACTATGTGCAGAGTTTGAAATGAAAATTACAACGCAACAAGAATGACTAATTGGTACCTAATTGTCTTTCAGGCTCCGTACTCCTTTCGGCAGCTTCTGCTACTTTTCTAGCATCATGTATGCCTTTTTCGCTTCTTTGGATGATCTCTTGCGCCATTTCTCGGCCGCCGTCGTTCCAGATATCTGTAAAAAATTTGCCGCCAACCACGCTTGCTTCGGCCGAGGGGTCCTTAATGTCTTCGGAAGATAAGGCAGCTTCGGACTGAGCTAGAAATTTTACATGATCGCAGCCTTTCTTCTCTAAGACAGAAGCAACTCCTCTGGCGCCCGAAAAAGCGCAGATATCGCCGCGACTGTTCAGAATCTCTTCGAAGGCCTCTGCTTCGTGGCTAATCCATTCCAACGGATCTTCGGGATTGCCTCGAGAAAAATTTTCTTCGCTGGAAAAGGCGCCGACGCTGGCAAAGCTGGCTTTAATTTTGTTCACACATTCTATAGATTTAACATAGCATTTCCCCTGAGATGACCGAAGCTCCTTAACTCTTGATTCCAATTTGCTGACCATAAAATCACTAAGTTCTCGTTTTGTTTCCTCAAGCGCGCGCTCCTCTTTAGCTCTAGCCAGCTGTTTCTGAAGTTCTTTAATCTCGCGTTTTTGAGCTTCGGTCTGGGCCCTTGAAGCAGCTTCGTCTTTTTTCACTTTATCTACCAATGTAAGCAGAATTTTATCTTTTTCCAAAGCTTCGTTTCTCAGTTTGATAACTTCAGAGCGTAAATTATTAAATGCAATTTCATAACTTTCATCTTCGGCGCTCTTTTGCGCTCTTAGCGCGTTGCTTAGGATCAGGCCCTATACGAAGAAGAATTCATATAAGAAAAAAGGAACGAGTTGCGTAAAAAATAAGGGGGTTCTCTTTTCAAGCGTTAAATTCCTGTACCTTCAGGCTGTTGTACGCAAGACTGTCTGCGAGATCTTCTTTCGTCATGGCGCTTAATCCAGATTCAAGCTTCGGGAAACCAATACTCCTGGCCATTTCTCGGCAGACAGAGAGCTCTTTGTTGTCAGGCAGGCAGTATAAAAAATCGTCTTCATTTGTCCCATTGAATATTACTGCCCCCTTTGGATATTTTAGTTCCTTTGCATAATGGTTAGCTTCATGAGTTTCTTCTTCAGATAGTTTTTTTTCCCGAAGCATGTCGTATGATGTAATCACACATGCTGGCAGGCGCTTCGGGGATGGCAGTGTCAGTCTCTTCAATTAAAATTGGTTCTGGTATTTTAATTGCTTCGGCTTCCAAAGTTTGTTCCTTGAAGGGCTCTGAAGGCCCAGTTTCAGCTTCAGCTTGTTGCGTCGGAGCTTCAGAGGAAGCTTCAGCAACTTCAGCACTCTTTTTTGAAGTTGTGCTTGAAGACTTAATTGTCTCCAAGACATCTAGTACATTTACCATTCTCTTCCTTTTTGGGGTCACCATTGGACCCTTTTGGATTTTTGCTGCTTCGACATTTACTACAGGGCTCAAAATTTCTGATGTTTTTTCCTTAGTCAGATTTTTCGCTTCTTCCATTTTTTCTGTCGATGGTGCTTCGGCCATCTCTGCAATTTTTGGCAGCAAGGTTGGCTGTTCAGCTTCGGCGGCCGAAGAAGTTTCTCCAGTAAACTCAGGCACCGAAGCTAGTTCAATATGGCGTGGTCGGTGTGTGAGGACCTTCAACCTTTTTCCTTTTGGTTCTGGCTCGATAGGAGCGATTCCAGCTTCTTCTTTTTCAGAGGTTGTGTTTTTCCTTTTTTGCCTTCGGATGGGATAACAATAATCAGGGTAGAAGAACCCGACTGCATCAAACACTCGGTTCAGTCTCTTCTTTTTTCGGCCTCCGAAGGCTGCTGATAGTGCAGTATTTTCAGCCTTCGAATATGCCCCAAGTAATTCATCACTTAATGTTTCAATGCTTTTCAGCCAGTCATCATCAGGTTCAATAAATTTATCTGCATATTTGAATGTATACTTTAATCTGACTAGTCCGCCTTCGTCGGACTCTTTGATGGTTTCCTTCGGCATTTCCCACTTTTCTGCAAGTGGCCATACCCTGAAGGCAATGTGTTCTTGGACCAAGTCCCTTGTCCCAATAAACGAGCAGACTACCCCGAAGGCTCTTTGGCATTCTTCGGCGGCTTCGTCCATTTCGACCTTCGGCCTTCGAAGGCCGAAGCGTTGCCAGATTGGGTGCATAATAATACTCTTCACATTCTCTTGAGCTGTTAGATCATTCTTCACATAAAACCATTCAGTCATCCAGGCTCCGGGCCACCTCTTCCGAAAGGTCGGCACAGGGCAGCTTGACCCGGAGCGAGCGCCGAAGCTGTAGCACCCGAAGTTGTTGTGGTATTGCTCCTTTCCCCAGGGTTTCGTCTCGTATAATAACTCGTGTATGTTGCAGAAGCTTTTAGCGTTTGGTTCCAAACCTTGGCTTCTTACAGCCCAGACAAAAATCCCCATTCTTATAATAGCTTCAGGAGTGAGTTGATGAAGGTAGACTTGGAATGTTTTCAGTACCTCAACAACAAAATTGCTCAGGGGGAATCGAAGCCCAGCCCTGAGGAAGCTTCGGAAAATCACAACTTCATTCTCTTCGGGGGTGGGAGAAGTCTTTTCCCCGGCATCAGCTCTCACGATAGATATGTCTCGGAAATATCGCCCCCTCATATTATCAATGTGACTCTGCTTGATGGTCGTTTTCCCAAAAACTGAGTGACTTGGTCGCCACGGTCGATCTTCGGCCTCTTCCCCACCACTTTCCACATCATAGCTGTCGCTGTCATCAGTATCCTCGGACAAACCTTCGAGAATCTCCTTCGTGATTTTCTCTGTATTGGTCTCTGCCATCGCTATCAAGAACCCCAGATTCTTCTCCTCCTCGAGACTCAGCTTCGTATCAGCAGGGATCTTCAGTTTCATCTCAGCAGGGGTCTTCTTGCCTTCAGACATCTTCGGGAACGCTAAAAATTGTTCCCGAGGCCGAAGCTTCGAAATCAAAAAGAACAGCAAATCTTAATGAACAAGCGCTAAAAATTTTAGTGGGCCGAAGCAAAAGGCAAGTTTGCGTACCAAATGAGTTGGCGGTGTGCTCTTATTTATACGCCCAGGGCGTTGAAAATTAAATGACCCCGCTTGTCAGTGAATATTGCTATTCTAGCAAAGGGAAGGTGTTTTTTCGGACCTTCGGCTTAAGGCCTTCGTCCATATCGCAATCTGAATTTATTGTCAAACAAATTAATATTGCGAGGGGCTACTGTTGGGGGCCTTCGTCCTCCGAAGGTCCTCAAAAACATGATTTGACAATGTTTTCCAAGTGGATTATGTGAGCAGGTGTTTTCGGGCTCAGAACTATGAATATGAAGCACGATCGGGACGAAGCTTGAACCAGACGAAGGACGAGCGCAGGCGAAGCTGTGCGCAGGAGAGCTTCGGCGCAATTGCTGAGGGGGGAACCGACTTAAAGATGAAAAGACTGCGTGGACCTTGACTGATTTCCGTAGGCTATTAACAAATGTAATGGACATGGATGTAATTTCATGTGGGCTGCGTCCCGCGTCTATAAATAGATGAACAGTACTCCCGTACTGTTCACGCTGACTTGGCATTCGCGTCACGCTTGTACTTTTTATCTTCTCTCAGGACCGAAGGTACATTTGTAATTCATAATCATTTCTATTCCTTTGTATTAATAAAATAGAAATGATTCCACGATTTACATTCCATGCTTTTTATGAGTCCTTCGTTACTACTTGCTGAATTTACGAAGGTATGTTTCTTCTGACCTTCGTCCGGAACTCATTATTCCCGATAGGGAGTAATGTTCGATAGGACGAAGGGCCTTAACGTTTAACACTTTTTATGTTGCCTTGTTCTTAATCCGAAGCATTTGAGAACAAGTCCCCAACAATTCGTAAGGTCGTGTGTAGCCGTACTCCCATCATGGCGTATTATCCTGTCCACTCGCCATACGGGTCCTTGTAGTTGGTCTCCCGCTGACATCCTCATGGTAGTGCGTGGGGTCCCATAGGTCAGTCACATGGAGCAGACGTGCATTGTACAGTCTTGCATGTCGTCACGAGCCTGCGTCACTCGTCAGCGTGTGTAGGCGTACACCCGGTATGGTGTATCCGTTGCGCACTACTCGATATTCGGACCACTGTAGAAGCTTCGATGCTGAGGTCCTTTTTGAATAGGCTCGTCCGACCCTTCGAGGCAGTGAGAGCACATCTTGGGTAGTACTTGGGGAGGTGCGGTCATGTCGATAGCGGTCACTCGATGTGCCCTTGGCCTGGCGTTCATGTGTCTGGCCTCTGTCTGGGTGTCATGTCTTGTCCTAGTTGGTGTTCACTTCGCGATGCTTGACTTGGGTTTCTGCCTTGCTGGCTTTCATGGCAGGGACCTAGGTGGTCGCACTGTCTCACTGACTTGCTTGGCAGGGACCTGGCGATCGCTCCGCCTCACGGACTTGCTCGCTGGGACCTGGGCCATTGCTCTGCCTCACAGACTTGCTCACTAGGGACATGGTCTATCGCTCTGCCTCACAGACTTGCTTGACAGGGATCTAGGTGGTCTCCCTGCCTCATGGACTTGCTCGGCAGGGAGACTTTGGTCTATCAAGAAGGTTTTATAGGCCTTATTTCGGGTACCTTGTTCCTAGGTACCCGACAGCAGCCCCCCGAGCAACTCATGTGAATTTCTTTGGGGTTTATTGCACAGTTTATGGATGAACCCTGCCTGCGATGGTCATCACGCACTGAGCATGGGTCCACTTTTCGCTTGGTTATTACTGACAGTCAAAATTTCGGGTGTGCGCGAGCGCATCAGCTATATGTATCCCTCGAGCAATCCATGTGAATTGCTTGGGGGCTTATTGCATAGTTTAGGGACGGACCCTGCATGCGATGGTTGTCACACACTAAGCGTGGGTCCACTTTTCCCTTGGTTATTGCCGATAGTCAAAATCTTGAGTTCGTGTGCACGCATATGCCAGATGTAGCTCCTGAGCCCTTGAGCAATTCACGTCAATTGTTTGGGGGATTTATTGTGCATTTTAGGGATGGACCCTAGCTGCGGTGGTCATCGCACACTGAGGGTGGATCCATGACGCGTCGGAATCGGGCGTAATCCTTGGGCGATAACCTTTTGGGACGATCGTTCTCTGAGTATTTGATCCTTGATTGGCACACTTATCCCCTCGAAAGCTCTTCCAGGGGAGGTCCGCACTCCACTGACCTAGTCGGCGTGGGGAAAGTGGTCATTAAACTCCATACGGGTTATCCAAGTGAGATCCAACCACCCCTTAGGTGGGGTTCAGTTTCGGCGAGTGGTCCCATTGGGGGCCATAACTGATATTGGCATTCATGCTAAAAAGGTAAAGGACGAATCTTTCTTACCAATATCTTCTTGAGTTCTAGAAAAAGCATCAAACGTCTTGTATTCTTTGAAATGAAATCTTCAATCATATATACATATTTATTCTTCTCCAAAACATCATTTTCAAGCGCAATTATTGCCAATCCATTGAGTCTTTCTTGTTTCATAGTAATACGCATGTAGGACTTTACCAACTCCAATTTAGAAAAGCTTCGTTCTGCGGGTGCAACTGTCGTAGGAATAGTTAATAAAATTCTGTATGAAATAAGGGCGTTAGGAAAACAGACCATCAATTTCACAAACTTCAAAATTTCAAGAGGGTCCATGTCTCCAATAGGGATGAGATCTTGGAGGAATTTTAACTCCACAAGTAATTCTTTTCTCTTTTGCTTCCGCATTTATATTAAGCATTTAAGTTTCATTCTTGTCTTTATACTTATATTGTCGTAGATTGAAACTTAGCCATTGCAGTAGAGAAAGCAACACTTAGACAAAACCTACTTTGCACATTCTAGTTTGATTAATTGCATAGGTTTTGCTCTAGGAATTTACTTGTGGCCTAGTTTGGAGAAAGTTTTAGAAGTTCTAATTCACCCTCCTCTTAGGCGTCACCTGTTTCTTTCAATTGGTGTCAGAGCCTGGTTTGCCTCATTTGAAACGCTTTAGCTTCACCGCTGAGCTGACGCTTTTTCGGAAGGGATGGATACCCATAGGCCACCACACTTCGACGACACTAACTTCTCATGTTATAATGCTAGAATGGCTTGCTACCTAGAGGCTATTGATCTAGGTGTTTGGAGAGTTACTCATGACAGGATGAAACCACCCAAGAATCCCAAAAAACCCACCACGAGTGAGGAAAAAAGAAATACATTTAAATGCCGAGCCAAAAATTACTTGTATGAATCTCTTAGCATGGATATTTTTAATGAAGTTTTTACATTGAAAACTGCTAATGAGATTTGGCTAAAATTGCATGAGCTCCCTGACGGCACATCAAATGTCCGTGAGCAAAAACATTGCCTAGTCTTAAATGAGTATAATTATTTTGCCATGAAAGATAATGGGCTTGTTAGAGACATGTATTCTCGTTTGAATCTAATCATCAATGAGCTCAATTCTATTGGCATTAATAAGCTAGGTGATGCGAACATTGTGAGGAAGATATATCTCCCTGCTACCACAACAAAGATATGAGAGCATCATCGCTATTCTTCACAACATGGAGGACTTGAGTACAATGACCCCGACCATTGTGATTAGGAAAATCGTGGCCTTTGAGATGTTGCGAAAAATGTGTCAAGGAGAGGAGCCAACTTTCTCAAGGCCATATTGTTTGCATGTGATGAAAGGAAGGGTAAAAAGAAGTCTCCCACTCCAAGTACCTCAAGTGAAGAAGAGGAAGAAGAAGAAAGTGATGATGGTGAAGATAATCAACCATCAACATCATCCTCCGAGGATGAAGAAACAATCCGACGCATAAGTTTTCACATTTTTCCACTTCAAGAGCATAAGCATCTTTTAGCTCAACAAACTTTTTATTTTCCTTAACAAACAAGTCCTCTTGGCATTCCAAGATATCATCCTTCTCGTTAATGGTTTCTATAAATTCATTAATTTTATTCTTTTGCTCTCTGGTAAGGTTTGCAAAAAGAGAAGTCAAGTCATCATCATTATCACTAGAGCTACCCTCATCATCAGAAGTAGTGTATTTGGGGGTATATCTAGAATGTACCTTTTTCTTTTTGCTATCCTTAGCCATGAGACATTTGTGGCCGACGTTGGGGAAGAGAAGGCCTTTGTTGACGGTGATGTTTGCGGCGTCCTCGTCAGAGGAGGAGTCGGTGGAGCTCACGTTAGAGTTCCATTCTTGTCCCAAGTGCGTCTAGCCACCCTTATTCTTGTAGTATCTCTTCTTCTCCATCTTCTTCTTCCATTTCTTGTCGTCGTCCCTATCACTGTCACTTGTATATGAACATCTAGCAATAAAATGACCGGACTTACCACACCTATAGCAAACCCTCTTGGAGCGGGGTTTGTAGTCCTTCCCCTTCCTTTGTTTGAGGATTTGCCGGAAGCTCTTGATGATAAAAGCCATTTCCTCGCTGTCGAGCTTGGAGGCGTCAATTGGGAGCCTATTTGGTGTAGGCTCTTCCTTCTTCTCTTCCGTTGCATTGAAAGCAACGGGTTGCACCTCGGGCGTAGAAGTGGCGCCTTGCTCCAAGTTGAAAATATGTTTGGAGTATTTGATCATAAGTTCAGAGCTCACAAACTTGCCAATTACCTCCTTGGGAGACATCTGTTTATATCTAGGATCTCCACGAATTAATTGAACTTGAGTGGGATTACGAAAAACAAGAGATCTTAGAATAACCTTGACCATTTCATGGTCATCCCACTTGGTTCTCCCGAGGCTGCGAACTTGGTTGGCCATTGTCTTGAGCCGTTTATACATTGCTTGTGGCTCTTCTCCTTTGTTGAGGACGAATCGACCGAGTTCTCCCTCGATTGTTTCACGCTTGGTGATTTTGGTCACCTCGTCCCCTTCATGCACCATCTTGAGGATGTCCCAAATTTCTTTGGCACTCTTCAACCCTTGCACCTTGTTGTACTCCTCTGTACGCAAGCAAGCAAGGAGTACAGAGGTGGCTTGGGAGTTGAAGTGCCTTATTTGAGCAGCCTCACCGAAGTCGTAGTCCTCATCGCCTACCTGTGGTGCCTGCGCTCCAAACTCAACAATATCCCAAATACTTTTGTGGAGTGAGGTTAGATGGTGCCTCATTTTATCACCCCACATACAATAATCTTCACCATCAAAATACGGTGGTTTGCCTAGGGGAACGAAAAGTAAAGGAGCACGTTTGGAAATGCGAGGATAGTGAAGAGGCATCTTACTATACTTCTTACACTCTTGGCACTTTAAAGATGTGGACTCGGCACCAGAGGTTGAAGGTGAGGAAGAGTCGGTCTCGTAGTAGACCACTTTATTCATCTTCTTTTTCTTCTTGTCAGCCTTCCTGTGTGACTTGATGGAGCCGACAGATTTGTAACACCCTAAAGTTGGGGGTATAAAATTTCTTCTCTAAATGCCTACCAAATTCAGGTGTTACCTCTTGTCTTTCTCCCTCTAGACTCCCTCTCTCCTATCTTTGTTTAGAGTTTGGTTAATTAGGTTGAGGATTAATTATTTATTTTGTCAAAACTAAGCGAGTCATGAATTGTTGCATCATGCTGAGCCTAACTTATTCTTTGATTTGATGCACATGTTTGAATTATTTGAATTTGAATTTGTTTTTGAATTTGAATTGAGTTCACTAGAGAAAATAAAAAGAAAAGCGATTGGAAATTCGGAGAAAATGGAAAACCGCATTTCAGCCCAGCCGGCCGAGTCCAACCGCGCGCGCCCGCCCTCATGGACAGGCGGCCACCGCCTGTCGGCGCCGCGCTCATGCCCACGCGCTCTCACTCTCTCCTCCTCCCTCTACGATCTGGGCCCCACGTGTCGGCGCTGCCCCTCGCGCGTCTGCGCGCCTACGCGCTCTCTGCTCAGTGGGCCCCACCTATTGGCGCCTCCGCCCGTTGCAACAGTCGCATGCCTGTGTCACTGAAAGGGAAATGTGCCCTTGGGCCATTTCTAAGTATTTTGGTGATTGAGTGCCAACGCAAGTGCTTTTATGCTAGTCTATGCAAAATGGTGGACAGGATACAAATCATGTCAAAAGGTATGTTTCTAGACTTAGTACATTGTTTTTATGGACTAATGTATTATGTCTAAGCGCTGGAAACAGGAAAAATTGAATGGGAAATGAGATGGCCTTGTTCAGCCAAAGTCTGCTCAGTCTGGGTTCACCGGACTGTCCGGTGGTGCACCGGACAGTGTCCGGTGCGCCAGGCTGGCTCGGGCGAACAGGCTGCTCTCGGGACTTCGACGGCGGTGTACGGCTATAATTCACCGGACTGTCCGGTGGTGCACCGGACTGTCCGGTGAGCCGTTCACAGGTGAACTCGTCGCTCTCGGGAAACCATCAACGACGTACGGCTAAAATTCACCGGTCTGTCCGGTGGCGCACCGGACTGTCCGGTGAGTCAACGGTCAGCCGGGGCAACGGTCGGCCGAGGATTCCGCGCGTGACGCGTGGCCGAGCCAACGGTCACATTGGTGCACCGAACTGTCCGGTGTGCCAACGGCTCTCAGACTCCAACGGTCGGCTTCGCCAAATAAGGAAAGCAATCTGCACCGGACAGTGAACAGTGGATGTCCGGTGGTGCACCGGACTGTCCGGTGCGCCAGTCGACAGAAGGCAAGATCTGCCTTCCAGGAATGTTCTCAACGGCTCCTAGCTGCCTTGGGGCTATAAAAGGGACCCCTAGGCGCATGAAGGAGTACACCAAGCATACTTACAACATTCCTAAGCACCAAGACATCGATTCCGCGCATTTGTTTCTTTGTGATAGCATATAGAGCTCTAGTGGAGTTGTGAACTCATTGGGTTGTGTTGCGAGCTCTTGTTGCGACTTGTGTGCGTACTGACACTCTGATTCTTGTGCCTTGTGTGCGTTGCTAATCCCTCCCTTGCTCCGTGCTTCTTTGTGAACTTCAAGTGTAAGGGAGAGAGGCTCCAAGTTGTGGAGATTCCTCGCAAACGGGATTAAGAAAAGCAAGCAAAACACCGTGGTATTCAAGTGGGTCTTTGGACCGCTTGAGAGGGGTTGATTGCAACCCTCGTCCGTTGGGACGCCACAACGTGGAGTAGGCAAGCATTGGTCTTGGCCGAACCACGGGATAACCACCGTGTCATCTCTGTGATTGATCTCTTGTTGGTTATTGTGTTTTGTTGAAGATTCCTCTCTAGCCACTTGGCGGTTATTGCACTAACACTTAACCAAGTTTTTGTGGCCTAAGTTTTAAGTGTTACAGGATCACCTATTCACCCCCCTCTAGGTGCTCTCAATTGGTATCGGAGCCGTTCTCTTCACAAAGGGACTAACCGCCCGAAGAGATGGATCCTAAGGGGAAGGGTATCGTGATCAACGATAAAGAGAAGGAATCTTTCGTCAATGAGCCGAAGGATGACAAGCCTACCGACTCAGGCTCGGGCCATAGACGGAAAGATGGGAAGAAGAAGAAGACAAGACGCATCAAGGAGATTGTCTACTACGGCGACGGCGACGAGTCATCTTCTTCCCAAAAGGACGACGACCACAACGACTACGAGAGAAGGAAACCGGTTAATTCGAACTTTTCTTTTGACTACTCTCGTATTCCACAAAGTACAAATACTCATTTGCTCTCCATTCCACTTGGCAAACCTCCTCACTTTGATGGAGAGGACTACGGATTTTGGAGCCACAAAATGCGTAGTCACCTGTTCTCTCTCCATCCGAGCATATGGGAGATTGTAGAAAGTGGAATGAAGTTCGATAGCTCGGATAGTCCTATTTTCATTAATGAACAAATTCATAGAAATGCACAAGCCACTACTGTGTTGTTAGCCTCCTTATGCAGGGAGAAGTACCATAAAGTGAGCGGCTTGGACAATGCCAAGCAGATCTAGGACACCCTCAAGATTTCTCATGAGGGGAACGACGTCACCTTGCTCACCAAGATGGAGTTGGTGGAGGGCGAGCTTGGACGATTCGCGATGATAAGGGGCGAGGAGCCAACCCAAACATACAACCGGCTCAAGACCCTTATCAACAAAATAAGGAGCTACGGAAGCACACGATGGACGGACCACGACGTCGTCCGACTGATGCTAAGGTCCTTTACCGTTCTTGATCCTCATTTGGTGAATAATATTCGTGAGAATCCCAGGTACACCAAAATGTCGCCCGAAGAAGTCCTTGGAAAATTCGTAAGCGGGCGAATGATGATCAAGGAGGCGAGGTACGTGGACGACGCGTTGAACGGTCCAATCCATGAGCCTCAACCCATTGCTCTCAAGGCAACAAGGAGCAAGGAGGCGTTACCTAGCAAGGTAGCGCAAGTTGAGGCGGCAGGGCTAATTGATGAAGAAATGGCCCTCATCATCAAGCGCTTCAAGACGACACTTAAGGGTCGCAAGGGACAGCCAAGCAAGACCAAAGCCAAGGGGAAGCGCTCATGCTTCAAATGCGGTAAGATTGGTCATTTTATTGCTAACTGTCCCGATAATGAAAGTGACCAGGAACACAGGAGCAAGAGGGAAAAGAAGAAAAATTACAAGAAGGCCAAGGGCGAGGCACATCTAGGAAAGGAGTGGGATTCGGATTGCTCCTCCTCCGACTCCGACAATGAAGGACTCGCTGCCACCGCCTTCAACAAGTCATCCCTCTTCCCAAACGAGCGTCACACCTGCCTTATGGCAAGGGAAAAGAAGGTATGTACTCGAAACTCTACTTATGCTTCTTCAAGTGAGGACGAATCTAGTGATGAGGATGAAATAGATTATTCATGTTTATTTAAGGGCCTAGATAGAACCAAGGTAGATAAAATTAATGAATTGATTGATGCCTTGAATGATAAGAATAGGCTTTTAGAAAAACAAGAGGATTTGTTGTATGAAGAACATGACAAATTTGTAGAAGCACAAAAATCTCATGCTTTAGAAGTTAAAAGAAATGAAATGCTTTCTTGTGAATTATCTTCTTGCCATGAGACAATTTCTTGCTTAAGGAGCATTAATGATGATTTGAATGCTAAGTTAGAAATAGCTAGTAAATCAACAACTTGTGTAGAAAATGTTGTTATTTGCAATAGATGTAAAAATTTTGATATTGATGCTTGTAGTGAACACATAGCTTCTATTGCAAAGTTAAATGATGAAATGGCTAGTCTTAATGCCAAACTTAAGGCTAGCAAAAGTGATTTTGATAAACTAAAATTTGCTAGGGATGCCTACACGGTTGGTAGTCACCCCTCAATTAAGGATGAACTTGGCTTCAAGAGGGAAGCCAAGAACTTAACAAGCCATAAGGCTCCCATCTCCGCCAAGGAGAAAGGGAAGGCCCCTATGGCAAGTAGTACTAAAAAGAACCATGCTTTTATGTACAATGATAGAAGACAGTCTCATAGGAGTTGTAATGCTTTTGATTCACATGCCTATGATTCTTATTCTATGTTTGCTTCCAATTCTTCCTATATGCATTGTAGAGATATGCCTAGGAAAAATATTCATCATGTGCCTAGAAAGAATATTGTTCATGTTCCTAGGAAAGTTTTGAATGGACCCTCTACAATTTATCATGCTTTAAATGCTTCCTTTGCTATTTGTAGAAAGGATAGGAAGATAGTTGCTAGGAAATTAGGGGCAAAATGCAAGGGTGATAAAACTTGCATTTGGGTCCCTAAGACAATTGTGACTAACCTTGTAGGACCCAAAAAGAGTTGGGTACCTAAGACCCAAGCCTAAATTTGCCTTGCAGGTTTATGCATCCGGGGGTTCAAGCTGGATTATCGACAGCGGATGCACAAACCATATGACGGGGGAGAAGAAGATGTTCACCTCCTACGTCAAAAATAAGGATTCCCAAGATTCAATAATATTCGATGATGGGAACCAAGGCAAGGTAAAAGGGTTAGGTAAAATTGCTATTTCATCCGAACACTCTATTTCTAATGTGTTTTTAGTAGAGTCTCTTGGATATAATTTGTTGTCTGTTAGTCAACTATGCAAAATGGGATATAATTGTCTATTTACAAATATAGATGTGTATGTCTTTAGAAGATGTGATGGTTCACTAGCATTTAAGGGTGTACTAGACGGCAAACTTTATTTGGTTGATTTTGCAAAAGAAGAGGCCGGTCTAGATGCATGCTTAATGGCTAAGACTTGCATGGGCTGGTTGTGGCATCGCCACTTAGCACATGTGAGGATGAAGAACCTCCACAAGCTTCTAAAGGGAGAACACGTGATAGGTCTAACTAATGTACATTTCGAAAAAGATAGACCTTGTGCAGCTTGTCAAGCAGGGAAATAGGTGGGAGGCTCTCATCACACCAAAAATGTGATGACAACATCAAGACCCTTGGAGATGCTTCATATGGACCTTTTCGGACCCGTCGCCTATCTGAGTATAGGAGGAAGTAAGTATGGTCTTGTTATAGTTGATGATTTTTCCCGCTTCACTTGGGTATTCTTTTTGCAGGATAAAACTAAAACCCAAGGGACCCTCAAGCGCTTCCTCAGGAGAGCTCAAAATGAGTTTGAGCTCAAGGTGAAGAAGATAAGGAGCGACAATGGGTCCGAATTCAAGAATCTTCAAGTGGAGGAGTTCCTTGAGGAGGAGGGGATCAAGCACGAGTTCTCCGCTCCCTACACACCTCAGCAAAATGGTGTGGTAGAGAGGAAGAACAGGACGCTCATCGATATGGCGAGGACTATGCTTGGAGAGTTCAAGACCCCCGAGCGTTTTTGGTCGGAAGCCGTGAACACGGCTTGCCACGCCATCAACAGGGTCTATCTTCACCGCCTCCTCAAAAAGACTTCATACAAGCTGCTAACTGGTAACAAACCCAATGTGTCTTATTTTCGTGTATTTGGGAGCAAGTGTTATATTCTTGTGAAGAAAGGTAGAACCTCTAAATTTGCTCCCAAAGCTGTAGAAGGGTTTTTATTAGGTTATGATTCAAATACAAAGGCATATAGGGTCTTCAACAAATCATCGGGTTTGGTTGAAGTCTCTAGCGACGTTGTATTTGATGAGACTAATGGCTCTCCAAGAGAGCAAGTTGTTGATCTTGATGATGTAGATGAAGAAGACGTTCCAACGGCCGCGATACGCACCATGGCGATTGGAGATGTACGGCCTCAGGAACAATTGGAGCAAGATCAACCGTCTTCCTCAACTCTGGTGCATCCCCCAACCCAAGATGACGAACAGGTACCTCAAGTGGAGGCGCATGATCAAGGGGGAGCACAAGATGTTCAAGTTGAGGAGGAAGAAGCACCTCAGGCACCTCCGACCCAAGTTCGGGCGACGATTCAAAGGGATCATCCCGTCGACCAAATATTGGGTGATATTAGCAAGGGAGTAACTACTCGTTCAAGATTAGTTAATTTTTGTGAGCATTACTTCTTTGTCTCTTCTATTGAGCCTTTCAGGGTAGAAGAAGCCTTGCTAGATCCGGAATGGGTGTTGGCTATGCAGGAGGAACTCAACAACTTCAAGCGCAATGAAGTTTGGACACTTGTGCCTCGTCCCAAGCAAAATGTTGTGGGAACCAAGTGGGTGTTCCGCAACAAACAGGACGAGCACGGGGTGGTGACAAGGAACAAGTCTCGACTTGTGGCAAAAGGTTATGCCCAAGTCGCGGGTTTGGACTTTGAGGAGACGTTTGCTCCTGTGGCTAGGCTAGAATCAATTCGTATTTTGCTAGCATATGCCGCTCACCATTCTTTTAGGTTGTACCAAATGGATGTGAAGAGCGCTTTCCTCAACGGGCCGATCAAAGAGGAGGTGTACGTGGAGCAACCCCCTGGCTTCGAGGATGAATGGTACCCCGACCATGTGTGTAAGCTCTCTAAGGCGCTCTATGGACTCAAGCAAGCCCCAAGAGCATGGTATGAATGCCTTAGAGACTTTTTAATTGCTAATGCTTTCAAGGTTGGGAAAGCCGATCCAACTCTTTTCACTAAGACGTGCGATGGTGATCTTTTTGTGTGCTAAATTTATGTCGATGACATAATATTTGGTTCTACTAACCAAAAGTCTTGTGAAGAGTTTAGCAGGGTGATGACGCAGAAATTCGAGATGTCGATGATGGACGAGTTGAACTACTTCCTTGGGTTCCAAGTGAAGCAACTCAAGGACGGCACTTTCATCTCCCAAACGAAGTACACACACGACTTGCTAAAGCGGTTTGGGATGAAGGACGCCAAGCCCGCAAAGACTCCGATGGGAACCGACGGACACACCGACCTCAACAAAGGAGGTAAGTCCGTTGATCAAAAGGCATACCAGTCTATGATAGGGTCTTTACTTTATTTATGTGCTAGTAGACCGGATATTATGCTTAGCGTATGCATGTGTGCTAGATTTCAATCTGATCCTAAGGAGTGTCACTTAGTGGCTGTGAAGCGAATTCTTCGATATTTAGTCGCTACGCCTTGCTTCAGGATCTGGTATCCAAAGGGGTCTAACTTTGACTTGATTGGATACTCAGATTCCGACTATGCTGGATGTAAGGTCGATAGGAAGAGTACATCGGGGACGTGCCAATTCTTAGGAAGGTCCCTGGTGTCGTGGAACTCTAAGAAACAAACCTCCGTTGCCCTATCCACCGCTGAGGCCGAGTACGTTGCCGCAGGACAGTGTTGTGCGCAACTACTTTGGATGAGGCAAACCCTCCGGGACTTTGGCTACAATCTGAGCAAAGTCCCACTCCTATGTGACAATGAGAGTGTTATCCGAATAGCGGAAAATCCTGTTGAGCACAGCCGCACAAAGCACATTGACATCCGACATCACTTTTTGAGAGACCACCAACAAAAGGGAGATATCGAAGTGTTTCATGTTAGCACCGAGAACCAGCTAGCCGATATCTTCACTAAGCCTTTAGATGAAAAGACCTTTTGCAGGCTGCGTAGTGAGCTAAATGTCCTAGATTCGCGGAACTTGGATTGATTTATAGCATACATGTGTTTATGCCTTTGATCATGTTCCTTATGCATTTGTTGCTTATGTATGGTGCTCAAGTTGCACAAACACTCCCTGGACCTCACAAGTCCTTTTGCAAGTGATGCACATATTTAGGGGGAGCTGTGCTACAACTTGACCCTTTGAGACTAACCGTGTGCTTGAGTTTGCTTGTTTTAGTCTCAAAGGAGATTTGAAAGGGAAAAGGTGGACTTGGACCATGAAAGACTTCCACTGCACTCCGATGAGAGGGTAATTTATTCCAAGTTCATCTACTCTTATTGCCTTTGTATTCTTATTTGAAGATTTTGGTGAGGCAATGGGGTTAAAAGGCCAAGATTGATTCCGTTTTGGTGCTTGATGCCAAAGGGGGAGAAAATAAAGGCCAAAGCAATAGATGGATCAGCTACCACTTGAGAAGTTTTTGAAAATAGTAGATTAGAGCTTTTGGTTTGTCAAAACTCGGCCTCTTGTGGGGAGAAGTGTTGATTATGGGAAAAGGGGGAGTTTTTGAGATTCTTGATCAATCTCTTTGGATTACCTCTCTTTATGTCTCTACAAGTGGATTTGACTTAGAGATAGGAATTTGAGTTTGATTTGCAAAAACAAACCAAGTGGTGGCATAGAGTGATCCATATATGTCAAATTTGATTCAAAACAACCTTGAGTTTTCATTTACATTGATATTGCACTTGTTCTAGTTGCTTTATGTTGTGTTGGCATAAATCACCAAAAAGGGGGAGATTGAAAGGGAAATGTGCCCTTGGGCCATTTCTAAGTATTTTGGTGATTGAGTGCCAACGCAAGTGCTTTTATGCTAGTCTATGCAAAATGGTGGACAAGATACAAATCATGTCAAAAGGTATGTTTCTAGACTTAGTACATTGTTTTTATGGACTAATGTATTATGTCTAAGCGCTGGAAACAGGAAAAATTGAATGGGAAATGAGATGGCCTTGTTCAGCCAAAGTCTGCTCAGTCTGGGTGCACCGGACAGTGTCCGGTGCGCCAGGCTGGCTCGGGCGAAGAGGCTGCTCTCGGGACTTCGACGGCGGTGTACGGCTATAATTCACCGGACTGTCCGGTGGTGCATCGGACTGTCCGGTGAGCCGTTCACAGGCGAACTCGTCGCTCTCGGGAAACCATCAACGGCGTACGGCTAAAATTCACCGGTCTGTCCGGTGGCGCAGCGGACTGTCCGGTGAGTCAACGGTCAGCCGGGGCAACGGTCGGCCGAGGATTCCGCACGTGACGCGTGGCCGAGCCAACGGTCACATTGGTGCACCGAACTGTCCGGTGTGCACCGAACTGTCCGGTGTGCACCGGATAGTGTCCGGTGCGCCAACGACTCTCAGACTCCAACGGTCGGCTTCGCCAAATAAGGAAAACAATCTGCACCGGACAGTGAACAGTGGATGTCCGGTGGTGCACCGGACTGTCCGGTGCGCCAGTCGATAGAAGGCAAGATCTGCCTTCCAGGAATGTTCTCAACGGCTCCTAGCTGCCTTGGGGCTATAAAAGGGACCCCTAGGCGCATGAAGGAGTACACCAAGCATACTTACAACATTCCTAAGCACCAAGACATCGATTCCGCGCATTTGTTTCTTTGTGATAGCATATAGAGCTCTAGTGGAGTTGTGAACTCATTGGGTTGTGTTGCGAGCTCTTGTTGCGACTTGTGTGCGTATTGACACTCTGATTCTTGTGTCTTGTGTGCGTTGCTAATCCCTCCCTTGCTCCGTGCTTCTTTGTGAACTTCAAGTGTAAGGGCGAGAGGCTCCAAGTTGTGGAGATTCCTCGCAAACGGGATTAAGAAAAGCAAGCAAAACACCGTGGTATTCAAGTGGGTCTTTGGACCGCTTGAGAGGGGTTGATTGCAACCCTCGTCCGTTGGGATGCCACAACGTGGAGTAGGCAAGCATTGGTCTTGGCCGAACCACGGGATAACCACCGTGCCGTCTCTGTGATTGATCTCTTGTTGGTTATTGTGTTTTGTTGAAGATTCCTCTCTAGCCACTTGGCGGTTATTGCACTAACACTTAACCAAGTTTTTGTGGCCTAAGTTTTAAGTGTTACAGGATCACCTATTCACCCCCCTCTAGGTGCTCTCAGTCACCGTCTTGCGGGCCCCGCTTGTCAGCTCCCCCTCCCTCCTATAACCCCCAGTCTATGTGTTCACCATGGTTGCGCCCACATCCGCATGATTCCCAAGCACTACCCACGCACCCGACCCCTACTTAAACCTGAAAGGGAAATGTGCCATTGGGCAATTTCTATTAGTATTTTGGTGATTAGATGCCCAACACATATTTATTGAGTCCTCATGTGCTAAACGTGTGAAAAGTGCAAATCAAGATACAAGGTATGTTTCTAGACTTAGTACATTGTTTTTGAGTACTAACATGTTTATCTAAGTGCTAAAAACAGTGCCGAGAAGAGAAGAAACGAATTGGAAAAGAGTTGGCTGTGTACAACCAACACCTGCTCGGGCCTGGCGCACCGGATTGTCCGGTGGCACACCGTGAACTAGCCGCTCTTGGGAATCGACGTAGTCGTACGGCTATAATTCACCGGACTGTCCGGTGGTGCATCGGACTGTCCGGTGAGTCGTCAGCGGTGAACTCGTCGCTCTTGGGAAAATGAAAAGGCGACGTGGCTATAATTCACCGGACTGTCCGATGGTGCACCGGACTGTCCGGTGAGCCAAAGGCGCCAGCGCCAACAGTCGTCCGCGCGATCAACGCGTGACACGTGGCCCGCTTTAACGGTCGGCTGGGTGCACCGGACTGTCCGGTGTGCACCGGACAGTGTCCGGTGCGCCAACCAGCCCCGAGGAGCAATGGTCGGCTGCGCCCAATTTGGAAGGAAATCGTGCACCGGACAAGCTACAGTGGCTGTCCGGTGGCACACCGGACTATCTGGTGCACCACTCGATAGAAGGCAAGGATAACCTTCCATGTTAATCTCCAACGGCTCCTAGCTACCTTGGGGCTATAAAAGGGACCCCTAGGCGCATGGAGCAGGACACCAAGCTTACAAGAAACATTCTAAGACTCCCAGACTCTGCCTCCACGCATTTGATCGATTGTGATAGTGATTTGATCTCTGTTTGAGTTGCGTACTCCCTGTGCTGTGTTTTGAGCTCAAGTCTTGGCTTGTGTGCATGTGTGTGCTGTGGATTTGAGTCTTGCGTGTGTTGCTCTCCCTCTCTTACTACTGTGATTCTCTTGTGACAAACTTGTAAGGGTGAGAGGCTCCAATCTGTGGAGATTCCTCGCAAACGGGAGAAATACTATAAGGAAGAAAGTTGTGGTATTCAAGTTAATCATTGGATCGCTTGAAAGGGGTTGAGTGCAACCCTCGTCCATTGGGACGCCACAACGTGGAAGTAGGAAAGTGTTACTTGGCCGAACCACGGGATAAAAATCGCGTGTCTCGTGTGTTGCTTCTTGTGATTGCTTTGTTCGCATGAGCGTGTTCCATAGCCACTTGATTTCATTAACTCCTTAACAATCAAGTTTGTGGCTATTTAGTGTTTAATTTTACAGGATCACCTATTCACCCCCTCTAGATGCTCTCAATTAGTATCAGAGCCATACTCTTCATCTAAGGGACTAACCGCCCAAAGAGATGGATCCTAAGGGAAAGGGGATGGTGGTCAACGACAAGGAGAAGGAGTCCCTCTTCAACGAGCCAAGAGATGACAAGCCCACTGACTCAGGCTCGAGTTACAAAAAAGAGGGATGGGAAGAAGAAAAGACGCATCAAGAAGATTATCTACTATGACAGCGATGCATCGTATTCTTCACCAAGGGACGACGACGACTCCTCGTCCTAGAAAAAGAAGGTTAATCAAAACTATTCTTTTGATTACTCTCGCATTCCCTACAATTCAAATGCGCATTTACTATCAATTCCCCTCAGAAAACCTCCACACTTTGATGGAGAGGACTATTCGTTTTGGAGTCATAAAATGCGTAGTCATCTATTTTCTCTCCATCCTAGTATATGGGAAATTATAGAAAACGAGATGCATTTTGATAGTACCGATAATCCTGTTTTTATAAATGAGCAAATCCATAAAAATGCCCAAGCTACTACTGTCTTGCTAGCTTCACTTTACAGGGATGAATATAATAAAGTGAGTGGCTTGGACAACGCTAAGCAAATATGGGACACCCTCAAGATATCTCATGAGAGAAACGACACCACTATGATCACAAAGATGGAACTAGTGGAAGGCGAACTGGGGAGGTTCGTGATGATCAGGGGAGAAGAGCCAACTCAGACCTACAACATGCTCAAGACCCTGGTCAACAAGATTCAAAGCTATGGAAGCATAAGATGAACGGATCATGACATCGACCGACTTATGCTAAGGTCATTTACTATAATGACCCCCATCTTGTCAATCTTATTCATGAAAACCCCAGGTACACCAAGATGACGCCCGAGGAGATCCTTGGAAAATTCGTAAGCGGGCGCATGATGGTGAAGGAGGCGCGATACGTGGACGATGCGCTAAATGGTCCATTACCCAACTACGAGCCGCAGCCTGTTGCTCTCAAAGCAACAAGCAGCAAGGGGGCGCTACCAAGCAAGGTAGCACAAGTAGAGGCTACCGGACCGGTAGCCTCAACGAGGACAAAATGGCGCTTATCATCAAGCGCTTCAAGACCACACTTAAAGGACGCAAGGAGTACCCCAATAAGAACAAAACAAGGGGAAAGCGCTCCTGCTTCAAATGCGGTAAGACTGGTCACTTTATTGCTCAATGTCTCGATAATGAAAATGACCAGGCATAAGAAAGACATGGTAAGAAGGAGAAAAAGAAGAACTACAGGAAGTCGAAGGGCGAGGCGCATCTTGGAAAGGAATGGGATTCTGACTGCTCTTCATCCGACTCTGACGATGAAGGTTTGGCTGCCTCAGCCTTCGACAAGTCTTCACTCTTCCCCAACGAACGCCATACATGTCTTATGGCCAAAGAAAAGAAGGTACATGTTCGAGATACCCCTAAGTACGCTTCTTCTAGCGATGAGGAATCTTCTGATGATGAGGTAGATTACTCAGATTTATTTAAGGGGTTAGATCGAGCTAAAGTAGAGAAAATTAATGAATTAATCGATGCTCTCAATGAAAAAGATAGACTGCTAGAAAAGCAAGAGGATATTTTATATGAGGAACATGACAAATTTTTTAGTGTGTAAAAATCTCTTGCTTTAGAAATTAAAAGGAATGAAATGCTATCCTCTGAGTTATCTGCTTGCCATGAATCTGTCTCTAGCTTAAAGAATTTAAATGAGGAATTAAATGCTAAGCTAGAGGAAGTTAATAAAACTAGTTCATGTGCAGAGCACGTTATTATTTGTAATAGATGTAAGGATTTTGATGTTGATGCTTGTGATGAACATCTTGCTTCTATTACTAAGTTGAACAATGAGGTGGCAAGTCTTAATGCTCAACTTAAGACTTGCAAAGTTGATTTTGATAAATTGAAATTTGCTAGGGATGCCTACACCGTTGGTAGACACCCCTCAATTAAGAATGGACTTGGTTTTCAAAAGAAAACCAAGAACTTAACAAGCCAAAGGACTCCCATTCTCAACAAGGAGAAAGGGAAGGCCCCTATGGCTAGTAGTCCTCAAAGGAACCATGCCTTTATTTATGATAGGAAAATTGCTAGTCATTCTCATAGGAGTTATGATCATGCTGCTTATTATGATTCAAATGCTATGTTTGCTTCTAGCTCCACTCATAATTATGGTAGAAATAGGCCTAGGAGAAATATCGATGTGCCTCATGCGCCTAGGAGAATGTGGAATAAACCTTCTACTATTTATCATGCTTGCAATACTTCTTTTGTGCTTACATGCAAAAATACAAAAGTAGTGGCTAGAAAATTGGGATCCAAATGCAAGGGAGACAAGACTTGTATTTGGATTTCAAAAGTTATTGTGACTAACCTTGTAGGACCCAACAAGAGTTGGGTACCTAAAACCCAAGCTTAAATTGCCTTGCAGGTTTATGCATCCGGGGGCTCAAGCTGGATTATCGACAGCGGATGCACAAACCACATGACGGGGGAGAAGAAGATGTTCACCTCCTACGTTAAGAATAAGGATTCCCAGGATACAATCATATTTGGAGATGGGAATCAAGGCAAGGTCAAAGATTTGGGAAAGATAGCCATCACAAGCGAGCACTCCATTTCAAATGTATTCTTAGTAGAGTCGTTAGGATACAACCTTCTGTCTGTAAGTCAATTGTGCCACATGGGTTAACATTGTTTGTTTACAAATGTAGATGTATCTGTCTTTAGAAGGAGTGATGGTTCATTAGTTTTTAAGGGTGTATTAGATGGCAAGCTCTATTTAGTTGATTTTTCGAAAGAGAATGCCGATTTAAATGCATGCTTAATGGCTAAGACTAGTATGAGCTGGCTTTGGCATCGCCGTCTAGCACATGTTGGGATGAAGAACCTTCATAAGCTTCTAAAGGGAGATCATGTGTTAGGACTAACCGATGTCTGTTTTGAGAAAGACAGACCTTGTGCAGCATGTCAGGCAGGAAAACAGGTAGGAAGCACTCATCATAGCAAGAACGTGATGACAACATCAAGACCATTGGAGCTTCTTCACATGGATCTCTTCGGACCCGTTGCCTACCTTAGCATCGAGGAAGTAAGTATGGCCTTGTAATTGTTGATGATTTTTCTCGCTTCACTTGGGTATTCTTTTTGCAGGATAAGTCAGAAACCCAAGGGACCCTAAAGCGCTTTCTAAGGAGGGCTCAAAATGAATTTGAACTAAAGGTGAAAAAGATAAGGAGCGACAACGGGTCAGAGTTCAAGAATCTGCAAGTTGAGGAGTATCTTGAGGAGGAAGGCATCAAGCACGAGTTATCCGCTCCCTACACACCACAGCAAAATGGTGTCGTAGAAAGGAAGAACAGGACGCTAATCGACATGGCGAGAACGATGCTTGGAGAGTTGAAGACGCCCGAGCGGTTTTGGTCGGAAGCTGTGAACACAGCCTGCCACGCCATAAACTGGCTCTCCCTGCACCGTCTTGTCAAGAAGACCTCCTACGAACTCCTTACCGGTAACAAACCCAATGTTTCTTACTTTCGTGTATTTAAGACAAATGCTACATTCTGGTGAAGAAAGGTAGACATTCTAAATTTGCTCCCAAGGCAGTAGAAGGGTTTTTACTAAGGTATGACTCAAATACAAAGGCGTATAGAGTCTTCAACAAATCATTGGGTTTGGTTGAAGTCTCTAGTGACATTGTATTTGATGAGACTAATGCCTCTCCAAGAGAGCAAGTTGATCTTGATGAAGTAGATGAAGAAGAAGTTCCGACGGCCGCAATGCGCACGATGGCGATAGGTGAGGTACGACCACAAGAACAACAGGAGCAAGATCAACCCTCTTGCTCGATAATGGTGCATCCCCCAACTCAAGACGGTGAATAGGTACCTAAAGAAGAGGGGCAGGATCAAGGGGGAGCACAGGAAGAACAAGTAATGGAGGAAGAAGCACCATGGGTCCCTCCAACTCAAGTCCGAGCGACGGTCCAAAGACATCACCGCGTCGATCAGATTTTGGGTGACATTAGCAAGGGAGTAACTACTCGTTCACGATTAGCTAATTTTTGTGAGCATTACTCGTTTGTCTCTTCTATTGAGCCTTTCAGGGTACAAGAGGCCTTGCATGATCCGGACTGGGTGTTGGCCATGCAGGAAGAGCTCAACAACTTCAAGAGAAATGAAGTCTAGAGCCTGGTGCCACGTCCAAAGCAAAACGTTGTGGGAACCAAGTGGGTGTTCTACAACAAGCAAGACGAGCACGAGGTGGTGACAAAAAACAAGGCTTGACTTGTGGCAAAAGGTTATGCCCAAGTCGCAGGTTTGGACTTTGAGGAGACTTTTGCTTCTGTGGCTAGGTTAGAGTCTATTCGAATTTTATTAGCCTATGCCGCTCACCATTCTTTTAGGCTATACCAAATGGACGTGAAGAGCACTTTCCTCAACGGGCCAATCAAGGGGAGGTATACGTGGAACAACCCCCTGGCTTTGAGGATGACAGGTATCCCGACCACGTGTATAAGCTCTCTAAGGCGCTCTATGGATTTAAGCAAGCCCCAAGAGCATGGTATGAATGCCTTAGAGATTTCTTAATTGCTAACGCTTTTAAGGTTGGGAAAGCCGATCCCACTCTTTTTACCAAGACTTGTGATGGTGATCTCTTTGTGTGCCAAATTTATGTCGATGACATAATATTTGGTTCTACTAACCAAAAGTCTTGTGAGGAGTTTAGCAGGGTGATGATTCAAAAGTTCAAGATGTCGATGATGGGCGAGTTGACCTACTTCCTTGGATTCCAAGTGAAGCAACTCAAGGACGGCACCTTCATCTCCCAAACGAAGTACACTCAAGATCTTCTCAAGAGGTTTGGGATGAAGGACGCCAAGCCCGCGAAGACATCGATGGGAACTGACGGGCACATTGACCTCAACAAAGGAGGTAAGTCCTGTGGCAGAACCTCCCAAGTTATTGGGCCCACATGCACCGGTCCTTGTCTCAAAGACCTCAGACTGCTATGCATGTGCACCAGATAACTTAACAGGATCCGTCCGATTGCCCCAAGGATACCGGATAAACCACTTACAACCAGAACCGTGGGATTAAGTAAACACAAATCACACACACCAACATTTTTGCAGCGGAAATCTTATTTCCAAATTTTACAAGTTACAAAAAATTTACATCATATTCATCGGAGTGATTATAAAAGTATAAGTTTGAAATATATGCTAGCTCAAGTGACCATCCTCAATAAGAAGTATAGAAGAGTTACTTAGACTTATAAGAAGGCCGAGCCCACCGACACTTAACACCATCATCAGCAGCACAAAACTATGACCTGAAAAACAACAGGGAATAAAACCCTGAGTATGGAATTACTCAGCAAGACATACCCGACTAAAGAAAAGACTCTCAAGGGTATGCTGCATTTGGGAATCAAGGAAAAGTTTTAGCAAGAATCAAATTAGAGACTTTTGCATAAATAGCTTACTAAAGTGAGTCCTTACTTTCAATATTTTAACGCCAGATTAAATATTAGTAGACTCTGTTTGCATCTGGTCTAATTTCTCCATCTCATCAATACAACATCATTTTTATTCATGAGGTTCACATCCTGACTTAGGTTGCAGGTCAGTGACCAGGTCTCCACTGTCCGGGGATATAACGGTGATCCGAATCGATTTACTCAGCTGAGGATCTCTAACCACACGACATATGTAGCACTTAACCCTTGCATATGTAAACTTGCCACCGGGGTTCTTAAGACCAGATCAGGTTCACGCCAACTGAGAGCACAGATACACCACCGTCTGATGCGTCACGATGCCCGACCTTCACGACGTAGGATCAATCTTCAGATAACTAGCTTCAAAGAAGCCAAGATAACTTGCTGCAAGCAGCGATAACTAGTGCAACCTGACAAATAAAACTCGAAGCCAACCACCGTCTTTAACCGGCAGCCTGAATCGAGGATTCGCCCAACCACACTCTCAAAGAACCAACCAACACAGCCTACAATCAATCGAGGAGACCTCGAAGGGAGTAGGAGCACCAATTGGGAGCGGATGAAGCCGCCGCTTCTGCAATCCCGCGAAGGAATTCACAAGAGCAAAGGGGTAGAGATCACTCTCAATATTTGTTAGCACACAGCTGAACAAAGGGGTTCTGTTTTAGATTATCATAAGCTGCCTTACATCATAGACATAGGGGGGTATTTATACTAGTAACAACAAGCCTTAGCGAGGTATAAACATGAAACAAAACTATTTTCACGTGCTAATGTGAAGGAGCCTTTTCGGGAGATCTACAGAGCTGATTTCCGTGTGGCTGTTTGACTTCTGCGCAACCTTCAGTATTTTGACAATAACTTCTTCTAGGAATCTTCAAATGACGTGAGACTGGTTGCATTGGAAAGCTAACTTGATAAGCTTTCTCACCATATATAGCATGCTTAATGAAAGTTCATAGAATGATGCAGTTTAATACGAAAACTTGGTCATCAAGCAGACTGTTGACCTTCTGACCAGTCAGCACTAAAGTAGGTCGGCTGCCTTTCTGGTAGATTTGATTAAGTCGGCTATAGAAGCATTGGAAACTAGACTTCAAGAGCTTTCCGAAAAGTACTTATGGACCTTCATAGCTTTTGGGAATCAAAAGATATGACTGTTTCTTCTGGACGGTTCTGTAGCGCTGGACTGACTCGGACATAGCTCTTCTTGCTGATTCGCCTTTGATATGTTTTGTCCTTCCTCTTTGGTGAACCTAAGTAATATCAATATACACGACTTAGGTAGCATAAAATTCTCATTAGTGTTTAATCGAAATTCATAAAGTAGCGCGTGCACCTCTTGCTGTAGCTTCTTAGCTCGGCTACGTGTAATTGGTCCATCAAAGACTTGGGTCGGTGATGATGTTGGTTGTACTTGAGTTGATGTAGTATGACTTGGGGGTTGTAACGTGTTGCTTGATGGCGTGGTCATATCATCCTCCTCCCCTTGAAAAGGAGTCGTCCTCGACTCTGAAATGTCTTCACTTGTATATGGTAAGAGGTCAGCAACATTGAACGTGTTGCTCACGCCATAGCTTGGTGGAAGATCTATCTTGTATGCATTATCATTGATCTTGGTAAGAACACGAAATGGACCATCCCCTCGTGGCATCAATTTGGATTTGCGCTGATCAGGAAAACGCTCCTTGCGCAAGTGAATCCAAACCAAGTCACCCGGTTCAAATAACACTTTCTTCCTATGCTTGTTCATGCTTGCTGCCTTGCGCACTGCTTTGAGCTCAATTGCTTCCTTGGTCTTCTCATGTATCTTTTTTATGTATGCAGCACGCTTGGAAGCTTCCATATTAGTTCTTTCCTGCAATGGAAGGGGCAACAAATCTATCGGAGCAATAGGTTTGAACCCATATACAATTTCGAAGGGGCATAAATTAGTTGTAGAATGTACTGCCCTATTATAAGCAAACTCCACGTGTGGCAAACATTCCTCCCAATCCTTCAAGTTCTTCTTTACCATTGTTCGCAGCAGCATTGACAATGTACGATTCACCACTTCAGTTTGGCCATCAGTTTGGGGGTGGCATGTGGTGGAGAACAAAAGTTTA
The DNA here is from genome assembly GCA_029449295.1 of Zea luxurians. NCBI lineage: Eukaryota > Viridiplantae > Streptophyta > Magnoliopsida > Poales > Poaceae > Zea > Zea luxurians. The sequence goes on along the minus strand of JAOPSE010000001.1, from coordinate 234,514,373 downwards.
GTCCCAAGCTTGGCCCACAATGTCTTCCAAAAATAGCTCACAAACTTCACATCACGTTCAGATACGATGGTTTTGGGCACTCCATGTAGTCTCACGATTTCTCTGAAAAACAAATTGGCAACATGTGAAGCATCGTCGCTCTTGTTGCATGGAATAAAATGAGCCATTTTTGAAAATTTATCAACCACAACAAAAATAGAATCTCTCTGTTTTTGAGTCTTCGGCAGCCCTAAAATAAAATCCATGCTTATGTCTTCCCAAGGAATTTTAGGAGTGGGTAAAGGAGTATATAAACCATGAGGGTTCAGTTTTGACTTAGCTTTGTGACAGGTGACACAACGCTCCACAAATCTGATGACGTCTCTCCTTATCTTGGGCCAATAGAAATGATCACTGAGCAGTTCATAAGTCTTCTTTTGTCCAAAATGACCTGTTAGACCTCCTCCAAGTGACTCCTGCAATAAAAGCAATCTAACCGAAGAATTTGGTACACAAAGTTTGTTAGCTCTAAACAAAAATCCATCGTGTATATGATATTTTTCCCAACCTTTTCCATCTTTACAATGATTGTATGGTTCTGAAAATTCAGGATCATCATTATACATTTCTTTCAAATTTTCAAGACCCAAAACTTTTACCTCTAGTTGATTCAACAACACATTCCTTCGAGACAAGGCATCAGCGACCACATTGTCCTTACCTTTCTTATATTTCACAATGTATGGAAATGTTTCGATAAACTCAACCCATTTGGCATGGCGACGGTTCAGTTTGGCTTGCCCTTTCAAATACTTCAAAGCTTCATGATCGGAATGAATAACAAACTCTTTTGGCCATAAGTAGTGCTGCCATGTTTCAAGCGCTCGGACCAAAGCATACAATTCTTTGTCATACACAGAATAATTTAATTGAGCACCTCCCAATTTTTCACTAAAATATGCTATAGGTTTTCCTTGTTGCATTAAAACTCCTCCTATCCCAATCCCACTAGCATCACATTCTACTTCAAAAGTTTTAGTGAAATCAGGAAGAATAAGTACAGGTGCTTCAGTCAAACGTTTCTTCAATTCTTGAAAAGCATCTTCTTGTGAGTTTCCCCATTTAAATTCAACACCTTTCTTTGTCAATTCATTTAAAGGAGAAGCGTTAGTACTGAAATCTCGCACAAATCTTCTATAAAACCCAGCAAGACCATGAAAACTTCTTACTTGACTTACATTCGTTGGAGCTGGCCAATCCTTGATGGCTTTCACCTTGGATTCATCCACCTCTATTCCTTTTGCTGAAACAACAAAGCCAAGAAAGACAACATGGTCTGTGCAAAAACTGCACTTCTCAAGATTAGCAAATAATTTCTCCTTTCTTAGCTCATCTAAAACTTGTCGAATGTGTTTCACATGTTCATCAAAAGTCTTGCTGTAAATTAGAATATCATCGAAGTAGACAACAACAAATTTTCCAATGAAAGTTCTTAAGACATGGTTCATTAATCTCATAAAGGTACTAGGAGCATTAGTTAAGCCAAAGGGCATCACTAACCATTCATACAACCCAAATTTTGTTTTAAATGCAGTCTTCCATTCATCTCCAGTTTTCATTCTTATTTGATGGTATCCACTTCTCAAATCAATTTTAGTAAAAATTGTGGAACCACTTAATTCATCAAGCATATCATCTAGTCGTGGAATAGGATGGCGATAGCGAACAGTAATATTATTTATAGCTCTACAATCAACACACATCCTCCAAGATCCATCTTTCTTAGGTACTAAAATCACAGGAACAGCACAAGGGCTTAAGCTTTCACGAACAAAACCTTTATCAAGAAGTTCTTGTACTTGCCTTTGTATTTTCTTAGTTTCTTCGGGATTGGTTCGATATGGTGGACGATTAGGAAGTGCAGCCCCTGGAATAAGATCGATTTGATGCTCAATCCCTCGAATTGGAGGTAGTCCAGCCGGTGTTTCTTGTGGAAATACGTCTTCATAGTCCTGCAAAAGATCAACCACAACACTAGGAAGAGATGTTATGTCGTTAGGAGAAATCAAAACATCTTTGTTCACAAGTACAAAGAGCAGTTGATATGGGTTGTTCCTCATTTCTCTCAGCTCAGATTTCGTGGCTAGCATAACTAGATGTTCTCCCTCTTCCTTCTTTTTATCTTTGGAATTTGGCTTGTAGCACTCACTCACCGAATTGTGGATGGCACTCAATTTCTTTTGCTCTTCTCCTCCTCTACTTGTTGTACTAATTTCAGTTTTCTTTTGTAAGTGTTCAGCCATGATTTGTTGAGGGGTCATAGGCTTGAGTACAAACTTTCTCCCTTTCAGATCTAGCGTGTATTGATTTGTTCTTCCACAATGTTGAGAATATCGGTCATATTGCCAAGGTCTTCCTAGCAGCATGTGACACACAGACATGGGTGCAACTTCACACTCCACTATGTCAACATACTCTCCAATCTTGAACGGAACTTTCACTTTATAACCAATCTTGATATCTCTCGATTCATTCAGCCATTGGACATGATATGGATGAGGGTGTCGCTGCAACTTCAAACCAAGCTTTTCAACCATCTCATGACTTGCAAGATTATGGCAGCTCCCTCCATCATTGATCACCTTTACTACTTTGTCTTGCACTTTTGCTCGTGTTTGAAAAAGATTATGTCGCTGTCCAATTTCAGCTTCTTTCATTTGAACACTCAAGATTTGTGTAACCACCAGAGTAGTACCATGCCCAAATTCACATCCAGTGTGTTCCTCAATTTTATCTTCTATATTTTCTGCTTCAGCTTCCTCTTCACTAGCTGATGTATATTCTCCATCATCATTCACAAGGATCACACGATTATTTGGACACTCCTTTATGACATGACCACGACCTCCACACTTGAAGCACTGAATACCACTACTCTTGGCTATTGAACCCACTGATGTTGAAGTGGATGCTGCTAGTTTATAACTCGTGTTTGGAGCAGCACCGTTCTTTCCACTAGAATTGCCTTGAATATTGGATCGCAAGCCCCCAGTTGAGCCTTTTGTCGCTGAGGATGCAGCAGTAAACCTTGAGATTGATTTGCTTCCTCCAGGCATGGTTCGTGCACCATATGGCAAGGGCTTGCTGCTCTTAGCATCTTGTTGCAGCTGGCGTTCAGCTTTGGTGGCTTGATGTACCAAATCAGTAAGACTTTGGTACGGCTGAAATTCAACAATACGCTGAATGTTGCGGTGTAACCCAGCCATGAAACGTGCAACGGTTTGCTCTTCGTCTTCATACACATTGGCTCTAATCATGGCCTTCTCCATCTCCTTATAATACTCCTTAACAGAGAAACTTCCTTGCCTCAAATTCTGCAATTTATCAAAAAGATCACGCCGATAATGCTTCGGCACAAAACGAATTCTCATTTCTCGCTTCATCTCTTGCCAAGTAACAATAGGGTCCTCTCCATCTTCTTCACGATCACGAAGAAGTTGCTCCCACCAAATCAGAGCATATCCCTCAAACTCAAGAGATGCCATTGCGAGTTTCTTCTCCTCTGAATAATTATGTAGGTGGAAGATTTTCTCCACCTTTAATTCCCATGTGAAATAATCTTCAGGATCAGATCTACCATCAAATTTTGGCATGGTAAACTTAAGTTTCCCAAATCTCTCTTCTTGGTTGACACCTCTATGATGACGACGACCATAGCGATGTTGAGACTGATCATCCCCAAATTCAGATTCTTCATTGTCATTATTTCTTCGATTCCGGCCTCTTCCTCTACCATATGCAGCACCTTGACTTCTCCTCCCATGTTCACTTGCTCTTCTAGAATAATTTCCTTCATCTTCTTCCCCATCTTCATCATGGTTTCTTACACCGTCGGGGAGTCGACGACGACCTCTGATTTCAGCCATAAGTGTCTGAAGATCTTGTGCCAACAGATCTTGCTTGGCTTCTATGCTTTGTTTGAGCTCATTGAATTGTATCAGGGTGACACATTCTTCAATCTCAACGTTGGGATCCATCTTCCTGCGAAGTTAGTGGCAACAGGGCAACAAATATAGGTGGAATATGAAGCTATATAGAATCTCACAACCTCACCACTCTTACCAACCAAAGCTCTTATGAGGTCCCTGCGGGTTGCAAGAAAAATGTGTGGTGGTAACAAGAAAGTGATGGTTAAGCGAATACAAGACCAGAGTACCGATTACAATGGCTTATATGTAGAGCTTGGTGGGGGGAATAGTAAACAAGGTATGCAATCTGAATCCAAGTTGTTGTAAAGTTAAATAACCATCCAACTAGAAGTTCCCTGCCTAGTGCTGACCACAAGATACGAGGGATGCAAATAGATCAAACACACGCGCAAGAAATTTCAGATTTGATGCAGACAAGGAGTATGATTGGAATGCAAGTGTTGCAATCAGATCCAACCAAAATTTTGCACCAAATGATAACAGCAAGCTGGTTGAACAACTTGATAAAAATTTTCAGCACTTGTGCACATAAACAAAATGATTGTTCTATGTTTCTTTCACAATCTTGTTCAACACTTTTTTTTGGTACTTTTCTTTCTTCTCTTTTTTTTCGATACTCTTTTTTTTATCGAACTAAACACAGAGATCTGATATAATATTGCACACTTTATAATACTTTAACAAAGAACTCAACCAGCAGCTATAACTTAAATAGGATCAAAGTTAACGCGAAGGAAATGATGAGAGTTTTCAGATTTTTCTTTTTGTGGATATTTTTAGATATATATAAGAGGCTCAAAGGGAACACAAAGGATAGAGTGACCAGCAACTAAACAAAGACTCTAAGGACTGAAACTTAACAAAACTCACTGGAACAACAGATTGAAACAAAGGGCTATGACAAAATATTTTATGGCTTTTTGGTGGATAGGACGAACACAAAATATATGTAGCTAAGGGTAAAGAATCCTATCGTGGCAACTGAGGCTTTGATACCAGATGATGCATCACGATGCCCGATCTTCACGACATAGGATCAATCTTCAGATAACTAGCTTCAAAGAAGCCAAGATAACTTGCTGCAAGCAGCGATAACTAGTGCAACCTGACAAATAAAACTCGAAGCCAACCACCGTCTTTAACCAGCAGCCTGAATCGAGGATTCGCCCAACCACACTCTCAAAGAACCAACCAACACAGCCTACAATCAATCGAGGAGACCTCGAAGGGAGTAGGAGCACCAATTGGGAGCGGATGAAGCCGCCGCTTCTGCAATCCCGCGAAGGAATTCACAAGAGCAAAGGGGTAGAGATCACTCTCAATATTTGTTAGCACACAGCTGAACAAAGGGGTTCTGTTTTAGATTATCATAAGCTGCCTTACATCATAGACATAGGGGGTATTTATACTAGTAACAACAAGCCTTAGCAAGGTATAAACACGAAACAAAACTATTTTCACGTGCTAATGTGAAGGAGCCTCTTCGGGAGATCTGCAGAGCTGATTTCCGTGTGGCTGTTTGACTTCTGCGCAGCCTTCAGTATTTTGATAATAACTTCTTCCAGGAATCTTCAAATGACGTGGGACTGGTTGCATTAGAAAGCTAACTTGATAAGCTTTCTCACCATATATAGCATGCTTAATGAAACTTTGTAGAATGATGCAGTTTAATACGAAAACTTGGTCATCAAGCATACTGTTGACCTTCTGACCAGTCAGCACTAAAGTAGGTCGGCTGCCTTTCTGGTAGATTTGATTAAGTCGGCTATAGAAGCATTGGAAACTAGACTTCAAGAGCTTTCCGAAAAGTACTTATGGACCTTCATAGCTTTTGGGAATCAAAAGATATGACTGTTTCTTCTGGACGGTTCTGTAGCGCTGGACTGACTCGGACATAGCTCTTCTTGCTGATTCGCCTTTGATATGTTTTGTCCTTTCTCTTTGGTGAACCTAAGTAATATCAACATACACGACTTAGGTAGCATAAAATTCTCATTAGTGTTTAATCGAAATTCATAAAGTAGCGCGTGCACCTCTTGCTGTAGCTTCTTAGCTCGGCTACGTGTAATTGGTCCATCAAAGACTTGGGTCGGTGATGATGTTGGTTGTACTTGAGTTGATGTAGTATGACTTGGGGATTGTAACGTGTTGCTTGATGGTGTGGTCATATCACCGTCCAACCTCTTGCCACAGAGGGTACACGCTACTCTCGCCATCTCTCCACTCCCATTGCGTGTTATCTTATTCTGGTATTAGTATGCCCGAGGCAAAGCTTACCCTGTCCCATATCCAGGGCATGTGGCCATTTAAGATAGTCCTTGATCATCAATGTCACACCCGGTTTTGGAAGGCAAACCGAATGCGAACTATGTACGTGCTAGGATCAGAACTCACGTACACAGCGATTACATAAATGAACATCAATGCACATTGCTCGAATAATAACTTAAAAGAGTATTAACTTTTTACATCACAGAGTCATTGACATCCACATAGTCATCAACTTAACAGTTAAATCAAAGTGCTAGCGAAACGCAGTAAAGATAAGGCCTTCACAGGCAGCTGACTGGGGGTTGCCGCCAACCCACACCTAGAATTCATCGTAGTCTTGGAACTCCTGGAAGTCTCCTCCCACGACTTCACCTTCTCCTGAGCAGTGATTACAATGCGGACAACCTGGTGTTTGGTGGTAAAGCAAGGATGAGTACACATCAACGTACTCAGCAAATGTCCCGTTTGGCTGAAGTGGACTAGCTTTATGTGGGGTTAAGCTCAAGCAGTTGCTTTTAGTTGGTCAGGTATTTATCCTTAGTAGAAGCCAGATTTTAGCATTAACCAACCCATGAACCATTTCCTCATCGAGGAACAACATCATCATATTCGAACCAAAACCATAACATAATCCTTGTATCTCGAACCATCTGTATCTCTAATCAAAGAGGATCCCAAGGCTGCTCTTAACCGTGAGCACGGCTGATATATCAGTTTCACTACCCTCTGCAGAGGTCGCACACTTTACCCATGAGTCATGATTCCCTTTCTGCCCGGGGAGAGCTAATCCCCATTGACCACTACCTAGGTGGTCCGGCAGGGTATCACTACGTAGCTTTTACAAAGATTCCCTAGAGATCATAGCTGCCCGTTAGGTTTCTCCAGTTTGATAAACACAGTACTCCTCCCCGCAGGAGAGTGACTAACAAAAAGCAAAACGAAAGAACCTCGGCACTCAGCCTCGGCAGAGCAAGCACTGTGCCTGGACCCCATTGACGGCACGACGGCGAAGTAACTACACCTCTAGTTCCTCTAATTAATTAGCTAAGGGCGCCCCATTTCACCCTCATGGTTGCACTGTTATCCCGGGTGGTCTCTCAACGAACAGGTCCTTACGGAGAGGTACTCAGGAAACAGCCTGAGCCCCCTAGAGTATCACAAGATCATCAACATCATCAGGATAACAGTATCATAAATATTCACATCATGTTCATTGATTAAGTTAAGGCAGTAGCAGAATGCTAACCATAATAGCCCATAAGGTCATCAAGGATAAAGTAAAGTGTAAAGCTAGTCAATCCTTAGGTTTCAAGTAAGTAATGCGGGGTAGTAAGTTATAAATGAATAGGACATAATGGGTCAGAGGACACTTGCCTTCACCAAACTGCTGATCAGGGACTTCCTCTGCAACTTCCTCAGGAAACACAGACTGCTCGTTGTCTACGTAAAGTAATCTTTCACACTATGCACTTGGGAAATAACAAACAAAAACAATATACCAAACATATGCAGCAGAGAGAGATCACAAGTTCATAATAGAAAAGGGATAGGCACTCTGGTATTCTCTAGGTCTGGGGTAGAGGACTATACAAAGTGATTCATTATCCACTAATCAGGTTTAAGTCAGTGGTGGGATAAAATCATTATCTGGTTTTAAGTTCCTAAACTTAGGTGTTTAAGTCCATAAACTTAAGTGCTCCAACTTTTATTAAAGTCTACTATCTTTTATTTGTCTCAAATAGGTTTCCCATAACATTAATTCTATCCTAATGATTAACCATTAATTGGGACATGGAAACAGCAGGGAAACATTGCATAAACAGATAGATAATAATTTTATGAACATTTTGCAATTTGAAGCACCTAATTTGGAGTTCATATGGCAAAGTTATGAATTTTACAAGTTTAGGGGTTAAAAATATACCCTAAGGACCTATTTTGAATTAAATAAAAGGCCCGAGGACCTAACTGCGAGAAACCAGGGACGGCGGGTTCAATTTCCAGAAAACAGAGGGGCTCTTTAAGAAAACGCGCGGGCGAAGGGGTATCGGGCGCTAATAGCCGTTGGATCTCGGATCGACGGCCAGGATTAGATCCTGCGGGTGGGCGCGCGGGCGCGCGACGGCCTGGGCGGCTGACAGGCGGGGCCGGGCGGGCAGCGCGGGCGCGGGCGACTGACAGGCGGGACCGGGCGAGCAGAGCGAGCGCGGGCGACTGACAGGCGGGGTCCAGCGGGCAGAGCGAGCGCGGGCGCGGGCGAAACGGCGCTGGGCCGTTGGATCTTGGGCGGACGGTTAGGATTGGACTCGGCCTAATTAAAACGGGATCGTCCGATCTGAGATGGACGGCGGGGATGGGATGGCTGGCTGCTGTCTTCTTCCCCAGCCAGCTGAGGCAGCGGCGCCCGTCCCGCGGCGGAGAACTCGCCGGAGACGAGGGAAGCGGGGGCCCTGCGGGTCCTTGGGGTGATCTGAATGGCCGGGGAGGTTGGGGAGGGCGCGGGGACTTCTCTGGCGGGGTCTGGGTCGGGGCAGGGGCACCGGAGGGGGGTGGTTCACGGTGGAGTGGCTCGGCGGCGGCGCTAACCGACTCCGGCGAGGAATTAAGTGCAGCAGGGAGCAATAGAAGGGGAGGGAGAGGGCAGGGGAGGTTCCTTACCTCAAGGCGAATCCTAGGGACCTCTCGGTGGCGACGGAGACGCGACGACAGCCCGAGTCGACGGCGGCGGCTGCACGGCGAACGGCGGGTGAGCGCGGGCAGGGAGAAATAGGGAGGGGAAGGGGAAATTGGAGCGCGTTCCGGGTTGCGGACGCCGGGGCGAAGCTCACCGTGGCAACGGACACGGCGGAGCTCCAACGGCGGCCGGGAAACGAGCTCGTGCGGCGGCGGTTCGCGGCGATGGCGCTTTGGCGTGCGCGCAGCGAGGGGAAGGTGGAAAAGAGGTCGGCAGGTGCGCAAATGAGGGAGGGGGAGAGGGCGAGTGGGGTTCGGGGCTCTAGTGGCCGAGGCGAGGGCGGTTGCGAGCTTCACGCGCGTCGTGGGCGCGGAGACCACGGGCGCGCGCAGCTCGGGCGGCGGTTACGCGAGGACGAGGGAGCTGACTGAGGGGGCCCACGGGCAGAGAGAGAGCGAGGGAGCGGGCGCACGCGCGGGGAAGCGGCAGCGCCGACAGGTAGGGCCGGGCGAGCAGAGAGAGGGGGGGGGGGGAGGGCGCGCGCGCGGGAGATGGGCCGACTGGGCCGAAAGGCCGAGGGGGCGGGGGTAGCGGGCTGCTTTTCCTTTTTCTTTTATTTTGGAATTGTTTTCTCTTTTCTTTTTATTTCCTCTATTTGATTCAAATTCAAATAAGCCACAAATTCAAATTGGACCTTTTGAGAATTATGCACCAAACAAAAGTGAAATCTAGGGTTCAACATGATGCAACATTTCATACTCCCTTGGAGTTTGAGCTAATAGACTATAATTATAAACAAAATAACCACTTTTCTCCTATAGAAATGAGAGAGAGGAGATTGGGGAAGGATGAGAAAAGGGAAGTAACACCTGAATTTGTGAATATGAGCAAAGAAATTTTATACCCCCAAATTCAGGGTGTTACAATCAAGCCTACATACGCATCCAATCCTTAATCAACCTGGGTAGAACATCACCTGTTCCTAGCCCAAGTCTCGATTTAAGTACTTCCACCCTTAGGATTGTTTGTATTCCTTAGGATGAAAGGAGCATTATAGGGAACTTTGCAGTAAGATCCCACCACGCTCTCAATAAAAATATTCTTGCAGGTAGAAGCCTTTTTTCCTTAGGATAACCCCTGAGCTAGGCCTTAATGCAAAAGACAACCTCTATCCACAAGATCTGAGCAGGGCTAAGCATTTTTATAAATCATATTTTGATACTTCACCAGAAGTATCTATAAAGGTATGGATATCAAGGAAGGCAATGCATCAAAGGATTTCCAAGCAACTCCTATAAACCTAATGCACATTCACTAGACTTAAAGTGTGTAAAAATAATTTAAAAACACAAGCAAGAAGTTGCATGCACCGGGGCTTGCCTGGAATAAACACTACGTTAGTGTTTGTTAGACGACGTTCACTTGGCGTCTAGCTTTTGTTCCGATACTTGCTCCGTCTGTCCATCTTCAAGTTCGTCCATCAGCATCACCTTGCGAATCAGTCCCCCCGTTACGTCATCTTGGGGTCGACTCAGGTCGTCTTCCGCATCACACAATTAATTATCGTACCTCATGAAATGCACGATGCACATGTATGAGCATAAAATAACCGGATGATACAGAAAACAGAATCAAATACTTAGCGGCAAGACATCGACACAATCCTACGTAAGCACTAGACACTTATAACTTACTAAACACAACAATCACGATTTTTTCTAGTTTTACCAGATTTAATTTAAACATCAAGGAACAATAAATTATATGCACGTCTACTTTCCTTAGCTGAGGCCCAACACTAGAAGACTATCAAACTTGGATTCATATCAACACCACTTATCAGCCAATTACTTAGAACACTAGACCTATCCTACTCATCACCTACACATCTCATATATATATATATATATATATAAACTAATACACTATATACGATGTAGCATTTTAATAAGCAATTAATATAACCACAACGCACGGTTACTACCGTCCAGGGAACTGAAGCAACTAATATAACTAATTAATCCCAGCCTTGAACCAATAGTAAAAACTAGCGAACCAGTGTACTATTAATAGTCGATACAAAATTCATGAGAACGACGATGATTCCGGTTCAGACCATCCGTCAATCATTTAGCGCGTGATGAACAACATCCTTCCCGTCATCGCCCAACAGCTAGAATTCTACTTCTATCATTGACCCCATAACATCACACAGCATAACAACATAACAACGGATATAGCCATAATTACCAAGCGCACACCTAGCATCACTGGTATTTTTAACTTAATCTTATACTCATACGAAGTGTCTTATTTTACGATCATAAAACCGATAGTAAAAATAGCGAATTGGCTCACCACATCTCAATTCGATCGGGTAGTGGCCTGAACGACGACGACCTTCAGCTGAAGTCCTCGATCGAACATCTGGCGAGCGTGACCGACGAGCTAAGACTGAGGCAAAGCTCGACGATGAGGTCGAACAGGGGATGGTGAGCGTGAGCACACGCAGGGGCTTGCAAAAAAATACGAAGACGACGACGTCCAAAGCACGACTTATGAAGAATAGAATGGCGACCGGCCTAGGCGCGATGGGTGAGTTGAGCGACTCCAACGACGTGCGTGAGCTCATTCCTAGGCATGGACGTGAGTTGGAGCGGAGCAGAGCACGGCCGAAGGTCCGGAGTGGCGCTGCGTGGTGGTCTGGTGGAGATCGGCAGCCGGGTGTCGACGAGTGCGTGGAGTCCTGCAGAACTGTGATGCTGAAGATGGCGTGGTGACGAGTGAACACGTGGCCGAGTGATGACATCGATGTCCGAGTGCTGTGAGGCAACGACGAGGTCGACAGTCGGTGGCGCAGACGAAATCGAGATCGGCCATGACAGCGGAGCTGCGACGACTGGATCGATGTCAGTTTTGAGCTCGCAGACGACGGCGCTGTCCGGCGAGGCCACACGCAAAGGCGGCCAGCCCAAGCGCACGACACGAAGTGCGGCGATGGCGGCCAGGATCAAGTGTTGCCGGCTAGTAGCGTGACGGCGAGGTAGTGGTGAGGCTCGGCGAGCTCGGAACAGGGGCTCGACGAACGACGCTAGGGAGGTCGAGTACAGCTGAGGATATGATCAGCGTGTGAGGGAGATACCCAGCGGCGGCTAGGAGAACGATGAGAAGGGCACGCGGCCAGGCACCTAGGCGAGGGGAGCACGCGGCTTGCTGGGGGGCGTGGTTTGGCGAGGGAGCTTGGCTAGGCGAACGCGCCAGGAAGCTTCAGACCCAGACGCAGGGAGCAGGGCGCGAGCTACAGCAGGGGTCGAGCGCCATGGGAGCTCCGCGAGCTGCGCGCACAGGGAGTCGAGCTGGAGCGAGCAGGGAGGAGCGCTGGCGAGCAAAGAAGCCTCGCGTGCTCGGCTGGACGCAGGAGAACACACGCGCAGGGGAGCTCGCTGCTGGCAAGGAGCAGTAGAGGAGCACGGCTGGCAGCGATTAGCACGCGAGCAGTGCCGGGGAGGGATGAGGAGCGTGCCATGGAAGCCCCGGCCGGGCGCTCGTTCATGGGAGCCGGAAAGGAGAGCGCCAGCGCTGGGGAAGAAGACGCGAGGGAGCAAGAAGCTGTGCGCGCGTGGGAACTGGAGAGCTAGCCAGGGATGGTCGACCATGGGGACTGGGGAGGGAGCTGGGACCGGAGATGAAGAGAGCCGCACAGGGGAGAAACGACCGGACTTGTGTGGAAGAAGATAGGTGCGGCTGGAAGAAAATCTGGATAGGGGGCGACGTAGGGATAGGGCTGGCGAGATTTTTTTGTTTTCTCTTTTTTATTATTATTTTTAGAAATCACAGATATTTCGGATCAAGAGTTTTAGCGATAAATAAAGGGTCAAATAATTAGAATCGACAGCAATAATTGGACATGATTTGATTTGACGAATTTTTCGGAATCAGCCGCGTTTTCACCCGTGATTTATATCTGGAGATTCAGATCGAAATGAGAACACACGGACCAAACTACACGGATTTCGGCCTCGGTATTTTAATTTGCATTTGATTCACTTGACCTCAGATGATTTCTGTTCACTACTCGAACACTCGACTAGAGGATAATTTAATTAAACATCCGTAGACACGATGTCACGGATGACAAAAAGGGACTACATTATTTTACTCCGGAAACTTAGTCGTTGGGTTCTATTTAATTGGCCCGGAATAAAATCGTCTGAGTGGGTTAAGCTTCCGAATTCATGTTCGAGCGAGCGATGAATTTTAAATAATCACCGGACACACCAATTTTTGGAATGACTATGTTCCGAACAACACGAAAATTTCAGAAGAGTCCGGATAAATAAAGACGATGTCGAACTCGCGACAGACGACACAGATGCGATATTAAAATCGCGATAGACGAGGATGATTAAAATTTAGCACTCATTTTATCCACTGATATTACGTGTTTAAATCCATACTCGTTGTCGAGCGGAATATAAGCACCTGGGGTGTTGAAAGTCGCCTAGAGGGGGGGTGAATAGGGCGAAACTGAAATTCTCAAAAATAATCACAACTACAAGCCGGGTTAGCGTTAGAAATATAATAGAGTCCGCGAGAGAGGGCGCAAAACAAATCGCAAGAGAATAGTGAAGTGAGACACGCGGATTTGTTTTACCGAGGTTCGGTTCTCTCAAACCTACTCCCCGTTGAGGAGGCCACAAAGGCCGGGTCTCTTTCAACCCTTACCCTCTCTCAAACGGTCCCTTAGACCGAGTGAGCTTTCTCTTCTCAAATGCTTGGAACACAAAGTTCCCACAAGGACCACCACAAGATTGGTGTCTCTTGCCTCAATTACAAGTGAGTTTGATCGCAATGAAGATTGAAAGAAAGCACGATTGCAAAAACCAAGCGACAAGAGCGACAAATAACACACGGATCACTTTCTCTCTCAAGACACTAATCACTAATGATCTCTTTTCTCAATTGTGAAACTTGGAGAGATGGAGGCTTTGAATGTGTCTTGGAATGGATTGCTAGCTCTTGTATTGAATGTTGGAGGTTGGAATGCTTGGATGTTGTGAATGGAGGTGGTTGGGGTTGTATTTATAGCCACCAACCACTTCCTAGCCGTTACTCCATTCTGCTGAGCGCGGACGGTCCGCCCGCCAGGTCCGGACGGTCCGCCCCTGTAGATCAACGGCTGAAAAAGCAACGGTCAGCAGTAACGGCTATATCAACGGCTATATTGCATTTAATGCATCGTCAGATGTCAGACAGACCCAGTCGCGGACGGTCCGGTCGAGCACCCCGGACGGTCCGCGAGGCCGCTATAATTCATTCTTCCGAACCCGTCACCTTCGGGTTTTTCGGATCATTGCCTACCGGACGGTCCGCACCTGAAGCCGGACGGTCCGAGCGAGGGTTCAGACGGTCCGCGCTTATCCTCCGGACGGTCCATAGTGCAGACTCGGATTTTTGCATTGGTTCTGTCCGAGGGTCATCGTTGTGTCGCGGACGGTCCGCGCTTGGCCTGTTTTTCCAAAAAGCTTCTCCTGTCCGGAATAATCTACGGTATTCCGGACAGTCGATTTAGTATAGTTGTAGATGAACCTTTGACACCTGTAGAACATATAATCTAGAGCAAACTAGTTAGTCCAATTATTTGTGTTGGGCAATTCAACCACCAAAATCAATTAGGAAGTAGGTGTAAACCTAATTCCCTTTCAATCTCCCCCTTTTTGGTGATTGATGCCAACACAAACCAAAGCAAATATAAAAGTGCATAATTGAACCAATTTGCATAATGTAAGTGTAAAGGTTGCTTGGAATTGAGCCAATAAATGTTACTTACTAGATGTTCATGGATTGTTTCTTTATTTTTAACATTTTGGACCACACTTGCACCACATGTTTTGTTTTTGCAAATTCTTTTTGTAAATCCTTTTCAAAGTCCTTTTGCAATATAGTCGAAGGTAGATGAATAAGATTTTTGCAAAGCATTTTCAAGTTTAAAATTTTTCTCCCCTTGTTTCAAATGCTTTTCCTTTGACTAAACAAAACTCCCCCTAAATGAGATCCTCCTCTTAGTGTTCAAGAGGGTTTTGATTTATCATTTTTGAAATACTACTTCCTCCCCCTTTAGACCATAATAAGATACCAATTTGAAATTGACCAATTGAAAATCTCCAAATTTTTTTTAAAAAATTAGGTGGTGGTGCGGTCCTTTTGCTTTGGGCTCATATTTTCTCCCCCTTTGGCATGAATCGCCAAAAACGGAATTATTAGAGCCCAACGAAGTACTTTCTCCTCCTTTGGTCATAAAATAAATGAGTGAAGATTATACCAAAGTTGGAGAGATGCTCGGAGTGACGGCGAAGGATGAGTAGTCGAGTGGAGTGGAAGCCTTTGTCTTCGCCGAAGACTCCAATTCCCTTTCAATATACCTATGACTTGGTTTGAAATACACTTGAAAACACATTAGTCATAGCATATGTAAAAGAGATATGATCAAAGGTATATTTGTGTGCTATGTGTGCAAATTAGCAAAAGAAATTCCTAGAATCAAGAATATTTAGCTCATGCCTAAGTTTGGTAAAAGATTGTTCATCAAGAGGCTTGGTAAAGATATCGGCTAATTGATCTTTAGTGTTAATGTATGAAATCTCGATATCCCCCTTTTGTTGGTGATCCCGAAGAAAATGATACCGAATGGCTATGTGTTTAGTGCGGCTATGCTCAACGGGATTATCTGCCATGCGGATTGCACTCTCATTATCACATAGAAGAGGAACTTTTGTTAGTTTGTAACCGTAGTCCCGCAGGGTTTGCCTCATCCAAAGCAATTGCGCGCAACAATGGCCTGCGGCAATGTACTCGGCTTCGGCGGTAGAAAGAGCGACCGAATTTTGCTTCTTTGAAGCCCAAGACACCAAGGATCTTCCCAAGAACTGGCAAGTCCCCGATGTGTTCTTTCTATTAATCTTACACCCCGCCCAATCGGCATCCGAATAACCAATCAAATCAAATGTGGATCCCCGAGGGTACCAAAGTCCAAACTTAGGAGTATAAGCCAAATATCTCAAGATTCGTTTTACGGCCGTAAGGTGTGATTCCTTAGGGTCGGCTTGGAATCTTGCACACATACAAACGGAAAGCATAATGTCCGGTCGAGAAGCACATAAATAAAGCAATGAACCAATCATCGACCGGTATACCTTTTGATCCACGGACTTACCTCCCTTGTCGAGGTCGAGATGCCCATTTGTTCACATGGGAGTCTTGATGGGCTTGGCATCCTTCATTCCAAACTTGCTTAGAATGTCTTGAGTATACTTCGTTTGGCTAATGAAAGTGCCCTCTTGGAGTTGCTTGACTTGAAATCCTAAGAAATATTTCAACTCCCCCATCATCGACATCTCGAATTTCTTTGTCATGATCCTACTAAATTCTTCACATGTAGATTCGTTAGTAGACCCAAATATGATATCATCAACATAAATTTGGCATACGAACAAATCATTGTCAAGAGTTTTAGTGAATAAAGTAGGATCGGCTTTGCCGACTTTGAAGCCATTAGCAATAAGGAAATCTCTAAGGCATTCATACCATGCTCTTGGGGCTTGCTTGAGCCCATAAAGCGCCTTAGAGAGCCTATAAACATGGTTAGGGTACTCACTGTCTTCAAAGCCGGGAGGTTGCTCAACATAGACCTCCTCTTTGATCGGTCCATTGAGGAAGGCACTCTTCACGTCCATTTGATAAAGCTTGAAACCATGGTATGTAGCATAGGCTAATAATATGCGAATTGACTCAAGCCTAGCTACGGGTGCATAGGTTTCACCAAAATCCAAACCTTCGACTTGTGAATACCCCTTGGCCACGAGTCGAGCTTTGTTCCTAGTCACCACACCATGCTCATCTTGCTTGTTGCGGAAGACCCACTTGGTTCCTACAACATTTTGGTTAGGACGTGGAACTAAATGCCATACCTCGTTCCTCGTGAAATTGTTGAGCTCCTCTTGCATCGCCATCACCCAATCCAAATCTTGTAGTGCTTCCTCTACCCTGTGTGGCTCAATAGAGGAAACAAAAGAGTAATGCTCACAAAAATGTGCAACACGAGATCGAGTGGTTACCCCCTTATGAATGTCGCCGAGGATGGTGTCGACGGGGTGATCTCGTTGTATTGCTTGGTGAACTCTTGGGTGTGGCGGCCTTGGTTGTTCATCCTCCTTGTCTTCATCATTTGCATCTCCCCTTGATCATTGCCGTCGTCTTGAGGTGGCTCATCATTGTCTTCTTCATCTTTATCAACTTGAGCCTCGTCCTCATTTTGGATTGGTGGAGATGCTTGCGTGGAGGAGGATGGTTGATCTTGTGTATGTGGAGGCTCTTCGGATTCCTTAGGGCACACATCCCCAATGGACATATCCCTTAACGCTATGCACGGAGCCTGTTCTTCACCTATCTCATCAAGATCAACTTGCTCTACTTGAGAGCCGTTAGTCTCATCAAACACAACGTCACAAGAAACTTCAACAAGTCCTGAGGACTTGTTAAAGACTCTATATGCCCTTGTGTTTGAGTCATATCCTAGTAAAAAGCCTTCTACAGTTTTAGGAGCAAATTTAGATTTTCTACCTTTCTTAACAAGAATAAAGCATTTGCTACCAAAAACTCTAAAATATGAAATATTGGGCTTTTTACCGGTTAGGAGTTCATAGGATGTCTTCTTGAGGATTCGATGTAGATATAACCGGTTGATGGCGTAGCAGGCGGTGTTGACCGCCTCGGCCCAAAACCGATCCGGTGTCTTGTACTCATCAAGCATGGTTCTTGCCATGTCCAACAGAGTTCGATTCTTCCTCTCCACTACACCATTTTGTTGTGGAGTGTAGGGAGAAGAGAACTCATGCTTGATGCCCTCCTCCTCAAGGAAGCCTTCTATTTGTGAGTTCTTGAACTCCGTCCCGTTGTCGCTTCTAATTTTCTTGATCCTTAAGCCGAACTCATTTTGAGCCCGTCTCAAGAATCCCTTTAAGGTCTCTTGGGTATGAGATTTTTCCTGCAAAAAGAATACCCAAGTGAAGCGAGAATAATCATCCACAATAACTAGACAGTACTTACTCCCGCCGATGCTTATGTAAGCGATCGGGCCGAATAGGTCCATGTGTAGGAGCTCCAGTGGCCTGTCACTAGTCATGATGTTCTTGTGTGGATGATGAGTGCCAACTTGCTTCCCGGCTTGGCATGCGCTACAAATCCTGTCTTTCTCAAAATGAACATTTGTTAGTCCTAAAATGTGCTCTCCCTTTAGAAGCTTATGAAGATTCTTCATTCCAACATGGGCTAGTCGGCGGTGCCAGAGCCAACCCAAGTTAGTCTTAGCAACCAAGCAAGTATCGAGTTCAGCTCTATCAAAATCTACCAAGTATAGCTGACCCTCTAACACTCCCTTAAATGCTATTGAATCATCACTCCTTCTAAAGACAGTGACACCTACATCAGTAAATAGACAGTTGTAGCCCATTTGACATAATTGGGATACGGAAAGCAAATTGTAATCTAAAGAATCTACAAGAAAAACATTGGAAATAGTATGGTCAGGTGATATAGCAATTTTACCCAATCCTTTGACCAAACCTTGATTTCCATCCCCGAATGTGATAGCTCGTTGGGGATCTTGGTTTTTCTCATATGAGGAGAACATCTTTTTCTCCCCTGTCATATGGTTTGTGCACCCGCTGTCGAGTATCCAGCTTGAGCCCCCAGATGCATAAACCTACAAAACAATTTTAGTTCTTGACTTTAGGTACCCAAACGGTTTTGGGTCCTTTGGCATTAGAAACAAGAACTTTGGGTACCCAAACACAAGTCTTGGAGCCCTTGTGTTTGCCCCCAACAAACTTGGCAACTACCTTGCCGGATTTGTTAGTAAGCACATATGATGCATCAAAAGTTTTGAATGAAATAGCATGATCATTTGATGCATTAGGAGTTTTCTTCTTAGGCAACTTAGCACGGGTTGGTTGCCTAGAGCTAGATGTCTCACCCTTATACATAAAAGCATGATTAGGGCTAGAGTGAGACTTCCTAGAGTGAATTCTCCTAATTTTGCTCTTGGGATAACCGGCAGGGTACAAAATGCAACCCTCGTTATCCTGAGGCATGGGAGCCTTGCCCTTAACAAAGTTAGACAAATTTTTAGGAGGGGCATTAAGTTTGACATTGTCTCCCCTTTGGAAGCCAATGCCATCCTTGATGTCCGGGCGTCTCCCATTATAGAGCATACTTCTAGCAAATTTAAACTTTTCATTTTCCAAGTTATGCTCGGCAATTTTAGCATCTAGTTTTGCTATATGATCATTTTGTTGTTTAATTAAAGACATGTGATCATGAATAGCATTAACATCAATATCTCTACATCTAGTGCAAATAGAAGTGTGCTCAACAATAGATGTAGAGGGTTTGCAAGATTTCAATTCTACAACCTTAGCATGTAACAAATTATTTTTAGTTCTAAGGTCGGAAACAGTAGCTTTGCAAAAATCAAAATCCTTAGCCTTAGCAAGCAATTTTTCATTCTCAATCTTAAGGCTAGCAACAGAAATGTTTAATTCTTCAATCCTAGCAAGCAAATCATCATCATTATTTCTAGGATTGGGAATCGAAACATCACAAACATGAGAATCAACCTTAGCAATTAAATTAGCATTTTCATTTCTAAGGTTGGCAATAGTGTCATGGCAAGTGCTTAGCTCACTAGATAGTTTTTGACATTTTTCTACTTCTAGAGCATAAGCATTTTTAACCTTAACATGCTTTTTGTTTTCCTTAATAAGGAAGTCCTCTTGAGAGTCCAAGAGATCATCCTTCTCATGAATAGCACTAATCAATTCATTTAATTTTTCCTTTTGTTGCATGTTAAGATCGGCAAAAAGGGTACGCAAATTATTTTCCTCATCACTAGCATTATCATCACTAGAGGATTCATATTTAGTGGAGGATTTAGATGTAACCTTCTTCCTTTTGTCGTCCTTTGCCATGAGGCACTTGTGGCCGACGTTGGGGAAGAGGAGTCCCTTGGTGACGGCGATGTTGGCGGCGTCCTCGTCGGAGGAGGACTCGGTGGAGCTCTCGTCGGAGTCCCACTCCCGGCAGACATGGGCATCGCCGCCCTTCTTCTTGTAGTACTTCTTCTTTTCTCTCCTCTTTCCCTTCTTGTCGTCGCCACTGTCACTGTCACTAGATATAGGACATTTTGCAATGAAATGACCGGGCTTACCACATTTGTAGCACACTTTCTTGGAGCGGGGTTTGTAGTCCTTCCCCCTCCGTTGCTTGAGGATTTGGCGAAAGCTTTTGATAATTAAAGCCATCTCCTCATTGTCGAGCTTGGAGGCGTCAATTGGTTGTCTACTCGGTGTAGACTCCTCCTTCTTCTCCTCCGTCGCCTTGAAGGCCACCGGTTGCGCCTCGGACGTGGAGGGTTCATCAAGCTCGTTGATCTTCTTTGAACCTTTAATCATACATTCAAAGCTCACAAAATTCCCGATAACTTCCTCGGGGGTCATTAGTGGGTATCTAGGATTACCACGAATTAATTGAACTTGAGTGGGGTTAAGGAAAATGAGAGCTCTTAGAATAACCTTAACCACCTCATGGTCGTCCCACTTTTTGCTCCCGAGGTTGCGCACTTGGTTCACCAAGGTTTTGAGCCGGTTGTACATATCTTGTGGCTCCTCCCCTTGGCGAAGACGGAAGCGACCGAGCTCCCCCTCGATCGTTTCCCGCTTGGTGAGTTCATCACCCTCATGCGCGGTCTTGAGTAGGTCCCAAATTTCCTTTGCATTCTTCAACCCTTGCACCTTGTTGTATTCCTCCTTGCTTAGAGAGGCGAGGAGAATGGTTGTAGCTTGGGAGTTGAAGTGCTCGATTTGGGCCACTTCGTCCGTATCATAATCCTCATCCCCTATGGATGGTACCTGTGCTCCAAACTCAACAACATTCCATATACTTTTGTGGAGTGAGGTTAGATGAAATTTCATTAAATCACTCCACCTAGCATAATCTTCGCCATCAAAAGTTGGCGGTTTGCCTAATGGAACGGAAAGTAATGGAGTATGTCTAGATGTACGAGGATAGTGTAAGGGGATCTTACTAAACTTCTTGCGCTCTTGGCGCTTAGAAGTTACGGACGGCGCATCGGAGTCGGAGGTTGATGTTGATGAAGTGTCGGTCTCGTAGTAGACCACCTTCCTCATCCTCTTGTGCTTGTCGCCTTTCCGATGCGACTTGTGGGGAGAAGATTTTTCCTTCTTCTCTTTGTGGTGTGAGGAAGAAGATCTTTTCTCCTTCCGTTTGGAGGAGTCCTTCTTCTTCTCCTTCCTCTTGGTGCGGGACTCTTCCGATGAAGTGCTCCCTTGGCTCGTAGTGGGCTTGTCGCCGGTCTCCATCTCCCTCTTGGTGTGATCTCCCGACATCACTTCAAGCGGTTAGGCTCTAATGAAGCACCGGGCTCCGATACCAATTGAAAGTCGCCTAGAGGGGGGGGGGGTGAATAGGGCGAAACTGAAATTCTCAAAAATAATCACAACTACAAGCCGGGTTAGCGTTAGAAATATAATAGAGTCCGCGAGAGAGGGCGCAAAACAAATCACAAGAGAATAGTGAAGTGAGACACGCGGATTTGTTTTACCGAGGTTCGGTTCTCTCAAACCTACTCCCCGTTGAGGAGGCCACAAAGGCCGGGTCTCTTTCAACCCTTACCCTCTCTCAAACGGTCCCTTAGACCGAGTGAGCTTTCTCTTCTCAAATGCTTGGAACACAAAGTTCCCACAAGGACCACCACAAGATTGGTGTCTCTTGCCTCAATTACAAGTGAGTTTGATCGCAATGAAGATTGAAAGAAAGCACGATTGCAAAAACCAAGCGACAAGAGCGACAAATAACACACGGATCACTTTCTCTCTCAAGACACTAATCACTAATGATCTCTTTTCTCAATTGTGAAACTTGGAGAGATGGAGGCTTTGAATGTGTCTTGGAATGGATTGCTAGCTCTTGTATTGAATGTTGGAGGTTGGAATGCTTGGATGTTGTGAATGGAGGTGGTTGGGGTTGTATTTATAGCCACCAACCACTTCCTAGCCGTTACTCCATTCTGCTGAGCGCGGACGGTCCGCCCGCCAGGTCCGGACGGTCCGCCCCTGTAGATCAACGGCTGAAAAAGCAACGGTTAGCAGTAACGGCTATATCAACGGCTATATTGCATTTAATGCATCGTCAGATGTCAGACAGACCCAGTCGCGGACGGTCCGGTCGAGCACCCCGGACGGTCCGCGAGGCCGCTATAATTCATTCTTCCGAACCCGTCACCTTCGGGTTTTTCGGATCCTTGCCTACCGGACGGTCCGCGCCTGAAGCCGGACGGTCCGAGCGAGGGTTCAGACGGTCCGCGCTTATCCTCCGGACGGTCCATAGTGCAGACTCGGATTTTTGCATTGGTTCTGTCCGAGGGTCATCCTTGTGTCGCGGACGGTCCGCCGCAAGGGCCCAGATGGTCCGCGCTTGGCCTGTTTTTCCAAAAAGCTTCTCCTGTCCGGAATAATCTACGGTATTCCGGACAGTCGATTTAGTATAGTTGTAGATGAACCTTTGACACCTGTAGAACATATAATCTAGAGCAAACTAGTTAGTCCAATTATTTGTGTTGGGCAATTCAACCACCAAAATCAATTAGGAAGTAGGTGTAAACCTAATTCCCTTTCAGGTGTTACAGCCCTCCCCCTTAAAAGAATCTCGTGCCGAGATTTGGAGCGAAAGACTTTTAAGAGTAGAGAAGCATGCAATTCTTTGTCCATATTAGCGATAATTAGGTGGCTATCAGTCGATTTAACTTGATTCTTGTAAGTACTTTCTTTCAGGTGGGTTGAACTAAAGTGAGTTTAGACAATTCGATAAAACGATCTCTAAACTCAACCTTTGTTCATTGGGCAGTTACAAGTTAGTCAAAACCAACTTGTTGAACTACTTTTGACATTGGGCATGTCCTCTCAGTACCATCATTAAGCCAAGGGTTGAGAGTTCACATTTGCTAACAGGAGATTATGCACTTGAGTAGAAATCCATTTGGTTCTGTTGTTCATTCGTTTCTTTATGCGAGATGAACTGACTTGGTTAGGGAATATATGGATTGAATGAAAGAGCGAATGAACAAACTCTTGCATCTCAGCAGCAGGGAAAGCCAATCTCCAATTTTAGAGCTAATTAGCTGTTTTCCAACACTACAAAGCTCCAAGGCTTCACCTTTACACAAAGGATGTAAAGGGAACTTGTATGAGTAGTCACTACCAAGATCAAAAGAAATAAGACCACACATGAAAGTGGTATGCCCTTTTGATCCAATGGAGATGACAGATGTTGCTTGATCACTTGATAAACAACATAGAAATCGTTTCAAGGAAGATATCCACGGAAGATAACACACTAGTGTAATTCTATAACGGATCATGACTAGAGACTTCGATATCGGCAAGCGCCAAGCAGCAGAACCTTGTGTGTACATTCACAAGGGGCTCTCAGTTTCGTCGTGGTACCATAAGTCCTTAACCATGACACCATTACAAAACTGGCACCAATAATGAATCTCACGTGGTAAGAACAATTTATGCAGAGATAACATATCGATATAGTCTCATAATGGATTATGACTACTAACGGTGACACCAGCACATGCCAAGTAGCGCAACCATGTGCTGATCACCCACAGGAGGCCCTCAGTTTTGGCGCGGCATCATCAATTTTAGTCATAACGCCAATACCAGACGTAACCAATAAGAAATCTCACGCCACACAACTAGATTGGTCAAGGGTGACAATATATAAAGAGATTCCACCTGTAAGAATAATTACAAGTAGAGAGCAAATAGATCATGGCGCGATGAAATGAACAAGGTATGGCCATAACCTAAATTTGTATGAGTTTGGTCATGGAGGGATAATGGTAAATTCAAATTTGGGTCTCGGTTCACCAACTAAGAACATGGCCTAATTTTGGGTTTAAGCAACCAAACTACTAACCCTCTATCGGCACATCAACACAAGAGCAAACACATTTGCACTAATGGTCAAATTATGAAAAGCTAAAAGCAATCTAAACCTATATCCCTAAGACACCACATCATTTACAATCACCAAGTTTTGGAATAAAGGTGAGAGAAGCATTTTGGGTGTATAGGTAACAAACATAATGCAACAATCAGGATGCATGCTCGTCTTATTCGTCCTCACGAGTTTTGCCAACATACTGTGGCAATAGCGTTCTATAGCGGTGGCATACGTTCTCTCTGGGTATTTTGCTAGTCGTCAACTACACATACGTTTTCGAGGTTAGTGTACTTGCAGAAAAGTCCATTACAACCCAATTTCCCAATTATGCAGTTACACATGACAATTTATCACAATTTATACTCCATATATTGCTATATGGAGGACAGCTCATCATTAAGCGCTGAGCCACGCATAGGCGCCGTTGCCACACTTTAACCATAGGGCAACTCATTATGGTAACTCTCCTTCTTACCTGAATGTAGGTGCGTCGTTGCAAGTACATTACATTTCTCAGTATTCCCATGTCTGTATACCCATACACACACATGGGGTACTGAATTCCCAGAAAAGTAAATACTCCACATCGCAGCTTTCATATATACATATGTGGAACATGTATATAATCAAGCGCTTTTTATACTCTTCCCTAGACCGACGATTGTTCGGTCATGCTCTCTCATCTCACCTTACGTGAGCGTCGATCCATTCAAAACTGAATGGCCTTAAAAATAACAATACACATGTATGCAATACCCACCCGGTTGTGGGTTAGTGGTTTTCAAATAAGCCACCTGATAGTCCTTAGTTTAGGGCTTAACAGAGGATGTCGCTAGCATTATAGTTTTTAAAGCTGTTTTTCAAAGCCAAACAATGTGTTTAGTTGAAAATAGGTTTTTGAAAATCAAAACTTTTGTTTTGGAAATACGTATGTGACCGTATATACTTAATCCTGCTCCGATACCAGCTGTGGCAGAACCTCCCAAGTTATTGGGCCCACATGCACCTGTCCTTGTCTCAAAGACCTCAGACTGCTATGCATGTGCACTAGATAACTTAACAGGATCCGTCCGATTGTCCCAAGGACACCGGATAAACCACTTACAACCAGAACCGCGGGATTAAGTAAACACAAATCACACACACCAACATTTTTGCAGCGGAAATCTTATTACCAAATTTTACAAGTTACAAAAATTTTACATCATATTCATCGGAGTGATTATAAAAGTATAAGTTTGAAATATATGCTAGCTCAAGTGACCATCCTCAATAAGAAGTATAGAAGAGTTACTTAGACTTATAAGAAGGCCGAGCCCACTGGCGATTAACACCATCATCAGCAGCACAAAACTATGACCTGAAAAACAACAGGGAATAAAACACTACGTTAGTGTTTGTTAGACGACGTTCACTTGGCGTCCAGCTTTTGTTCCGATACTTGCTCCGTCTGTCCATCTTCAAGTTCGTCCATCAGCATCACCTTGCGAATCAGTCCCCCCGTTACGTCATCTTAGGGTCGACTTAGGTCATCTTCCGCATCACACAATTAATGATCGTACCTCATGAAATGCACAATGCACATGTATGAGCATAAAATAACCGGATGATACAGAAAACAGAATCAAATACTTAGCGGCAAGACATCGACATAATCCTACGTAAGCACTAGACACCTATAACTTACTAAACACAACAATCACGATTTTTTCTAGTTTTACCAGATTTAATTTAAACATCAAGGAACAATAAATTTGTCGGTGTTTCGAAACCCGGGGGGTCCCTGGACCGACGAGTGAATTGTCGCCGCGTGCCCCAGCCCAGATGGGTCGACGCAAGGCGGAACGCGAAGGGGGGAAAGGAGGTAGCCGGAGCGAGGCAGGCGTAAGAGAGTGTGGATCCTGCGGCCTTCGTGTTAGCCCAGCACCTGAGTCGGGTGCGCTTGCAGTAGGGGGATACAAGCGTCCACGCGGGAGTGGGAGCGAGAGGCCTTGAGCGAGCGCCGTCCCGTCCTTCCCCGCGCAGGCCAACCCTCTGTAAGAGGGCCCTGGTCCTTCCTTTTATAGGCGTAAGGAGAGGATCCAGGTGTACAATGGGGGGTGTAGCAGAGTGCTACGTGTCTAGCGAAGGAGAGCTAGTGCCCTAAGTACATGCCATCGTGGCAGCCGGAGGGGTTTTGGCACCCGGTTCGTGTGGTGCCGTGGCCGTCGGAGGAGCGCTAGAGCCTGGCGAGAGGGGCAGCTGTCGGGGCTGTCGAGTCCTTGCTGACGTCCTCTTGCTTCCGTAAGGGGGCCGAGAGCCGCCGTCGTCACGGAGTGTGCGGGGCGCCATCATTGCCTATCTGACGGAGCGAGCCAGATGGGACGCCGGTCTTGTTCCCCGTAGCCTGAGTCAGCTCGGGGTAGGGTAATGATGGCGCCTCCTATCGACGTGGTCAGTCCGCGCCCTAGGCTGGGCGGGGTGGAGGCTCCTCCGAGGTTGAGGTCGAGTCTGTCTTCCGTGGCCGTGGTCGAGTCCGAGCCCCTGGGTCAGGCGAGGCGGAGACCGTCGGCTGAGGCCAGGGCTGAGTCCGAGCCCTGGGGTCGGGCGAAGCGGAGTCCGTCTTCTTCCGGGGCTGAGCCCGAGTCCGAGCCTGGGGTCGGGCGAGGCGGAGTTCGTCGTCTTCTGGGGCTGAGCCTGAGTCCGAGCCCTGGGTCGGGCGGAGCGGAGTTCGCCGTCTTCCGGGGCTGAGCCCGAGTCCGAGCCCTAGGTCGGGCGGAGCGGAGTTCGCCGTCTTCCGGGGCTGAGCCCGAGTCCGAGCCCTGGGTCGGGTGGAGCGGAGTTCGCCGTCTTTTGGGGCTGAGCCCATGTCCGAGCCCTGGGTCGGGCAGAGCGGAGTTCACCGTCTTCCGGGGCCGAGCCCGAGTCCGAGCCCTAGGGTCGGGCGAGGCGGAGTTTCTTATGACGCCCGAGGCCGGCCTTGGCTGCTGTCAGCCTAACTCTGTCGGGTGGCTCAGCAGTCGAAGCGGCGCAGGCGGCGCTGTCCTCTTGTCAGACCGGTCAGTAGAGCGGCGAAGTGACTGCGGTCACTTCGGCCCTGTCGACTGGAGGGCGTGCGTCAGGATAAAGGTGTCAGGCCACCTTCGCATTATATGCCCCTGCGATTTGGTCGGTCGGCGTGGCGATGTGGCCAAGGTTGCTTCTTGGTGAAGACTGGGCCTCGGGCGAGCCGATAGTGTGCCTGTTGCTGGAGGGGGGGGGTCCTCGGGTGAGACGTAGGTTCTCCGGGGTCGGCTTCCCTTGCCCGAGGCTAGGCTCGGGCGAGGCACGATCATGTCCCTTGAATGGACCGATCCTTGGCTTAATCGCACCCATCAGGCCTTTGCAGCTTTGTGCTGATGGGGGTTACCAGCTGAGATTTAGGGGCCTTGAGGGTACCACTAATTATGGTCCCCGACAGTAGCCCCCGAGCCTCCAAGGGAGTACTAATACTCGCTTGGAGGCTTTTGCCGCACTTTTTTGCAAGGGGACCAGCCTTTTTCGGTTGCATTCTGTTCCGGTGGGTGCGCACGAGCGCACCCACCGGGTGCAGCCCCCGAGGCCTCGGAGGAGTAGTTTTACTCCTTCGAGGTCTTAGTGCGCTTCGCAACACTTCGGCTGGTCTAGTTGTTCCCTCATGCGAGCTGGCCGTAGCCCGAGTGCACGGTCGGGTCCCAAGTTCTCGGGCTGGTATGATGACGCTGTCAACGCTTTGGCCGGAGCCGGGTTTGCGAGAGCAGCCCCCGAGCCTCTTCATAGGGCGAGAGGACGGTCAGGGACAGACTCGACTTTTTTACATACGCCCCTGCGTCGCCTTTCCGCAAGGAGGAGGGGGGGAAAGCGCCATGTTGCCCTCAGGTGGCGCTGAACATGGTGTCTCCGGTGAGCTGCTGGTGGGTAATCCGAGCGGACGTCCGTGCCCCATTTGATAGGGGTCGGCTAGAGGCCCAGAGGCGCGCCCAAAAGTACCTGCGGGTGATCTGCCGGACCCGGTCCCCTGTCGACGGGGTCCGAGGGCTCGATGCCTCCCTCTGATGGGATTCCGTTACAAGATCGTTCCCGCTGGTCTCGGAAATGTCCTAGGGTACCTCGGTAGCGCAACCCGAGCCTTGGTTATGTATCGAACGTACCCATGGTCATCCCTCGCTCTGTGTCTGAGGCGAATGTGAACCCTTCGAGGGCCAGCCTACGAACCCCTGATCAGTAGTGGGCGCGGAGCCCGAGTGGCCTGAGGAGGCCGTTGAACCCTCCGAAGGGCCGACCATCGAACCTCTGACCAGTAGTGGGTGTGGAGCCCACGTGCTCTGAGGCGGCTGTTGAACCCCTCCGAGGGGCCAGCCTTCGAACCTCTGATCAGTAGGGAGGCTCGGAGCCTGTTTCCTTCACGGAGAAGGGTCCTTTTTGGGGTATCCCCCTTTCCCGGTCCCTGTTGAGAGAGAGAGAAAGAGGAAAAGGGAAAGGACACGAAATCGAATGACGCGGCGTACCTCTTTCGATGCGGTCATTATGGCGAAGGCGAAGCGTCGCTTGCTTCTCCCGCCTGAGACGCCGCCTGTCCCGCCGCGAAGTTAATGCGACGGGGCGAGCGGTTCGCGGGGCGGCCGTTGCGCGTGCGCGAGCCGTTCGAGGAACGGATCACGGGCGCGTCGTCTTCACGCCGTGGGAGAGGGCTTCCCCGCTGCCCCTGGATGGGACGTGAGCTTGGCTGGTGACGTGACCGCTACTGCTGCCCGCCTGTCACTGCCATTACTGCCGGCCCATTTTTGACCGCGTTTGACCGTCGCGCTTGGCTGGTACTACAGGGTTGCCTCGAGTCGCGGTATTGACTCCGCAGTCGAGGAGGCGCGGTAGTGGCGTGAGTGGCGATGCAGTTGTTCACACGTAGCAACCGGCGCGCCGGTTGCATGACGCGTGGGCCTAGACCTCCATGCTGGGCTCGTTGGAGTCGAAGGGGTGCGCCCACTTGGCACGGTTGCATGCCGCCTGCATGGCTGTCCGCCCCTTCACCCGCTGGTCTGGGCGAAAGTGGAGGAGTGCTTGTAACCGCCGGGTGGTTGCATGCACCACGCGCGCGCGCGGCGGTTTGGCTTCTTCTCCTCTGGACCGGCTTGCATGACGTGTGGGACCCAGCCCCCGCGCCGTGGGGGGGGGGTGAATCTTGGAGCGTGTTGGAGAAGATTCGACCCGCAACGGTTGAGGGTGCAGGTAGGGAGAGTCGCCTTTAAAAGGGGGGCGACCCCCTTGGAGGGCAACCATGTCTTCGCGCTCCCCACATGCATCGTGTCTTTCCACCTTCCGATCCCCCGAGCGGGGGGCGCCCGGAGCCCTTCCGTCTTGTCGTCGAAGGAACGCAACTTCGTGGAAGTTGGTACCTTTCAGCCATCGTTCGGCTTCAAGGATTTTCATCAGGCAGCCCGGCTGCACCCCTCCACCGGCGGTCACCCAAGACGGTGACCTCCAGTTCGATGGAGGGGGAAAGCAAACCGGGCTGCGGCCTCTTCCCCTCTTTCAGCTTCAAGGATCTTCATCACCTGTGCTGGGGAGGGGGGTGTGCCGAGTTGGGGTCGGCCCCTACGTGGGCGGTGGCCCGCTCCTTCCCTCAGTGATCGAGGGGGAAGGGCGTTCGCCGTCTGTAGCGCTGGCAGCTGCAGCGTGCCCGGCTCTCGGACGCGAGTGGCTTCGGAGCCGCTCCCGGCGCCGCCTTCTGCCACGGCAGCCGGAAGAGGTTCCTCCGCCGATGAGCTAGCCGGCGCCACCCACGGACTGACCTCCAACTCGTCGGCCTTCTGCCCGTCCTTGCCTCTCGAGTTGGGGGCATGGGCGGGGGCCTCCTGGCAGCAGCATCCGCCCTGAGGTCATCACTGCTGCTGTTCGGCCCCCCGGAGCAGAAGTCTTCATCGTCGCCGCTGCTGGGGCGGGCGATGACGAGCCGTTCATCGGTCTTCTGTTGCTCCATAGGCCCCCCCAGTCGCGTGGGGTTGTTCGTACCTACGGAGGTGGAACCGGAGTTCCGTTTGTAATGGCACCTTAAGTGCCGGTGTTTTGTTCATTGCGGCTGTCGAGGCCTGAACGTGTATGTATTTTCGGCGCGGAGCCGTGTTTTTTCTTCATTTCGAGCACTAAGACTCGCCTTGTTGATTATCTGAACCGCTTCACCAAGCGTGAGTTACCTCGTGCAAAGGTGACGAGTGAGGTATCCGTATCCCGGAGGAGTAGGAGTTCCTCGGCTCGGTCGGCCTTGCTGTCCGAGGCCCCTCTTGCTTAGTTAAAGGAACCCCTCGGCCGCTCTTCAATGAGCCGAAGCCGGAGGTAGCGGTGTCAGCACGGACGGAGGCAGAGTTGGCTTCGAAAAGGAGGTATAGTTGGCCAGAGCCTGGCCGGGTCGTCCACTGGCGGAGCCGACGCCGGAGTTGAGTTGCCGAGGCCATAAGCCGAGCTGATGTCTTTGGGGGTCAGCTGGCCGAGGCCTCGGGGTGGCCGACCGAGCCGCCTGCTCGGGCCGGATTCTCGAAGAAGACCCTGGCGGCGATGGCCCAGGCGTGGTGCTGATGTCGTCCTTCAGAGTGGGGGCCCTCCGACCGCGTCGCCGTCCGAGGCTAGGTCAGACCCCGCCGAAGGTGTAGTTGATGCCGAGGGTGCTGCTGCCCCCTTCGGCTGTCGACGTCCGAGCCTGCAGGATCAGGTCGTCTTGTAGTGTGTGTATGTTTTCTGCGGCCGCCGAGGCCTAAACACACCGTCGCCGTGTTGTAAAGCTGCGTTTCTTTTCCTCTTGTTTCGAGTACCCAGACTCACTTGTCGGCAACAGAATTGTTTGTGCGGGCGAGAGTTGCTTTTCACGGAAGGTGATGAGTGAGGTATCCGTATCCCGGAGGCGTAGGAATCCCTCGGCTCGGTCGGCCTTACCGCTTACGCGCGCTCTTACTCGTCCATAGGGTTCTGTTACTGACACAGTCGAGAAGGCCCGAAAAAACATTTCGGCAGAGGAGCTTCTCGAGCATGAAGACTTGTTCGATCCGCGGAGTCACTTATCTGAGCGCGAGTTACTTATCGCAGAAAGTGATGAGTGAGGTATCTGTATCCCGGAGGCGTAGGAGTCCCTCGGCTCGGTCAGCCTTGGCTGCTTACGTGTACTCCACCGTTTTCAGGATCCACTTTTGAAGTAGTCGAAGATCACGAAAAGCATTCTGGCAGAAAAGATTTTTTTTCTTTTTTCGAGGAAAATTTTGACGCAGAGGGGGTTGCCCCCTTCTAGCCCTCGAGGGAGGGTCGGGCTTTGCCGAGGCAAGGCTGACCCTTCCTTGACGACCAGACTTGGTGTGTGAACGAAGTATACGAGCAACTTGAAAACATCTTAAGGGTAGAAGCGACGTAGCTGTTGGATGTTCCAAGCGTTGCTGTAGACCTCGCCTTGGCTGTTGGCCAGCTTGTATGTCCCGGGCTTCAGAACCTTTGCGATGACGAACGGCCCTTCCCAGGGAGGCGTGAGCTTGTGCCGCCCTCGGGCGTCTTGTCGCAGCCAAAGCACCAGGTCGCCCACCTGGAGGTCTCGGGACCTAACCCCTCGGGCGTGGTAGCGTCGCAGGGACTGCTGGTACCGCACCGAGTGTAGTAAGGCCATGTCCCGAGCCTCCTCCAGCTGGTCCAGTGAGTCTTCTCGGTTGGCTTGGTTGCTTTGGTCGGTGTAGGCCCTCGCCCTCGGGGAACCGTATTCTAGGTCTGTGGGCAAGATGGCCTCGGCCCCATAGACTAGAAAGAACGGTGTGAAGCCCGTGGCTCGGCTCGGCGTTGTCCTCAGACTCCAGACCACCGAGGGGAGTTCCTTCATCCACCGCTTGCCGAACTTGTTGAGGTCGTTGTAGATCCGAGGCTTGAGTCCTTGCAGGATCATGCCGTTGGCCCGCTCCACTTGCCCATTCGTCATGGGGTGAGCCACGGCAGCCCAGTCCACCCGGATGTGGTGATCCTCGCAGAAGTCTAGGAACTTTCTGCCGGTGAACTGGGTACCGTTGTCGGTGATGATGGAGTTCAGGACCCCAAAGCGATGGATGAGGTTGGTGAAGAACGCCACCGCCTGCTCGGACTTGATGCCGTTTAGGGGTCGGACCTCGATCCACTTGGAGAATTTGTTGATGGCGACCAACAGGTGCGTGTAGCCCCCGGGTGCCTTCTGCAAGGGGCCAACGAGGTCCAGACCCCACACAGCAAACGGCCAGGTGATGGGTATTGTCTGCAGAGCTTGAGCGGGCAGGTGGGTCTGCCTCGCGTAGAACTGACACCCTTCGCAGGTGCGGACAATTCTAGTAGCGTCGGCCACCGCTGTCGGCCAGTAGAATCCTTGTCGGAAGGCGTTTCCAACGAGGGTTCGAGGTGCTGCATGATGGCCGCAAGCCCCCGAGTGTATCTCTTGCAAGAGCTGCTGGCCTTCGACGATAGAAATGCATCGCTGGAGGATGCCTGAGGGGCTGTGGTGGTACAGCTCCTTCCCATCCCCTAGCAAGACGAAAGACTTGGTGCGCCGCGCCAACCGTCGAGCTTCGGCTTGGTCGAGGGGCAGCTCCCCTCGGTGGAGATATTGCAGGTACGGGGTCTGCCAGCTTTGATTAGGCGTGACCTCGCTTGGTTCCCCTTCGACGCGCAGTGCCTCACCCTCGGGGGTCGAGGGTACCTCGGGCTGAGCCGAGGGTACCTCGGACCGTGCCGAGGGTACCTCGGACTGAGCCGAGGGTGCCTCGGGCGGAGCCGAAGGTGCCTCGGGCTCGGGCGTGTCCTCGATCTTGACGGAGGGTTGATGCAGGTCTCGGGAGAATACGTCCGGAGGAACTGTTGTTCATCCCGAGGCTATTTTAGCCATCTCGTCCGTAGTCTCGTTGTAGCGTCGGGCGATGTGGTTGAGCTCGAGCCCGTAGAACTTGTCTTCCAGGCGCCGAACCTCATCGCAGTAGGCTTCCATCTTCAGGTTGTGGCAGTGGGAGTTCTTCATGACTTGGTCGATGACGAGCTGCGAGTCACCGCGAGCGTTGAGGCATCGGACCCCTAGCTCGATGGCGATTCGCAACCCGTTTACCAGAGCCTCGTACTCCGCCACATTGTTGGACGCCGGGAAGTGGAGGCGTAGCACGTAGCGTAGGTGCTTCCCGAGGGGCGAGACGAAGAGGAGGCCTGTGCCGGCCCCTGTCTTCATCAGCGACCCGTCGAAAAACATGGTCCAAAGCTCCGGTTGGATCGGAGCCGTCGGGAGCTAGGTGTCGGCCCATTCAGCCACGAAGTCTGCCAGGACCTGGAACTTGATGGCCTTCCGGGGGGCGAACGAGATCGTCTCGCCCATGATCTCTACTGCCCACTTCGCGATCCTACCCAAAGCCTCTCGGGACTGGATGATCTCTCCCAGGGGGGAGGATGACACCACCATCACCGGATGAGACTCGAAGTAGTGTCGCAACTTCTGCCGTGTCAGGATCACCGCGTACAGCAGCTTCTGGATTTGTGGGTAGCGGATCTTGGTCTCGGACAGTACCTCACTGATAAAGTAGACTGGCCTCTGGACGGGCAGTGCATGCCCTTCTTCTCGTCTCTCAACCACGATCGCGGCGCTAACCACCTGGGTGGTCGCGGCGACGTAGATCAAGAGGGCTTCTCCGGCACCGGAGGGCACCAAGATGGGCGCGTTCGTGAGGAGCGCCTTCAGGTTCTCGAGGGCTTCCTCGGCCTCGGGAGTCCAAGTGAAGCACTCAGCTTTCCTTAAGAGGCGGTACAGAGGCAGGCCTCTTTCACCGAGGCGGGAGATGAAGCGGCTCAGAGCCGCGAGGCATCCCATAACCCTCTGTATGCCTTTCAAGTCCTTGATTGGTCCCATGCTGGTGATGGCTGCAATCTTCTCCGGGTTGGCTTTGATGCCCCGCTCGGAGACGATGAACCCCAAGAGCATGCCTCGGGGGACCCCGAAGACACACTTTTCGGGATTAAGCTTCACGCCTTTCTCCTTGAGACATCGAAATGTCGCTTCAAGGTCGGAGGCCTTCCTCGTCTTGACTACAATGTCATCGACGTAGGCCTCGACCGTTCGGCCGATGTGTTCGCCAAACACATGGTTCATGCATCGCTGGTACGTCGCCCCCGCATTCCTCAAATCAAACGGCATTGTAACATAGCAGTACATGCCGAAGGGTGTGATGAATGAAGTCGCGAGCTGGTCGGACTCTTTCATCTTGATCTGGTGATACCCTCTTTGATGAACCCTGCCGCCAGTAGCTTGTGGATCTCTTCGCCTATGGCTCGACGCTTTTCTTCGTCGAATCGGCGTAGAGGCTGCTTCACGGGTCGGGCCCCAGCTCGAATATCCAGAGAGTGCTCGGCGACTTCCCTCGGTATGCCGGGCATGTCCGAGGGACTCCACGCGAAAACGTCGGCGTTCGCGCGGAGAAAGTCGACGAGCACTGCTTCCTATTTGGGGTCGAGCTCGGAGCCGATCTGGATCAGCTTGGAGGCGTCGTTGCAGGGGTCGAGAGGCACGGACTTGACCATCTCCGCTGGTTTGAAGTTGCCGGCGTGGCGCTTCACGTCGGGCGCCTCCATAGAGAGGCTCTCCAGGTCAGCGATGAGGGCCTCAGATTCGGCGAGGGCCTCAGCGTACTCCACGCACTCCACATCGCATTCGTATGCGTGTCGGTACGTGGGCCCGACGGTGATGACCCCGTTGGGGCCCGGCATCTTGAGCTTGAGGTAGGTGTAGTTGGGGACAGCCATGAACTTGGCGTAGCATGGCCTCCCCAGCACTGCGTGGTAGGTTCCTCGAAACCCGACCACTTCGAACGTGAGGGTCTCCTTTCGAAAGTTGGAGGGCATCCCGAAGCAGACGGGTAGGTCGAGTTGTCCGAGGGGTTGAACGCGCTTCCCGGGGACGATCCCGTGGAAAGGCGCAGCGCCCGTCCGGACCGAGGACAGATCGATCCGCAAGAGCCCGAGGGTCTCGGCGTAGATGATGTTGAGGCTGCTGCCTCCATCCATGAGGACCTTGGTGAGCCTGACGTTGCCGATGATGGGGTCGACAACGAGTGGGTATCTCCCCGGGCTCGGCATGTAGTCCGGATGGTCGGCCCGGTCGAAGGTGATGGGCTTGTCGGACCAGTCTAGGTAGACTGGCGCCGCCACCTTTACCGAGCAGACCTCCCAACGCTCTTGCTTGCGGTGCCGAGCCGAGGCATTTGCCACTTGCCCGCGGTAGATCATGAAGCTGTCGTGGATCTCGGGGAACCCTCCTGCCTTGTGATCTTCCTCCTTGGCGTCGTCGAGGGCCTTGCCACCCTCCGCGGGTGGCCCGGCCTTGTGGAAGTGTCGTCGAAGCATGGCACACTCCTCGAGGGTGTGCTTGACGGGCCCCTGATGATAGGGGGACGGCTCCTTGAGCATCTTGTCGAAGAGGTTGGCACCTCCGTAAGGTTTCCGAGGGTTCTTGTGCTCGGCGGCGGCGACAAGATCCACGTCGGCGGCGTCGCGTTTCGCTTGCGACTTCTTCTTGCCCTTCTTCTTGGCGCCGCGCTGAGTTGACGCCTCGGGAGCATCTTCCGGTGGGCGGCCCTGGGGCTGCTTGTCCTTCCAGAAAATGGCCTCAACCGCCTCTTGGCCAGAGGCGAACTTGGTGGCGATGTCCATCAGCTCGCTCGCCCTGGTGGGGGTCTTGCGACCCAGCTTGCTCACCAGGTCGCGGCAGGTGGTGCCGGCGAGGAACGCGCCGATGACATCTGAGTCGGTGACGTTGGGCAGCTCCGTGCGCTGCTTCGAGAATCGCCGGATATAGTCCCGGAGAGACTCTCCCGGCTGCTGGCGGTAGCTTCGGAGATCCCAGGAGTTCCCAGGGCGCACGTACGTGCCTTGGAAATTGCCGGCGAAGGCTTGGACCAGGTCGTCCCAGTTGGAGATCTGCCCCGGAGGCAGGTGCTCTAACCAGGCTCGAGCGGTGTCGGAGAGGAACAGGGGGAGGTTGCGGATGATGAGGTTGTCATCGTCCGTTCCACCCAGTTGGCAGGCCAGCCGATAGTCCGCGAGCCACAGTTCCGGTCTCGTCTCCCTCGAGTACTTTGTGATAGTAGTCGGGGTTCGGAACCGGGTTAGGAACGGTGCCCGTCGTATGGCGCGGCTGAAAGCCTGCGGACCGGGTGGTTCGGGCGAAGGACTCCGATCCTCCCCGCTGTCGTAGCGTCCCCCACGCCTGGGGTGGTAGCCTCGGCGCGCCCTGTCGTCGAGGTGGGCCCGACGGCTGTGATGATGATGCTCGTTGCCGAGGGGACCTGGGGCCGCAGGAGTTGTGTTGCGCGTGCGCCCGAAGTGGACCGAGGCTTCCCGCGTAAATCGGGAAGTTGCGGCGCGATGTCCCGAGGGGAAACCCTGCCTTCGGGAGGCAGAGCTTTCGGCCCGTCGGACTCCTCCAGGAGATTCTTGAGCTCTCCCTGGATACGTCGCCCTTCCGTAGTCGATGGCTCCGGCATCGTGCGGAGGAGCATTGCTGCTGCAGCCAGGTTTTGGCCGACTTCGCTGGAATCCAGCGGTGGCCTCACCCTGACGTCGTCGGCGATGCGGTGCTAGATGTCGTGGGGGAGATGACACGCTTCTCCGGCCAGGGGTTGGATCTCCCATTCCTGCCCGACGTCCCTACGGATCGGCACAAGCGTTCCTGCTCCTCCGTCGAGCCTGGCCTGCCTCTCGCGAATTTGCTAGAGCTGTGGGTCAGGACCCCCCGCCGGGACGGGGACCACAGCTAGCTCCCGAAGGATGTCAACGCGAGGCACGGGCCTAGGGGGATCACTGTTCTCCGGCATACCAAGATGGTTGCCTTCGCCGGGACCCCCTAGATCGACGTGGAAACATTCACAACTTGGGTCGCGGTCCTCATTGTCGAGGCCGCGGCTGCCGTCGGAACAGTCGGAAAGGCAGTAGTCGCATGCGGTCATGAAGTCCCGCATGGCATTGGGGTTACCAAGTCCGGAGAAATCCCAACAGATGTCGGGCTCGCCATCTTCCTCGGACCCCGAGGACTCGTAGGTCGAGTCGGCCGTCAGTCGGTCCCAGGGTGACCGCACACAATACCCCAGAGGGTTTGGACTCGCCTCTATGAAAGTGCTCACCGAAGCGGAGTCGCTTGGTGGGTCGAGGCCGAATCCAAAAGACACGAGATGGCAATCGGTCGGTACCTTTCGGTCGACGGTCGGTGACGAGGTCGCGTCTGGGACTGACTGCACCGTTGTCTCGGGTACAAGGGTGACGCCCAGCAAGTCCTTCACGAGCGTGCTGGCGTCGTGCGTTTGCTTGAGATCGGCGTGTTGCGGGGAGGCGGCACTCGTCTTCGTCTCAGACGCGAGATCGATGCCCGACGCGCCCTCTGTTGGGGCACCGGCGCCGTCGACTCGCTCGACAGCCAACGAGGTGCCGCTTCCCGCTTGGCCTTGGTTGCCCCGCCTCCTCCTCCGTCGGCGGGGGAGGGGACGGGACAAGCCCGAATGTCGTCCTTCCACCTCGTGGAGAAGGCGTCGTCGATTTTCCCGCCGGCGAGCGGGTTGTCGACCGCCATTGTCGCTGTCGCGCGGCGGGGGAAGGAGTATCATGTCACAGCTGCCGTCGAGGGATATGAACTCGAGATTCCCGAAACGGAGCACCGTCCCGGGCTGGAAAGGTTGCTGGAGACTGCCCATCTGGAGCTTGACGGGAAGCTGTTCGTCAACACGCAGCAGGCCCCTACCTGGCGCGCCAACTGTCGGTGTTTCGAAACCCGGGGGGGTCCCTGGACTGACGAGTGAATTGTCGCCGCGTGCCCCAGCCCAGATCGGTCGACGCAAGGCGGAACACGAAGGGGGGAAAGGAGGTAGCCGGAGGGAGGCAAGCGTAAGAGAGTGTGGATCCCACGGCCTTCGTGTTAGCCCAGCGCCTGAGTCGGGTGCGCTTGCAGTAGGGGGATACAAGCGTCCACGCGGGAGTGGGAGCGAGAGGCCTTGAGCGAGCGCCGTCCCGTCCTTCCCCACGCGGGCCAACCCTCTATAAGAGGGCCCTGGTCCTTCCTTTTATAGGCGTAAGGAGAGAATCCAGGTGTACAATGGGGGGTGTAGCAGAGTGCTACGTGTCTAGCGAAGGAGAGCTAGTGCCCTAAGTACATGCCATCGTGGCAGCCGGAGGGGTTTTGGCACCCGGTTCGTGTGGTGTCGTGGCTGTCGGAGGAGCGCTGGAGCCTGGCGAGAGGGGCAGCTGTTGGGGCTGTCGAGTCCTTGTTGACGTCCTCTTGCTTCCGTAAGGGGGCCGAGAGCCGCCGTCGTCACGGAGTGTGCAGGGCGCCATCATTGCCTATCTGGCGGAGCGAGCCAGATGGGACGCCGGTCTTGTTCCCCGTAGCCTGAGTCAGCTCGGGGTAGGGTAATGATGGCGCCTCCTATCGACGTGGTCGGTCCGCGCCCTAGGCTGGGCGGGGTGGAGGCTCCTCCGAGGTCGAGGTCGAGTCTGTCTTCCGTGGCCGTGGTCGAGTCCGAGCCCCTGGGTCAGGCGAGGCGGAGACCGTCGGCTGAGGCCAGGGCTGAGTCCGAGCCCTGGGGTCGGGCGAAGCGGAGTCCGTCTTCTTCCGGGGCTGAGCCTGAGTCCGAGCCTGGGGTCGGGCGAGGCGGAGTTCGTCGTCTTCCGGGGCTGAGCCCGAGTCCGAGCCCTGGGTAGGGCGGAGCGGAGTTCGCCGTCTTCCGGGGCTGAGCCCGAGTCTGAGCCCTGGGTCGGGCGGAGCGGAGTTCGCTGTCTTCCAGGGCTGAGCCCGAGTCCGAGCCCTGGGTCGGGCGGAGCGGAGTTCGCCGTCTTCCGGGGCTGAGCCCGTGTCCGAGCCCTGGGTCGGGCGGAGCGGAGTTCGCCGTCTTCCGGGGCCGAGCCCGAGTCCGAGCCCTAGGGTCGGGCGAGGCGGAGTTTCTTATGACGCCCGAGGCCGGCCTTGGCTGCTGTCAGCCTAACTCTGTCGGGTGGCTCAGCAGTCGAAGCAGCGCAGGCGACGCTGTCTGTAACACCCTAAACCCATCACCTAAACACAACTCAGTTTGACTTATTAGTTTCAAAAGAAAACATATTTATCTTTACAAATAATGAAAAGAGTGATATATATAAGTTGAACATTTTTTTGAATAGATTATTAGTTTAAGTGTTTGATGCATTCATGTCGAGGCATAATTTGTTTGATTTGAATTTCAAGCCTAATTCTTGGGATTTGATTATATGAGAAAAAAACTTATTTGCTAAAAAGATATTGATTTATTGAAGTATTTTTTCGAAAATTTATAGCTAGACATGTTAATTATATCCTTGCCTTCATTCCAATATAAACATGTTTATTTGGATGGATTTATTTTATAAAGATGTAATGATCGCTAGATATTCTTTCTCAAAAATGTGAACTCCACTTGTGGTAAATATTATCTTTAGGATTTTCTTAATTTTTGTTGGAGTATATATATATGATAACAGAAAAATTTGGAAATTAAAAAAAACAAGCAAAACACAAGAAACGTCTCGACCTACTCCCAGCCCAAGCAGCCAGCCATATTCTCGTTCTCTATTCTTTAGTCACTTACATGTGGGACCATTTCTCAGGACTTTCTTTTCCTTCAGCGAGACACTTGCTCCCGTACGTTGCTAATTAAAATGCTGCGCCGCCAGCCGTTCTCGCCGCGCATTATGCCACTATAATGGAACATTGCAGCCGTCGCGCCCGTCCCTCTGCCTCCCCTCTCGGCTCAGTGGAGCACCGCGCCACCCCGTCGATTCCTTTCCCCCACTATCACCGCTTTCAATCCCATCAAGCCGAGACTGTTTACTCTCTTCTCCAATGTCATCAATGGCGTCGGCTCTTTTCGTTCTTATTCCCGGCGCTGTTCAATATCCTTTTGGCCCTATAAAAGCACCTGCGCGTTGCATCGAAGCTGTCCCGGCCTTTCCTCCCGCTCCTCCACGCCCTGCTTCCCTGCGTGCTGCTGCTGTCATGTGGAGCCACTGCTCGCCGTTGGGTGCTGCTGATCCCAACCCACGCTGGAGATCCCCGACGACCTCTATCATCGACCACCTCGCCGGAATTCTCTGTGCCATGCACCATTGCTGTTGTGCTGCTCACCACCGTGTTGTGCAGTACCTCGCCGAAACTATGCGTCGAGAAGTCAGCCACCTAATTTGTTGTCGCTTGACACTGTTGTAAGTGTTCGCTCGACGTCGTCTCCATTCGTCGTTCAACGGATTTCGTCACCGCGCAACGACCACGCTGCTTACGCTGTGACTTGACCACATCGTCGACTCCCCTGTTGGTGCCCTCCTTATTGCCGCTATAAATTCATCCTCGTCGCCGAACCAAGGTATAGAGGAAGACGAACATTTTACCGGCTACCCCTTCATGTGTATGTTTAATTGAGTGTAGACACAAGCGATAGTTTCCCTATTTTAAATACGTATTTAAAACTCAAATAAAGTAAATATTGATTTGTTAGCTTCATAAATTTGTGATACACATTTAAAATTAGTGTTTGCAATAATTTACATGTTTCAATAATATTTGAATTATAATTGTTATATTCGATTTATGTGTAGTTTTCAATCAAGAAATAATAAAAATTATAGCTTTTATGTTTTTAACAAAAAATAAGAGATAGTTATTTATAATGATATATGTGCACAAAAATATAAATTTACCATATACCCCTTCTAGTCTACCTTTAATTAAGTTTTGGAACCCAAATAAAATAGAAATGGTTTTGTTAGTTTCACACTTATGTGATAAGTATTTTTAATTATTGTTTCCAATAGTTGATGTATTTTCATTATAATTACGGTTGTTACAAAAGAAATATTAAAATGACTTTTTCAAAATAGATATCATGTTCTTTTATAATGTAACAATCTTCATTATAGATGTTTAAGTTTAGCTTTCTTAAATAGAAATTTATGTGAAAAATGTAGAACATACGGTTCTCAATGACAATAAAAGATAATTAATTAATTAGTCTTTCTCATAATCTATTAATTAAGCTTATATCTCAATTTGTTCATAACTAGTTATATAGGCTTGATTAATAATTCCATCACATTTAGTCCATGTTATATAAATCATTTAGTTTTTCCTAAAGGGTAAAATAAAGTAATAGCTAAAATATTACTATATATATATTGACTTTGAATATAGCTTTCTTAATAATAATATAAGCCATGTGTTTTCTTAATAAAGATAAAGATAATTATTTGTTTCATTATCTTTCCATATAAAACATGTTTAGACTTATATATTAGCTTCTCATCAATCAATGTTTAATACGTTTCAACTCATTAACCATAGACATATAACATATATCTTTTTCTAAAAAAAGGTTAAAAATGTTTAATATTGTTATAACGCGTTTTTTGGTCTTATAAACCCTTAATCTTAGACATATCACATATGACATTTTATAAAAGATTAAATTGGTGAACTTAATATTTGTATATTTTAATTAAGATAGTTTAAGCTCATATCTTGTTTTATAAAGTATAGATCACACATTTTTGAAAAGAATACCCTCTTATTATAATAACCGTTGATGTTTTTGAAAAGCGAACGCTCTTTTCGTTAGGCTTTCTTTTAGCATTACGTATGGTGAATGTTGTATGTTATTGAATGGTGTTTGTTCTTCTTGTTTGTTTGTGTGATATTCAGTGGTTGATCTAGTAGTTAAGAATCAAGATCTATTCCGATCCGTGGAAGAAACTCAGGTTTTCAATAAGCAAGGCAAGTGGACTTCTCCCTCTGCATACTCCGTTTGATCCCAAACAATACATTTAATAAAGTTTATTCTTTTGGATATATATATGCATAACTTGACGGGTTACCTATTTAGATAACCTTTCCAACCTTATTCCTTGATCAAACCTGGGAATTATACTTTACATTCGTAGCTATGCTATTGCTACAACTTAACTTTATGCTGTCACTCCCGCTTATGATATTAATGTTCCAAAATGGTAAGTTTACATTATTGTTGTTAACCCGATGGTTAAACAAGATTATTGCATATTAATTGGAACATGGAGTGACCACCCGGGAAAACAGTGCAACCACGAGTGCTATCATGGCTCTGGCTTTGGTAATTAGCTTTATATGCTTAGTGCCTGGCAACCTTACCTGAAATATGGGCAAGAGGGGGAGCGGTAGGTGTTGGGAGCCCACGTTAACATGGGGACGTATTCTTGGCTAAGGTACCTCACCCAGGGGGCCTCCACCATCGTCTTTAGAAACCTTAGCGGGTTGCTTCGTATTAAGTGTATTTTGTGAAAGCCTCATAGTGGATCCCTAGCCACTCACCTCGGAAGTGTTTACGGGTTTTGGCCGACCCAGGCTAGAGGGGATACACGGCTTGTGGGTAAAGTTGTACCACCTCTGCAGAGTGTAAAACTGATATATCAGCCGTGCTCACGGTTATGAGCAGCCTGGACTCCTCACATGATAATTGAACTTGAAGATGGAAATAAATCGAGATCCGATGATCTGACAATGGTTTGCTTAAGTGGTTTCACTTAAGTGTTTTTGATATACTCTTGTACCTTTGCTTAACGGGAATACTTGGGATTCACAGTTATTAGTAAGACAGGTGTTGTTGATAAAATGTTGACCAACTAAAATGCTTAATGCTCAGCCTTAGCCTCACCTTGTTAAACTTGCATTAGTTTTTCCCCCACTTGCTGAGCCCCAACCATAAGTGAGCTCACCCTTGCTTAATTTTGATAAGAAGTTGCAGATGAAGATATGATGCTGAACTCCATGGATGCTAGTCTAGTGATACCCCCGATCATCTTCTTGTGGATGGATGTCCATGTTTCGCTGTACTTTGATGAATAAAGGTTAAGACATTATGTCTGTTCGAAGTGTAACATGTTAATATAATCGTTAGTTACGCTTTTATGCATTGTTCTTTTGATATATTACACTTGTGACATCAACATATGTGTGGAAATAGATCCTGGCACACATATGATATGCACCCGGCTCTACCCTTAGAAACGGGTGTGACAGAAGTGGTATCAAAGCAATGTGACCGTAGGTCGCTA
Organism: Zea luxurians; assembly: GCA_029449295.1. Lineage (NCBI taxonomy): Eukaryota > Viridiplantae > Streptophyta > Magnoliopsida > Poales > Poaceae > Zea > Zea luxurians. The sequence continues at coordinate 234,471,284 of JAOPSE010000001.1, read as the reverse complement.
GATTAGTTAGAAATGGTAAGCCTAGTCAGTCTTTCAAAGCCTGGTATATTTTCCTCGATAAAAACTTACTTTATATCAAGACTCATCTCGTTTATTTTCAACTTTTCTTGTCTGATTCTTCGTCTATCAGAAGGTTCTAATGTGAAGCATTGCAAGATGATCAAGCTAGGATTTCGGAACTTGAAGCGAAGTTTGCCAGAAGAAACCCTTTCGAAGCTATCGACGATGCCCTACTCTCTGTCTTATCCCCACTCCGCAAGAAGTTTTGTTATGGATCCCCTGGATCTATTATTTGACTTCTTGGATAGGTTAATAGAATAGTTCTATAGTGCTAAGTTTTCGGCTAGATCGATAAAGACGACGTTATATTGTGGTTGTTTTCTAACTCATAATATTGCTATATAACCCTTGATTTCTTCTACTCTTGTTTTCTTGCCATTGTATTGTCATCCTTGGACAATATCTACCTCGATATATTGAACCCTTGTCTCTCTACTTCTCTCCTTGATAATGCCTTTATATTTTGTATCCTTAAAAAAACTTTCTCATATCCTTGGTTGTATAATTTATCCTCGCTTCATCAGTTAGTGGTTATCCTATTTCACTCTTCGCCATTAACAATAATGTTTTGAATCTTGTCTACCTCCTTGTTATTTCTGATCTGATTCCTATATTTTATAATTTCTTTCTTATTCCTAACCTTGTCCCGCCTTTCAAAAAAACTATAAGAAATTGTTTTCCCTAGGCAAGATTGCCTTTTGATTGAATGAATAACATCGAGTTATGTTGTGCTGATATGCTTGAGTTCCTATTAATTATACTTTGTGCACATGTTTGATTTGCTTCTTTGTAATGATTGTTGGTGTATTGTGTGACTTCTGTCCACATTGGCATCAGTTTACTAGGTAAAACCTTAGATAGTTGGGTTTTCTCTACCTCTATACTCTATCTTTGCTCAGTATTTTCATCCCTTGTCTCCTTCCCACACCCAAACAGGAGAATCAAATTGAGCTCAACTGTTTAAGACATAGGCACCCAATCAACCATCATCTATCGTCTATCAAATGAAGCTGACTCACGAAGAACTCAAATCAAGAAGTGCTTGCTACTACTGCCAAAATGAAGGACATATCATCCGCTAATGCCACAAGATGCATCTAGGCCGACTTGAGAAGAAGGACATGAAACAATAAGTTTCTTAAGTTTGGAAGAGTTCAGTGTGAACCAAAAACCTACAAATATCATGTATCACCTTTGTTTTCTTGCTAGCCTTACCTAATCTCGAGGACGAGATTCTTTTTAGGGGTAGATTTTGTAACACCCTAAACCCATCACCTAAACACAACTCAGTTTGACTTATTAGTTTTCAAAAGAAAACATATTTATCTTTACAAATAATGAAAAGAGTGATATATATAAGTTGAACATTTTTTTTGAATAGATTATTAGTTTAAGTGTTTGATGCATTCATGTCGAGGCATAATTTGTTTGATTTGAATTTCAAGCCTAATTCTTGGGATTTGATTATATGAGAAAAAAAAAACTTATTTGCTAAAAAGATATTGATTTATTGAAGTATTTTTTCGAAAATTTATAGCTAGACATGTTAATTATATCCTTGTCTTCATTCCAATATAAACATGTTTATTTGGATGGATTTATTTTATAAAGATGTAATGATCGCTAGATATTCTTTCTCAAAAATGTGAACTCCACTTGTGGTAAATATTATCTTTAGGATTTTCTTAATTTTTGTTGGAGTATATATATATGATAACAGAAAGATTTGGAAATTAAAAAAAACAAGCAAAACACAAGAAACGTCTCGACCTGCTCCCAGCCCAAGCAGCCAGCCATATTCTCGTTCTCTATTCTTTAGTCACTTACATGTGGGACCATTTCTCAGGACTTTCTTTTCCTTCAGCGAGACACTTGCTCCCGTACGTTGCTAATTAAAATGCTGCGCCGTCAGCCGTTCTCGCCGCGCATTATGCCACTATAATGGAACATTGCAGCCGTCGCGCCCGTCCCTCTGCCTCCCCTCTCGGCTCAGTGGAGCACCGCGCCACCCCGTCGATTCCTTTCCCCCACTATCACCGCTTTCAATCCCATCAAGCCGAGACTGTTTACTCTCTTCTCCAATGTCATCAATGGCGTCGACTCTTTTCGTTCTTATTCCCGGCGCTGTTCAATATCCTCTTGGCCCTATAAAAGCACCTGCGCGTTGCATCAAAGCTGTCCCGGCCTTTCCTTCCGCTCCTCCACGCCCTGCTTCCCTGCGTGCTGCTGCTGTCATGTGGAGCCATTGCTCGCCGTTGGGTGCTGCTGATCTCGACCCACGCTGGAGATCCCCGACGACCTCTGTCATCGACCACCTCGCCGGAATTCTCTGTGCCATGCACCATTGCTGTTGTGCTGCTCACCACCGTGCTGTGCAGTACCTCGCCGAAACTATGCGTCGAGAAGTCAGCCACCTAATTTGTTGTCGCTTGACACTGTTGTAAGTGTTCGCTCGACGTCGTCGCCATTCGTCGTTCAACGGATTTCGTCACCGCGCAACGACCACGCTGCTTACGCTGTGACTTAACCACATCGTCGACTCCCCTGTTGGTGCCCTCCTTATTGCCGCTATAAATTCATCCTCGTCGCCGAACCAAGGTATAGAGGAAGACGAACATTTCACCGGCTACCCCTTCATGTGTATGTTTAATTGAGTGTAGACACAAGCGATAGTTTCCCTATTTTAAATACGTATTTAAAACTCAAATAAAGTAAATATTGATTTGTTAGCTTCATAAATTTGTGATACACATTTAAAATTAGTGTTTGCAATAATTTACATGTTTCATTAATATTTGAATTATAATTGTTATATTCGATTTATGTGTAGTTTTCAATTAAGAAATAATAAAAATTATAGCTTTTATGTTTTTAACAAAAAATAAGAGATAGTTATTTATAATGATATATGTGCACAAAAATATAAATTTACCATATACCCCTTCTACTCTACCTTTAATTAAGTTTTGGAACCCAAATAAAATAGAAATGGTTTTGTTAGTTTCACACTTATGTGATAAGTATTTTTAATTATTGTTTCCAATAGTTGACGTATTTTCATTATAATTACGGTTGTTACAAAAGAAATATTAAAATGACTTTTTCAAAATAGATATCATGTTCTTTTATAATGTAACAATCTTCATTATAGATGTTTAAGTTTAGCTTTCTTAAATAGAAATTTATGTGAAAAATGTAGAACATACGGTTCTCAATGACAATAAAAGATAATTAATTAATTAGTCTTTCTCATAATCTATTAATTAAGCTTATATCTCAATTTGTTCATAACTAGTTATATAGGCTTGATTAATAATTCCATCACATTTAGTCCATGTTATATAAATCATTTAGTTTTTCCTAAAGGGTAAAATAAAGTAATAGCTAAAATATTACTATATATATATTGACTTTGAATATAGCTTTCTTAATAATAATATAAGCCATGTGTTTTCTTAATAAAGATAAAGATAATTATTTGTTTCATTATCTTTCCATATAAAACATGTTTAGACTTATATATTAGCTTCTCATCAATCAATGTTTAATACGTTTCAACTCATTAACCATAGACATATAACATATATCTTTTTCTAAAAAAAGGTTAAAAATGTTTAATATTGTTATAACGCGTTTTTTGTCTTATAAACCCTTAATCTTAGACATATCACATATGACATTTTATAAAAGATTAAATTGGTGAACTTAATATTTGAATATTTTAATTAAGATAGTTTAAGCTCATATCTTGTTTTATAAAGTATAGATCACACATTTTTGAAAAGAATACCCTCTTATTATAATAACCGTTGACGTTTTTGAAAAGCGAACGCTCTTTTCGTTAGGCTTTCTTTTAGCATTACGTATGGTGAATGTTGTATGTTATTGAATGGTGTTTGTTCTTCTTGTTTGTTTGTGTGATATTCAGTGGTTGATCTAGTAGTTAAGAATCAAGATCTATTCCGATCCGTGGAAGAAACTCAGGTTTTCAATAAGCAAGGCAAGTGGACTTCTCCCTCTGCATACTCCGTTTGATCCCAAACAATACATTTAATAAAGTTTATTCTTTTGGATATATATATGCATAACTTGACGGGTTACCTATTTAGATAACCTTTCCAACCTTATTCCTTGATCAAACCTGGGAATTATACTTTACATTCGTAGCTATGCTATTGCTACAACTTAACTTTATGCTGTCACTCCCGCTTATGATATTAATGTTCCAAAATGGTAAGTTTACATTATTGTTGTTAACCCGATGGTTAAACAAGATTATTGCATATTAATTGGAACATGGAGTGACCACCCGGGAAAACAGTGCAACCACGAGTGCTATCATGGCTCTGGCTTTGGTAATTAGCTTTATATGCTTAGTGCCTGGCAACCTTACCTGAAATATGGGCAAGAGGGGGAGCGGTAGGTGTTGGGAGCCCACGTTAACATGGGGACGTATTCTTGGCTAAGGTACCTCACCCAGGGGGCCTCCACCATCGTCTTTAGAAACCTTAGCGGGTTGCTTCGTATTAAGTGTATTTTGTGAAAGCCTCATAGTGGATCCCTAGCCACTCACCTCGGAAGTGTTTACGGGTTTTGGCCGACCCAGGCTAGAGGGGATACACGGCTTGTGGGTAAAGTTGTACCACCTCTGCAGAGTGTAAAACTGATATATCAGCCGTGCTCACGGTTATGAGCAGCCTGGACTCCTCACATGATAATTGAACTTGAAGATGGAAATAAATCGAGATCCGATGATCTGACAATGGTTTGCTTAAGTGGTTTCACTTAAGTGTTTTTGATATACTCTTGTACCTTTGCTTAACGGGAATACTTGGGATTCACAGTTATTAGTAAGACAGGTGTTGTTGATAAAATGTTGACCAACTAAAATGCTTAATGCTCAGCCTTAGCCTCACCTTGTTAAACTTGCATTAGTTTTTCCCCCACTTGCTGAGCCCCGACCATAAGTGAGCTCACCCTTGCTTAATTTTGATCAGAAGTTGCAGATGAAGATATGATGCTGAACTCCATGGATGCTAGTCTAGTGATACCCCCGATCATCTTCCTGTGGATGGATGTCCCTGTTTCGCTGTACTTTGATGAATAAAGGTTAAGACATTATGTCTGTTCGAAGTGTAACATGTTAATATAATCGTTAGTTACGCTTTTATGCATTGTTCTTTTGATATATTACACTTGTGACGTCAACATATGTGTGGAAATAGATCCTGGCACACATATGATATGCACCCGGCTCTACCCTTAGAAACGGGTGTGACACTGTCCTCTTGTCAGACCGGTCAGTAGAGCGGCGAAGTGACTGCGGTCACTTCGGCCCTGTTGACTGGAGGGCGTGCGTCAGGATAAAGGTGTCAGGCCACCTTCGCATTATATGCCCCTGCGATTTGGTCGGTCGGCGTGGCGATGTGGCCAAGGTTGCTTCTTGGTGAAGACTGGGCCTCGGGCGAGCCGATAGTGTGCCCGTTGCTAGAGGAGGGTCCTCGGGCGAGACGTAGGTTCTCCGGGGTCGGCTTCCCTTGCCCGAGGCTAGGCTCGGGCGAGGCACGATCATGTCCCTTGAATGGACCGATCCTTGGCTTAATCGCACCCATCAGGCCTTTGCAGCTTTGTGCTGATGGGGGTTACCAGCTGAGATTTAGGGGCCTTGAGGGTACCCTAATTATGGTCCCCGACAAAATTATATGCATGTCTACTTTCCTTAGCTGAGGCCCAACACTAGAAGACTATCAAACCTAGATTCATATCAACACCACTTATCAGCCAATTACTTAGAACACTAGACCTATCCTACTCATCACCTAAACATCTCATATGTATATATATAAAAACTAATACACTATATACGATGTAGCATTTTAATAAGCAATTAATACAACCACAACGCACGGTTACTACCGTCCAGGGAACTGACGCAACTAATATAACTAATTAATCTCAGCCTTGAACCAATAGTAAAAACTAGCGAACCAGTGTACTATTAATAGTCGATACAAAATTCATAAGAACGACGATGTTTCCGGTTCAGACCATCCATCAAGCATTTAGCGCGCGATGAACAACGTCCTTCCCGTCATCGCCCAACAGCTAGAATTCTACTTCTATCATCGACCCCATAACATCACACAGCATAACAACATAACAACGGATCTAGCCATAATTACCAAGCGCACACCTCGCATCACTGGTATTTTTAACTTAATCTTATACGCATACGAAGCGTCTTATTTTACGATCATAAAACCGATAGTAAAAATAGCGAATCGGCTCACCACATCTCAATTCGATCTGTTAGTGGCCTGAACGACGACGGCCTTCAGCTGAAGTCCTCGATCAAACATCTGGCGAGCGTGACCGACGAGCTAAGGCTGAGGCGAAGCTCGACGACGAGGTCGAACAGGGGATGGTGAGCGTGAGCGCACGCCGGGGCTTGCAAAAAAACAAAGACGACGACGTCCAAAGCACGACTTATGAAGAACAGAATGGCGATCGACCTAGGCGCGATGGGTGAGTTGAGCGACTACGACGACGTGCGCGAGCTCGTTCCTGGGCATGGACGTGAGTTGGAGCGGAGCAGAACACGGCCGAAGGTCTGGAGTGGCGCTGCGTGGTGGAGATCGACAGCTAGGTGTCGACGAGTGCGTGGAGTCTTGCAGAACTGTGATGCTGAAGATGGCGTGGTGACGAGTGAACACGTGGCCGAGTGACGACAGCGGTGTCCGAGTGCTGTGAGGCAATGACGAGGTCGACAGTCGGTGGCGCAGACGAAACCGAGATCGGCCATGACAGCGGAGCTGCGATGACTAGATCGATGTCAGTTTTGAGCTCATAGACGACGGCGCTGTCCGGCGAGGCCACTTGCAGAGGCGGCCAGCCCAAGCGCATGACGTGCAGTGCGGCAATGGCGGCCAGGATCGAGTGTTGCCGGCCAGTAGCGTGACGACGAGGTAGTGGTGAGGCCCTGCGAGCTCGGAACAGGGGCTCGAGGAACGACACTAGGGAGGTTGAGTACATCTGAGGATATGATCAGCGTGTGAGGGAGATACCCAGCGGCGGCTAGGAGAACGATGGGAAGGGCACGCGGCCAGGCACCTAGGCGAGGGGAGCACGCGGCTTGCTGGGGGCGCGTTTGGCGAGGGAGCTTGGCTGGGCGAACGCGCCAGGAAGCTTCGGACCCAGACGCAGGGAGTAGGGCGCGAGTTGCAGTAGGGGTCGAGTGCCATGGGAGCTCCGTGAGCTGCGCGCACAGGGAGTCAAGCTAGAGAGAGCAGGGAGGAGCGCTGGCAAGCAAAGAAGCCTCGCGCTCGGCTAGACGAAGGAGAACGCACGCACAGGAGAGCTCGCTGCTGGCAAGGAGCAGTAGAGGAGCACGGCTGGCAGCGATTAGCACGCGAGCAGCGCCGGGGAGGGATGAGGAGCGTGCCATGGAAGCCCTGGCCGGGCGCTCGGTCATGGGAGCCGGAAAGGAGAGCGCCAGCGCTGGGGAAGAAGACACGAGGGAGCAAGAAGCTGTGCGCGCGTGGGAACTGGAGAGCTAGCCAGGGATGGTCGGCCATGGGGACTGGGGAGGGAGTTTGGACCGGAGATGAAGAGAGCCACACAGGGGAGAAACGACCGGACATGCGTGGAAGAATATAGGTGCGGCTAGGAGAAAATCTGGATAGGGGGCGGCGTAGGGATAGGGCTGGCGAGATTTTTTTCGTTTTCTCTTTTTTATTATTTTTTTAGAAATCACAGATATTTCGGATCAAGAGTTTTAGCGATAAATAAATGGTCGAATAATTAGAATCGACAGCAACAATTGGACATGATTTGATTTGACGAATTTTTCGGAATCAGCCACGTTTTCACCCGTGATTTATATCTGGAGATTCAGATTGAAACGAGAACACACGGACCAAACTACACAGATTTCGGCCTCGGTATTTTAATCTGCATTTGATTCAGTTGATCTCAGACGATTTCCGTTCACTACTTGAACACTCGACTAGAGGACAATTTAATTAAACATCCGTAGACATGATGTCACGGATGACAAAAAGGGACTACATTATTTTACACCGGAAACTTAGTCGTCGGGTTCTATTTAATTGGCCCGGAATAAAATCGTCTGAGTGGGTCAAGCTTCTGAATTCGTGTTCGAGCGAGCGATGAATTTTAAATAATCATCGGATGCACCAATTTTTGGAATGACTATGTTCCGAACAACACGAAAATTTCGGAAGAGTCCAGATAAATAAAGACGATGTCGAACTCGCGACAGACGACACAGATGCGATATTAAAATCGCGATAGACGAGGATGATTAAAATTTAGCACCCGTTTTATCCACTGATATTACGTGTTTAAATCCATACTCGTTGTCGAGCAGAATATAAACACCTGGGGTGTTACAGGTCCATTGATCAAAAGGCATACCGGTCTATGATAGGTTCATTACTTTATCTTTGTGCTAGTAGACCGGACATTATGCTTAGTGTATGCATGTGTGCTAGATTTCAATCCGACCCCAAGAAATGTCACTTTGTGGCCGTTAAGCGAATTCTTAGGTATTTAGTTTCTACGTCTTGCTTCGGAATCTGGTATCCAAAGGGGTCTACCTTTGACTTGATTGGATACTCAGACTCCGATTATGCCGGGTGCAAGGTCGATAGGAAGAGTACATCAAGGACGTGCCAATTTCTAGGAAGGTCCCTGGTGTCCTGGAGTTCCAAGAAACAAACATCTGTTGCCCTATCCACCGCTGAGGCCGAGTACGTTGCCATAGGACAGTGTTGCGTGCAACTGCTTTGGATGAGGCAAACCCTCCGGGACTTTGGCTACAATCTGAGCAAAGTCCCACTCCTATGTGACAATGAGAGTGCAATCCGCTTGGCGGATAATCCTGTTGAACACAGCCGCACTAAGCACATAGACATCCAGCATCACTTCCTGAGAGACCACCAGCAAAAGGGAGATATCGAGGTGTACCATATTAGCACCGAGAACCAGCTAGCCGATATCTTCACTAAGCCTTTAGATGGAAAAAGGTTTTTGCAGGTTGTGTAGTGAGCTAAATGTCTTAGATTCACGTAACTTGGATTGATCTATAGCATACATGTGTTCTATGCCTTTGATCATGTTACCTTATGCATGTAAATCATTCGTTGTTTATTTATGGTGCTCAAGTTGTACAAGTCACCCCGGACCTCACAAGTCCGTATGCAAATGATGCACGTGTTGAGGGGGAGCTGTTCTACAACTTGATCCCTTTTGAGACTAATTTTTTTGTTTGAGTACACTTGATGTAGTCTCAAAGGTACATTGAAAGGGAAAATGAACTTGGACGACGCAAAGACTTCCACTGCATTCCGGTATTAGTGTACTTATTTCCAAGTTCATACATATTGTTGGGGACTTGTTCTCAAATGCTATGAATCAAGAACAAGGCAACACAGAATGTTATATGTTAATGCCCTTCGTCCTACGAAGCATTGTTACCCTTAGGATACAATGATCCTCAGACGAAGGTCATGAAGGACATACCTTCATCATTGCAATATACATAAATGAAAGAAGAAGCATATGAAACATAAAAAACAACATGAATAATTATGTAGCATTATTAATTCATTTTTTACTATATTATCCTGAATGAGTGAAAACAATATAAAATTGCAAATTGTACCTTCGGCTTGTGTAACACCCGGCTTTAAAGGACAAAGCCGGGTGCATCTCATACATGCGCCAAAGAAGACAACATATATAATAACAGAGTGCATAGAGATAAATGTCATAAAACATCAGAGTATTTATTACATAGCGGAAGTCTTAGTACAAAATAATGATAAATATAAAACGAACTAAGGATCGACGGCGCCAATGTCGACTGAGAAACGCCACCTAGATCAGATCGAACTCCTCAGTGTTAGGCGGCACCTCTTCGACCACCTGCTCTTCGCCTGTGGGGGGGGTGTGAGACAGCAAGAGTGAGCTCACATACGATCATAGCTCAACAAGTCGTGGGGAATAATGTGACATGAACTCACCAAAGGTGGGAGTTCATGAAGTGTAAGGCTGATCAATGAAATAAAGGCTGAAGCTGAGCATTGCTTTTAAGTTGGTCAAAATTTTATTAGCAGTTACTAAGTGTAAGTAAATACCAAGCCATAGTAATAATAAGTAAAAGTAATAATAAAATAATCCCAAATGCAATGAAATGACAGGTTAAGTTTAAGTTCCATAATTTAATCATGTGAGTGTCCGAGCCGCTCTTGACCGTGAGCACGGCTAGTATACCAGTTTTACACTCTGCAGAGGTTGCGCATCTTTACCCACAAGTCATGTTACCCATTTGCCACGGAGTTGATCAGACTCCATACACCTCTACCTAGGAAGCGAGGCAGGGTACCACTACGAGGCCTTTACAAAGTTCCACTAGCTTCAGACTACCCGCTACAGTTTATAGGAAGCTCCAGTGCAGGGTTCCTGGCTGACCGCCATCGCAGCAAAATCAACCAGGGACCTCCCTACACTGACCACTCCCCTACTGCCCTTGCCCCTTTCGGGTAAGGTAGCCCTCCCCTAGCTTTCCTAGTTAATCAGCCAAGGGTGTCCCATTAAACCCTTGTGGTAGCACTGTTTTCCCAGGTGGTTCTCCATGTTCCCATTAACATAATGATCTTAACATGAACAAGGAATAATAAAACAGATAACAATAAATAGTATAACAATGAGTGATGAATATCTCTATACCCAAATCCACATAAAGCAATAGCATGTACTACCCAAAACTTTAGTAGTAAAACCAGTGGTGAAGCAAGGTATAAAGATAGTCAAAATCTAGGGCATCCTATTGGGTCCCAGCAAAATTATCCTATGCAGATCATTATGAATAATAAGAACATGAATGGTAAAAGAAGTGATCAGGGGCACAACTTGCCTTCCACGAGCTCCTGCTCAGCTGTCTCAACTTGTTGAATCTCAGATTCCACAGTAGCTTGCTCGTCTACTCGCATCAACACAATACATACATAGTATAGCATAAATTAACATCACATCAAACACGCAAATGGAATATACAGTAATAAACTAGACATTAAATTATGATCACAGGAACTGGAATTATTAATTTTGGAGTTATATAATTCAAGCTATGAATTTCCTAAAGTTTAATGTGATTAAAATAGGATTAGATGAGAAATTAATTTTCTAACTGAGTTCATGTCAAAACAGTGGTACTATTTAATAGAGAATACTATTACAAAATTATAGGAACTGGAATGGTCCAAATTGGAGTTCATATGAATTTTACAAGTTCCTACCATTATTTTTGTATTAAAAATGAATTTAGAATGGATTTTCTCTGATTTTATTGATTCCTGGACTAGGCGTCAAAATCTGTAAAGCGCAGGGGCTCACTGGTAATTTATCCCAGACTCAGTGAACAATGCCACCAGGACGGTGGGTTTATTATTAAATTGCCCAGGGACTCTTTAGCAAATCTTGCGGCCGAAGGGGTATCTTCGGATCCTAGCCGTCCGATCAAAGATGGACGCACCTGATTAAACCAGTGACCTCGCGAAACGGTACGTGATCACGACCACATATCCACAGATCGACGGCCGCGATCAACAGCAACCTAAATCTAACCCGATCCCCACGATTCCGAATCTACGGCTCAGATCGAACACGTCCGAATCGGTATCCCCAGGTCTAATCCCGATCGCTCGTGCGTGATCCAATGGTGGACGGGCGTAGTCCCCGCCTGACCACCCAGCGTAGCGGCGCGCGAGGCCAGCGCGGCGGCGGCCATGGCCGGAATGCCAACAGCGTTCCCTAGTACCCGATTCCCCCGTATCCCGGATGCAAAACGAAATTGGGAAGGTAGCGAACTCGGGACATGTGTTCTCACCACGATTCCGGTCGTCTCCAGGCCCGCCCACGACGATCCGCGGATTTGCAATGGCGGCGTCGAATTCCCGGCGCCACAGTCGGGGATTCCGCCCGGCTTCACGACGAACCGATTCGTGCGACCACACAAGCGTCCAGGGCGAGGCAATTGGAGCAAAGGGGCGTTGGTGCCGTGGTTCAACAACGGCGGCGGCGAACTACCGTTTTCTCTCTGGTGGCGTCTGGAAGGAGGCGCAAAGGAAGAATGCACTGGCGGAATGAGGAGGGGCAAAGGTCAGTCGAGAGTCTTATGCCACCCAGCCGAGTAGTAGGCCGTTCACGGACGCCGAGATCCCCGGCGATCTCCAGCGCGAGGTGGCGTGGTCTGCGCGGAGGGGTTTGTTACGCTTCTGACAACCAAGTCCCAGCGGCAGTGTCGATCGCACGGTGGCTGGCATGCGGGGCCTTGCTGTCGGCACACCCTTGCGTCTGAACGGTAGGCCCCAGGCGTCAGCGAGCCAGCGAATGGGAGTAACGAGCGCGGTAGGTGCCTGGCCGGTGGTTTTCCTCCAGTGGGCCGAAATGGTGATCAGTCGGCCCATGGAGTCTTTTATTTTTTTCTATTTTATTCTCTATTCCATTTTCTCTATTTCCAAGTTTAGATTTGAATTCAAACCTCTATGGCTCATCACTACAACTTATATTTGTGAATTTAGGGGTATTGACTCTGGATATTTTTATTTACATATATATTATTCATATTTTCATAATCTTTCTCTTTTTCTTATTTTCAAACCCAAATTTCAACTTAGGGTTTAATCCAACTTCTGATATTCATTAACTTATTGTTATTATTCCTTTTTTTATCCTTATTACTATTATTATTATTATTTTTAGTTAATGCACATACAACCAAAGACCAACATGATGCATAATTTAGTATTGCGTCCATTATGGATTTGTTTTATTTGGGACATGAGTGTTAGCATGTGATATAGAATAAAAGTCATGCACTTGGGGTGATCAACTCTTTCAAACCTCTATTTTTCCTCGTTTACATTTTTGGTTATTACAAATCCTACCCCCCTTAAAAATAATCTCGTCCTCGAGATTTAGGAAGATCTAGGGAAAAGGTGGGGAAAATCTATGCGAAGCTCTTCTTCTCTTTCCCATGTAGCTTCGTCTTCACCATGGTGACTCCATTGTACTTTGCACATCTTTATCACCTTGTTTCTTGTAACTCGAGTCAAAGTGTCCAGAATCTTGATAGGGTACTCAGCATAAGTCAAATCCTCTTGAACACCAAGGTCTTCCATTGGTAACTGCTCCTCAGTGTAATACTCAAGTTGTATACCAGGAATAATAGAGAGTTATTCTCAATTTTGTATGTCTCATTTGCATCATGAAAAGAGCCTACACAAAAATTTAAGAGTTTAATTCCAACAAATGGTAAAAAGAATTTGCAACATGTTGGAGTTTTATTGTTTGTGCATTAAATAAAATAATAATGTTAATAATAATAATAAAAACACATTAATAATAAAAAGGAGGTTTTGCCCTAATTTATAAACTTGGAAATTTGGAAAAGAAAGTGTACAAAACATAAATAAACCTTATATTTCCCAAACAAATACTTCTTAAATTCACAATATAATCTGAGCACAAAATCTGCATAGAAGTTTGAATTTAAAACTTGAATCCAAATTGGATTAGGAAATAGAGAGAAAGAAAAGAAAACAGAAAATATAAAAGAAAAAAAAAGAAGAGACCAAACCATAACTGGGCCGAATCTGCCCCTGGCGGCCCAGTCTCTTTTTCTTTTCCTTGCGCGCGCTCAGCCCAGCTCTGATCTGCACGCGCGGCGCTCTCACCGCCTGGTGGGACCATCCCGTCGGCCCACACTGATATTAAGCGCCAGCTCTCCCTTGGAGCCTATGACGTGCGGGCCCGCGAGGTCAGGTACGCCTTCTTCCTTTGGCAGATGGGCCCAGCGCGCCAGATCGTCTTCGTCTACCCGTGTAGCTCGGAACGGCAGCCACGGAGATCCGATTTTTGCGTCGCCCGCACGATCGGTTGCAGCACGCGGATTATTCCTCCCCGCCTATTTAGGAAAACGTGGTCGAAGCCTCTCCTTCCTACATCTCCCTTCCCTCGCCACCTCCTCGAGTCGACTGCGGTCGCCCACAACGCCGAGCTCCGCTCCTACGTCCCGCTCGACAGCCTCGCCGCCGAGCTCCGCGCCCACCTCGCCGCGCTCCGCGCCGAGCTCGTCGGCCTCGTCAACCGCGACTACGCCGACTTCGTCGACCTCAGTGCGCGCCTCAAGGGCGTCAACGCCGCCGCGGCCCGGAATTCTGCCCCGCGCCACCATCGGTCGGACTCGTCCTGGATTCTTGCATCACCGCGGGCGAGTGGATCCGCGCTCCAAGTCTCGGTGAGGCCCCGCTCACGTGTTCCCATGGTTACCGCTATGTTTAGCGCCTAGATTCGCTAGGAATCGAGCACCGTGGCTGCTGGTTCGCTGGGGTGAACGCCGTCTCAGCCTGGCGTCATGAGGTTGAAGAAGGTCCCTGGCCGTCCATCTGGGTTTGGACGGCTCTGATCGGGCCTGGGGTCGCCGATTGCTGGGAGCCGTAGATCCGCGATGCAACGACTCTGGTTCACTACGGCTTTGGTTAGATCAGTGGCCGTCGATCTTTAATCCGGTGGCCCGTGGTGAGTACCGGTTCGGGGCAAACCAGATATAATCTGGTCCGTCCATTTTGGATCGGGCGGCGCAGAGTATAGGAATCCTTCATTAAATCCGAACCGTAGGTTTTAATCCGACGGCCGATATCTTGAGATACCCCTTCGCCTTGGCATTTATGCGAAAAAGCCCTCGGCATTTTAATAAAATAACCCGCCGTCCTGTGGGTATTTTTCTGAGTCTCGGAAAAACTTGCATGCTGACCCCTGCGCTTTGCATAAATTGGGGCCCAGTCCAGAGACATTTAAAAACAGAAAAATAGTATTAGAAATTCATTTTTAATACAAAAACAAATCTAGAAACTTATAAAATTCATAGAAATTCCATTTTTGGTCCAAATTGAACCATTCCAGTTTCTAAAATTTTATAATAATATTCTTTATCATTTAGTATCACTGTTTTGACATGAACTCAGTTAGAAAATTAATTTGTCATCTAATCCTATTTTAATCACATTAAACCTTAGGAAATTCGTATCTCCTCCGTTTTAACTCCGATTTGATCCGTTCAAGTTGCGTTAGTCTCGTAGAAACGCGTAGATCATTATTATGCAGTATATACTTATGTTGGTGTGATGTTAATTTTATCTATACCATGTTTGTTTGTATTGCTACGACTAGCGTGCGGACACGTGTCATCTGAAAAGCAAGTTGGTACCTGGAATCTCAAGTGCCAGGCAAGTTGTGCCCTTGATCACTTCTTTTACCCATTCATGTTCTTATTATTCATAATGATCTGCATAGGATAATTTTTGCTGGGACCCAATAGGATACCCTAGATTTGACTATCTTTATACCTTGCTTCACCACTGGTTTTACTACTAAAGTTTTGGGTAGTACATGCTATTGCTTTATGTGGATTTGGGTATAGAGATATTCATCACTCATTATTATACTATTTATTGTTATCTGTTTTATTATTCCTTGTTCATGTTAAGATCATTATGTTAATGGGAACATGGAGCGACCACCCGGGAAAACAGTGCTACCACAGGGGTGGAATGGGACGCCCTTGGCTGATTAACTAGGAAAGCTAGGGGAGGGCTACCTTACCCGAAAGGGGCAAGGGCAGTAGGGGAGAGGTCAGTGCGGGGAGGTCCCTGGTTGATTTTGCTGCGATGGCTATCAGCCAGGAACCCTTTACTGGATCTTCCCATAAACTGTAGCGGGTAGTCTGAAGCTAGTGGAACTTTGTAAAGGCCTCGTAGTGTTACCCTGCCTCGCCTCCTCGGTAGAGGTGTATGGGATTGGCCATCTCTTGGCAGATGGGTAACATGACTTGTGGGTAAAGATGCGCAACCTCTGCAGAGTGTAAAACTAGTATACTAGCCGTGCTCACGGTCAAGAGCGGCTCGGACCCTCACATGATTAATTATGGAACTTAAATTCAATTTGACATTTGCGTTGCATTTGGGATTATTTTACTATTATTGTTCTTTATTGTTATTAAGGTTTGGTATTTACTTACACTTAGTAACTGCTAATAAAATTTTGACCAACTTATAAAAGCAATGCTCAGCTTTAACCTCTATTGTTGATCAGCCTTACACTTCATGAACTCCCACCTTTGTGAGTTCATGTCACATTATTCCCCACAACTTGTTGAGCGATGAACATATGTGAGCTCACTCTTGCTGTCTCACACCCCCCCCACAGGAGAAGAGCAGGTGGTTCAGGAGGAGCTGCCTAACACTGAGGAGTTCGATCTGATCTAGGTGGCGTTTCCCAGTCGACATTGGCGCCATCGATCCTTAGTTCGTTTTATATTCATTATTTTATTTTGTAATAAGTCTTCCGCTATGTAATATATACTCTGATGTTTATGACATTTATCTCTATACACTCTGTTATTCTATATGTTGTCTTCTTGGCGCATGTATGAGATGCACCCGGCTTTGTCCGTTAAAACCGGGTGTTACAGAAGTGGTATCAGAGGAAATGTTGACTGTAGGACGAAACTTAGATAGAAATGGACAAAACCCTTACCTACTTATCTCATTCTGAATCATTCTACACTTACCTTACTCTGAATCTTTCTATACTTATCTTGATCCTGTCTCACCTTCTACTGTTCTACTCTGATCAATCTTATCTTTTCTACTCTGAGACAAGATGGATTTCAAACTTTGGAATCCCTACCCTTATGACATTTTAAGAGATAGGGAACCTAAGACAAAATTAAAACTATTTTCTCTATTTTAAAATGTTGGTTGATTGTTCTGATGATCAATGCCTGATTTGCTTCTTTGATTGATTGAAATAGTATGGATGGACATCTTAGCATGTACCACTATAAGGTATTGTATTAGCTTTAGTAGGTGACAAACTAATCTGCTTAGCTAATAAAACCCCCAAAGTAACACGATTGTAATTACTGCCTTGACTACTGCTCTTTCTTACCATATGTATCTAACTCAGATGGTCAATACCAGGAGGGGTGGTGGAATTGATTTGCCTCCTAACCAACACACTCGAAGACAACCTCAGCCACAACCTGCCGGGATGAATCCTCCTAATCCTCCACCAGGCGGTGTTGACCCACTGGTTGCTGCTCAGATGGCGGTGATGCAGCAAATGGCGGACACCATGGCTGATATGCGTGCCCAGATGCAGCAAGAACGCGAGGAAATACGTCAGGCCCGTCTGGAGATACAGCAAGAAATAAGGCAATCGCGGTTGGCGAGACAACAACAAGAGCAACCACCATCTCCACCACCACCGGCTCCACCAAGCTACATAAACATATATGTAAATTACTACTATTTGTAGGATCTACATGTTCCTTTAGTTAGTAATTCGGTATGATACTATTTTAGGAGGAATAAAAAGGTCTATTTGTCCCCATGAGTTGCTAATAAAATTAAGCGTCATGCTGAGATTTTGGGTTTGTGCAAATGTGTTGGACAATACGAGAAAACCCATGAGAGTAATTACACCTAAAGGGCCTGTTATGGTGAATCAAATGACACGTAGATTGACATTGGCCATTATGAGTAGAGAATTTGGAGTTACTGCTATAATATTGGAGCCAAGCAGTATAGAATGTCTGTAGAAGAGTTAAAAGAACTCAAGAAGCACTTAACGGATTTGCAAGAGGCTGAGTACATTCGTCCGAGTCTTCACCTTGGAGAGCACCAGTTTTGTTTGTAAAGAAGAAAGATGGATTGTAAGGGATGTGCGTGGATTAAAGGTCTCTTAATGATGTCACTGCGAAGAACAAGTTTCTGTTACCCCGCATTAAGGATTTATTTAATCGGATGAGAGGAGCCAGGGTATTCTCGAAGATTGACCTCCGATCGGGGTACCATCAGATGAAGATTGGACCATCAGATATTCTTAAGACGGCTTTCTCGACTCGATATGGAGTATATGAGTTCATCGTTATGTCGTTTGGATTAACTAATGCACCAGCTTATCTTATGGATTTGATGAAAAAGATGTTTTTGGAGTATTTGGACAGATTCGTCGTGGTGTTCATCGACGACATTCTTATCTATTCTAAGAATGAGAGTGACCATGAAGAACATCTAAGGTTGGTGCTACAGAAGTTGCGGGATAATCAACTCTACGCTAAGTACAGCAAATGCGAGTTTTGGATTGGCAAGGTGCCATTCCTTGGTCATATTATTTCTAATGGAGGAATAGCAGTGGATCCTGCTAAGGTTAAGGAGATAATGGAGTGGAGAGTACCCACTACTGTTACGGAGATTCGGAGTTTCTTGGGACTCGCAGGATATTATCGGAGATTTATTGAAGGGTTCTCTAAGATTGCCAAGCCTATGACATCGCTTTTGGAGAAAGGAAAAGAATTTAAGTGGGATGAGAAATGTCAAGAGAGCTTTGATCAATTGAAGGAAAGATTGATGTCACCTCCAGTATTGGTTATGCCAGACTTGCAGAAAGGATTTGATATTTATTGTGATGCATGTGGCCAAGGACTTGGATGTGTGCTCATGCAAGATGGACATGTGATTGCCTATGCATCTCGTCAGTTGCGGAAGCATGAATTGAACTACCCCACTCATGACTTGGAATTAGCAGCGGTTGTGCATGCACTTAAGATTTGGAGACACTACATTATGGGAACTAAGTGCCAAGTATATACGGATCACAAGAGTTTGAAGTATATATTCACTCAGAAGGATCTCAATCTTAGACAACGTCGTTGGTTGGAGCTCATCAAGGATTATGATTTGGAAATTCACTATCACCCGGGCAAGGCAAATTTGGTTACAGATGCCTTGAGTCGAAAGGAGCATGTTCATTTAGCTGTTGTTGCCCAGCTACTCGATGAGATTGTTGAGAATTTTAGGAGACTTAACCTGGGGATAGTTACTCACACTAAAGGAGTTATTATTGATGTGGAAACTACTTTGGAGCAAGAGATCCGCAAAGGACAATTTGGTGATGCTAAGATACAAGAGATTAAGGATCTGATTACTGAAGGTCGAGTTCCGGAATTTACGGAAGATGAGCAAGGTGCCATATGGTTCAAGGATCAGATATGAGTTCCCAAAATTGAAAGCCTTCGAGAGACTATTTTAAAGGAAGCCCGTGACTTGGATTATTCTATTCGTCCTGGTAGTACCAAGATGTATCAGGATTTAAAGCGGAAATATTGATGGTATGGATTAAAGAGAGATGTGGCTGCACATGTGGCTATGTGTGATGTATGTCAAAGAGTTAAGACCGATCACCAAAGACTAGCTGGACTATTGCACCCACCAAAGATGTCCAAGTGAAAGTAAGAAGAGATTGATATGGATTTCATTACTGGATTGCCTCGCACCCAGAAAGGAGATGGTTCTATATGGGTGATTAGGGATAGATTGACCAAAGTGGCTCATTTCATTCCGGTCAAGACTACTTATAAGGTATCTCAATTGGCAGAGTTATATATGGCTTGGATTGTGTCTCTACACGGTATACTGAAGAAGATCGATTCAGATAGAGGATCACAGTTTACCTCTCGATATTGGAAGCAGTTGCACGAGTCATTGGATACGAGATTGAATTTTAGTTCGGCTTACCATCCCCAGACTGATGGGCAGACTGAGAGGACTAACCAAGTACTGGAAGATATGTTAAGAGCTTGTGCTCTTAAGCATGGTGGAAGTTGGGATAAGAGTCTACCGTATGCGGAGTTCTCATATAATAATAGCTATCAGGCCAGTTTGAAGATGTCCCCGTTCGAGACTCTGTATGGCAGGAAATGCAGGACTCCTCTATATTGGATCAGACTAGGGGAAGACAATTCTTTGGACCTAAACTTATTCAAGAGGCAGAAGAACAAGTCCGTATCATTCGAGATAATTTGAGGGTAGCTCAGACCTGGAGAATGAGCTACGCTGGTAATAGAAGAAGACCCCTGGAATTTGAGAAGAGGAGCTTCGCATAGATTTTCCCCACCTTTTCCCTAGCACTTCTTAAATCTCGAGGACGAGATTATTTTTAAGGGGGGTAGGATTTGTAATACTCAAGTTGTATACCAGGAATAATAGAGAGTTATTCTCAATTTTGTATGTCTCATTTGCATCATGAAAAGAGCCTACACAAAAATTTAAGAGTTTAATTCCAACAAATGGTAAAAAGAATTTGCAACATGTTGGAGTTTTATTGTTTGTGCATTAAATAAAATAATAATGTTAATAATAATAATAAAAACACATTAATAATAAAAAGGAGGTTTTGCCCTAATTTATAAACTTGGAAATTTGGAAAAGAAAGTGTACAAAACATAAATAAACCTTATATTTCCCAAACAAATACTTCTTAAATTCACAATATAATCTGAGCACAAAATCTGCATAGAAGTTTGAATTTAAAACTTGAATCCAAATTGGATTAGGAAATAGAGAGAAAGAAAAGAAAACAGAAAATATAAAAGAAAAAAAAAGAAGAGACCAAACCATAACTGGGCCGAATCTGCCCCTGGCGGCCCAGTCTCTTTTTCTTTTCCTTGCGCGCGCTCAGCCCAGCTCTGATCTGCACGCGCGGCGCTCTCACCGCCTGGTGGGACCATCCCGTCGGCCCACACTGATATTAAGCGCCAGCTCTCCCTTGGAGCCTATGACGTGCGGGCCCGCGAGGTCAGGTACGCCTTCTTCCTTTGGCAGATGGGCCCAGCGCGCCAGATCGTCTTCGTCTACCCGTGTAGCTCGGAACGGCAGCCACGGAGATCCGATTTTTGCGTCGCCCGCACGATCGGTTGCAGCACGCGGATTATTCCTCCCCGCCTATTTAGGAAAACGTGGTCGAAGCCTCTCCTTCCTACATCTCCCTTCCCTCGCCACCTCCTCGAGTCGACTGCGGTCGCCCACAACGCCGAGCTCCGCTCCTACGTCCCGCTCGACAGCCTCGCCGCCGAGCTCCGCGCCCACCTCGCCGCGCTCCGCGCCGAGCTCGTCGGCCTCGTCAACCGCGACTACGCCGACTTCGTCGACCTCAGTGCGCGCCTCAAGGGCGTCAACGCCGCCGCGGCCCGGAATTCTGCCCCGCGCCACCATCGGTCGGACTCGTCCTGGATTCTTGCATCACCGCGGGCGAGTGGATCCGCGCTCCAAGTCTCGGTGAGGCCCCGCTCACGTGTTCCCATGGTTACCGCTATGTTTAGCGCCTAGATTCGCTAGGAATCGAGCACCGTGGCTGCTGGTTCGCTGGGGTGAACGCCGTCTCAGCCTGGCGTCATGAGGTTGAAGAAGGTCCCTGGCCGTCCATCTGGGTTTGGACGGCTCTGATCGGGCCTGGGGTCGCCGATTGCTGGGAGCCGTAGATCCGCGATGCAACGACTCTGGTTCACTACGGCTTTGGTTAGATCAGTGGCCGTCGATCTTTAATCCGGTGGCCCGTGGTGAGTACCGGTTCGGGGCAAACCAGATATAATCTGGTCCGTCCATTTTGGATCGGGCGGCGCAGAGTATAGGAATCCTTCATTAAATCCGAACCGTAGGTTTTAATCCGACGGCCGATATCTTGAGATACCCCTTCGCCTTGGCATTTATGCGAAAAAGCCCTCGGCATTTTAATAAAATAACCCGCCGTCCTGTGGGTATTTTTCTGAGTCTCGGAAAAACTTGCATGCTGACCCCTGCGCTTTGCATAAATTGGGGCCCAGTCCAGAGACATTTAAAAACAGAAAAATAGTATTAGAAATTCATTTTTAATACAAAAACAAATCTAGAAACTTATAAAATTCATAGAAATTCCATTTTTGGTCCAAATTGAACCATTCCAGTTTCTAAAATTTTATAATAATATTCTTTATCATTTAGTATCACTGTTTTGACATGAACTCAGTTAGAAAATTAATTTGTCATCTAATCCTATTTTAATCACATTAAACCTTAGGAAATTCGTATCTCCTCCGTTTTAACTCCGATTTGATCCGTTCAAGTTGCGTTAGTCTCGTAGAAACGCGTAGATCATTATTATGCAGTATATACTTATGTTGGTGTGATGTTAATTTTATCTATACCATGTTTGTTTGTATTGCTACGACTAGCGCGCGGACACGTGTCATCTGAAAAGCAAGTTGGTACCTGGAATCTCAAGTGCCAGGCAAGTTGTGCCCTTGATCACTTCTTTTACCCATTCATGTTCTTATTATTCATAATGATCTGCATAGGATAATTTTTGCTGGGACCCAATAGGATACCCTAGATTTGACTATCTTTATACCTTGCTTCACCACTGGTTTTACTACTAAAGTTTTGGGTAGTACATGCTATTGCTTTATGTGGATTTGGGTATAGAGATATTCATCACTCATTATTATACTATTTATTGTTATCTGTTTTATTATTCCTTGTTCATGTTAAGATCATTATGTTAATGGGAACATGGAGCGACCACCCGGGAAAACAGTGCTACCACAGGGGTGGAATGGGACGCCCTTGGCTGATTAACTAGGAAAGCTAGGGGAGGGCTACCTTACCCGAAAGGGGCAAGGGCAGTAGGGGAGAGGTCAGTGCGGGGAGGTCCCTGGTTGATTTTGCTGCGATGGCTATCAGCCAGGAACCCTTTACTGGATCTTCCCATAAACTGTAGCGGGTAGTCTGAAGCTAGTGGAACTTTGTAAAGGCCTCGTAGTGTTACCCTGCCTCGCCTCCTCGGTAGAGGTGTATGGGATTGGCCATCTCTTGGCAGATGGGTAACATGACTTGTGGGTAAAGATGCGCAACCTCTGCAGAGTGTAAAACTAGTATACTAGCCGTGCTCACGGTCAAGAGCGGCTCGGACCCTCACATGATTAATTATGGAACTTAAATTCAATTTGACATTTGCGTTGCATTTGGGATTATTTTACTATTATTGTTCTTTATTGTTATTAAGGTTTGGTATTTACTTACACTTAGTAACTGCTAATAAAATTTTGACCAACTTATAAAAGCAATGCTCAGCTTTAACCTCTATTGTTGATCAGCCTTACACTTCATGAACTCCCACCTTTGTGAGTTCATGTCACATTATTCCCCACAACTTGTTGAGCGATGAACATATGTGAGCTCACTCTTGCTGTCTCACACCCCCCCACAGGAGAAGAGCAGGTGGTTCAGGAGGAGCTGCCTAACACTGAGGAGTTCGATCTGATCTAGGTGGCGTTTCCCAGTCGACATTGGCGCCATCGATCCTTAGTTCGTTTTATATTCATTATTTTATTTTGTAATAAGTCTTCCGCTATGTAATATATACTCTGATGTTTATGACATTTATCTCTATACACTCTGTTATTCTATATGTTGTCTTCTTGGCGCATGTATGAGATGCACCCGGCTTTGTCCGTTAAAACCGGGTGTTACACTCAGGTACCCTGAGGCACTTCTTTAGCTGAGACACATGAAACACATTATGTACATCTGACAGATGATCGGGTAACTCCAGTTGATATGCAACTTCACCCACTCGCTTTAAGATCAAGAAAGGTCCAATAAAGCGAGGGGACAACTTCCCTTTAACTTTAAATCTCCTCATACCACGAAGTGGTGACACCTTCAAGTAGACATGATCACCCTCCTTAAACTCCAGTAGTCTTCTCCTATTATCAGCATAACTCTTTTGCCTGGACTGTGCAACTCTCAAATTTTCTCTTATCATTCGAACTTGTTCTTCTGCCTCTTGTATAAGTTCAGGTCCAAAGAACTGTCTTTCTCCAGTTTGATCCCAATACAGAGGAGTCCTGCACTTTCTGCCATATAGAGCCTCAAATGGTGACATCTTCAGACTGGCCTGGTAGCTATTATTATAAGAAAACTCAGCATAGGGTAAGCTCTTCTCCCAACTGCCACCATGCTTGAGAGCACAAGCTCTTAACATATCTTCCAGCACTTGATTAGTCCTCTCTGTCTGTCCATCAGTCTGGGGATGGTAGGCTGAGCTAAAATTCAACTTTGTATCCAAGCTCTCATGTAACTTCTTCCAAAATCGAGAAGTAAACTGTGATCCTCGATCAGACACGATCTTCTTAGGCACTCCATGTAGACACACTATCCGAGACATATACAATTCTGCTAGCTTGGCTCCCGTGTAATTAGTCCTCATAGGTATAAAATGAGCCACCTTTGTCAATCTGTCCACAATTACCCAAATAGAGTCATATCCTGCTGGAGTGCAGGGTAGTCCAACAATAAAATCCATACCAATTTCTTCCCATTTCCACTCAGGTATCTTCAATGGGTGCAATAATCCAGCGGGTCTTTGATGTTCAGCCTTAACTCTTTGACATACATCACACTTAGCCACATGAGCAGCCACATCTCTTTTCAGCCCATACCACCAATACTTTTGCTTCAAATCTTGATACATCTTAGTGCTTCCAGGGTGGATGGAGTAATCAGAATCATGAGCTTCTTTCAATATAGCCTCACGGAGGCTATCGATCTCTGGAACACATATCCGATCTTTGAACCATATAGTACCTTGCTCATCCTCCGTGAATTCTGGAACTCTTCCTTCAGTAATAAGATCCTTGATCTCTTGAATCTTAGCATCACCAATCTGACCTTTACGAATCTCTTGCTCCAAAGTAGGTTCCAACTCAATGGTAACTCCTTCAGTATGAGTAACAATTTTCAAATTGAGTCTCTCAAAATCTTTTGCTAATTCATCAGGTAGCTGGACAACGAAAGCGGAGTGAACATGCTCCTTCCGACTCAAGGCATCTGCAACCAAATTTGCCTTGCCTGGATGATAGTGAATCTCCAAATCATAATCCTTGATGAGCTCCAACCATCGACGCTGTCTGAGGTTGAGATCCTTCTGAGTAAATATATACTTCAAACTCTTGTGATCCGTGTACACTTGACACTTAGTTCCCATAATGTAGTGTCTCCAAATCTTAAGTGCATGCACAACGGCAGCTAGTTCCAAGTCATGGGTGGGGTAGTTCAGTTCATGCTTCCTCAACTGACGAGATGCATAGGCAATCACATGACCATCTTGCATAAGCACACATCCAAGTCCTTGGCCACATGCATCACAGTAAATGTCAAATCCCTTCTGCAGATCTGGCATAATCAATACTGGAGGTGACATCAATCTCTCCTTCAACTGGTCAAAGCTCTCTTGACATTTCTCATCCCACTTAAATTCTTTTCCTTTCTCCAAAAGTGATGTCATAGGCTTGGCAATTTTAGAGAATCCTTCAATAAATCTTCGATAATATCCTGCGAGTCCCAAGAAACTCCGAATCTCCGTAACTGTAGTGGGCACTCTCCACTCCATTATCTCCTTCACTTTAGCAGGATCCACTGCTATTCCTCCATTAGAAATGATATGACCAAGGAATGGCACCTTGTCAATCCAAAACTCGCACTTACTGAACTTAGCGTAGAGTTGATTATCTCGTAGCTTCTGTAGCACCAACCTTAGATGTTGTTCATGATCACTTTCACTCCTAGAATAGATAAGAATATCGTCGATGAATACCACGACGAATCTGTCCAAATACTCCATAAACACCTTATTCATCAAATTCATGAAATAAGCTGGTGCATTGGTCAATCCAAATGACATGACAGTGAACTCATATAATCCATATCGAGTCGAGAAAGCCGTCTTGGGAATATCCGATGGTCTAATCCTCATCTGATGGTAACCCGATCGGAGATCAATCTTCGAGAATACTCTAGCACCTCTCATCTGATCAAATAAATCCTCAATACGGGGCAACGGATACTTGTTCTTCACCGTAACATCATTAAGAGATCTATAATCCACGCACATCCGTTGCGATCCATCCTTCTTCTGCACAAATAACACCGGTGCTCCCCAAGGTGAGGAACTTGGACGAATGTAACCAGCCTCTTGTAACTCCGTCAACTGCTTCTTAAGTTCCTTCAACTCTTCTACGGACATTCTATATGGCCGTTTAGAAATAGGAGCGGTTCCAGGTAAGAGATCAATAACAAACTCGACTTCCCTATCAGGTGGCATTCCTGGTAACTCCTCTGGAAAGACATCCGGAAAATCTCTAACCACCCGGATGTTGTCGCCAACAAACTCCTCAGGCATAAAGAACATTGCACGCATGGATGAGGAGGTTACTGCAATATTAACTTGAAACCTTTCTCCTTTAGTGGTAGTGAGTTCTATGGTACCTCTACCACATGCTATAACGGCCTTTGCCTTTCTTAGCCATGACATACCAAGGATCAGATCTATACTGCTTGACTCTAATATTATAGCAGTAGCTCCAAATTCTCTACCCATAATGGTTAATGTCAATCTACGTGTCATTTGATTCGCCTCAACAGGCCCTTTAGGTGTAATTACTATCAGGGGTTTTCTCATATTTAGCAGTGGTATTTCATTTGTGTTGGCATAACGAGCAGACATGAATGAATGTGTAGCACCAGAATCAAATAATATGGTTGCAGGAATTGCATTAACATAAAACATACCAATTACGAGGTCCCCACCATCAGGAGTATCATCAACGCTGACTTGATTCACCCTGGCTATAGAATATCCCTTGCCAGGGGTCTGTTGCTTGTTCTGATCTGGAGTAGTAGCAATCCTCTGTGGGCAGACATTTGCATAATGACCAATCTTCCCACACTTGAAACATTGAGTGCCCGGACTCTGTCCTGCAAACTTCGTCGGGGTGCCCGTGGGAGTAGCCTGTCGAGGAGGTGGAGTCCTCAGTGGTGATTGCTGAACTGGGCGTGGTCCTCCCGGTCGGGTCGGTGTACCCTGTGGTGAACTGTAGCGAGGACGAACACTGCTGCTACCCTGTCCTTGTGAGATAGCCTTCCTCTTCAAATCACCCAGTTGAACACGCTTGTGTTCAATAGCAAGAGCCTTATCCAGTAGCCTCTGAAAGGATGGAAAGGTGTGTGCAACCAGTGCATACTGCAAGGGTCCATTCAGTCCTTCAATGAAGTGCTCCTGCTTCCTTTCATCCTCAGCAACTTCCTCTGGAGCATATCTCGACAGCTGAATAAATTTGTCTCTGTACTCGCTGACCGACATATTGCCTTGCTTCAATGACAGAAACTCCTTCTTCTTGATTTTTATCATCCCAGCTGGAATATGGTAGTTCCTGAATTGTGTACTGAACTCTGCCCAAGTAATAGCATCCGCAGCATCATGGGCAGCAGTATAAGAATCCCACCAGTCAGCACCAGGACCTGTCAGACGTCCAGAAGCATATAGAACCTTCTCCCGGTCAGTGCATTGTGCAATATTCAGCATCTTCTCAATTGACTTCAACCAATCATCCGCGTCCAGTGGATCAGGTGAGCTAGCGAATGTAGGTGGCTTATGACTCATAAATTCCCGGTGCTTATCACGAGGTGGAACTGGTGGTGGTGGTGGAGGCAATGGCACTTGTTGCTGTTGTTGCTGTTGTTGAAGTTGTTGTTGCAGCTGCTGTTGTTGCGCCCTCCTTTCTTGGCGTATCTCATCTCTCTCCTGGCGCAACTCCTGGCGTATATCTTCTCTTTCCTGACGCATCTCTTGGCGTTCTTGCTGCATCTGGGCACTCATATCAGCCATAGTGTCCGCCATTTGCTGCATCACCGCCATCTGAGCAGCAACCAGTGGGTCAACTCCGCCTGGTGGAGGATTAGGAGGATTCATCTCTGCTGGCTGTGGCTGAGGTTGTCTATATATCCTTCGAGTATGTCGATTAGGAGGCAAATCAATTCCACCACCCCTCCTGGTATTGACCATCTGAGTTAGATACATATGGTAAGAGAGAGTAGTAGACAAGGCAGTAATTACAAATCATGTTACTTTGGGGGATTTATTAGCTAAGCAGTTTAATGTTTTACCTACCATAGCTAATTTATTACCTTACGCTGGCACATGCTAAGATGTCCATGTAATATTTCAATCAATCAAAGAAGCAAATCAGGCATTGATCATCAGAACAATCAACCAATATTTTTAATAGAGAAAATAGTTTTAATTTTGTCTTAGGCTTCCTATCTCTTAAAAGTGTCATAGGGGTAGGGATTCCAAAGTTTGAAATCCATCTTGTCTTAGAATAGAGAAGATAAGAATGATCAGAGTAGAACAGTAGAAGATGAGACAGGATCAAGATAAGTGTAGAAAGAATCAGAGTAAGGTAAGTAGGTAAGGGTTTTATCCATTTCTATCTAGGTTTCGTCCTACAGGCAACATTTGCTCCGATACCACTTCTGTAACACCCGGTTTTAAAGGACAAAGCCGGGTGCATCTCATACATGCGCCAAAGAAGACAACATATATAATAACAGAGTGCATAGAGATAAATGTCATAAAACATCAGAGTATTTATTACATAGCGGAAGTCTTAGTACAAAATAATGATAAATATAAAACGAACTAAGGATCGACGGCGCCAATGTCGACTGAGAAACGCCACCTAGATCAGATCGAACTCCTCAGTGTTAGGCGGCACCTCTTCGACCACCTGCTCTTCTCCTGTGGGGGGGGGGTGTGAGACAGCAAGAGTGAGCTCACATACGATCATAGCTCAACAAGTCGTGGGGAATAATGTGACATGAACTCACCAAAGGTGGGAGTTCATGAAGTGTAAGGCTGATCAATGAAATAAAGGCTGAAGCTGAGCATTGCTTTTAAGTTGGTCAAAATTTTATTAGCAGTTACTAAGTGTAAGTAAATACCAAGCCATAGTAATAATAAGTAAAAGTAATAATAAAATAATCCCAAATGCAATGAAATGACAGGTTAAGTTTAAGTTCCATAATTTAATCATGTGAGTGTCCGAGCCGCTCTTGACCGTGAGCACGGCTAGTATACCAGTTTTACACTCTGCAGAGGTTGCACATCTTTACCCACAAGTCGTGTTACCCATTTGCCACGGAGTTGATCAGACTCCATACACCTCTACCTAGGAAGCGAGGCAGGGTACCACTACGAGGCCTTTACAAAGTTCCACTAGCTTCAGACTACCCGCTACAGTTTATAGGAAGCTCCAGTGCAGGGTTCCTGGCTGACCGCCATCGCAGCAAAATCAACCAGGGACCTCCCTACACTGACCACTCCCCTACTGCCCTTGCCCCTTTCGGGTAAGGTAGCCCTCCCCTAGCTTTCCTAGTTAATCAGCCAAGGGCGTCCCATTAAACCCTTGTGGTAGCACTGTTTTCCCGGGTGGTTCTCCATGTTCCCATTAACATAATGATCTTAACATGAACAAGGAATAATAAAACAGATAACAATAAATAGTATAACAATGAGTGATGAATATCTCTATACCCAAATCCACATAAAGCAATAGCATGTACTACCCAAAACTTTAGTAGTAAAACCAGTGGTGAAGCAAGGTATAAAGATAGTCAAAATCTAGGGCATCCTATTGGGTCCCAGCAAAATTATTCTATGCAGATCATTATGAATAATAAGAACATGAATGGTAAAAGAAGTGATCAGGGGCACAACTTGCCTTCCACGAGCTCCTGCTCAGCTGTCTCAACTTGTTGAATCTCAGATTCCACAGTGGCTTGCTCGTCTACTCGCATCAACACAATACATACATAGTATAGCATAAATTAACATCACATCAAACACGCAAATGGAATATACAGTAATAAACTAGACATTAAATTATGATCACAGGAACTGGAATTATTAATTTTGGAGTTATATAATTCAAGCTATGAATTTCCTAAAGTTTAATGTGATTAAAATAGGATTAGATGAGAAATTAATTTTCTAACTGAGTTCATGTCAAAACAGTGGTACTATTTAATAGAGAATACTATTACAAAATTATAGGAACTGGAATGGTCCAAATTGAAGTTCATATGAATTTTATATGAATTTTACAAGTTCCTACCATTATTTTTGTATTAAAAATGAATTTAGAATGGATTTTCTCTGATTTTATTGATTCCTGGACTAGGCGTCAAAATCTGTAAAGCGCAGGGGCTCACTGGTAATTTATCCCAGACTCAGTGAACAATGCCACCAGGACGGCGGGTTTATTATTAAATTGCCCAGGGACTCTTTAGCAAATCTTGCGGCCGAAGGGGTATCTTCGGATCCTAGCCGTCCGATCAAAGATGGACGCACCTGATTAAACCAGTGACCTCGCGAAACGGTACGTGATCACGACCACATATCCACAGATCGACGGCCGCGATCAACAGCAACCTAAATCTAACCCAATCCCCACGATTCCGAATCTACGGCTCAGATCGAACACGTCCGAATCGGTATCCCCAGGTCTAATACCGATCGCTCGTGCGTGATCCAACGGTGGACGGGCGTCGTCCCCGCCTGACCAGCCAGCGTAGCGGCGCGCGAGGCCAGCGCGGCGGCGGCCATGGCCGGAATGCCAACAGCGTTCCCTAGTACCCGATTCCCCCGTATCCCGGATGCAAAACGAAATTGGGAAGGTAGCGAACTCGGGACATGTGTTCTCACCACGATTCCGGTCGTCTCCAGGCCCGCCCACGACGATCCGCGGATTTGCAATGGCGGCGTCGAATTCCCGGCGCCACAGTCGGGGATTCCGCCCGGCTTCACGACGAACCGATTCGTGCGACCACACAAGCGTCCAGGGCGAGGCAATTGGAGCAAAGGGGCGTTGGTGCCATGGTTCAACAACGGCGGCGGCGAACTACCGTTTTCTCTCTGGTGGCGTCTGGAAGGAGGCGCAAAGGAAGAATGCACTGGCGGAATGAGGAGGGGCAAAGGTCAGTCGAGAGTCTTATGCCACCCAGCCGAGTAGTAGGCCGTTCACGGACGCCGAGATCCCCGGCGATCTCCAGCGCGAGGTGGCGTGGTCTGCGCGGAGGGGTTTGTTACTCTTCTGACAACCAAGTCCCAGCGGCAGTGTCGATCGCACGGTGGCTGGCATGCGGGGCCTTGCTGTCGGCACACCCTTGCGTCTGAACGGTAGGCCCCAGGCGTCAGCGAGCCAGCGAACGGGAGTAACGAGCGCGGTAGGTGCCTGGCCGGTGGTTTTCCTCCAGTGGGCCGAAATGGTGATCAGTCGGCCCATGGAGTCTTTTATTTTTTTCTATTTTATTCTCTATTCCATTTTCTCTATTTCCAAGTTTAGATTTGAATTCAAACCTCTATGGCTCATCACTACAACTTATATTTGTGAATTTAGGGGTATTGACTCTGGATATTTTTATTTACATATATATTATTCATATTTTCATAATCTTTCTCTTTTTCTTATTTTCAAACCCAAATTTCAACTTAGGGTTTAATCCAACTTCTGATATTCATTAACTTATTGTTATTATTCCTTTTTTTATCCTTATTACTATTATTATTAATTTTTTTTAGTTAATGCACATACAACCAAAGACCAACATGATGCATAATTTAGTATTGCGTCCATTATGGATTTGTTTTATTTGGGACATGAGTGTTAGCATGTGATATAGAATAAAAGTCATGCACTTGGGGTGATCAACTCTTTCAAACCTCTATTTTTCCTCGTTTACATTTTTGGTTATTACAGCTTGACAGAAAGCGAAAGCACAAGCATGACGCAAGAACGAATACCAGTTAGCGTCCATAGTACAGGGGCACTGTTCATCTATTTATAGGCACATGACGCAGCCTGTGCGAAATTACATTCATATCCTTTACAATCAATTACAATCATGACACAGATTATTATGGGCCGATCGGTCTTTCTATCTTTAAGTCGGTGCGACCCTTCATCTCGAGGCATGTCATTATGTCAAAGCTCCTTGGATGGTACCTTCGGCATTGCTTCTGTGTTGATTCTTTCGAATGTGTTTCTTATTACGGGACCTTCGGCGACGAAGCATACCCCCAACAGTAGCCCCTTCGCGGTGCTAGATCGTTCGTCATAACGAGCTTGATCCATGAAAAATTCTCAAGGCTTCGGAATGCCGAAAGTCCAAAAAACACCTTCCCTGAGCTCGTTGCTGAGGAACAATTCAAAATATTCCGAACACGAGGTGGCCCACCATGCAGCGGGTATGAGCGACTTGGCGGTTCACCTTCCAGGCGTCGAGTGGTCCACCATTTAGCGAGTGTGGGCGACTGTTCGGCGGGTGCGGGTGACTTGACGATTCACCTTTCCACCTACAGCACTATATAAACAGACGGGTAGGTGTGAAGTTACCACATCATTCATTGCCATTGCACTGTTGTGCTGCTAAAAAATTTAACCATAGCCGAAGCTTTCCCATCACATTCTCAAGCAAAGCATCGTTTTAAAGTAGCTTCGTCATAAGGGAGAGCTTCGTCACAACCAAAAAAAAATCATCAACATTCGCAAGAACTGCAGGGAATTCAACACCTGATGGCTAGAGTACGTTCGACCGCTAGAGTGACCCATGATGGAGAAGAGGCTGAAACTACAGAGACTGTTCCGATCTCTGAAGTGATGAAACGATCAGGAATGGTTGGGACAGAGGCAGCTGCTGAAGAAGGTGCACCTGCTGCCAAAGCTGAATATGCTAACATTGAGGAGGATGTTGTTGATGAAGAAGAAGAAGATTATGGTACTCTCATGCCAACCAAACCCAGTCACTTGGACTTTGGAAAATCTACCGTTTCTGAAGCTGATGTGCCTATGATGATAAAGCTAGGCTATTTCAGAGAGGCTGAGAAGAAGCTGATTCGTTTTGGCAGAGAAGAAACCACTCTGACACCGGAAAAAGATGAGGTGGTAGTTTTCAGGAGCTTCTTCAGAGCTGGATTGAGGTTTCCTTTGCACGAAATGATTGGAGAAGTTTTGGAAAACTACGAGATTTATCTTCATCAGCTGACACCTAACGCTATTGTTAGGCTCAGCATCTTCATCTGGGCTCTCCGAAGCCAAGGAATAGACCTGAATGCCAAGCCTTCTGCCGAGTGCACGAGCTTCATTATCAGACGAAAGCCAGAGAAGACGGTCTTCATGAGAACTTTGGTTGTTACAATTTTGCCTACCGCAAAGATACGAAGACTCCGGTAGTTAGCTATCACACCAAGTGGCCAACTGGTTGGAAGAATGAGTGGTTTTACGTGAAGGCTGATGAGAAGAAGAGGGAGAAGCTCAAGACTTTAGTACTAAGCCCTCTAAGCTTAAGCTTCGGGCTGACTAGGCCGCTGTGCCGTATGGAGCCAGGGTCACCATGCCAACAAGCTGTGATAGAATTTCGGGTGGTAGCCAAGCATATCGGCACAAGAGATCTAGTCCAAGAGTATCTGTCCTATAGAGTGTTCCCGACGCTGAGTGAATGGAACATGCCAAAGCTAAAGGGGACAAAAGAGAAGAAAGAACTTGTGCGACTTCCTTATAAATTCAAATTTGAGAAACAATTCAAAGGTCCGTGTCAAGAATGGTTAGAAATGATAGAAACCATGTGCAACGAAATTTTGGGGAATTACACTAGAAAAGAAGATCAGTTGATGACTACAGCCTTCGGCACCCGACCAAATCGAAGGTTGAATCGGGTGATGGATGCCCTGAACTTTGAATATCCTGATTATGAGTGATTGGACAGAGGTGCCGAAGGGCAAAAAAGAAAAAAAAGATTGTTAGTGTTCTAAGCAGACAAGCTGCCAGAATGGTAAAAGAAGATGAAGAAATTTTGAAGAGGAAAAAATCGAGCCCTGAGTCGAAAGTATTTGCTCTGAAGAAGAGGAAAGCTGCGGCTCCCAAGCCAAAAATAACTGAAACAGAAGAGGAGAGTCCTTCAACACCTTCAGCTGCCGACGTGGAAGAAATTTTAAAGGTAATGACTAAATCCCTGCCTATCACGCTAAGTCCACTAGGGCCACATCTGACGAAGCTTTTACAGAAGAAGGGGGAGTCCTTAGCAGTGAAGAAGTCTGCTGGGCCGAAAAGGCGGAGGATTGTCACTGTGATTGAAGCCATTGAAGAAACACCACCGCCGGCCTCGGCGTCAAAAACACTAGCTGCCGAAGATGCTACAGCTACCGAAGCTGCCCCCGCCGAAGCTGCAACGGCTGAAGATACAAATTTGGAGGGCACATTTTCTGATATTGGTAAAATGCTTTTGGATATGGCCATGGAAGAAGCTACTACAGCTACCAAAGAGACCCTGGCTACAGTGCCTGGGAAAGAGAAAGAGATCGCCGAAGATACTTCAGAGGAAAAGGATTTTAATTTTCAAAACATAATAGGTCAAAAGCTGTCTAAGGCTGAGAAAGAAGAGCTGAGAGATTATGCAATATCATGCGGCTATCAACCAGGAGCATTGCTCTTCGGCGGTATTGACGACGAAAGCTTAGGATGCCTTCAGGACCGAACTGGAGCAAAGGTTGTTAGTACTCTGTCGAAGAGTATTGGTTTCCCGAAGCTTGAGGCCGACATCAGCCGCTGCCGACGACAACATATCGTCGGTAGTTTATTCTATTCTAATTTCAAGGTAAAAACTTTGCTTCGGCTTTTCACTATTTTAACAATGAAGGTGCTTTCTGACAAAGGTGGTTTT
Organism: Zea luxurians; assembly: GCA_029449295.1. Classification (NCBI taxonomy): domain Eukaryota; kingdom Viridiplantae; phylum Streptophyta; class Magnoliopsida; order Poales; family Poaceae; genus Zea; species Zea luxurians. Next base: position 234,436,707 of record JAOPSE010000001.1, on the reverse strand, counting down.
TGCGTAGAGCATGCTATTAAGTAAAGCCTTAAGAATGCAACAAGACCTTGAAGATAAAAGACATGAGATTATAATTGAGGGCTTAGAGAGCAAAATTAAAGATCATGAAGCTGTCCTGGAAAAGAAAGATTTTATGCTTCAAACCATGGAAGGTTCACTGGCAGAAGCCCAAGCCGAGATTGCAAGATTGAACAGTGAACTTTCCATGAAGTCAAAAAACTTTGAACAAGAAAGGAAAAATTTTGAAGCAAAACTCGAAGCTGAAGTTGAAAAAAGTTCAAATCTGCAGAAATCACTTAAAGATATTCAAGATAAATGTTTGAGCTTCGGCATCCGGTGTATACAACGGCTGAAGCAGGTCTGCAACTCAGTTGGAGCCAGCTCTAAAATGTTTAAACTTTCAGTTGAAGACCTGCCAGGCACTTTTGATCATATTGAAGGTGAAGTTGATGCTCTCGACGAAGTTATAGCTGGACATGGTGACTTCTGTGCTCTACTAGCTTCTCGCGGCACAACTGTTGCTTTCATGAAGGCTGGTTGCACACATGGAAACATTGTAAATAGACCAAACTTCAGCCTGTCACCAGCAGACTTGGATGATATCCCCGGCCTGGCCCGAAGCATTGGGAACAGATTTGTAACTCAAATTTGGGCAAAGGGTGGGCGAAACTTAGCAGGTGACGAAGCTCAAAGCCACCTCAAATCGGTAATAAACTTGTACCTACTGCTTTGCCTTTTCCTTAGAATTTGCACTTTCCTTATACTGTTGTCATGTACAGGATGACGAAGCCGAAGAACTATGAACTGAAGCTTGATGGGCAATGATGGAGTGATGAAGCTGCTGCAAAAGAATTCTAGAAATTTTTTTTGTATTAACCTTGTAGAAAGTATTGTAAATTAAGGATCAACATTACTCTGTAAATTTGTCAATACCTTGTAATATATTTTACCTTTCCATCAATGTTTGAAGAGCTTTGATGTGGACGAAAGTTGTTCTTTTTTGAGCCGAAGGCGAAAAACACCTTCCCTTCTTTTCGTACACAACGAAGCATAAATCTGCTTCTTTCATATTTGCCAAAGCCTTGTCATTGGAGCCGAAGCAATTGTCTGTATTCTATGATATGATGATCCTACACATGTCTAAATGGATGTATATGAATGCAATGTATGATGAGATGTAATGTGCAAGTGAATGTCCAAACACACGCATACGAAGGCACATCCATACCCTGCATTCCCTTAGGAATGACTGAAATCTTTTTGCGGTTTATTTTTCGGCTTCATCGCTTATTTTTCGGTGTAAGTTCTGCATCCCCTTAGGAACGTCTTTTGAACTTCTTTGCCTTATATTTCGACGGTATTTTTCGCGTTGACATTTCGCGCTTCGCCTTATATTTCGGCGGTATTTAGCTATGCATTCCCTTAGGAATGACTTTTGAGCAGAAAACTTACGCTGCGCACCCTTAGGAACGACTTTTTGTAGCTTCATCGTGCTCTGCATCCCCTTAGGGACGACTTTCGAGCTTCTCTCAGTTTTTTTCTCTCTGCACTCGATGGTGCATGCTCAGATTTTACATTTTACATGTTTTGGGGGACTTTGCTCTCGTAGAGCTGAATAAACAATGAAAAATTACAAGCTATGGCCCTATTAAAAACCTTTCTCCCCCTTTGGAAAGGAAAAGGGTGCCATAAGAAGAAATGAAAAAATATTACACATAATATCATCGAAGCTCATCCGCATTCCAAGATCTAGGAATGTCGTTGCCGTCCATATCCTTCAACCTATAAGAACTGGGCCTTGACGAAGACACCACTAGAAAGGGTCCTTCCCACTTCAGCTGTAGTTTGCCTACTGTGTCCGGATTAGCCACTCTCCGAAGCACCAGATGCCTTGGCTTGATATTTTTCAGGCGGACTTTTCTGTCGCACCATTTTATTGTTTCGGCTTGATATCTATTGATATTTTCCACAGCTTGAAGTCTGATCCCTTCTATAGTGTATTTTGCCACGTGATAATCAGCTTCGACTTCTGCCGAAGCTGTTGGTCATATTGACCCCGCTTTAGCTTCTTCTAGGCTTATGGCTTCATCACCAAATAATAACTTGAATGGCGTAAAACCTGTTGATCTCGATTCGGTTGTGTTGTGGCTCCATACCACTTTAATCAACTCATCTGGCCACTTTCCTCTGGGCTGATTAAAGATTAGCTTCATTATTCCTGTCATTATAATACCATTTGCTCTTTCGACAAGTACATTTGACTCTGGATGTCTGACTGACGCAAAATGAATCTTCATGCCAATTTGATCACAGAATTCCTTGAAAGCTTCGGCATCAAACTGTGTTCCGTTATCCACAGTTATAGCCTTCGGCACGCTGAAGCGACAAACAATGTTTTGCCAGAAGAATTTCTGGACTGTGACCGAAGTTATTGTGGCCAAAGGCTTCGCTTCAATCCACTTGGAAAAATATTCTACAGCCACCACAACATATCTTAAATTGCCTTGTGTTGGTGGAAGTGGACCTAACTGTCGGTGTTTTGGGTCCGACCGCACACCCGGGGTTGCCCCTCAAGGTGTTTTTTGGAGTAGGACGGTGTCGATGACTGTAGCAAAATGGTTCGTGCCGATCGCACGAGGAACAGTGGACAGGGTTTTCAGGTTCGGGCCGCTTAGAGATGCGTAACACCCTACGTCCTGGTGAGTATGCTTGGTGAATGTGGTTACAAAAGAGCTCAATGGATTGAGATTACAGAGAGTTGACGTGGGTGGCTAAGTAAAGGGTCGATTGTTCTGAAGGGGTGCCCCCTAGGCCTTATATACTCGACCGTGGGGCAATACATGTGGATATGATAACAACGAGTAGCTAAAAGATAGTGAACCCCTTGAGTTTATCCCCGCGTAACCCTCGCCGACTTATCCCTGCATGGCTCCGTTGCATGGGGGCTCCAGCGCGGGAAAATCGGATCTCTGTTGTGGTCACTCGCTTGACGTCGTGGGACGTCCGGGTTTACATCAATCCGGCCTCATGTTGATTTGCTCTGCTGGTCGTCTTTCCCCAAGCCCACGAGAGAATGACCTTATGATTTATTGGGCCCTTGGGCCTTTCGCGAGGTCTTTTACTCTTCAGTGGACCCGGGGGATATCTATCCCCCACAAGCCCCCGATCTTTGGGTTAATTTAGAGGTAATCAGCCCAAAGATCCTAGGTCCAGTTTGCAGGTGATTCGAAGAAAATGACCTCCTGTTGTCCTCTCCTGCTTCGATCACTCGTTGACCAAAGCTTAGTTTCGAGTTTGTGCCTTAGAGGTCGGCATTTCAATTTGTAGGATTCTGAACTTCATTGGGTGCACCGAAGGTGCACCCAATGGGTGTAGCCCCCGAGCTTCGAGTAGATTTTTAAAAAATAATCTACTCGAAGGTCTTCCTCAGAAATTGTTTCCATTTGTGCTCCTGCGTTTTGATTGAGGACTAGCCTTTTAATCTTGTCCCACGCCTTAGAAGTTGGCACTATCTTGGCTTGGAATGATAATCCATGGGGTGCACCGGAGGTGCACCCAATGGGTGTAGCCTCCGACCTTCAAGTGGATTTTTGAGGATAATCCACTCGAAGGTCTTCCTTTTGTGTCTTTTTGCTGAAGATTATCCTTTCTGCTTGTAAAAAATTGGCATGATGTCATCCGCACTATGTCATCAATATTATGCTTCAGAGGTCAGCATGTATTTTGTCTTTTGCAGCCGAGTTCGCAATCCATCCATATCTTGCTAGGTAGTGCAATTTATTTGCTCTGTGACTGATTGGACATTTGATGGACGTTCTCTGTCTAGTCTTCAAGTCGTTTCTGTCGACCATATTTTGTACTCCACTGGCTATATTTGGCTTCCCTCTAACTCTCACTGATATCTCATTTTTGTCTTGAGGCATTTACTGCGTGCCCTGCACAGATGTGACCATTTTGAAAAATATACTGATAATTCCTGGGCGTCCCCCCCAATGGGTGTGGGCAAGGGACGTCTTGGTACGCTGAGTGTTTTAGCCGGCTGCTTCTGAGTTGTAATGTGATGTGACGGCGAGTGTAATCATATTCTCCGCGCTGTTGACTGGAGTCCCAATGGGTGTAGTGTTGCGTGAAACGGCGTCAGCCGCCTGACGTGTCTTCAGACGGGTTGAAGTGCTTATTGAATGCTTTGCGACTGTTCGTTGACCACGGTTGGAGGTGAGTGGTTGCCTCCTCCTTCTATAAATAACGCCATTGTCTCTCTGGCTTTTTCACATCTCTTCGCTGTTCTTCTGCTGCCTTCCTCGCTCCTCTCCTTTCTGCTTCCACCATGGGCAAGAACAACAAGCGCAAGCGCGAGCCAACTCCTCCATCGGAGGAGTTTGGTGACTCGGAGTACTCAGAGGAGGAGTTCTCCTCTGGGTCTGAGGGGTCTCTGGCTCTCGTCCCCCTGCGTGAGTCGTCTGACGACTCAGACGACTCTCAGGGGCTTGCGGCGGAGGTCTGGACGTACATCCGGGCCGTCGAGCGCTCAGGGCTCGAGGGCTCGGATGAGTCGGAGTACTCCTCGGACGAGGAGGACTCGGACAGTGGCGGCGAGGACGAGGATGACGACGACGACGACGGCGGTGACGACGACGATGGCGACGGTGATGGTGACGGCAGCGGCAGGAGCGGCGACGGCAAGGACGGTGACGGTGGCGGCAGCAGGGGCAGCAACCGGGGCGGCAGCAGCAGGGGCAGCGGCGGCGGCAGCAGCAACAGGGCCAGTGGCTAGATGCCACTGGTCTTTTAGATATTAGTATAGTATAGTTAGAATAATGTAGTAGTTATGTAGAGTAGTATAGCGTAGTGTAGTAGTAGTAGTAATGTAATGTAGTAATAGTAGGGAAGTATCAACTCGCAAAGAGTTGATTTGTAAGTTTATTATCTTCCCTTTGAATGAAAGAATGACGTTGGTTTCCTATTGATGACTCGTCTCGCTTGTTCATAAAGCTGATTTCTTTGAAACAGTAGACGAATGACTTGGGGATCAAACTGATGCTTCCAGAAATAGCTGCCGAGTAAATTGTAAACGATGTCGACGTTTTAGAGGTAACATCAAGCAACTGAAGACTGTATCAGTGTGTTAGAAGCAACGCCGAGTGTTTGGAGAGCAACATCGGCATTTTAGAGTTAATGCTGAGCGACTGGAAGGTGATGTCGACGTTTTAGAGGCAATGCCGAGCGACTGAACACCAAATCAGCGTTTTGGAGGCAACACCGAGCGGCTGGAAAGCGACGTCGGCATTTTAGAGGTAATGCCGAGCGACTGAAAACGAAATCAGCATTTTGGATGCAACGCCGACCGACTGGGAAGGCGACGTCGGCATTTTAGAGGTAATGCCGAGCGACTGAAAACGAAATCAGCATTTTGGAGGCAACGCCGACCGACTGGGAAGGCGACGTCGGCATTTTAGAGGTAATGCCGAGCGACTGAACATGAAATCGGCGTTTTGGAGGCAACGCCGAGTGACTGGAAAGCGACGTCGGCATTTTAGAGGCAATGCCAAGCGACTGAACATGAAATCGGCGTTTTGGAGGCAACGGCGAGTGATAGCAGGCCGCGCGACCCACTTTGAGGACGATGGCCAAGTGATGAGGTGGCACACCAGTGTTCTGGAGATAACTGCCGGGGTTCCACGTGGCATGCTGGGATTTTGGAAGTAACCACCGGGTGATGACTGGGCACTTTTTGAAACGGTATCTGGCTCGAGAATATCCCATAAGAGTTGCGCTTTTAGCCGCCTTTGCTTTCCGTGCCCTAGTTCTTGCTTTCCCGCTCCCGAAACCTCTCTGCCATTCGCCTCCCACTTTGCTCGCTGGTGGAATCGAGATGGCACCTAAGAGGAAAACTGCGAGCTCGTCTGCTGTGGTGATTCCTCCAATCGACCCCAACAGCCAGTTGCCTTTTGCAGGTAACCATATGTCCATCATTTCTGAAACCGAACTCCTTCATCTCGTATCCATCGGGGTTCTTCCTCCGCGGGAACTCTGTTCTTGGCGGATTTGCCATGGGTCTACCGTTCCGACAGAAGATACCCACGAGTCTGTTGTTTACGCCCCTTTTCTCCTCCGCGGCCTTGGCCTTCCCATCTCTCCCTTTTTCCGCGGCCTCCTTGATTTCTATCATGTTAACTTGACCCATTTAAACCCTAATTCAATTCTGCAAATCTCCATCTTTGTTCACTTATGCGAAACCTTTCTTGGCGTGCTGCCACATTTTGGTTTATGGAAGTATTTGTATCATTGTCGCCCTGGGATGGCCGGGGGACAACATCAGTTGGTCGGGGGTGCCAGCTTGGAGATGCGCCGTGGGCGGAAAACTGAATATCTTGAGATCCCCCTTAAGGACAGTATTAAGGGATGGCGCCTAGAGTGGTTTATAGTTGATAATTATGGGAATTCTCTCCCCTCCCGGTCGGGAAGACAGCCGGACGTTCGTACCCCGAGCTAGATCGAGTCTCCCACAGACCAGGAGGTAGATGAGGCAGGTGTGTTGCTAGCTGAAGTTGGACTGCTGAAAGAAAGAGGTCTAACTGCTGAAGCTGTGGTTGCTGACTTTGTTTTCAAGAATATCCAGCCACTGAAAGACAGGGCCTATCCAGCTTATCTGTACCGAGGGCTAGCCGACTCAACTCGGGTTACCAACAGGAGAATCCCTTCTGCAGACTTGGTGAGCCGACTTGAAATGATCCTCAGGGTCAAGGTGTCAAATGTTGGTGCTCCAGTGGCGTACTCGGCCTGGAATTTGCCTCCTCCCAAAGCCTTCACCCTATTTGTATCGAATCCACCTGTTATTGATGGTAGTTTGGGCCTTAGAGTGCGACCCTCTGCTGAAGAAGTCAGTGCTTTGGTTGCTTCGCTTGGGGAGATTCCTGATGACGAACGGCAGGTCCATTTCGAGGTGCCCCTGAACCCTAGTGATGCAGATATAAACACTATGCTCGATTTGCTAGCTGAGGATTCTTCCGATGCTGCTCCTGCTGGGGTGTTGGCAGTGGTGCCCCTTCCAGAGGTTGATACGACTTTGGATGTTCAGAGGCCTGTCAGTGCTCGCCCGAGGCGTCCTTGCCGAACCAATCAGCCTGAGCCTTCTGCTGATGAGCAAAAGAAGAAAACAAGGCGCCTCCGGCGAGTATCCAGTTTTGATCAGGATGCTGGTACCTCAGTTCCTGTTACCGAAGAAACGCCTGCGACTGGACTTATTGATGCTGACCCCAATGGGTGTCCCCAATCTGCTGCTGATCTCAATGTGGGTGCTCCGCCTGTTGCTGACCCCAATGGGGGTGCTGCTTGTGTTGTCGGTGTGGATGACGAGGAGGAAGAAAATGAGGTTCCTTTGACTCGAAAGAACAGTCGGCAGTTCATCGCCAGTGGTGAGAGTAGTGGAGTTCCCTCTCATGCTTTGTCTGCCCTCATTAGTCTACAAGGACTGTCTCTGGCCAACTTTGATCAAACTCTTGAGGATATGGTCCCAGAGGACTGGTTATCAGAGCCAGTGGATGATGGTGCAATGGAGGCTTGTGCTGACGTGCCCGATGCTGGGTTGAGGTCATCCCGTGCCTCGTCGACCTTAGAGCGCGATCTTGAGGGCCGGGAGACTGACTTGAATCGTCCTGGTCCTATGGAAGTAGATGAGGGCCCATCAACCTTAGAAGTGGTTACTGCAGAGAGCTTGGACCTCAAGAGTGGTGCTGACACATGCCCAGCCCCCGAGGGTGTCGCCGGGGATGACTTAGCTCGGGTGAAGAGTGTAAGCCACTGCCCAGCCCCCGAGGGTGCTGCCGGGGATGATCCGGCTCAAATGGGCAGCGCCAACCATGACCCAGCCCCCGAGGATGCCCGAGCAGGGTCTCCTTCCTGTACCTCCATGGACGTTCACGCGGGATCTCCTCCACACTCCGGCTGTATGGTGGTAGCTCAAACCTTGGACCAGGGAGTCGCTTTAGAAGGTAGCGTCCCCGCTGATCGAGCGTTGGGCTCTGTTGAAGGTACTGAGCTGATTCCCACTGGTTTATTGCAAGCTGCTTCGGGTAGTGGTCTTACGCCCGGTTATCAACTGATCTCTCCTGATTTGGGGATCCCTTCGTTCTTCTCCAACCTCCAGGTACTGTGATGTATTTTAACTTGACTTTTACATTGCCTAAACTGCTGTCGTCACACTCGTCTGTTTTCCTCATCAGGCTTTGGTGGATGGGATGGCTAGCCAGCTGAGGCTACAGGGTGCTTCCGCCCCAGAGGTAGCTTCATCTCTTGCATGTTGGAATCCAGTGTCACTTCAACGTCGCGTCTCTGAATTGGAGGCAACCAACGCTGGTTAGTGCTTTTTTGCTTCTCTCTGCCTTCGCTGTGGACTGCCTTACCTTCTGACCCCATTTTGTTTGATTATCTCTCGCTAGGAGTGACTCGGCAGATTTCAATTCTTGAGGAAAAACACTCCCGAGATCTGGCTGAATTGGCTCAGCGGTGCACTGACTTTGAGGAGAAGTACTCCCAGGGCCAAATTGAACTGGGTCAAGTCTCTGCTGCCTTGGATGACGCCAATGCCCTGAGTTCTTCCCTTCATGCTCAGCTTGATTCTGAAAAGGTAATTTACAAAACTGTGCCTTGCCTTGCTGTGCTCCTATTACTTGCTTGGTTTTTGAAGGAGCTGACTTTTGCTCGCAGGAAGAAAAGCGTATCCTTGCTGCCTCTCGTGACAATCTTGACAGATTGTATCGTGATTCTAGTAACTCGCTGGCCATCTTAGAGAGGAGTCACCGCTTTACCATGGAGGAATTGGACAATCAACGTTGTAGGCTGCAGGAATCCGCGGACGAAGTGACTCGCCTCAAGCAATTGATATTGGCAAAGGATGCCACCATTAAAGAACTCCGAGCTTCCAAGAAATCCATTGCCCAGGAGTTAGAGACTGCTCAACTGGCTGCTAAAGTTGCCGAAGAAACTTCTGTTACTCTCAAAGCCCAGCGTGACAGAGCTATGGACAAGGCTATTCGGGCAGGATGAATATTGATGAGGAGACCCGGCGTGGTTGTTCCTGAAGACATAAGGGCTGATGTGAATGCTGCCCCTGATTCCTCGAGTCGCCCTTCTTCGTCGGTCGCTCCTGAGAAAGACTTTGCAAAATAAAGAAAAACTTTTGTGTGCTTTGAGCGTGCGGTTAGCATAATCGAGTATTTGTTAGAGGACATTAGTTCAGCACTCGAATGATATAATGACTTTCTTATTGTATCAGAATTCATCAGTTCGTAAATTTATAGTAATGAAATGACGCATGATGATTATGAAATTCGTTTGTGGGACATAGAAGTCATCCCTTGAATTGTAAAGGCATGTTGCATCGGCTTAAGTCGCCACTGACTTTTAGCCGATGGCTCCATTAGTAGGGCATAGTGGTCACCCCAAGTTAAGTAGGCGTGAACATGTTGCACCGCCTTAAATCGTTGCCGACTTAAGTCGATTGCTCCGTTAGTAGGGCATAGTGGTCACCCTGAGTTAAGCAAGCGTGAGCATGTTGCACCGCCTTAAGTCGTCGTCGACTTAAGTCGATTGCTCCATTAGTAGGGCATAGTGGTCACCCTGAGTTAAGCAAGCGTGAGCATGTTGCACCGCCTTAAGTCGTCGTCAACTTAAGTCGATTGCTCCGTTAGTAGGGCATAGTGGTCACCCTGAGTTAAGCAAGTGTGAGCATGTTGCACCGCCTTAAGTCATCGTCGACTTAAGTCGATTGCTCCGTTAGTAGGGCATAGTGGTCACCCTGAGTTAAGTAAGCGTGAGCATGTTGCACCGCCTTAAGTCGTCACCAACTTAAGTCGATTGCTCCGTTAGTAGGGCATAGTGGTCACCCTGAGTTAAGTAAGCGTGAGCATGTTGCACCGCCTTAAGTCGTCACCAACTTAAGTCGATTGCTCCGTTAGTAGGGCATAGTGGTCACCCTGAGTTAAGAAAGCGTGAGCATGTTGCACCGCCTTAAGTCGTCGTCGACTTAAGTCGATTGCTCCGTTAGTAGGGCATAGTGGTCACCCTGAGTTAAGTAAGCGTGAGCATGTTGCACCGCCTTAAGTCGTCACCAACTTAAGTCGATTGCTCCGTTAGTAGGGCATAGTGGTCACCCCGAGTCAAGTAAGAATGCAAGTCAATTGTAAATGAACTGAGTATCTTTGAAGCCTCTTTTTTATTGATGACATATTCCCACTTTACAGAGTACATCGTCATCCCAGCAGTTTTGAGATACAGCTAGGGATAAAACTTTCTAAGGTGTTCTATGTTCCAGGAGTTCCCAACTTCTGTGCCATCCATCTGAGTGAGGCGATACGATCCGGGCCGAGTGACTTCTGCTACCATGAAGGGTCCTTCCCATAAGGGTGATAACTTGTGTCGTCCCTCCCCCGTTAGAATTCGGCGGAGGACGAGATCTCCTACTGAGAAGAATCGCTGTCGCACAGCCTTGTCGTGATAGCGCCTTAGAGTCTGCTGGTACCGTGCTGATTGGATTACTGAATTAAGCCGTTCTTCTTCAAGTACATCTATGTCCTCCAGCCTGGTGGCTTCAGCTTCTGCTATGCTTTCGAAGGTCAACCTCGGCGCCCCAAACTTGAGATCAGCGGGTAGCACTGCCTCCGACCCATAGACCATGAAGAAAGGAGTGTTTCCATGCAAAGCTCGGCTAGGTTGGGTTCTTAGGCTCCAAAAGACATAGGGCAATTCCCTTATCCACTTTCCTGCGAATTTTTCATTCTTATCGAAGACCTTTTTCCTGAGTGCCTCCAATATCATCCCGTTGGCTCGCTTAACCTGCCCATTGGCTCTTGGATGGGCTACAGATGCATACTTGATCTGAATGCTCTTTTGCTCGCAGAAGTCGAAGAATTCTGAACTTGTGAAGTTGGATCCTAAATCGGTTATGATGCTGTTTGGTATCCCGAATCTGAATATTATGTCTTGTATGAATTCCACGGCCTTAGCAGAGGTTAAAGAGGCAATGGGCTTGAACTCTATCCATTTAGTGAATTTGTCAATCGCTACCAATACATGAGTGTATCCCCCTTGAGCTTTCTTGAAAGGTCCAATCATATCCAGTCCCCAGCATGCAAAAGGCCAAGTTACTGGTATGGTCTGCAGTTGCTGTGCTGGCTTGTGTTGTTGCTTTGACAAGTATTGGCAGGCTTCGCACCTCTGAACTAACTCGGCTGCATCGTTCTTTGCTGTTGGCCAATAGAATCCTAACCTGAAGACCTTCCCGACTAGTGTTCTGGAGGCTGCATGTATTCCACATTGCCCAGCATGGACCTCCTCCAGAAGTTGCTTCCCAGTGGACGGGAGAATGCACCTCATGAGGACGCCTGATGCACCCCTTCTGTATAATGTCTCCCCAATAAGTGTATAGTGAGCCGACTGTCTTGCAATGCGCTCTGCCGAATTCTTGTCGTCTGGTTCTTCTTCATTCTTTATATACTTAATGATCGGCCTTCTCCAGTCATCAGAGTCTGACTCGGGTTGATCTATGATGTTGCACTCTTCTGTTTGATCCATTGAGATACTCGACTGCAGAATTTCTTGCACGAAAACTCCGGGTGGTACTTGAGTTCGACTGGACCCTAGCTTGGACAGTACATCGGCTGCTGTGTTCCGATCTCTTTCTACATGATGAAATTCCAGACCCTCGAATTTATCTTCCAGCTTTCGGACGGCAGTGCAGTATTTTCCCATTGAATCGTTTGAGCAATCCCACTCCTTGTTTATCTGGCTGATGACTACCAGAGAGTCTCCGTATACCATCAATCTTTTGATGCCCAACGATATGGCAATGTTCAATCCATGGATCAAAGCTTCATACTCGGCTGCATTGTTGGAGGCCGGGAATAGCAACTGGAGGGCGTACTTGAGGTGTTCGCCTCCAGGCGCAGTGAAGAGAATCCCTGCTCCTGCTCCCTGCAGCTTCAGTGAGCCATCAAAATACATTCGCCATACTTCTGCAGTCTCCGGGTTGTCTGGTACTTGTTGTTCGGTCCACTCTGATACGAAATCAACCAGTGCTTGAGTTTTGATGGCAGTGCGAGGTCGGAACTCGATGTCATGAGATCCCAGCTCGCAAGCCCACTTGGCTATTCGACCGATGGCTTCCTTGTTGTGAAGAATATCCCCTATTGGAAAACTTGTAACTACTATGACTTTGTGGTCGTCAAAGTAGTGACGCAGCTTGCGGGCAGTTAGAAGTACTGCGTATAATAGCTTCTGAACTTGAGGATACTTTTTCTTTGAGGGGCCTAGGACTTCACTAATGAAGTAAACAGGATGTTGTATTGGATAGGCATGTCCTTCTTCTACTCGCTCGACTACCAATGAGGTGCTTACCACATGAGCCGTGCAAGAGATATACAGTAGCAAATCTTCAGCTGGTTGAGTTGACGTAGCTCGCCGGGGTGGTTTCAGTACTGGTGGTGTGGTCAAGAATTTTTTCAGAGCATCTAGAGCTTCTTGTGCTTCTGAAGTCCATTGAAACTTATCCACCTTCTTGAGTAACTTGTAAAATGGCAAACCTTTTTCTCCTAGCCTGGATATAAATCTGCTCAGAGCTGCCATACATCCAGTAAGTCGCTGAACCTTCTTTTGCGATCGAGGTGCTTCCATCTTCATGATAGCTTCATCTTTTCTGGATTAGCCTCAATTCCCCGGTGGCTGACGATAAACCCGAGCAACTTTCCTGCTGGTACCCCGAAAACACATTTCTCGGGATTAAGCTTCCATCTATACCGCCTCAGACTGTTGAAAACTAGTTGTAAGTCTTCGATGAAGTTTTTTGAGTCCTGCGTTTTGATTACCACGTCATCCACGTAGGCCTCCACACACTTGCCCCAGTGATCGGCTAAGCATGTTTGAATGGCTCTCTGGTAAGTTGCCCCAGCGTTTTTGAGGCCAAACGACATGGAGGTATAACAGAAAGCACCAAACGGAGTAATGAATGCCGTTTTTTCTTCATCTTCCTTTGCCAGACTAATCTGATGGTATCCGGAATAGCAATCCAGGAAAGACAGCATAGAACATCCAGCGGTGGAGTCCACCACCTGATCTATCCTCGGGAGCCCGAAAGGATCCTTCGGACAGTGTTTGTTGAGATCAGTATAATCAACACACATGCGCCAATCCACTTTATTCTTTTTGAGTACAAGAACAGGGTTGGCTAACCACTCGGGATGTAACACTTCTCTAATGAATCCAGCCGCGACCAAGCGAGCTAACTCGGTGCGAATGGCCTCTCTCTTGTCGGGCGTGAAACAACGTAGTTTTTGCCGAATCGGCTTTGCCTAGGGATAGACCTTCAGTTTGTGCTCGGCCAGTTCTCTTGGGACTCCCGGCATATCCGCAGGTTGCCATGCGAATACATCTCGGTTATCTTGCAGAAACTGGACGAGCGCGCTTTCCTATTTGTCGTCCAAGCTGGAGCTGATGATAGCCGTCTTGCGCTCATCAGCGAACCCCAGGTTGATTCTCTTGGTTTCTTCAGTCGGCCGCATAGAAGTCGCGGTCTGAGCTTCGCTTGCCGGTACTGCGAGGTCTTCCTCAGGCTTAGAGTTTGCCAGTGTGGAAGGGACCGTCGATGGCTTGGCGATGAGGGCTGCTTGAATAGCCACTCGGAAACACTCTGCGGCACCTTGGAAGTCGGCGCGCACAGTTATGATCCCTTGCGGTCCTGGCATCTTCAGTATCATGTATGTGTAATGCGGAATGGCCATGAACTAGGCAATCCAGGCCTCCCGATGATGGCGTTGTACTCGCAGTCGAAGTTCGCCACTTCAAACCTCAGGAACTCGGTTCTGTAGTTCTCCGGAGTTCCGAAGGTGACTGGCATGTAGATGTGGCCCAGCGGGTACTCCCCTTCTGTCGGCACGATGCCGAAGAAAGGAGTGTCCGACTCGTGGAGCTCTTTGAGGCGAACTCCTAAGCCTTGAAGTGTCTGGGGGAAGGTGACGTTGATGCTGCTCCCCCCGTCCACCAGCACTTTCTTTACCCGGCTTTCTCGGATCACTGGATCGACGAGGAGCGGATATTTGCCTGGATGGTCGAAGTTGAGCCATTGATCCCCCCGAGTGAAAGTGATCGGGTGTTCCGACCACCGGTATGGGGCGGGAGGACCGGTGGTCGCCACCAGTATCTGGCGGTTGTTGAGCTTTTGTTGTCTTTTGCTCTCCTGCGACCCATGTCCGCCGAAGATGACGTTGACCTCCCTGTCGATGCGTGGGAAAGCTCCTCCTCCTCCCTCCTCCTGCCGATGAGGTTGTCGTGGTTCATCTGGTCCTCCCCTCGATGGAGGAGGAGGTAGAGGTTGGAAGGGTCGGCCGTGTCCGACAGAATGCTTGAAGTCCCGACAGTTTCGAAGAGTGTGGCGCATGTCCTTGTGGTACGGGCACTGGGCGTCGAGGATGTCGTCCAGCGTGCGTTCGCCTCCGCGAGGTCCTCCTCGGGCGCGAGAGGCAGGTGGTCCGGCGGTGTGTACTTCTTCGCGAGGCCTCTTCTCCCAGCGTTTGTCGGGTGGCTGGTTCGCGTCGCGTCATGGTGCTGCCGGTGCAGGCTTTGCTCCTCCGATAAGGTCCTGAGCTCGCTCGTCGGTGGTGATGTAGAGGTCGGCTTCCCGGAATAGTTCCTCGGAGGTAGTCAGCGCCTTCTGTAGTATGGCTCGGACGAAAGCCGAGTCATTGGATCCTCTGTAGAAGTCCTCGATCACGGCCGCCTCCGTGACCTCGGGGATACGATTTCTCATGGTCTGGAACCTTTTGAGGTACGACCGAAGAGTCTCATCCCCCTGGCGCTTGATGGATTTGAGGTCCTACGGTTGCGCCGGCTTGTCGGAGAGGGACTGGAAGTTGGCGGTGAAGCGTCGACTGAAGTCCCCCCAGTCGTCGATGTAGTGTCGGGGTAGATGCCGCAGCCACTGCAGCGCGTCTTGCCCAAGGACGATGGGTAAATAAGCGGTCATCACGTCTTCGGATGCCCCAGCAGCCCGAGCAGCGGTGGTGTAGACGGCTAGCCAACCCCCTGGATCCTGTTTAGGTTCATATTTGTCGACATTGGATACCTTGAAGTTGGGAGGCCATTGGACGACCCTAAGGCGCGGAGTAAGAGCGGACACTCCGCACGTGTCCTCCTGTTGTCGGGGACGATGTCCGTCCCGGGGAGGGGAGTTGTGATTGTGGTTCCTCGACCGTCCCCGGGTGGTTCCGCCAGTTGAGGCCGTTGCCGACTCAGTTCCGGTGGCTTGGCTCTGAGTCAGGATGCCATGATCCCTGTCGTACTCCTCCCGACGGTGAATCTCGTTCTCATGCCGCCGCTCGCGCGAAGCATTGATGGAGCTTCGCGCGTCTCGGCGACTGTTGATGGCGTGTCGTAGATCGTTCGGCGGGTGAGCAAGCGGTAGAAGATGGTTGGCCGCCTGGGTGAACAGTCGTCGGTAGCCCTCAGCGTCAGGAGTTCGAGGAAGTCCATCAGCTATCCGAGCCAATACCCCTCCGACTTCGCTCGGCGTGTTCATAGCTCGGGCGAAGTCGGGATTCAGGTTACGCCCGAAGAATGGATTCTCCCGGCGTTGCCTTGCATCTTGCTCAGCCTGTTCCTGAGCTCGTCGGCGATCACGTCGTCGGGAGTTCCTTTGTTCTCTGAAGACGCGTTCTTCCGGAGTTTCTCCTATCTCCGAGACCTCGTCTCGCGAGACAGGCTGCTCCGGATCCCGCTCTCCAGCCGCGTGATGTCGTCGAACGTTTCTGCGCCGGTTCCTCCGTCGTCGGGACTCTCATTGAGGCGGTTCTTCCCCGGGTACGGTCGGCTCGTCGTCGGAGATGATAGGCGACTCCACTCTCCCGATGAAGAGGACGTCGGGGTAGAATGGTGCTGCTGTCGTGGTGAGCTTCTTCCCGTTCTCCTTTGAGGCATGAGGAACGGAAAGAGCAACTCGCTTCTCCCCGGTTTCCTTCTTCCTTGCGATCTGTGTCCACTCTTTTGTCGGACAGGTAGGCAGTGGAGTTCTCTGGGTCAGTGAGCCCTCGGCCCCCGACTTTCCGGAGACGATCTTCTTCCGGAAAGCTGGAGGTTGTGCTTCTCCGGTATTTTCAGAGTTCGTTGGGAGAGACTTCTTTTCCGGCGGATCCGTGATACGGTGCAGAATTCCTTCTTCATCCGCTACAGATGAGATTGTTCCGAAGCAGAATACGGATCCGGGACGCAGGGTGATCTTGCTGTAGAAGGTGACGGCCATTGAGCTAGCTTGGATCGTCGACACACCCCCTACCTGGCGCGCCAGCTGTCGGTGTTTTGGGTCCGACCGCACACCCGGGGTTGCCCCTCAAGGTGTCTTTTGGAGTAGGACAGTGTCGATGACTGTAGCAAAATGGTTCGTGCCGATCGCACGAGGAACAGTGGACAGGGTTTTCAGGTTCGGGCCGCTTAGAGATGCGTAACACCCTACGTCCTGGTGAGTATGCTTGGTGAATGTGGTTACAAAAGAGCTCTCTGGATTGAGATTACAGAGAGTTGTCGTGGGTGGCTAAGTAAAGGGTCGATTGTTTGAAGGGGTGCCCCCTAGGCCTTATATACTCGACCGTGGGGCAATACATGTGGATATGATAACAACGAGTAGCTAAAAGATAGTGAACCCCTTGAGTTTATCCCCGCGTAACCCTCGCCGACTTATCCCTGCATGGCTCCGTTGCATGGGGGCTCCAGCGCGGGAAAATCGGATCTCTGTTGTGGTCACTCGCTTGACGTCGTGGGCCGTCCGGGTTTACATCAATCCGGCCTCATGTTGATTTGCTCTGCTGGTCGTCTTTCCCCGGGCCCACGAGAGAATGACCTTATGATTTATTAGGCCCTTGGGCCTTTCGCGAGGTCTTTTACTCTTCAGTGGACCCGGGGGATATCTATCCCCCACACTAACAGATCCAGACCCCATCTTTGCAATGGCCAGGTTGGCTGTATTAACTGGGTTAGCGACGAAGGTTGTTTCTGGTCTCTTGCACATTTTTTACAATTTTCGCACTTTTGAACCAGATCTGCTGCATCTGAAGCTGCCTTCGGCTAATAAAATCCTTGTCTGAAGACCTTCCCCAGCAAAGGCCTAGACCCAATGTGAGATCCACACAAGCCTGCATGTATTTCCTTCATCAGTTCTATACCTTCGGTTCTGGATAAACACTTGAGAAGTGGAGAGCAGACTCCATGTTTGTATAACTCCCCTTCTATTATCACATATGGTCTTGTTCTTGCCTCCATTCTCTTATTATAAGCTTCGTCATCTGAAAGACAATTACCTTGGAGGAAAGATATAATTTCAGTCCTCCAATCTTCACTATGCACTGGAGAAATAGTAAGCACTGCTCTCTTCATGAGTTCAACCGAAGGTGCCTTTATTGTTTCAAAAAATACTTTCGAAGGTAGAGGGAGCCCCTGGGCCGTTGATTTGACTAGCAAATCCGCATGCTCATTTTCTCCTCTTGGGATATTTTTGACGGAAAAACCTTCAAAAGAAGCCTCCAACCTTCGAACTGTATCCAAATATTTTTGAAGCTTGGGATCTCTTGCTCTGCTTCTTTTGTCCACATGGCCAGAAATGACCTGAGAATCAGTTTTTAGAATGGCCGTTCTTATTCCCATTGCCCTTAACTTCCGAAGCCCCAAAAGGAGTGCTTCATATTCAGCAATATTATTTGTACAGCTAAAGTCAAGCTTGGCTGCATAACATGTTTTGACTTTTGAGGGTGCTACTAGAATAGCAGCTGCTCCTACTCTGAAGGTTCCCCAAGAACCATCGCAGAACACTGTCCAAGCTTCGGCATCTTTGTTTACTTCTTCTTCGTGAGCCCCTGGCGTCCAGTCAGCGATGAAGTCTGCTAATGCCTGGGATTGAATTGAGGATCTATGCACATAATCAATGGTGAATTCATTAAGTTCTGCAGCCCATTTCCCAATCTTTCCAGTAGCTTCTCTGTTCCTCATAATATCCTTCAGAGGCTGTGACGAAGGAACAATTATGTGATATGCTTGAAAATAATGCCGAAGCTTTCTGTAGGCCATTAACATAGCATATAGCACCTTTTCCAATTCTGTGTAATTTTTCTTTGAAGGGCTCAGAACCTCAGAAACGGAGTATACTGGAGCTTGCTTCTTAACTTGGCCATCTAGCTTCTCCTGTACCAGCGCCACACTCACTGCAGAGTGTGAAGCTGCCACATACAATAGCAATGGAGCCCCTGACGCAGGTGGAGTTAATGTTGTTAAATCAATCAAGTACTGCTTTAGCTCTTCGAAGGCTTTCTGTTGAGCTGGCCCCCATTGAAAAACTTCGGCTGACTTTAGTATTCCAAAGAATGGCAAATTTCTTTCTGCTGATCTAGATATGAATCAATTCAATGATGCCAGTCTTCCTGTCAGCCGTTGGGCCCCCTTCTTTGTGCTTGGCGGCTCCATCCGAAGGATAGCTTCGATCTTGCTTGGGTTAGCTTCAATTCCCTTCGTTGAAACTAGACAGCCAAGGAACTTGCCCTTCTTCACTCCAAAAACACATTTTTCTAGATTAAATTTCAAGCCAGCTTGCCTGAAATTGGCAAATGTTTCTTGCAGATCAGCAATATGATTTTCTTGCTTCATACTTTTCACTATGATGTCATCAACACAGGTCAGCACATTTCTGCCTATTTGGGAATGAAGAACCTTGGTTGTCATTCTGCTGAAGCTTCCTCCAGCATTCTTGAGCCCCTCAGGCATCCGAAGATAGCAATAGGTGCCACTGGGAGTTATGAAGCTAGTCTTCGGCTCATCTTCCTTCTTCATCCATATTTGATGATAGCCTGAGTAACAATCCAGCAGACTCATAAGCTCTGAAGAAGCTGCTGCATCTACAAGAGAGTCTATTCTTGGTAATGGGAATTCGTCCTTTGGACAGGCCTTGTTAAGATCTATGAAATCAGTGCACATTCTCCATTTGCCATTGGCCTTCTTCACCATAACAGTATTGGCTAGCCACTCTGGATATTTTACCTCTCTAATGACACCAGCACTAAGAAGTCTTTTCACTTCATTCCGAGCACCTTCGGCTTTATCATCAGACATTTTCTGAAGCCTTTGCTTTCTTGTCCTGAAGGATGGATCCACATTGAGTGAATGTTCAATGACATCTCTGTTGACACCACAAAGATCATTGGCTGACCAAGCAAAGAAATCTTTGTTGTTGAATAAAAATCTTATCAAAGTTTTCTCTTGCTCTTCTGATAACTGAGACCCCAACAGTACCTTTTGCTCTGCTATGTCTTCACATAGAAGCATAGGCTTCGGCTGATCAGCCGAAGCAGACTTCTCTCTTCTGTATTTGTACTGTTCACAAGCTTCGGCTCCATCTATATTGTGAATTGCTTTTGAGTCTGTTAAATTTCCTTCGGCCTTTCTGGCGGCTTCTTGACTCCCATAAACAGCAATGCGCCCTTGCTCTGAAGGTATCTTCATGCATAGATATGCTGGATGAAGTATTGCTTCAAAGGCATTAAGTGTTCCACGACCAATTATTGCATTATAGGGGTATTCCATGTCGACAATGTCAAAGATAACCTTCTCGGTCCTTGTGTTATGAACAAAGCCGAAGGTAACTGGCATTGTGATTTTGCTGAGTTCTACCATCTGTCTTTCTCCGAAGCCACATAGAGGATGTGTAGCATCGTGAATCTTGTCTTCTGGCTCTTGCATCTGTCTGAAGGCCTTAGCAAATATGATATCCGCTGCACTGCCTGTATCAACCAGAACATTATGAACCAGAAATCCCTTGATGACACAAGATATAACCATAACATCATTATGAGGGTAATCTTTGAGCTGCAGGTCCTCCTGAGAGTAGGTGATTGGTATGTGGGACCATTTTGACTTGATGAAGGGTCCTTGCACCCTAATATGTTGTACCCATCTCTGAGCTTCCTTCTTCTGCTTCTTGTTGGCTGGCTCTGAGCATGAACTGCCTGTTATCGGGAGCACCAGCTTCGTAGCCGAAGCTGCTTCAACTTGGTTGCTGAACGAAGCCATTAGCTTAAAAGTGGAAGTGAGTTCACCAGAGGTGGGCGCCAATGTTGGAGACTTGTTCTCAAATGCTATGAATCAAGAACAAGGCAACATAGAATGTTATATATTAATGCCCTTCGTCCTACGAAGCATTGTTACCCTTAGGATACAATGATTTTCAGACGAAGGTCATGAAGGACATACCTTCATCATTGCAATACACATTAATGAAAGAAGAAGCATATGAAACATAAAAAACAACATGAATAATTATGTAGCATTATTAATTCATTTTTTACTATATTATCTTGAATGAGCGAAAACAATATAAAATTGCAAATTGTACCTTCGGCTTGACAGAAAGCGAAAGCACAAGCGTGACTGTTGGGGACTTGTTCTCAAATGCTATGAATTAAGAACAAGGCAACACACAAGAAAAATGTTAAATGTTAATGTCCTTTGTCCTTCGAAGCATTATTTCCCTTAGGATATAATGATCTTTGGACGAAGGTTATGAAGGACATACCTTCATAAACATGAATGTGTAATTAGAGGATGAAGGTTATGAAACATAAGACAACAACATAAATAATTACATAGTATCGAAATATGAACATTTATTGTTAAATAATCATGAATACATGAAAGTCAGACTAAATTACATTTGTACCTTGAGCTTGATTGAATACGAAGATACAAATGCGATGCGAAAGCGTGAACAGTACGGTGGTACTGTTCACCTATTTATAGGCACAGGGCGCAGCATGTGTGAATTTACATTCATGTCCTCCATAAATGATTACAATTATTACACAGTTTATCATGGGCCTATTGGTCATCTCATCTTTAAGTCGGTGCATTTTGAAATATACTACGAAGCTCCCTGACTGGTAGCTTCGGCATTGTTCCTATTCTAGTCTTCCGAAGGTGTTTCTTCTCACAGGACCTTCGGCAACGAAGCAGACCCCCAACAGTAGCCCCTTCACGGTGCTAGATCATTTTTCATAATGAGCTCGACCCGTGAAAAATTCTTTTATGCTTCGGAATGCCGAAAGTCCGAAAAACACCTTCCCTGAGCTCGTTGCCGAGAAACGATATAAATATTCCGAGTGTAAGGCAATCCCTCCATACGATGGGTACACTCGATCTGGTGATTCATCTCCTCACGTAGTTTGGTCCACCGTTCAGTGGGTGCGGGCGGCTGTTCAGCGGGTACGATCGTCTTATCGATTTACCTTCCCACCTGCTGCACTATATATACAGACGGGTAGGTGTGAAGTTATCACAGCATTTACTACTATTGCACCGTTGTGCTTGTTGGAACTTGCTCACAGGCGCAAGTTGATCCAACGGGGGGGAGTAATAGCGCAAACAGGGTTTTAGCACGTGATGGCAGAAGTTTTTTTTTTCATCTAGCCTCTCAAGGGCACTGTGCGGGGGTATTTATAGGTGTCCGGGTGCCCAACGTCCCGTGTTAAGGACGCATGTGCCCTCAGACACCTAGGTTATCCCCAGAATATTCCCATAAAGTGGGGTTATAGACTGTAATTACAGGGACGCCTTTATAAATTAGGCCCGTAACACGCAGCGGCCACGCAGGGCCCGTTACAATGGGCCGGATCACATGTGGGCCTCCGTGCTGGACGAGGCCGCACGGTGGGATGACCTCGCCACGGGTCTTCGTCCGATGTCGTATGGGGCGAAGGGTGTCCCTGCCCGTTGTCTTGTCTCCGTTGGGCCAGCGTTTACGGCGAAGGCCCCGAGCGAAGGGTGGTGTCTTTGCCTTCGCCCCAACATTTGCCCTCCGAGGGACCAGTTCGACTAAGTCATCTGGTGCCGAAGACGTCGCTAGATGGCGGAGACGCTGCCCTCGCTCGAAGTGGTTCCGCGGGGGTTTTTGACATGACCGTTGATTGACGCCGTACTGTTGGACTGCGGGTTTCCCGAAGCGCCGCGCCCTGTGTATAAAAGGGGGCGGGGGGGCGGCGCCTTTTGAACTTTATCCTTCCGCGCTCCGTGAAAACCCTAGCCACTTTTTCCACCGTCTCTGCTGCTCGTCTGCCCTCCTTGCTCTTGTTCGCCGGAGATCTGGCTCGAGTGAAGCAGACCGCCCGCCGCCGCCGACGGTACGTAGCGATGCCGGCATCTTCTTCTGCTGTCTGATGCGTCACGATGCCCGATCTTCACGACGTAGGATCAATCTTCAGATAACTAGCTTTGAAGAAGCCAAGATAACTTGCTGCAAGCAGCGATAACTAGTGCAACCTGACAAATAAAACTCGAAGCCAACCACCGTCTTTAACCGGTAGCCTGAATCAAGGATTCGCCCAACCACACTCTCAAAGAACCAACCAACACAGCCTACAATCAATCGAGGAGACCTCGAAGGGAGTAGGAGCACCAATTGGGAGCGGATGAAGCCGCCGCTTCTGCAATCCCGCGAATGAATTCACAAGAGCAAAGGGGTAGAGATCACTGTCAATATTTGTTAGCACACAGCTGAACAATGGGGTTCTGTTTTAGATTATCATAAGTTGCCTTACATCATAGACATAGGGGGGTATTTATACTAGTAACAACCAGCCTTAGCGAGGTATAAACACAAAACAAAAGTATTTTCACGAGCTAATGTGAAGGAACCTCTTCGGAAGATCTGCAGAGCTGATTTCCGTGTGGCTGTTTGACTTCTGCGCAGCCTTCAGTATTTTGGCAATAACTTCTTCTAGGAATCTTCAAATGACGTGGGACTGGTTGCATTGGAAAGCTAACTTGATAAGCTTTCTCACCATATATAGCATGCTTAATAAAACTTCGTAGAATGATGCAGTTTAATACGAAAACTTGGTCATCAAGCAGACTGTTGACCTTCTGACCAGTCAGCACTAAAGTAGGTCGGCTGCCTTTCTGGTAGATGTGGTTAAGTCGGCTTTAGAAGCATTGGAAACTAGACTTCAAGAGCTTTCCGAAAAGTACTTATGGACCTTCATAGCTTTTGGGAATTAAAAGATATGACTGTTTCTTCTGGACGGTTCTGTAGCACTGGACTGACTCGGACATAGCTCTTCTTGCTGATTCGCCTTTGATATGTTTTGTCCTTCCTCTTTGGTGAACCTAAGTAATATCAACATACACGACTTAGGTAGCATAAAATTCTCATTAGTGTTTAATCAAAATTCATAAAGTAGCGCGTGCACCTCTTGCTGTAGCTTCTTAGCTCGGCTACGTGTAGTATGACTTGGGTCGGTGATGATGTTGGTTGTACTTGAGTCGGTGATGATGTTGGTTGTACTTGAGTTGATGTAGTATGACTTGGGGGTTGTAACGTGTTGCTTGATGGCGTGGTCATATCATCCTCCTCCCCTTGAAAAGGAGTCGTCCTCGACTCTGAAATGTCTTCACTTGTATATGGTAAGAGGTCAGCAACATTGAACGTGTTGCTCACGCCATAGCTTGGTGGAAGATCTATCTTGTATGCATTATCATTGATCTTGGTAAGAACACGAAATGGACCATCCCCTCGTGGCATCAATTTGGATTTGCGCTGATCAGGAAAACGCTCCTTGCGCAAGTGAATCCAAAACAAGTCACCCGGTTCAAATAACACTTTCTTCCTATGCTTGTTCATGCTTGCTGCCTTGCGCACTGCTTTGAGCTCAATTGCTTCCTTGGTCTTCTCATGTATCTTTTTTATGTATGCAGCACGCTTGGAAGCTTCCATATTAGTTCTTTCCTGCAATGGAAGGGGCAACAAATCTATCGGAGCAATAGGTTTGAACCCATATACAATTTCGAAGGGGCATAAATTAGTTGTAGAATGTACTGCCCTATTATAAGCAAACTCCACGTGTGGCAAACATTCCTCCCAATCCTTCAAGTTCTTCTTTACCATTGTTCGCAGCAGCATTGACAATGTATGATTCACCACTTCAGTTTGGCCATCAGTTTGGGGGTGGCATGTGGTGGAGAACAAAAGTTTAGTCCCAAGCTTTGCCCACAATGTCTTCCAAAAATAGCTCACAAACTTCACATCACGGTCAGATACGATGGTTTTGGGCACTCCATGTAGTCTCACGATTTCTCTGAAAAACAAATTGGCAACATGTGAAGCATCGTCGCTCTTGTTGCATGGAATAAAATGAGCCATTTTTGAAAATCTATCAACCACAACAAAAATAGAATCTCTCTGTTTTTGAGTCTTCGGCAGCCCTAAAATAAAATCCATGCTTATGTCTTCCCAAGGAATTTTAGGAGTGGGTAAAGGAGTATATAAACCATGAGGGTTCAGTTTTGACTTAGCTTTGTGACAGGTGACACAACGCTCCACAAATCTGATGACGTCTCTCCTTATCTTGGGCCAATATAAATGATCACTGAGCAGTTCATAAGTCTTCTTTTGTCCAAAATGACCTGTTAGACCTCCTCCATGTGACTCCTGCAATAAAAGCAATCTAACCGAAGAATTTGGTACACAAAGTTTGTTAGCTCTAAACAAAAATCCATCGTGTATATGATATTTTTCCCAACCTTTTCCATCTTTACAATGATTGTATGGTTCTGAAAATTCAGGATCATCATTATACATTTCTTTCAAATTTTTAAGACCCAAAACTTTTACCTCTAGTTGATTCAACAACACATTCCTTCGAGACAAGACATCAGCAACCACATTGTCCTTACCTTTCTTATATTTCACAATGTATGGAAATGTTTCGATAAACTCAACCCATTTGGCATGGCGACGGTTCAGTTTGGCTTGCCCTTTCAAATACTTCAAAGCTTCATGATCGGAATGAATAACAAACTCTTTTGGCCATAAGTAGTGCTGCCATGTTTCAAGCGCTCGGACCAAAGCATACAATTCTTTGTCATACACAGAATAATTTAATTGAGCACCTCCCAATTTTTCACTAAAATATGCTATAGGTTTTCCTTGTTGCATTAAAACTCCTCCTATCCCAATCCCACTAGCATCACTTTCTACTTCAAAAGTTTTAGTGAAATCAGGAAGAATAAGTACAGGTGCTTCAGTCAAACGTTTCTTCAATTCTTGAAAAGCATCTTCTTGTGAGTTTCCCCATTTAAATTCAACACCTTTCTTTGTCAATTCATTTAAAGGAGAAGCAATAGTACTGAAATCTCGCACAAATCTTCTATAAAACCCAGCAAGACCATGAAAACTTCTTACTTGACTTACATTCGTTGGAGCTGGCCAATCCTTGATGGCTTTCACCTTGGATTCATCCACCTCTATTCCTTTTGCTGAAATGATAAAGCCAAGAAACACAACATGGTCTGTGCAAAAACTGCACTTCTCAAGATTAGCAAATAATTTCTCCTTTCTTAGCTCATCTAAAACTTGTCGAATGTGTTTCACATGTTCATCAAAAGTCTTGCTGTAAATTAGAATATCATCGAAGTAGACAACAACAAATTTTCCAATGAAAGTTCTTAAGACATGGTTCATTAATCTCATAAAGGTACTAGGAGCATTAGTTAACCCAAACGACATCACTAACCATTCATACAACCCAAATTTTGTTTTAAATGCAGTCTTCCATTCATCTCCAGTTTTCATTCTTATTTGATGGTATCCACTTCTCAAATCAATTTTAGTAAAAATTGTGGAACCACTTAATTCATCAAGCATATCATCTAGTCGTGGAATAGGATGGCGATAGCGAACGGTAATATTATTTATAGCTCTACAATCAACACACATCCTCCAAGATCCATCTTTATTAGGTACTAAAATCACAGGAACAGCACAAGGGCTTAAGCTTTCACGAACAAAACCTTTATCAAGAAGTTCTTGTACTTGCCTTTGTATTTCCTTAGTTTCTTCGGGATTGGTTCAATATGGTGGACGATTAGGAAGTGCAGCCCCTGGAATAAGATCGATTTGATGCTCAATCCCTCGAATTGGAGGTAGTCCAGCCGGTGTTTCTTGTGGAAATACGTCTTCATAGTCCTGCAAAAGATCAGCCACAACACTAGGAAGAGATGTTATGTCGTTAGGAGAAATCAAAACATCTTTGTTCACAAGTACAAAGAGCACTTGATATGGGTTGTTCCTTACTTTTCTCAGCTCAGATTTCGTGGCTAGCATAACTAGATGTTCTCCCTCTTCCTTCTTTTTATCTTTGGAATTTGGCTTGTAGCACTCACTCACCGAATTGTGGATGGCACTCAATTTCTTTTGCTCTTCTTCTCCTCTACTTGTTGTACTAATTTCAGTTTTCTTTTGTAAGTGTTCAGCCATGATTTGTTGAGGGGTCATAGGCTTGAGTACAAACTTTCTCCCTTTCAGATCTAGCGTATATTGATTTGTTCTTCCACAATGTTGAGAATATCGGTCATATTGCCAAGGTCTTCCTAGCAGCATGTGACACACAGACATGGGTGCAACATCACACTCCACTATGTCAACATACTCTCCAATCTTGAACAGAACTTTCACTTTATAACCAATCTTGATATCTCCCGATTCATTAAGCAATTGGACATGATATGGATGAGGGTGTCGCTGCAACTTCAAACCAAGCTTGTCAACCATCTCACGATTTGCAAGATTATGGCAGCTCCCTCCATCAATGATCACCTTTACTACTTTGTCTTGTACTTTGGCTCGCGTTTGAAAAAGATTATGTCGCTGTCCAATTTCAGCTTCTTTCATTTGAACACTCAAGATTTGTGTAACCACAAGAGTAGTACCATGCTCAAATTCATATCCAGTGTGTTCCTCAATTTTATCTTCTACTTTTTCTGCTTCAGCTTCCTCTTCACTAGCTGATGTATATTCTCCATCATCATTCACAAGGATCACACGATTATTTGGACACTCCTTTATGACATGACCATGACCTCCACACTTGAAGCATTGAATACCACTACTCTTGGCTATTGAACCCACTGATGTTGAAGTGGATGCTGCTGGTTTATAACTCGTGTTTGGAGCAGCACCGTTCTTTCCACTAGAATTGCCTTGAATATTGGATCGCAAGCCCCCAGTTGAACCTTTTGTCGCTGAGGATGCAGCAGTAAACCAGGAGATTGATTTGCTTCCTCCAGGCATGGTTCGTGCACCATATGGCAAGGGCTTGCTGCTTTTAGCATCTTGTTGTAGCTGGCGTTCAGCTTTGGTGGCTTGATGTACCAAATCAATAAGACTTTGGTACGGCTGAAACTCAACAATACGCTGAATACTGCGGTGTAACCCAGCCATGAAACGTGCAATGGTTTGCTCTTCGTCTTCATACACATTGGCTCTAATCATGGCCTTCTCCATCTCCTTATAATACTCCTCAACAGAGAAACTTCCTTGCCTCAAATTCTGCAATTTATCAAAAAGATCACGCCGATAATGCTTCGGCACAAAACGAATTCTCATTTCTCGCTTCATCTCTTGCCAAGTAACAATAGGGTCCTCTCCATCTTCTTCATGATCACGAAGAAGTTGCTCCCACCAAATCAGAGCATATCCCTCAAACTCAAGAGATGCCATTACAAGTTTCTTCTCCTCTGAATAATTATGTAGGCGGAAGATTTTCTCCACCTTTAATTCCCATGTGAAATAATCTTCAGGATCAGATCTACCATCAAATTTTGGCATGGTAAACTTAAGTTTCCCAAATCTCTCTTCTTGGTTGACACCTCTATGATGACGATGACCATAGCGATGTTGAGACTGATCATCCCCAAATTCAGATTCTTCATTGTCATTATTTCTTCGATTCCGGCCTCTTCCTCTACCATATGCAGCACCTTGATTTCTCCTCCCATGTTCACTTGCTCTTCTAGAATAATTTCCTTCATCTTCTTCCCCATCTTCATCATGGTTTCTTACACCGTCGGGGAGTCGACGACGACCTCTAATTTCAGCCATAAGTGTCTGAAGATCTTGTGCCAACAGATCTTGCTTGGCTTCTATGCTTTGTTTGAGCTCATTGAATTGTATCAGGGTGACACATTCTTCAATCTCAACGTTGGGATCCATCTTCCTGCGAAGTTAGTGGCAACAGGGCAACAAATATAGGTGGAATATGAAGCTATATAGAATCTCACAACCTCACCACTCTTACCAACCAAAGCTCTTATGAGGTCCCTGCGGGTTGCAAGAAAAATGTGTGGTGGTAACAAGAAAGTGATGGTTAAGCGAATACAAGACCAGAGTACCGATTACGATGGCTTATATGTGGAGCTTGGTGGGGGAATAGTAAACAAGGAATACAATCTGAATCCAAGTTGTTGTAAAGTTAAATAACCATCCAACTAGAAGTTCCCTGCCTAGTGCTGACCACAAGATACGAGGGATGCAAATAGATCAAACACACGCGCAAGAAATTTCAGATTTGATGCAGACAAGGAGTATGATTGGAATGCAAGTGTTGCAATCAGATCCAACCAAAATTTTGCACCAAATGATAACAGCAAGCTGGTTGAACAAGTTGATAAAAATTTTCAGCACTTGTGCACATAAACAAAATGATTGTTCTATGTTTCTTTCACAATCTTGTTCAACAATTTTTTTTGGGTACTTTTCTTTCTTCTCTTTTTTTTGATACTCTTTTTTTTATCGAACTAAACACAAAGATCTGATATGATATTGCACACTTTATAATACTTTAACAAGAACTCAACCAGCAGCTATAACTTAAATAGGATCAAAGTTAACGCGAAGGAAATGATGAGAGTTTTCAGATTTTTCTTTTTGTGGATATTTTTAGATATATATAAGAGGCTCAAAGGGAACACAAAGCATAGAGTGACCAGCAACTAAACAAAGACTCTAAGGACTGAAACTTAACAAAACTCACTGGAACAACAGATTGAAACAAAGGGCTATGACAAAATATTTTATGGCTTTTTGGTGGATAGGACGAACACAAAATATATGTAGCTAAGGGTAAAGAATCCTACCGTGGCAACTGAGGCTTTGATACCAGATGATGCGTCACGATGCCCGATCTTCACGATGTAGGATCAATCTTCAGATAACTAGCTTCGAAGAAGCCAAGATAACTTGCTGCAAGCAGCGATAACTAGTGCAACCTGACAAATAAAACTCGAAGCCAACCACCGTCTTTAACCGGCAGCCTGAATCGAGGATTCGCCCAACCACACTCTCAAAGAACCAACCAACACAGCCTACAATCAATCGAGGAGACCTCGAAGGGAGTAGGAGCACCAATTGGGAGCGGATGAAGTCGCCGCTTCTGCAATCCCGCGAAGGAATTCACAAGAGCAAAGGGGTAGAGATCACTCTCAATATTTGTTAGCACACAGCTGAACAATGGGGTTCTGTTTTAGATTATCATAAGCTGCCTTACATCATAGACATAGGGGGGTATTTATACTAGTAACAACCAGCCTTAGCGAGGTATAAACACAAAACAAAAGTATTTTCACGAGCTAATGTGAAGGAACCTCTTCGGAAGATCTGCAGAGCTGATTTCCGTGTGGCTGTTTGACTTCTGCGCAGCCTTCAGTATTTTGGCAATAACTTCTTCTAGGAATCTTCAAATGACGTGGGACTGGTTGCATTGGAAAGCTAACTTGATAAGCTTTCTCACCATATATAGCATGCTTAATAAAACTTCATAGAATGATGCAGTTTAATACAAAAACTTGGTCATCAAGCAGACTGTTGACCTTCTGACCAGTCAGCACTAAAGTAGGTCGGCTGCCTTTCTGGTAGATGTGGTTAAGTCGGCTTTAGAAGCATTGGAAACTAGACTTCAAGAGCTTTCCGAAAAGTACTTATGGACCTTCATAGCTTTTGGGAATCAAAAAATATGACTGTTTCTTCTGGACGGTTCTGTAGCACTAGACTGACTCGGACATAGCTCTTCTTGCTGATTCGCCTTTGATATGTTTTGTCCTTCCTCTTTGGTGAACCTAAGTAATATCAACATACACGACTTAGGTAGCATAAAATTCTCATTAGTGTTTAATCGAAATTCATAAAGTAGCGCGTGCACCTCTTGCTGTAGCTTCTTAGCTCGGCTACGTGTAATTGGTCCATCAAAGACTTGGGTCGGTGATGATGTTGGTTGTACTTGAGTTGATGTAGTATGACTTGGGGGTTGTAACGTGTTGCTTGATGGCGTGGTCATATCACTGCCGCTACGCCGCCGGCCGACGCGTCGTCTGAGGAAACGCTGAGTACTGTGGCGGCGGAGGAGTTGCGCGCCGGCGATACGGTGGATTTTGGTGTGTCGCGGATGTCATCGGCCCGCGTGCAAGATATGCAGCGGCTTGGTTACTTTGGCGGCGGAGTCGCTCTTGTCCCGGGGACGGAGGAAGTCCCCGAGCCGGAAGGCGAGTTGGTTGTGTTCGAGGCGTTCTTTGCCGCTGGTCTCCGCCTGCCTGCGCACCAATTTGTTGGAGAAGTCCTGCGCAGATTTAACGTTCAGATCCATCAGCTGACTCCGAATGCCGTGGTGGCTCTGTCAAAGTATGTCTGGGCGATGACTTCGTACGGCGGACAGCCATCAGTCGAAGTCTTCGCGAAGTACTATTGCCTGCACTGGCAGAAGAGGATGATTGGAAATGAAGTTGCTCAGTTTGGGTCCTGTACATTTACGCCGAAGACCGGCAAGACCACGATGGAGGTAGTTGAGTTGGTTCCTTGTGCCCGCAACAAGTGGGGCAATTGGCATGATTTTTGGTTCTACGTCGCGGAGGGTACAGTTGAAGACCATCTGGGGCTCCCCGTGTCCGAGATGTGCTCGCATTTTTACTCAGCATACCCGCCTTTCGAAGTGGCGGAGGAGGATGCGGACGAAGGGGCCCTTCGGTGCGCCGCCGGCCTGAGAAGCAAGCGCGATTTGGTTGAGGAGTTTGTGGCGTACGGGGTATGGCCTTTGGCGCATGGCTAGGCGCTGGGCGAAGTGTGCCCTCGCCAGATGCCTTCCCATGATGGGAAGCTGGTGCGAAGTCCTGCCTTCGCGCTGGATCTGCATAGCCGTGATCCGGCCGCCTTTGTGCGCGAGGCGGAAGATGGGGCGGTGCGGATCGTTGGTTGGTATGTGCTGAGGACAGAGGGCCAACGCAGCTGGGACATTCGCGGGTCAAATGACCGCTTGAACAGGGTTTTTGAGTTGAATCGTCTGCTGTATGGCGGTTATCCCGGCCAAGACGATGTGGATCGTCGCGGGAAGAAACCGGTGGTAGAGTCTGGAGACGACCCCGCGCCGGCGGCCGCCCCGTCCTCTAAGAAGAGGAAACTAGGTACTGCTGTGGGAGGACTTGGGGTTTCTGATGGTTTTGCTAGAGAATTGATGAGGACATGCGCGGCCCCGGGGGGAAGGATGTCTTCGCCCGAGCTCCGGGAGTCTTCGGCGCGGATGCTGAGGGTTACCGGGGGTTGGTGGCCTAAGAATGTTCCTGTCCCCCGCGCGGCCGGCGAAGACTTTTTTACATCTCGCATGGTTCGTGATTGGAAAGTGTTTCCTTACGGGCAGAATATTGCTGCTGTTGTGTCGGCAGTGATGGACAAGGATCGCCAGGGAGCTACACAGAATCGCCAGGCGGTCGTCAGGCTTCATGAAGCCAGGCCGAAGAGGTAGCGGGGGGCTGCGAAGACTACTGCCCCCGGTTGAGGCCAGCCGCCGCTGGCGGCTAAGTTGGCCGTCCCTGCATCCAGTAGGGCGCCGGAGGCTGCGAAGACGGCTGTCGCCGGTGGCCCCAAGTCTGCGAAGGCTGCCCCTTCGTCCAGCGGGGTGTCGGAGGCTGCGAAGACTACTCGAGGGTTGCCGCCCCCGGGCAAGCGCGTTGCTGACTTCGCCACCGATATCAGTGTGGACGATTATCTTGTTGGTAAGTCGTTGGCTCGATATATATATATATTATTATTTTTTTAATTTGTTGATACGTCGCAGGGTCGGATGAAGACCAACTTGTTGTTGTTCCGCCTGCCGCGGTGGCCACGGCGGCTGCCGTGGTGCCAAGGGCGAAGGGCAGTGCTCTTTGTGCCGGCGGCGAGATACCGGCACTTACTGCCGTCAGGGACGAGGCGGGTGCTGTGTCCCGCCGGCTGGAGGAGATGAAGGAGGCACTAAGTCAGGTGCGTTGAGCTAGACTTCGGGGTTTTTTTTCTTTTTCACCGGCTTCGCCGGGGCTGTGGTCTTATGTGTGTCTTGTAGGCGGCTGACTTCGCAAACCGCGCAGCGTCGGGGGCCCTGACGGCAGTTGTGTCTGCCGAAGTCGAGAGACTTCGGACGCAACATGCTGACGCCGTCTGGGAAAAGTCGGCCGCCGACAGTAAGTGTCGCAAGCTGGCGGACAAGGTGGCTGTGCTGGAGGGTGAGAAGGCTGACCTCCGGCGCCAACTGGCGGCGGAGAGGGAGGAGGCTAATGAGGCCCTCGCCAAGGCGCAAGCTGCGCAGGCGGAGGCCAATTTGGCGCGGGCGGAGGGCAGCCTTGCCAGGCAGCGCGCCGAGCAGCTGGAGGAGCGGCTCAGCGCTCTGCAGAGCCGTGTGGAGAGGGCCGAGGCCTCGGCGCACACGGAGGCTGAGCGGACGCGCAAGCAGCTTATGGATTCATACCATGAGCTGGGCGCGTGGACCGCTGAATTTGAAGTGCCGGACCGAGAGCCCGGACTTTGCTGCCGTGAGTGGGTACAGGAGGAGCTATAGGCGCTCCCCACCATCATGGAGGGGTTTATGTCTTATGCCTCCCTGGTCACCTGCGAGGGGGCGATGAACGCGCTCTCTCGCGAAGGGTGCCGGCACTATGAGGTCTTCGACCAAGCTGATGAGGATTTCGAGCGTGATATCTACAAGGTTGAGGACCCTATAGTGAAGGAATCCGTCGGAGCCCTCTATGACCGGATGTGGGGCCCCCACGGTCGAGAGGTGGTCAGGGAGCGGGCTGAGACGGCGAGGGGTCAGGTAATGTTTGGCTTTTGTTTGGTGTTTGTTTAATGCGGGTTAAATGTGGGTTTGCTTAGTCTGTGTGCTGCGTTTCAGGCGGCGCGTGGCGAGAGGGTGGATGACTTCGAGGCTTTGAACAGCGCGCTGCCTGACCCGGAGCCGAACCCGGCGGTGGCTGTGCCCGAGGCCGCCCCGGAGCCGCCCCTGGAAATTGCCGAAGGCGTTCCCGATGCCCCTGCAGCGACTGCGGCCGGCGGAGACTCGTCGCCAACTGCTGCGCCAAGGGCTGAGGATCCTGTGACGGTGGCTGCGGAGGCGACAGCGGAGGCTCCCGCGACGGCTGGGTCTTCGCAGGTGGCCTAGTGGGTGTGGGTAGTTAGGAAATTTTGGATATTGTTGCTGAACCTTGGTTGCTGCACAGGTTCAAGATTTTGGGCCTGCGCACGCAACCGCTACTGCTAATTTTTTGGCGGCTTCGACCGTGGACGATGGGAATAAATCGGATGAGTCTGCATCTAAATTTTCCGAGTTTGGTGACTCTGGGAGTTCTGTTGAGTGGACCGAAGAGTCGTCGAATGAGGACTTGGACTACTTTGCGGCCTTAGATGTGGCAGCGGTAGAGGCTTCGTCGCAAGCTGCGGATGCTGATGTTGTGTCTGGTCCGAGTACTGGGCGTAGGCGGCGAAGGGCGGTTGCGAAGCGTAGAGTGAGTGGGGCGGACGTCGGTCGGCTTCATGTGAGTGGGGCTGGCAGGTAGGAACTGTTGTCCTTGCCGGCCGCTGTGAGTGCAGGTGAGGGGGAGTTGCGAAGTCTTTTTGCGGGTGAGGAGCTTAGGATAATGTTATTTAACTATAGGGAGATGGGAATTATTCCGAAGGTTGAGCCGATGTAGAATGTGATGCCCTCGCTTGTACATGTGTAATGGCTTGTATGATGAGGTTGTGTGCCTTCGCACACTCGGCTATGTTCGCGAGGGTGTTAAGTGCTTGGTCTGGTGTATTTGTTATGTTGGTCTGGTGCGCATGTAGTCGGCCTTTGTGCAGACAGTTTGGTTTAGCCGTTTTTGCACTTGTTAGGCTTCGTCTGGCTGTACCATTGTAATCGGTTCGTCGGACTTGTTGCGCTGTCCCTGCTGCACCCTGAGGCGACTTCTGTAGGGATAGTGTTCGCGGAAAACTAGAATTTTTCGCACTTATTGTGCTAGCCCGTCTGCACCCTTAGGCGATTGTTGCACGGGTAGTCTTCGCGGAAGACCTCGATTTTTCGTATTTGTAGTGCTAATCCGGCGGCGCCCTTAGGCGACTTCTGCGCGGATAGTCTTCGTGGAAGACTTCAATTTTTCGCACTTGTTGTGCTAGTCCGGCTGCACCCTTAGGCGACTTCTGCGCGGAGTTGTCGCACGCGAGGGCGGCTGTCGCTGGACCTCGCGGTGACTTTGTATTAGTCGAATGTCGAAGACCGTCTATGCGGTCTTGTTTCGACGTGGATTTTGCGGGGGATTTTTTCTCTTGTATATTACATGACTCCGCCTCGTTAAAAACCTCACCCCCCGGGAGGAAAAGAGTGCGGTCCAGAACAAAATTGTTTTTGCAAGTTACAAGGGCAAGCTGGCCCTGATGAGTCAAACAAAAAATTTGCGCAGATTATCAATGTTCCAGGAGTGCTCTAAGTCTTCGCCGTTTGGCGTTGCAAGCCTATATGCGCTGGGGGAGGCCTTCGACTTGACAATGTAAGGGCCTTCCCACATGGGCTCTAGCTTGCCTCTGGACTCCGTTCGAGCTATCCGGACGAGGACGAGGTCCCCTTCGCTGAATTCCCTTGGGATGACTGCGTGGTCGCGCCATGCTTTTGTCTGTGCTTGGTACTTGTCCAGAGCCTGTAGGGCGAAGACGCGGTCTCCGTCAATGAGATCCTTCGAAGTCGGCTCATCTACGTCTGGGACGGCCGACGCGGCTGTCCGAGGCGACCCATGCTTTATTTCTTGCGGAGTCATGGCCTCCGATCCGTATAATAGGCGGAAGGGGGTAAACCCAGTCGCCCGGCACTCAGTTGTATTCAGTGCCCAGACCACTTCGGGTAACAGGTCGGGCCACTTGCCTTTTTTGTCGTCGAGGAGCATTTTCTTGACGGCTGTGAAAATTTTGCTGTTGGCGCGCTCCACTACTCCGTTGGACTGGGGGTGGTACACGGAGGCGAAGGCAAGCTTGGTGCCGATGGAGAAGCAGAAGTCTTTGAAATCTTGGTTGTCGAACTGCTTGCCGTTGTCGACCGTGAGTTCGGATGGTACTCCGAAGCGGCAAACAATATTTTGCCAGAAGAATTTCTGGGCCGTCTTTGATGTGATGGTGGATACTGCCCTCGCTTCAATCCATTTGGTGAAGTATTCGACGGCTACAAAGGTGAACTTGAGGTTCCCCTGAGCCGTGGGCAGGGGCCCGACAATGTCTAGGCCCCAGCGCTGAAGGGGCCACGTGTGGGCGATCAGCTTCGTGAACTGCGAGGGGCGTCCCGAGCGTGGGGAAAATTTCTGACAGGCCTCGCAGGATCTGACAACTCGATTTGCGGCACAGATGATGGCGGGCCAGTAGAAACCTTGGCGTATCACCTTTGCCGCTAGGGCCCTGGGGCCTGCGTGGGAGCCGCAGGTCCCCCTGTGGACTTCGCACAGGATTTGGACGCCTTCGGTCTCGGTGACGCACTTAAGCATCGGCTGACTGACCCCCTTTTTGTAAAGTTGTCCCTCGATCAATGCGAAGTCTCGGCTTCGGTGGTGGAGACGCTTGGCCTCGTTGCTGTCGACTGGGTGATAGTACCCCTGCAGGTATAGGGTTATTGGCGCTCGCCGGTCTTCGGTCATGATAAGATTGATCATGCGGTGGCCCTCGCTGTCGTTGGTTATTTGGAGCCCTTCAGGGCTGCGGACGGCTGGCGTGCCGATGACGTGATAGAATACGTCGGAGGGTAGGGCTTCACCCCTGGCGGCTGCCTTGGCCAATGCGTCAGCTTCTTCATTCTTGGCTCGGTCCACATGCTGCAACGTGAATCCCTTGAATTGTTTCTCGAGACTCTTGATAGCCGCGAGGTACTGCATAAGTGCGGGGTCCTTTGCTGCATAGTCTTTCTCGACTTGGCCGGTGACTACCTTGGAGTCTGTTCGAACTATGCAGGTGGTGACGCCGAGGGCTCTTAATTTGCGGAGGCCGAGGATGACAGCTTCGTATTCTGCTATGTTGTTTGTGCATCTGTCAGATTCCAGAGCGAAGCTTAAGCGTGCCGCGTATCTATGCCTGACTCCGATGGGTGAGGTGATGACTGCCGTAGCGCCTGCCCCCGCATGGCACCAAGCGCCGTCGCAGTGGATTGTCCAAACCTTCTCTGCGGATGGGTTCGGCTGTGTTATTGGCCCGGTCCAGTCGACGATGAAGTCTGCTAGAACTTGTGACTTGATCGCTGTCCTGGGCTCGAAAGTGATGTGGTAGCCAGAGAGTTCGGCCGCCCATTTGGCGATCCGTACTGATGCCTCCGGGTTTCTGAATAATTCGCCGAGTCCCCTATCCGAGGTGACGCGGACCTTGAATACTTCAAAGTAGTGGCGCAATTTGCGCGAAGACATAACAACTGCATATGCAATCTTTTCGAGCTCCGTCATGTTACATTTTGACGGTGTGAGCACTTCGGAGACATAATATACTGGACACTGCCTGATCACGCCCTCTACTGTCTTCTCCTGAACCAGTGCCGCACTGACCGCGTGCGGCGAAGCCGCAACGTAAAGCAACAGTGGTAGCGAAGAGTCGGGGCTCGTAAGAACGGCCAACTCTATCAGGTACTGTTTTAGTGAGGCGAAGTCCGCCGCCTGCTCTGGTCCCCAAACGAAGTCTTTTGCGCCACAGAGTGTTTTGAGGAAGGGAAGACTTCGCTCGGCAGATTTGGAAATGAACCTATTGAGGGCGGCCATTCTGCCCGTCAGACGCTGGACCTCTCTGGCAGACTGCGGGGGCTTCATGTTGATAATGGCCTGGATTTTGGTTGGGTTGGCCTCGATGCCGCGGTGTGATACCAGATAACCCAATATTTTACCCTATCGAACACCGAAGACGCACTTATCGGGGTTCAGGCGAAGTCGTGCGTCCCGCATGTTCGCGAATGTCTCGGCGAGGTCTGCGAGATGGTCCTCTTTATTCCTGCTGGCGACGACAATGTCATCCACGTATGTGAACACGTTTCTGCCGACTTGCCCTTCGAGCACTGTTCTAGTGAGCCGGGAGAAGGTGGACCCGGCGTTCTTGAGTCCCTCCGGCATTCTGATAAAGCAATATGTGCCGAAGGGTGTTATGAAGCTGGTGCTGGCCTTGTCCTCCTCCTTCATGTATATTTGATGATAACTGGAGAAGTAGTCGAGGAGTGACATGACCTCGCACCCGGCCGCGCTATCGACTATTTTGTCGATCCGGGGCAACGGGAAGTTGTCCTTTGGGCAGGCCTTGTTGAGGCTGGTGAAGTCTATGCACATTCGCCACTTGCCGCTCTTTTTCTGCACCATTACCACATTGGAGAGCCATGTGGGGTAAGCCACTAGCTCGATAAATTTGGCTTCCAGGAGGCGGTGTACCTCTGCCTTAGCGGCTTCTGTCTTCTCGTCAGACATTTTGCGAAGCCGCTGTTTTTTCGGTCTCACCGAGGGGTCGATTCCCAAGCTGTGCTCAATTAAGGATCGGCTGACCCCGACCAGGTCGAGGGCTGACCAAGCGAAGACGTCCTTGTTCTTGGACAAGCAGCACAGGAGTTTTTCCTCGTCATGCGAAGTGAGGTCTTCGCTGATCGTGACTGTTTGCTTGGGCGTGGCCTGGTCGAGGGGAACAGTCTTGGTCCCGTCGTTGCTTTGCATCTGCGCCTTGTGTTGTTTTTCAGTTGGGCTGGCGGGCGCTGGGACCTCGCGCTGGGCGGTAAGGCAGTGGACATTTCTTTGCTCGGGGACGAAGTCCTGCTCTATATTGCGCGCAGTCTGCTAATTGCCGTAGACTGAGATGGCGCCTAACGGACCTGGTATCTTCATGCACAGGTACAATCCGTGAATGGCTGCTTCAAACTTGTTGATGGAGCCTCGGCCCATGATGGCGTTGTACGGATACACCATGTCGACGATGTCAAAGGTTATTTGCTCACTTCGGGCATTGGGCGCTACACCGAAGGAGAGAGGCAACTCTATTTTGCCGATAGGAAAAGTGCCCTTGCCGCCGAAGCCGTACAACGGATTGTCCGAAGGCTTGAGCAAGCTGTGGCTTATGCCCATGCGATCGAAGGCATGGAGAAAAATGATGTCTGCCTGACTGCCATTATCAACGAGGACTTTGTGCAGGTCCCAGCCTGCCACGCTGTAGTTGATGACCATGGCGTCGACATGGGGGGCGCTGCGCAGGTCGACGTCTCGGACGTCGAAAGTTAGCGGTACATGGGACCACTTCGTCTGCACGACTGGACCGGTGATGGCGACGTGGTTGATGCTGCGGTAGTGGTCCCGCTTCTGTCGCTTGGTGTCGAAGTCGACACTGGACCCCCTAGTGATCATATGAATGACTTCGCGATACGGCTAATCGGCGAAGTCTTCTTGCTTGAGGGCGTGGGGGTGGGGGATGTTTTGTTGTTGCTGGTGTGGAGGTGGGGGTGGGGGAGGTACGATTTGTACTTCCTGATGGTGTTGGTGAGCGTGGTGCGGTGGATGCGGGGCGGGGGCGTGGATATATGGTGGAGGGTGTTGCTGATAAGTGTGCGCGACGACTCTTGGGTTGTCAGCCGTTTGCGCCCGTGCCATCCTGTCTCTGGTGGCCTTCGTCTCTGGGCAGTCTTTGGTTTGGTGGGCGCAGTCTTCGCCGTGGAAGAGACAGTAAAATCGGCGTGGCGGCTGCGCGCGTCCCTGGCCCCTACCGCGAGTTCCACTTCCGCGGCCCTGGGGGGGATATTCCTGGCGGTGAGGGGCATCACCCGCGGGGTGCTGGTTGGCAATGTTGTGCACCTGCTGCTGACTACGGCCGTCTCGGCCGAAGTCTGGCTGCGGAGTCCTTGTCCACGTGCGGCTGGACTGTGGAGCGTCTTTGGGTTTCCTCTGGGACTCAACCTTGCGCTGGTGGAGCTCTTCGGATTTGGCATATTTTTCAAATAGTTGATATAATTCCTAGAGGTTCTTGGGCGGGTCCCTGATGCAATGGCTGTAAAGGACGCCGGCGCGAAGGCCACTGATGGCGTAGTGAATGGCGATCTGGTCATCAACTGAGGGCAGCTGTGACTTGAGTGTTAGAAACTTGCGGTAATACTCCCGCAGAGTCTCTTTTTCCAGTTGCTTGCAGAGTGAGAGTTCGGCCAAGGCGTCGGTGTCTGGGCGGTACCCTTGGAAGTTGAGCAGGAATTTGTCCCTTAGGCTTCTCCAGGAATCAATGGACAGTGGTGGCAACCTGGTGAACCAGGTGAGAGCTGGGCCTTCGAGGGCGATGATGAAAGACTTGGCCATTGTGGCGCCGTCCCCTCCGGAAGATGCGACGGCGACCTGATAACTCATGATGTACTGAGCTGGGTCCGTGCTGCCGTTGTACTTGGGATAGGTCTCTGCCCGGAAGTTGGCAGGCCAGGGTGTCACTTGCAGATGTGGCGCCAGGGGACTTCGCTCGTCGAGGTAGTTGACCCCTTGAAATGGCGCGGCGTGTGGGAAGGCGTAGTCGCGCTGGGGGAAGTGCGGGTCTTCCACCTGCGCGCGCTGTTGCAGGGGTGGCCCGTGCTGCAGGCCGCGGTGGCCTTCGCGCTGCATCAGCGCGATCTCCCGCTCGAGGTCCTGGGCCTTCTGCTCTTCGTCGCGTATCATTTGCCGCACCTTGGCTAGTGCAGACACGCGCTGGCGCTTGGCCTCCAGTATCTCTTTTTGCCTCTGGAGATTGCGGTTCTTGAGGCACAGGGCGCGCAGCTGTAGCTGTTCTTCCGCTGAAACGCCGAGGACTTCACCGTCCTCAGTGAGGTCCGCGCCCTCCGGTGGGGCGAAGCCGAGGACTTCACCGTCCTCGGTGAGGTCCACGCCTTCCGGTGGGGCGAAGCCTGGGGGAGGTTGCGGTTGTCCTTCGAGGCCGCAGGTGCGGAGGGCGTCGTCTTCAGTAGCCTCTTGGTTGGTGGAGTGGGTGAGTGCGAGGGCCTTGCCCTTTCTTGCGGCCAGCAGTGCTGCCTTCGCAGCCTCGTCAGCCTTCGAGCTAGCTTTCTTGGGTGCTATCGCGGGTGGTTTTTTCATAGCACGAACGGTGGGCGCCAAATGTTGGAACTTGCTCACAGGCGCAAGTTGATCCAACGGGGGGAGTAATAGCGCAAACAGGGTTTTAGCATGTGATGGCAGAAGCTTTTTTTCATCTAGCCTCTCAAGGGCACTGTGCGGGGGTATTTATAGGTGTCCGGGTGCCCAGCGTCCCGTGTTAAGGACGCATGTGCCCTCAGACACCTAGGTTATCCCCGGAATATTCCCATAAAGCGGGGTTACAGACTGTAATTACAGGGACGCCTTTATAAATTAGGCCCGTAACACGCAGTGGCCACGCAGGGCCCGTTACAACGGGCCGGATCACACGTGGGCCTCCGTGCTGGACGAGGCCGCACGGTGGGATGACCTCGCCACGGGTCTTCGTCCGATGTCGTATGGGGCGAAGGGTGTCCCTGCCCGTTGTCTTGTCTCCGTTGGGCCAGCGTTTACGGCGAAGGTCCCGAGCGAAGGGTGGTGTCTTTGCCTTCGCCCCAACAGTGCTGCCGAAAAATTTGACCACAGCCGAAGCTTATTCACCGTATTCCAAATCAAAGCTTCATCACAAGAGGGAGCTTCGGCAAAAATAAAAAGTTTTCAACTTCATCAAAACGCAAGAAATTCAGCATCAAATGGCCAGGGTCCGTTCAACAGCTAGGGTTACACGCGACGAAGAGGAGGCCGAAGCTGCTGAAACTGCCTCGATCTCCAAAGTAATGAGGCAGTCAGGACTAGTTGTGCCAGAGGGTACTGCTGACGAAGGTGCACCTGCTGCCGAAGCCGAGCAGACAGATATTGAAGAAGGTGAGGCTGATGAGGAAGATATAGATTATTCTACCATGCCATTTAAGCCCAACCACTTGGATTTTGGGAAGTCGACTGTCTCCAAAGCTGATATGCCAATGATGACAAAACTAGGCTACTTTGGGGAAGCCGAGAAAAAGCTAATTTGCTTTGGCGGGGAAGAGACCACTCCGAAGCCAGAAAGCGATGAGGTGGTAGTCTTCAGAAGCTTCTTTAAAGCAGGATTAAGATTTCCTCTGCATGGGATGATTGCAGATGTTTTGGAAAATTTCGAAGTTTATCTTCATCAGCTGACTCCTAACGCTATCGTTAGGCTCAACGTCTTTATCTAGGCTCTCCTAAGCCAAGGAGCGGAGCCGCTTGCCGAAGCCTTCTGTCGGGTACACGAACTTCACTATCAGACGAAGGCTAGAGAAGATGGACTGCACGAGAACTTCAGCTGCTATAATTTTGCTTATCGCAAAGACATGAAGACACTGGTGGTTAGCTACCGCACCAAATGACCGACTGGTTGGAAAACTAAATGGTTTTATGTTAAGATTGATGAGAAAAAGGAGAAGCTAGTTCAGAGCCCGCTGGAGCTAACCTTCGGGTTGACTAGGCCTCAGTGCAACATGACGCCGGGGACATCATGCCCAGATGCTGTGGGCAAATTTAGGGTTGTGTCTGAGCATATTGGTACTAGGGATTTAGTTCAGGAATACTTAACCAATAGGGTATTCCCAACGTTAAAGGAATGGGGTATACCGAAGCTTAAAGGAGAGAAGAAAAAGAATGAACTCGTCCGGTTGCCCTATCATTTTAAGTTCAAGAAACACTTCAAAGAACCCTGCCAGGAATGGTTGGATATAATTGAAGTTATGTGCAATGAAATCTTGGGCAATTACAAAGAAAGAAGATCAACTGATGACAGCAGCATTCGGCACTCGGCCGAAACGAAGGTTAAACCGAGTAATGGACGCTTTGAAATTTGAATACCCAGACTACGAAAGGTTAAGCAAAGATGTCGAAGGGCCAAAACGAAAAGGACTGTCAGTATTATACAAAGACAAGCTGCCAGGATGATAAGAGAGGATGAAAATTTGGCAAAAAACAAAAAATCTAGTCCTGAGCCGAAGGTGGCTGCGTCGAAGAAAAGAAAAGCTCCAGCTTTGAAGCTGAAAGCTAATTTAGAAGAAGAAGAAGTTCCCTCAACACCTTCTGCCACTGACGCAGAAGAAATTTTAATGGTAATGACTAAATCTCTACCTAATAAGCTAAGTCCGCTGGGATTGGAACTGATGAAGCTTTTACAGAAGAAGAAGGAGCCTTCGGCTACCGAGAAGCCTGCTGAGCCAAAAAAGCAAAGAATTATTACTGTCATTGAG
Organism: Zea luxurians; assembly: GCA_029449295.1. NCBI lineage: Eukaryota > Viridiplantae > Streptophyta > Magnoliopsida > Poales > Poaceae > Zea > Zea luxurians. Next base: position 234,394,330 of record JAOPSE010000001.1, on the reverse strand, counting down.
GCTATTGAAGAAACACCGCCACCAGCCTCAGCGCCAAAAACAGCAGCAGACAAGGCTGCTCCTGCCGAAGCTTCTACTTCCGAAGCTACAGCAGCCGAAGCTACAGATTTGGAAAACACACTCATTGATATTGATGAAATGATTTTGAATATGGCTGAGGAAGAAACTGTTGCAGCTGTTAAGGAAACCTCGGACGCAATGCCTGAAAAAGGGGAGAAGATGCCTGTAAAAGAGAAGGAGCCTGCCGAAGATACTTCGGAAGAAGAAAATTTCAACTTTCAAAACATAATTGGGCAAGAATTGTCAAAGGCTGAAAAAGAAGAGCTGAAGGACTATGCTATATCGTGTGGGTACCAGCCAGGGGCACTGCTCTTCGGCGGTGTTGCCGAAGAGAGTTTAGGATGCCTTTGGGACCGAATTGGGGCAAAGGTTGTCAGCACTTTATCGAAAAGTGTTGGTTTCCTGAAGCTCAAAGCTGATCTCAGCAGATACCAACGACAGCATATCGCCAGTAGCCTGTTTTATTCTAACTTTAAGGTAAAATTTTTCCCTTTACTTTTTATTGTTTTGATATGAAGATGTTTTCTGACGAAGGTTATTTTGTCAGAGCTTACTGCTAAGCAAAGCCTTGATGATGCAACAAGACCTCGAGGATAAGAAAAATGAAGTTATAATTGAGGGTTTAGAGAAGAAGATTAAAGATCATGAAGCTGCCCTAGAAAAGAAAGACTTCGTGCTTCAAACGATGGAAGGTTCACTGGCAGAAGCTCAAGCCGAGATTGTTAGATTAAACAGTGAACTTTCCCTACAGTCAAAAAGCTTTGAGCAAGAGAAGAAAGATTTCAAAACAAAACTCGAAGCCGAGGCTGAAAAAAGTTCAAATCTACAGAAATCACTCAAGGATCTTCAGGAAAAATGCTTAGGCTTCGGCACTCAGTGCATTCAACGGCTGAAACAGGTCTTTAACTCAGTTGGGGCCAGTTTTGAAAAATTTAAACCTTCGATTGAAGACCTGCCGGGCACATTTGATCATATTGAAGGTGAAGTTGATGCCCTCGACGAAGTTATAGCTGGACATGGCGATGCACAATGCCTTGCTAGCTTCTCGAGGCACAACTGTCGCTTTCATGAAGGCTGGCTGTACACATGGAAATATTGTAAACAGACCAAACTTCAGCCTGTCACCAGCAGACTTGGATGACATCCCCGGCCTGGCCCAAAGCATCGGAAACAGATTCGTTACCCAAATCTGGGCAAAGGGCGGGCGAAACTTGGCTGGTGACGAAGCTCGAAGTCACCTTAATCGGTAATAAACTCATACCTTGTGCTTACCTTTTCCTTGAAACTTGAATTTACCTTATAATGCTTTGATATGTACAGGATGATGAAGCCGAGGAGCATTGAGCCGAAGCCTAGCAGACGATCCGAAGCTTAGCAGATGATGATGAAGCTGAAAACCTAGCTATGAAAAAACTCTAGAAAAACTCTAGTATTATCCTTTGTAAAGAATATTGTAATTTGAGAATTAGATACTACTCTGTAAATTTGTCCATACCTTGTAATATATTTTTACCTTTTCATCCATGTATGAACTGCTTTGATGTGGACGAAACCTGTATTTTTGAGCCGAAGGCGAAAAACACCTCCCCTTCTTTTCGTACACAACGAAGCATAAAATTGCTTTCGAAGCCGTATCCATAGAACCGAAGCAACTGTTTGTATCTGCATGATATGATGATGATCCTATGTATGCCTAAATAAATGTTTATGAATGCAATGTATGATGTAATGTATCATGCAAGTGAATGCCCAGGCACACACATACGAAGCCACATCCATAATCTTCATTCCCTTAGGAATGACTGAAGTCTCTTTGCCGTTTTTTTTTCGGCTGCACCGCTTATTTTTCGGTGTAAGTTCTGCATCCCCTTAGGAACGTCTTTTGAACTCCTTCACCTTCTATTTCGGCGGTATTCGCGTTGACTTTTCGCGCTTCGCCTTATATTTCGGCGGTATTCGTGTTGACTTTTCGCGCTTCACCTTATATTTCGGTGGTATTTGGCTCTGCATTCTCTTAGGAATGACTTTTGAGCAGAAAACTTACACTGCGCTCCCTTAGGAATGACTTTTTGTAGCTTCATCGTGCTCTGCATCCCCTTAGGGACGACTTTCGAGCTTCTACCTGTTTTTTTCTCTCTCTGCACTTGATGGTGCATGCTCAGATTTTACATTTACATATCTTAGCGGATTTTGCCCTCGTGGGGCTGAATAAAAAAGGAGAAATTACAAACTATGGCCCCATTAAAAACCTTTCTCCCCCTTTGGAAAGGAAAAGGGTGCCATAGGAAAAATGAAAAAGATTACATCAATTTATACATAATATCACCGAAGCTCATCCGCATTCCAAGATCTAGGAATGTCGTTGCCGTCCATGTCCTTTAACCTGTAAGAATCGGGTCTTGACGAAGATACTACCAGAAAGGGTCCTTCCCACTTCAGCTGAAGCTTGCCTACTGTGTCAGGGTTGGCTACTCTCCAAAGCACCAAGTGTCCTGGCTTAATGTCTTTCAATCGAACTTTCTATCGCGCCATTTTATTGTTTTGGCTTGATATTTATTGATATTTTCCATAGCCTGAAGTCTGGTCCCTTCTATAGTATCTTTTGTCATAGAATAATTAGCTTCGTCTTCGGCCGAAGCTACTGTTCTTATTGACCCTGCTTTAGCCTCTTTGAGGGTTATAGCTTCGTCACCGAACAATAACTTGAATGGTGTAAAACCTGTTGACCTTGATATAGTTGTATTGTGGCTCCACACCACTTTAACCAACTCATCTGGCCACTTTCCTCTAGGCTGATTGAAGATTAACTTCATTATTCCTGTCATTATAATACCATTTACCCTTTCAACTAGTCCGTTTGATTCCGGGTGCCTGACTGATGCAAAATGAATTTTTGTACCGATCTGATCGCAGAAATCTTTGAAAGTTTCAGCATCAAGCTACGTTCCATTGTCCACAGTTATAGCCTTCGGCACACCGAAGCGACAAACTATATTCTGCCAGAAAAATTTCTGGACTGTGACCGAAGTTATTGTGGCCAAAGACTTCACTTCAATCCACTTGGAAAAATATTCTACAGCCACCACAACATATCTTAAATTGCCTTGTGCTAGTGGAAGTGGACCTAACAAATCCAGGCCCCATCTTTGCAATGGCCAGGTTGGTTGTATTAGCTGAGTACAAGACGAAGGTTGTTTCTGATTTCTTGCACATTTTTGGCAATTTTCACACTTTTGAACCAAATCTGCTGCGTCCGAAGCAGCCTTCGGCCAATAGAATCCTTGTCAGAAAACCTTTCCTAGAAGAGGTCTGGACCCAATATGAGATATACACAATCCTGCATGTATCTCCTTCATCAGTTCTATACCTTCAGTTCTGGATAAGCACTTGAGAAGTGGGGAACAAACTCCATGTTTATATAATTCCCCTTCTATTATTACATATGGTCTTGTTCTTGCTTCCATTCTTTTGTTATAAACCTCATCATCCGAGAGATGATTACCTTGGAGGAAAGATATAATCTCAGTCCTCCAATCTTCACTATGGACAAGAGATATTGTGAGCATTGCTCTTTCGAGGAGTTCTACCGAAGGTGCTCTTATTGTCTCGAAAAACACTTCTGAAGGTAGAGGAAGCCCCTGTGCTGCTGACTTGGCTAGCAGATCAGCATGCTCATTTCCCCTCTTGGAATATTCTTAACAGAAAATCCTTCAAAAGAAGCTTCAAGCCTTTGAACTATGTCCAGGTATCTCTCAAGCTTCGGATCTCTTGCCTTGCAACTCTTATCAACATGTCCAGAAATAACTTGAGAGTCGGTTTTGAGGACTGTCCTTCTTATTCCTATTGCCTTTAACTTTCGAAGTCCCAAAAGTAATGCTTCGTATTAAGCAATATTATTTGTATAGCTGAAATCAAGCCTTGCTGCATAGCATGTTCAGACTTTGGAAGGTGCAACTAAGGTAGCAGCCGCACCTGCACCGAAGGTTCCCCAGGAACCGTCGCAAAACATTGTCCAGGCTTCGGCATCTTTATTTCCTTCTTCTTCCTGAGCCCCTGGTGTCCAATCAGCAATGAAGTCTGCTAACGCTTGGGACTGAATTGAGGATCTATGGACATAGTCAATAGTGAATTCGTTAAGCTCCGCAGCCCACTTTCCAATCCTTCCAGTAGCTTCTCTGTTCCTCATAATATCCTTCAGAGGCTGTGATGAAGGAACAATTATGTGGTATGCTTGAAAATAGTTCCAAAGTTTCATGGAGGCCATTAACACAACATACAACACCTTCTCCAACTCTGTATAGTTTTTCTTTGATAAACTTAGAACTTCGGAAACAAAGTATACTGGGGCTTGCTTTTTAATTTGTCCTTCAAGCTTCTCTTGTACAAGCGCCGCACTCACTACAGAGTGCGAAGCTGCCACATACAATAGTAATGGAGCCCCTAGCGCAGGTGGAGTTAATGTTGTTAGGTCAATCAGGTATTTCTTTAGCTCTTCGAAGGCCTTCTGTTGAGCTGGGCCCCATTAAAAGGCTTCGGCTGACTTTAGTATTTTAAAGAATGGCAAATTTCTTTCTGCTGATCTAGATATAAATCTATTTAATGATGCCAGTCTTCCTGTCAGCTGTTGGGCCCCCTTCTTTGTGCTTGGTGGTTCTATCCGAAGGATAGCTTCTATCTTGCTTGGGTTAGCTTTAATCCCCTTCATTGAAACTAGACAGCCAAGGAACTTACCCTTCTTCACTCCAAAGACACATTTTTATGGATTTAATTTCAGGCCGGCTTGCCTGAAATTAGCAAATGTTTCTTGCAGATCAGTAAAGTGATTTTCTTGCTTCGTACTTTTTACTATGATGTCATCAACGTATGTTAGCACATTTCTGCCTATCTGGGAATGAAGGACCTTGGCTGTCATTCTGCTGAAGCTTCCTCCAGCATTCTTGAGCCCCTCAGGCATGCGAAGATAGCAATAGGTGCCACTAGGAGTTATGAAGCTAGTCTTTGGCTCATCCTCCTTCTTCATCCATATTTGATGATATCCTGAGTAGCAGTCCAGCAGACTCATAAGCTCTAAAGAAGCTGCTGCATCTACAAGAGAGTCTATTCTTGGTAATCAGAATTCATCCTTCGGACAGGCCTTGTTAAGATCTGTGAAGTCAATACACATTCTCCATTTGCCGTTGGACTTCTTCACCATAACAGTATTGGCTAGCCACTCTGGATATTTTACTTCTCTGATGACTCTAGCACTGAGAAGCCTTTTACTTCATTCCGAGCACCTTCGGCTTTATCATCAGACATTTTTCGAAGCCTTTGTTTTCTTGGCCTGAAGGATGGGTCAACATTGAGTGAATGTTCAATGACGTCTCTGTTGACACCATAGAGGTCATTGGCCGACCAAGCAAAAACATCTTTGTTGTTGAATAAAAACCTTATCAAAGTTTTCTCCTGCTCTTCAGATAGTTGAGACCCCAGAAGTACCTTCTGCTCTGCTATGTCTTCACATAGAAGCATGGGTTTCTGCTAATCAGCCGAAGCAACCTTCTCTCTTTTGTACTTGTACTGTTCACAAGCTTCGACTTCATCTATATTGTGGATTGCTTTTGAATCTATCCAATTTCCTTTGGCCTTTCTGGCAGCCTCTTGACTTCCATGAATAGCAATGGGCCCTTGTTCCGAAGGTATCTTCATGCATAGATATGCTGGGTGAAGTATTGCTTCGAAAGCATTGAGTATCCCACGATCAATGATTGCATTGTAGGGGTACTCCATGTCAACAATGTCAAAAACAACCTGTTCAGTCCTTGTATTGTGAACAAAGCCGAAGGTAACTGGCATTGTGATTTTGCCAAGTGCTACGATCTGTCTTCCTCTGAAGCCACATAGGGGATGTAAAGCATCGTGAATCTTATCTTCTGGCTCTTGCATTTGTCTGAAGGCTTTAGCAAATATGATGTCCGCGGCACTGCCTGTATCGACCAGAACATTGTGAACCAGAAAAACCTTGATGACGCAAGATATGACCATAGCATCATTGTGAGGATAATCCTTGAGCTGAAGGTCCTCCTGGGAGAAGGTGATTGGGATGTGAGACCATTTTGACTTGATGAAGGGTCCCTGCACCCCAACATGCTGCACCCTTCTCTGTGCTTCCTTCTTCTGCTTCTTGCTAGCCAGCTCTGAACTTGAGCCGCCTGTTATCGGGAGCACAAGCTTTGTAGCCGAAGGTGCTTCAGCTTGGTTGTTGAACGAAGCCATCAGCTCAACAGTGGAAGTGAGTTCACCGACGGTGGGCGCCAATGTTGGGGACTTGTTCTCAAATGCTATGAATTAAGAACAAGGCAACACACAAGAAAAATGTTAAATGTTAATGTCCTTCGTCCTTCGAAGCATTATTTCCCTTAGGATATAATGATCTTTGGACGAAGGTTATGAAGGACATACCTTCATAAACATGACATGTGTAATTAGAGGATGAAGGTTATGAAACATAAGACAACAACATAAATAATTACATAGTATCGAAATATGAACATTTATTGTTAAATAATCATGAATACATGAAAGTCAGACTAAATTACATTTGTACCTTGAGCTTGATCGAATACGAAGATACAAATGCGATGCGAAAGCGTGAACAGTATGGGGGTACTGTTCACCTATTTATAGGCATAGGGCGCAGCCTGTGTGAATTTACATTCATGTCCTCCACAAATGATTACAATTATTATACAGTTTATCATGGGCCGATTGGTCATCTCATCTTCAAGTCGATGCATTTTGAAATATACTACGAAGCTCCCTGACTGGTAGCTTCGGCATTGTTCCTGTTCTGGTCTTCCGAAGGTGTTTCTTCTCACAGGACCTTCGGCGACGAAGCAGACCCCCAATAGTGACGCAAGAACGAATACCAGTTAGCATCCACAGTACGGGGGCACTGTTCATCTATTTATAGGCACAGGACGCAGCCTGTGCGAAATTACATTCATGTCCTTTACAATCAATTACAATCATGACACAGATTATCATGGGTCGATCGGTCTTTCTATCTTTAAGTCGGTGCGACTCTTCGTCTCGAGGCATGTCATTATGCCGAAGCTCCTTGGATGGTACCTTCGGCATTGCTTCTGTGTTGATTCTTTCAAAGGTGTTTCTTATTACGGGACCTTCGACGACGAAGCATACCCCCAACAGTAGCCCCTTCGCGGTGCTAGATCGTTCTTCGTAACGAGCTTGATCCGTGAAAAATTCTCAAGGCTTCGGAATGCCGAAGGTCCGAAAAACACCTTCCCTGAGCTCGTTGCTGAGGAACAATTCAAAATATTCCGAACGTGAGGTGGCCCACCATGCAGCGGGTATGAGCGACTTGGCGGTTCAAAATATTCCGAACACTTATGCTCTCTTTGCCTTTTGCTCTTAATAGACATTTTTGGTGAGGCAATGGGGTTTAAAGGGCCAAGAATTATCCCGTTTTGGTGCTTAATGCCAAAGGGGGAGAAATTAAGGCCAAAGCAAATGGATCAGCCAACCACTTGTGACTTTTGAAAATAGTAGAGTTATTATTTGAGATTTGTCAAAATACTCGTATCGCAAAATTTGGTCTCTTATGGGGGAGAATTTTGATTATGGGAAAAAGGGGGAGTTTTGACACTTGACAAATTTCACTCTTGGAGTATCTCTCAAATTGCCCAAACAAGTGTGTTTGATGTAGAGATAGGAAAAAGAATTTGATTTGCAAAAATAAACCAAGTGGTGGCAAATAATGATCCAAATATGCCAAATCATAAGCAAAAACAATTTGGTCTTCAATTACATTGATATTGCACTTCCTTTTGTTGCTTTTTGATGTGTTGGCATAAATCACCAAAAAGGGGGAGATTGAAAGGGAAATGTGCCCTTGGGCAATTTCTATTAGTTTTTGGTGATTAGATGCCCAACACATATTTATTGAGTCCTCATGTGCTAAATGTGTGAAAAGTGCAAATCAAGATACAAGGTATGTTTTTAGACTTAGTATATTGTTTTTGAGTACTAACATGTTTATCTAAGTGCTAAAAACAGTGCCGAGAAGAGAAGAAACAAATTGGAAAAGAGTTGGCTATGTACGGCCAACACCTACTCGGGCCTAGCGCACCGGATTGTCCGGTGGTGCACCGGACAGTGTCTGGTGCCTCAGGCGAGCCTCCGGTGAACTAGCCGCTCTCAGGAATCGACGGAGTCGTACGACTATAATTCACCGGACTGTCCGATGGTGCACCGGACTGTCCGGTGAGTCATCAGCGGTGAACTCGTCGCTCTTGGGAAAAGGAAAAGGCGACGTGGCTATAATTCACCGGACTGTCCGGTGGTGCACCGGACTGTCCGGTGAGCCAACGGCGCCAGCGCCAACGGTCGTTCACGCGATCAACGCGCGACACGTGGCCCGCTCCAACGGTCGGCTGGGTGCACCGGATAGTGTCCGGTGCGCCAACCAGCCCCGAGGAGCAACGGTCAGCTGCGCCCGATTTGGAAGGAAATCACGCACCAGACAAGCTACAGTGGCTGTCCGGTGGCACACCGGACTGTCTAGTGCGCCACTCGACAAAAGGCAAGGATAGCCTTCCATGTTAATCTCCAACGGCTCTTAGCTGCCTTGGGCTATAAAAGGGACCCGTAGGCACATGGAGCAGGACACCAAGCTTACAAGAAACATTCTAATCCTCCCAAACTCCGTCTCCACGCATTTGATCGATTGTGTTAGTGATTTGATCTCTGTTTGAGTTTTGTACTCCCTATGTTGTGTTTTAAGCTCAAGTCTTGGCTTGTGTGCATGTGTGCTATGGATTTGAGTCTTGCGTGTGTTGCTCTCCCTCTCTTACTACTGTGATTCTCTTGTGACAACCTTGTAAGGGCGAGAGGCTCCAATCTGTGGAGATTCCTCACAAACGGGAGAAAGACTATAAGGAAGAACGTCGTGGTATTCAAGTTGATCATTGGATCGCTTGAAAGGGGTTGAGTGCAATTCTCGTCCATTGGGACACCACAACGTGGAAGTAGACAAGTGTTACTTGGCCAAACCACGGGATAAAAATTGTGTGTCTCGTGTGTTGCTTCTTGTGATTGCTTTGTTCGCACGAGCGTGTTCCATAGCCACTTGATTTCACTAACTCCTTAACAATCAAGTTTGTGGCTATTTATTGTTTAATTTTACAGGATCACCTATTCACCCCCCTTCTAGGTGCTCTCAAAACTCCATCCAGCTCGCTCTGCCATTTCCTCCACTTACAGACAACTCCTAGCCCGCCCTCGCTTGTGCGTTGTCTCTTCCCTGAAAGGGAAATAGGGTCAACCTTTTCCTACAACTAATTTTGGTGGTTGAACACAAACATATGGACTAACTAGTTTGCTCTAGAATTCATGTATTACAGGTGCATAAGGTTCAACACAAACCAATAAATATTCAAGTTAGGGACCGAATTCAAAAGGAGCAAAAAAGGACTTGAGTGTGCTGTGGTCTGGCACACCGGATAGTTGAGAGCACCTAGAGGGGGGTGAATAGGTGATCCTGTAAAATTTTAAAACTAAATAGCCACAAGCTTAGTTATAAAGATGTTAGTGCAATAGAACCAAGTGGCTATAGAGCGAGCTTTTGCGAATCACAATAATCACAGAGAAAGACAACACAAGAGACACAGTGTTTTATCCCGTGGTTCGGCCAAGTATAACACTTGCCTACTTCCACGTTGTGGCGTCCCAATGGACGAGGGTTGCAATCAACCCCTTTCAAGTGATCCAATGGTCAACTTGAATACCACGGTGTTCTTCCTTATAGTTTTCTTCCTGTTTGTGAGGAATCTCCACAAGATGGAGCCTCTCGCCCTTACAAGATTGTTCACAAAGAAAGCACGGAGTAAGGTTGGAAAGAGCAACGCACACTAGAATTAAATCCACACCGCAAACACGCACACAAGTGAGAGGATGAGCACATAAAACACGTGCAAGGAGTTTACAACTCGAAAAGTGCTCCAATCTCAAGAACGATGAACGATTGCGTGAAAGTGAGGACTAGAAGTCTTAGAATGCTTAGAGTGTGCTTGGATGACTCCTCCATGTGCCTAGGGGTCCCTTTTATAGCCCCAAGGCAACTAGGAGCCGTTGGAGGCCAACAAGGAAGGCTATCCTTGCCTTCTATCGAGTGGCGCATCGGACAGTCCGGTGCGCCACCGGACAATCACTGTAGACAGTCTGGTGCAAATCTCTTTCCTATTCTGGCGCAGACGACCGTTGCAGATTCGTGTCAGTTGGCGCACCGGACAATGTCTAGTGCACACCGGACAGTCCGGTGCCTCCTGCCGACCATTGGCGCAGGCCACATGTCGCCCACGGATTGCGCGGCCGACCGTTGCGCAGTCGACCGTTGGCTCACCGGACAGTTCGGTGCACCACCGGACAGTCCGGTGAATTATAGCCATACGCCGCTAGTCCTCTTCCCGAGAGCGATGAGTTCGCCGCGAACGACTCACCGGACAGTCCGGTGCACCACCGGACAGTCCGGTGAATTATAGTCGTACGCCGCCGTCGAGTCTCGAGAGCGGCTTGTTCACCGAGACTGGCCTGGCGCACCGGACAGTCTGGTGCACCCAGACCGAGCAGGACACAGCCAACTCTTTTCCAATTCCTTTTCTCCTGTTTCTAGCACTTAGACAAAATATGTTAGTACTCAAAACAATGTACTAAGTCTAGAAACGTACCTTGTTACATGATTTGCACCTTTTGCTTGTTTGGCACATAATATCTCACTCACTATGAGTTGGACACTTAATCACCAAAACATTATAGAAATGGCCCAAGGGCACATTTCCCTTTCAATCTCCCCTTTTTGGTGATTTATGCCAACACATCAAAAGGCAATGCAAAACATGCAACAACGATTCAAATTGAAGACCAAATTGTTTTTTATTCTAATTTGGCATATTTGGATCATCCTTTGCCACCACTTGGTTTGTTTTTGCAAATCAAATTCATTTTCCTATCTCTAAGTCAAACACACTTGTTTAGGCACAAAGAGAGATATTCCAATGGAAAAATTGATCAAGAGCCAAAAACTCCCCCTTTTTCCCATAATCATAAGTTCTCCCCTACCAGAGACCAAATTTTGCAATAAGAGTATTTTGACAAATCAAAAGTTCTAACTCTATTGTTTTCAAAATTCACAAGTGGTAGCTGATCCATTTGCTTTGGCCTTAATTTCTCTCCCTTTGGCATTAAGCACCAAAACGGGATCATTTTTGGCCCTTCAACCCCATTGCCTCACCAAAAATGTCAATTAAGAGCAAAAGGCAATAAGAGCATAGAAATGAACTTGGAATTAAGTACACTAATACCGGAGTGCACTGGAAGTCTTTGCATGGTCCAAGTTCACCTTTCCCTTTCAATGCACCTTTGAGACTACATCAAGAACACTCAAACACAAAGGTTAGTCTCAGAGGGTCAAGTTGTAGCACTTCTCCCCCTAAATATGTGCATCATTCACACATGGACTTGTGAGGTCTGGGGATCCCTTGCACAACTTGAGCACCGTAAATAAGCAACAAATTGCATAAATGTATAAGTAACATGATCAAAGGCATAAAACACATGTATGCTATAGATCAATCCAAGTTACGCGAATCTAAGACATTAAGCTCACTACACAGCCTGCAAAAGGTTTTCTCATCTAAAGGCTTGGTAAAGATATCGGCTAGCTGGTTTTCAGTGCTAATATGGAACACCTCGATATCTCTCTTTTGCTGGTGCTCTCTCAGAAAGTGATGCTGGATGTCTATGTGCAAAGTGCGGCTGTGTTCAATAGGATTATCCGCCATGCGGATTGCACTCTCATTGTCACATAGGAGTGGGACTTTGCTCAGATTGTAGCCAAGGTCCCGGAGGGTTTGCCTCATCCAAAGTAGTTGCGTGCAACACTGCCCTGCGGCAACATACTCGGCCTCAGCGGTGGATAGGGCAACGGAAGTTTGTTTCTTTGAGCTCCACGACACCAGGGACCTTCCTAGGAATTGGCACGTCCCTGATGTACTCTTCCTATCAACCTTGCACCTGGCATAATCGGAGTCTGAATATCCAATCAAGTCAAAGGTAGACCCCTTTGGATACCAGATCCCAAAGCAAGGCGTAGCAACTAAATATCTAAGAATTCGCTTAACGGCCACAAGGTGACATTCCCTTGGGTCGGATTGATATCTTGCACACATGCATACGCTTAGCATAATATCCGGTCTACTAGCACATAAATAAAGCAAAGAACCTATCATAGACCGATATGCCTTTTGATCAACCGACTTACCTCCTTTGTTGAGGTCGACATGTCCATCGGTTCCCATTGGTGTCTTCGTGGGCTTGGTGTCCTTCATCCCAAACCGCTTGAGAAGATCTTGAGTGTACTTCGTTTGGGAGATGAAGGTGTCGTCCTTGAGTTGCTTCACTTGGAACCCAAGGAAGTAGTTCAACTCGCCCATCATCGACATCTCAAACTTTTGAGTCATCACCTTGCTAAACTCCTCACAAGACTTTTGGTTAGTAGAACCAAATATCATCGACATAAATTTGGCACACAAAAAGGTCACTGTCACAAGTCTTAGTGAAAAGAGTGGGATCGGCTTTCCCAACCTTAAAAGCACTCGCAATTAAGAAATCTCTAAGGCATTCATACCATGCTCTTGGGGCTTGCTTAAGTCCATAGAGCACCTTAGAGAGCTTACACACATGGTCGGGGTACCTTTCATCCTCAAAGCCAGGGGTTTGGGATCATGTGTGAGCTATGATCATGTGTGAGCTCACCCTTGCTGTCTCACACCCCCCCCCACAGGAGAAGATCAGGTGGTTCAGGAGGAGCCGCCTAACACTGAGGAGTATGATCTGATCTAGGTGGCGTTTCTCTCAGTTGACATTGGCGCCAACGATCCTTAGTTCGTTTTATGTTTATTCTTTATTTTGTAATAAGTCTTCCGCTATGTAATAAATACTCTGATGTTTTATGACATTTATCTCTATACACTCTGTTATTATATATGTTGTCTTCTTGGCGCATGTATGAGATGCACCTGGCTTTGTTCCTTAAAGCCGGGTGTGACAGAAGTGGTATCAGAGGAATGTTGACTGTAGGACGAAACCTAGATAGAAATGGACAAACCCTCTCCTACTTACCTTACTCTGACTCATTCTATACTCATCTCATCTTGATCTTGTCTCACCTTCTACTGTTCTACTCTGATCATTCTTACCTTTTCTACTCTAAGGCAAGATGGATTTCACACCTTGGAATCCCTACCCTTATGACATTTTAAGAGATAGGGAACCTAAGATGAAAATAAAACTATTTTCTCTATTTTAAAAATGTTGGTTGATTGTTCTGATGCTCAATGTCTGATTTGCTTCTTTGAATGATTGAATTATTATAGATGGACATCTTAGTATGTACCACCATAAGGTAATGAATTAGCTATGGTAGGTAAAATATTAATCTTCTTAGCTAATAAAATTCCCCAAAGTAACCTTCTTCGTAAATACCTACCTTGTCTACTATTTTCTTACCATATGTATCTAACTCAGATGGTCAATACCAGGCGGGGTGGTGGAATTGATTTGCCTCCCAATCGACACACTCGGAGAATATACAGACAACCCCAGCCACAACCTACAGAGATGAACCCTCCTAATCCTCCACCAGGCGGAGTTGACCCACTGGTTGCTGCTCAGATGGCGGTGATGCAGCAAATGGCAGACACTATGGCTGATATGCGTGCCCAGATGCAGCAAGAACGCCAGGAGATGCGTCAGGAAAGAGAAGATATACGCCAGGAGTTGCGCCAGGAGCGAGATGAGATACGCCAGGAAAGGAGGGCACAACAACAACAGCTGCAACAACAAATGCAACAACAACAACAGCAGCAACAGCAGCAACAAGTGCCACTGCCTCCACCACCACCACCAGTTCCACCTCGTGATAAGCACTGGGAGTTTATGAGTCATAAGCCACCTACATTCGCTAGCTCACTGGATCCACTGGACGCGGATGATTGGCTGAAGTCCGTTGAGAAGATGTTGAATATTGCACAATGCACTGATCGGGAGAAGGTTTTATATGCTTCTGGACGTCTGACAGGTCCTGCTGCTGACTGGTGGGATTCTTATACTGCTGCCCATGATGCTGCGGATACTATTACTTGGGCAGAGTTCAGTACACAATTCAGGAACTACCATATTCCCGCTGGTATGATAAAGATCAAGAAGAAGGAGTTTCTATCGCTGAAGCAAGGAAGTATGTCAGTCAGCGAGTACCGCGACAAGTTTATTCAGTTATCCAGATATGCCCCTGAAGAAGTTGCTGAAGACGAGAGGAAGCAGGAGCATTTTATTGAAGGACTTAATGGACCACTGCAGTATGCTCTAGTGACACACACATTTCCGTCATTTCAGAGGCTGCTTGATAAGGCCCTGGCTATTGAACACAAGCGTGTTCAGCTGGGAGATTTGAAGAGAAAGGCAATATCTCAAGGACAAGGAAGCAGCAGTGTTCGTCCTCGCTACAGTTCACCACAGGGTACACCGACTCGACCAGGAGGACCACGCCCAGTTCAACAATCACCACTGAGGACTCCACCTCCTCGACAGGCTACCCCTACTGGCACCCCGACGAAGTTTTCAGGACAGAGTCCAGGCACCACATGTTTCAAGTGTGGGAAGACTGGTCATTATGCAAATGTCTGCCCACAAAGGATGGCTACTACTCCAGTTCAGAACAGGCAGCAAACTCCAAGTTCTGGCAAGGGATATTCTATTGCCAAGGTTAATCAAGTCAGCGTTGATGCTACTCCGGATGGAGGGGACCTCGTAATTGGTATGTTTTATGTTAATGCAATTCCTGCAACCATATTATTTGATTCTGGTGCTACACATTCATTCATGTCTGCTAGATATGCCAACACAAATGAAATACCACTGCTAAATATGAGAAAACCCATGATAGTAATTACACCAAAAGGGCCTGTTGAGGCGAATCAAATGACACGTAGATTGACATTAACCATTATGGGTAGAGAATTTGGAACTACTGCTATAATATTAGAGTCAAGCAGTATAGATCTGATCCTTGGTATGTCATGGCTAAGAAAGGCAAAGGTCGTTATAGCATGTGGTAGAGGTACCGTAGAACTCACTACCACTAAAGGAGAAAGATTTCAAGTTAATATTGCAGTAACCTCCTCACCCATGCGTGCAATGTTCTTTATACCGGAGGAGTTTGTTGGTGACAACATCCGGGTGGTTAGAGATTTTCCGGATGTCTTTCCAGAGGAGTTACCAGGGATGCCACCTGATAGAGAAGTTGAGTTTGTTATTGACCTCTTACCTGGAACCGCCCCTATTTCTAAACGGCCATATAGGATGTCCGTAGAGGAGTTGAAGGAACTTAAGAAGCAGTTAACTGAGTTACAAGAGGCTGGGTACATTCGTCCGAGTTCCTCACCTTGGGGAGCACCGGTTCTGTTTGTACAGAAGAAGGATGGATCGCAGCGGATGTGTGTGGATTATAGATCTCTTAACGATGTTACGGTGAAGAACAAGTATCTGTTGCCCCGTATTGAAGATTTATTTGATCAGATGAGAGGTTCTAGAGTATTCTCGAAGATTGATCTCCGATCCGGTTACCATCAGATGAGGATTAGACCATCGGATATTCCCAAGACGGCTTTCTCGACTCGATATGGATTATATGAGTTTACTGTTATGTCGTTTGGATTAACCAATGCACCAGCTTATTTTATGAACTTGATGAATAAGGTGTTTATGGAGTATTTGGACAGATTCGTCGTGGTGTTCATCGACGATATTCTTATCTATTCTAAGAGTGATAGTGATCACGAGGAACATCTGAGATTGGTGCTACAGAAGCTACGAGATAACCAGCTATATGCCAAATTCAGCAAGTGCGAGTTTTGGATTGGCGAGGTGCCATTTCTTGGTCATATTATTTCTAATGGAGGAATTTCAGTGGATCCTGCTAAAGTTAAGGAGATAATGGAATGGAGAGTACCCACTACCGTTACGGAGATTCGGAGTTTCTTGGGATTAGCAGGATATTATCGGAGATTTATTGAAGGATTTTCTAAGATTGCTAAACCTATGACTTCGCTTTTGGAGAAAGGAAGAGAATTTAAGTGGGACGAGAAGTGTCAAGACAGCTTTGATCAATTGAAGAAAAGATTGATGTCGCCACCAGTATTGGTTATGCCAGACCTACAGAAAGGATTTGATATCTATTGTGATGCATGTGGCCAAGGCTTAGGATGTGTGCTCATGCAGGAAGGTCATGTGATTGCATATGCTTCTCGTCAGTTGCGAAAACATGAATTGAACTACCCCACTCATGACTTGGAATTGGCAGCCGTTGTGCATGCACTTAAGATTTGGAGACATTACATTATGGGAACCAAGTGTCAAGTATATACGGATCATAAGAGTTTGAAGTATATATTCACTCAGAAGGATCTCAACCTTAGGCAACGCCGTTGGTTGGAGCTTATTAAGGATTATGATTTGGAGATTCACTATCACCCGGGCAAGGCAAATTTGGTTGCAGATGCCTTGAGTCGCAAGGAGCATGTTCATTCAGCTATTGTTGCCCAGCTACCCGATGAGATTGTTGAGGATTTTAGGAGACTTAACCTGGGGATAGTTGCTCATACTGAAGGAGTCACTATTGATGTGGAACCTACTTTGGAGCAAGAAATTCGCAAAGGTCAAATTGGTGATGCTAAAATAAAAGAGATTAAGGATCTGATTACTGAAGGTCGAGTTCCGGAATTTACGGAAGATGAGCAAGGCACTGTATGGTTCAAGGACAGGATGTGTGTTCCTGATATTAAAAGCCTTCGAGAGACTATTTTAAAGGAGGCCCATGACTCGGATTATTCTATTCATCCTGGTAGTACCAAGATGTATCAGGATTTGAAACGGAAGTATTGGTGGTATGGATTGAAAAGAGATGTGGCTGCACATGTGGCTATGTGCGATGTATGTCAAAGAGTTAAGGCTGAACACCAGAGGCCAGCTGGACTATTGCATCCACTGAAGATACCCGAGTGGAAATGGGAAGAGATTGGTATGGATTTCATTACTGGATTGCCTCGCACCCAGAAAGGATATGATGCTATATGGGTGATTGTGGATAGATTGACTAAAGTGGCTCACTTTATTCCTGTCAAGACTACTTATAAAGGTTCTCAGCTAGCAGAGTTATATATGGCTCGGATTGTGTGTTTACATGGAGTACCAAAGAAGATCGTGTCTGATCGAGGTTTGCAGTTTACCTCAAGATTTTGGAGAAGCTTTCATGAGAACATGAGCACGAAGTTGAATTTCAGTACAGCTTATCACCCTCAGACGGATGGACAGACTGAAAGGACTAATCAAGTATTGGAAGATATGTTGAGAGCATGTGCCCTTCAGCATGGAGGAAGTTGGGATAAGAGTCTACCTTATGCTGAGTTCTCATATAATAATAGTTATCAGGCCAGTCTGAAGATGTCACCTTTTGAAGCTTTATATGGGAGGAAGTGCAGGACTCCTCTATATTGGGATCAGACTGGAGAGAGACAGTTCTTTGGGCCTGAACTGATTCAAGAAGCAGAAGAACAAGTTCGTATAATTCGAGAGAATTTGAGAGTGGCTCAAACCAGGCAAAAGAGCTATGCTGATAATAGAAGGAGGCCACTGGAATTCGAAGAAGGAGATTATGTGTATCTCAAGGTATCACCCCTTCGTGGAATGAGGAGATTTAAAGTCAAGGGCAAATTGTCCCCTCGTTATATTGGACCATTCTTGATCTTTAGGCGAGTTGGGGAGATGGCATATCAACTCGAGTTACCTGCTAGTCTATCAGATGTGCATAATGTGTTCCACGTGTCTCAACTTAAGAAGTGTCTTCGTGTCCCTGAGGAACAGTTACCAATGGAAGAGCTCAGTGTTCAAGGTGATTTGACTTACACGGAGTACCAGATCAAGATTTTGGATACTTTGACTAGAGTTACAAGAAATAAGGTGATAAAGATGTGCAAAGTGCAATGGAGTCACCACGGTGAAGATGAAGCAACTTGGGAAAGAGAAGAAGAGCTTCGCATAGATTTTCCCCACCTTTTCCCTCGTTCTTCTTAAATCTCGAGGACGAGATTATTTTTAAGGGGGGTAGGATTTGTAACACCCACTTTGTAAATTGCTAGAAATAATACCAATAGAGAAATAATTTCTCCTTATGTGAGTTTAACTTTTGTGCATCATCACATGTGTACCCCTAGGTAAAAACAAATAATTAATAACATAAAAGCCACTAAATTATGTATCATGCTGGTTCTTATTTTTGTGCATTTTGTGACAAAATAAAAACAAGAGACAAGAAATATATTAATTCAAAAGAAAATCTGGAAATTTTAAAAAAAAACACCACATGAAACATAGGGAAAAATATATACATAAATATATTCTCTTCAACCCCAAATGTAAATTTGGCACATTTGATATAAGTACAAACCCATAACTGACATTCAAATTTGAATTTGAAATCTAAAAGGAGAAATGAGGATCTAAACTTGAAAAAAAAGAAAAGAGGAAAGAATTAAGAAAAGAAAAGGAAAAAAAATGGCATTGGGCCTAATACCACTCGGCCAGCCCACCAAACGGCTCCCGTGCGGCCCAACCCGACCTGGGCGCAGCGCGCCGACGGGAGGACCCCACCGGTCAGTCCCACACGCGCGGTCGCGTTCACCTTCCCTCACTGCTCAGTGGGGTCCACGCGCCAGCAACCGTGGAGGCCGTCTCCTTCCCTAGCGAACAGCCTCGCCGTGAATCGCGCGCAGGAATCTCGGCAGCGGCTCCGTTGGCCGGTACAACGACCCCGAGCTCTCCCGGGTATAAAGCATCGTGCCGCCGTGCCTCCCCAAACCCTAGCGCCGCTGTTCCCCATTATCCATTAACAACCGAGAAAGCAACGAGAGGGAGATCCGGGTGAGCGCCGCCGCTGCCCATCCTCGATCTCATTGCCGCTAAAGCCTAGAAGTCGTGGAGGGGAGCTCCTCCATCGTGCTTGGGGTTCACTCGTGGGAGCGCCGTGTGGATTCAACCACCGGGGCAGCTTGGAATTGCTCACCGTCGACCTCGGGCCGCCGCGGAATCGTTGGGCGCCGTGGGCGGAGCTCGGTGTGCCGCTAGCGCTGGTAAAAACTTCCCCCTCGGATTTGCGACCCTTCCTTCTACGTTTTAGAATCGTCTGGCGGGTCGGGGGTGGCCGGGTTGCCGTTGCAATTGGTCGCCGGCGTGAGGCCGTCGCGGCTGTTCTTGCCCGTGCGTGGCCGGGTGCCGGATGAAGGTGACGACTGGGCTACCGTCGGATGGCCATTGGGTTAGACCGAACAGGTTGGTTGGTTTTCAGCCCTTGGATCGTGACCTTGCGAGTAGGATTAGATCACGCCCTCATTAAATAGTGGTCGTTGGATCTTGATCCAATAGTCCATATAGCGTACCGGTTCGGATTGCCCCCAAGTCTAATCCGGGCCGTTCATTTGAGATCGTGCGGCTCTCGGCGATGAATACCCCTTCGCTGGGACACTTTTGTGTAAGAGCCCTCGGGCTTCCAGGGAATCAACCCGCCGTCCAGTGAACGCTGTTCACTGTGCCTTGGGCAATTTACCCCGAGGCCCCTGGCATTTCCAGAAATTGAGGCCCAATCCATAGCTCTTTAAATTTAGTTATTTAATTATATAAATTACTTTTTAATACAAAATAGTTGCTAGAACTTTGATAATTCATAGAAAATACATATGAACTCCAAATTAATCCATTCCAGTTTCTAAATTTTTGTAATTTAATTCTCTATCACCTAGAGCCTCTGTTTTGTCATGAAAACAGTAAGAAATTTAATTCCTCACTTAATCCCACTTTAAACACATAAAACCTTTGAAAATGCATAACTTAAATTCTATAACTCCAAAAATTATGATTCCTGTTCCTAGAATTTTATTTTAATGTGTAGATTATTACTGTGTATTTTGTTTATATGTTTGGTGTAATGTTAATTTCTCTATATGCACTGTGCTTGTTTGTATTGTGGCGAGTAGAAGAGCCCGTGACTGAGGATCCTGGTGAGCAGCAGGTTGAAGTAGCTGAGCAGGAGCTCATTGAAGGCAAGTTGTGCCCTTGACCACTTTTTACCCAATAATGTTCTTTAATATCATTTATCCATGCATAGGTTAATTTTTATGGGACCCAATAGGTTACCCTAGATTGTTTATCTCATTACCTTGTTTACCCCTGAATCACTTGGGTAGTTTGCTATTGCTTTACATGGTTTTGGGATAATCATTTATTACCTCTATGTTCCAATTCTTTTTGTTACTCTATTTATGTTCATGTTGAGATCATTAGTGTTAATTGGAACATAGAGCTTAACTTGAGAACCACGTGCCACCACAAGGGTTTAATGGGACGCCCTTGGCTGACTAATTAGGAAAGCTAGTGGAAGACTACCTTACCCAAAAGGGGCAAGGGCAGTAGGGGAGTGGTCAGTGTAGGGAGGTCCTTGGTTGATTTTGCTGCGATGGCTGTCAGCCGAGAACCCTGCATTGGAACTTCCTATAAACTGTAGCGGGTTTTCGGAAGCTAGTGGAACTTTGTAAAGGCCTCGTAGTGTTGCCCTGCCGCGCTTCCTAGGTAGAGGTGTATGGGATTCGCGACCCCTTGGCAGATGGGTAGCATGACTTGTGGGTAAAGGGTACAACCTCTGCAGAGTGTAAAACTGGTATACTAGCCGAGCTCACGGTGATGAGCAGCTCAGGACTCTCTGATGTTTAAATTATGGAACTTAAATTTAATTTTGTCATTTGCACTGCATGGGTTTGTTATTAATTTTGTTCTATTACTTTACTTATGGTTTGGTATTTACTTACACTTAGTAACTGCTAATAAAATTTTGACCAACTACTTAAAAGCAATGCTCAGCTTTAACCCCTGTCATTGATTAGCCTTACACATCACATGAACTCACACCTTTGTGAGTTTATGTCCACTGTTTCCCCACAACTTGTTGAGCTATGATCATGTGTGAGCTCACCCTTGCTGTCTCACACCCCCCCACAGGAGAAGATCAGGTGGTTCAGGAGGAGCCGCCTAACACTGAGGAGTATGATCTGATCTAGGTGGCGTTTCTCTCAGTTGACATTGGCGCCAACGATCCTTAGTTCGTTTTATGTTTATTCTTTATTTTGTAATAAGTCTTCCGCTATGTAATAAATACTCTGATGTTTTATGACATTTATCTCTATACACTCTGTTATTATATATGTTGTCTTCTTGGCGCATGTATGAGATGCACCTGGCTTTGTTCCTTAAAGCCGGGTGTGACAGTAGGGAGCGGAGAACTCGTGCTTGACGCTTTCTTCCTCAAGATACTCCTCCACTTGCAGGTTCTTGAACTCGGACCCGTTGTCGCTTCTTATCTTTTTCACCTTGAGCTCAAATTCGTTTTGAGCCCTCCTTAGGAAGCGCTTTAGGGTCCCTTGGGTTTCTGTTTTATCCTGCAAAAAGAACACCCAAGTGAAGCGGGAAAATCATCAACAATTACTAGACCATACTTACTTCCCCCGATGCTAAGGTAGGTGACGGGTCCGAAGAGGTCCATATGTAATAGCTCCAGTGGTCTTGATGTAGTCATCACATTCTTGTTGTGATGAGTGCTTCCCACCTGTTTCCCTGCCTGACAAGCTGCACAAGGTCTATCTTTCTCGAAGTAGACATTGGTTAGTCCTAACACATGCTCTCCCTTTAGAAGTTTGTGAAGGTTCTTCATCCCAACATGTGGTAGACGGCGATGCCATAGCCAGCCCATACTAGTCTTAGCGATTAAGCATGCATCTAGATCGGCCTCCTCTTTCGAAAAATCAACTAAGTAGAGTTTGCCATCTAGTACACCCTTAAACGCTAATGAACCATCACTCATTCTAAAGACAGATACATCAACATTTGTAAACAAACAATTGTAGCCCATGTGGCACAATTGACTTACAGACAGGAGATTATAGCCTAACGACTCTACTAAAAATACATTGGAAATAGAGTGCTCGCTTGTGATGGCTATTTTTCCCAAACCTTTGACCTTGCCTTGATTCCCATCTCCAAATATGATTGTATCCTGGGAATCCTTGTTCTTGACGTAGGAGGTGAACATCTTCTTCTCCCCTGTCATGTGGTTTGTGCATCCGCTGTCGATAATCTAGCTTGAGCCCCCAGATGCATAAACCTGCAAGGCAATTTACACTTGGGTTTTAGGTACCCAGCTCTTGTCGGGTCCTACAAGGTTAGTCACAATAGCCTTTGGGACCCAAATACAAGTCTTGTCTCCCTTGCATTTGGACCCCAACTTTCTAGCAACTACTTTTGCATTCTTACATATAAGCGCAAATGAAGTATTGCAAGCATGATAAATAGTAGTAGATTTATTACACACTTTCCTAGGCACATGATGCACAATATTACTTTTCCTAGGCCTACTTCTACCATGCACAAAAGTAGAGCTAGAGGCAAACATAGCATTTGGATCATAATAACTAGCATGAATATAACTCTTATTATAGTTAGAATAACTACCAATTTTCCTATCATACATAAAAGCATGGTTTCTCTTAGGAATATTAGCCATAGGGGCCTTCCCTTTCTCCTTGTTGGAAATGGGAGCCCTTTGGCTTGTTAAGTTCTTGGCTTCCTTTCGAAAGCCAAGCCCATCCTTAATTGAGGGGTGTTTGCCAACAGTGTAGGCATCCCTAGCAAATTTTAACTTATCAAAGTCAATTTTGCAAGTCTTAAGTTGAGCATTAAGACTTGCCACTTCATCATTCAATTTTATAATAGCAATAAGATGTTCATTACAAGCATTAACATCAAAGTCCTTACATCTATTACAGATTACAACATGTTCTACACATGAACTAGATTTATTAGCTACCTCTAGCTTAGCATTTAAATCATCATTCAAAATCTTTAAGCTAGAGATTGATTCATGGCACATAGACAATTTAGAGGATAACATTTCATTTCTCTTGATTTCTATAGCAAGAGATTTTTGCACACTAACAAACTTATCATGCTCTTCATACAAAATATCCTCTTGCTTTTCTAAGAGTCTATTCTTTTCATTTAAAGCATCAATCAATTCATTGATTTTATCTACTTTAGCTCTATCTAAACCTTTGAATAAGCTTGAGTAATCTACTTCATCATCACTAGAATCGTCATCACTAGAAGTAGTGTATTTAGGGGTATCACGAACACTTACCTTCTTCTCCTTGGCCATGAGGCAAGTGTGTCGCTCGTTGGGGAAGAGTGACGATTTGTTGAAGGTTGAGGCAGCAAGTCCTTCGTCGTCGGAGTCAGAAGAAGAGTAGTTTGAATCCCATTCTTTGCCAAGGTGCGCCTCGCCCTTCGCCTTCTTGTAGGCCTTCTTCTTCTCCCTCTTCCCGCTCTTTTCTTGTCCCTGGTCACTATCATTATCAGGACAGTTTGCAATAAAGTGACCAGTCTTACCGCATTTGAAGCAGGAGCGCATTCCCTTTGTTTTGTTCTTGTTGGGGTGCTCCTTGCGTCCTTTAAGAGTGGTCTTGAAGCGCTTAATGATGAGCGCCATTTTATTCTCGTTGAGCCCGGCAGCCTCTACTTGTGCTACCTTGCTTGGTAGCACCTCATTGCTGCTTGTTGCCTTGAGCGCAACGGGCTGCGGCTCGTAGATGGGCATTGGGCCGTTTAATGCATCATCAACATACCTTGCCTCTTTGACCATCATGCGCCTGCTCACAAATTTTCCGAGTATCTCCTCGGGCGTAATCTTTGTATACCTGGGATTTTCACGGATGAGGTTTACAAGATGAGGGTCAATAACAGTAAAAGACCTGAGCATAAGTCGGACGACGTCGTGGTCTGTCCATCTTGTGCTTCCATAGCTCCCAATCTTGTTGACCAGGGTCTTGAGCCTGTTGTACGTTTGTGTTGGCTCCTCTCCCTTGATCATCGCGAACCTTCCCAGCTCGCCTTCCACCAACTCCATTTTGGTGATCATGGTGGCGTCGTTTCCCTCATGTAATATTTTGAGGGTGTCCCAGATTTGCTTGGCGTTGTCCAAGCCGCTCACCTTGTTGTACTCATCCCTGCACAAAGATGCTAGCAAAACAGTGGTAGCTTGTGCATTTTTATGAATTTGCTCATTAATAAATATAGGGTTATCCATACTATCAAATTGCATTCCATTTTCAACTATCTCCCAAATACTAGGATGGAGTGAAAATAAGTGACTACGCATTTTGTGACTCCAAAAAGCGTAGTCCTCTCCATCAAAGTGTGGAGGATTACCAAGAGGAATTGAAAGCAAATGAGCATTGGAATTAAAAGGAATACGAGAATAATCAAATGAATAATTTGAATTAACCGGTTTCTTTTTCTCGTCGTCGTCGTCTCTTGGTGAAGAAGAAGATTCGTCGCTGTCGTAGTAGACGATCTTCTTGATGCGCCTCTTCTTCTTCCCGTCCTTCTTCTTGTGACTCAAGCCAGAGTCAGTGGGCTTGTCATCTCTTGGCTCGTTGAAGATGGACTCCTTCTCCTTATCGTTGACCACCTTCCCCTTTCCCTTAGGATCCATCTCTTCGGGCGATTGGTCCCTTACGTGAAGATAATGGCTCTGATACCAATTGAGAGCACCTAGAGAGGGGGTGAATAGGTGATCCTGTAAAATTTCAACACTAAATAGCCACAAGCTTGGTTATAAAGATGTTAGTGCAATAGAACCAAGTGGCTATAGAGCAAGCTTTCGTGAATCACAATAATCACAGAGAAAGACAACACAAGAGACACAATGTTTTATCCCGTGGTTCGGCCAAGTATAACACTTGCCTACTTCCACGTTGTGGCGTCCTAATGGACGAGGGTTGCAATCAACCCCTTTCAAGTAATCCAATGATCATCTTGAATACCATGGTGTTCTTCCTTATAGTTTTCTTCCCATTTGCGAGGAATCTCCACAAGTTGGAGCCTCTCGCCCTTACAAGATTGTTCATAAAGAAAGCACGAGTAAGGTTGGGAAGAGCAACGCACACTAGAATTAAATCCACACCGCAAACACACATACAAGTGAGAGGATGAGCACACAAAACACGCGCAAGGAGTTTACAACTCGAAAAGTGCTCCAATCTCAAGAACGATGAACGATTGCGTGAAAGTGAGGACTAGAAGTCTTGGAATGCTTAGAGTGTGCTTGGATGACTCCTCCATGTGCCTAGGGGTCCCTTTTATAGCCCCAAGGCAGCTAGGAGCCGTTGGAGGCCAACAAGGAAGGCTATCCTTGCCTTCTGTCGAGTGGCGCACCGGACAGTCCGGTGCGCCACCGGACAGTCACTGTAGATAGTCCGGTGCAGATCTCTTTCCTATTCTGGCACAGACGACCGTTACAGATTCATGTCAGTTGGCGCACCAGACACTGTCCGGTGCCTCCTGCCGACCGTTGGCGCAAGCCACGCGTCGCCCGCGGATTGCGCGGCCGACCGTTGCGTAGTCGACCGTTGGCTCACCGGACAGTCCGGTGCACCACCGGACAGTCCGGTGAATTATAGTCGTACGCCGCTGGTCCTCTTCCCGAGAGCGATGAGTTCGTCGCGGACAACTCACCGGACAGTCCGGTGCACCACCAGACAGTCCGGTGAATTATAGTCGTACGCCGCCGTCGAGTCCCGAGAGCGGCCTGTTCACCAAGACTGGCCTGGCGCACCGGATAGTCCGGTGCACCCAGACCGAGCAGGAGTTAACTCTTTTCCAATTCCTTTTCTCCTGTTTCTAGCACTTAGACAAAATATGTTAGTACTCAAAACAATGTACTAAGTCTAGAAACATACCTTGTTACATGATTTGCACCTTTTGCTTATTTGGCACATAATATCTCACTCACTATGTGTTGGACACTTAATCACCAAAGCATTATAGAAATGGCCCAAGGGCACATTTCCCTTTCAACGGTGTCTGGTGCATCAGGACCGTACAGGGTCCAACTAGCCACTCTCGGGAATTCGAGGGTGACCTCCGCTATAATTCACTGGACTGTCCAGTGAGCCAGCGGAGCAATGGCTATCTGTGCCAACGGTCGACTCTGCAAAGTAAACAGTGTCACGGCAGAAGTCAGAGCAGGAAGTCAGAGGTGCACCGGACTGTCCCGTGTGGCATCAGACTGTCCGGTGCCGCAAGAGGACAAGGCTCCAACGGTCGACTTCGCTCCGAACCCTAACGGTTGGGTGACGTGGCGGCGCATCGGACACTGAACATTGTCTGTCCGGTGGCGCACTAGACTGTCCGGTGCGCCCATCGCCAGCAGCCTCCCCAACGGCTACCATGGTGGTTGAGGGCTATAAATACTCCCAACCACCACAACTCCAAGCATCCAAGTTTTCTGAAGATCACATTCAATACAAGAGCTAGTGCATTCACTCCAAGACACATTTTCAAAGATCAAATCCTCTCCAAGTCTAGAATTCATTCCAACCACCTAGTGACTTGAGAGAGAGTGTGTTCGTGTTCATTTGCACTCTTGTTGCTTGGATCACTTTATTTCTTTCTCATTCTTGTTCCCAAGCGACTTGCAATCAAAGCAAGAGACACCTAAGTGTGTGGTGGTCTTTGTGGGGTCTAAGTGACCCGTTTGATTAAGGAGAAGGCTCACTCGGTCTAAGTGACCGTTTGAGAGAGGGAAAGGGTTGGAATAGACCCGGTCTTTGTGACCTCTTCAACAGGGACTAGGTTCTTTGGAACCGAACCTCGGTAAAATAAATCATCATGTTCATACGCTTGATTCTCATTTGATTTGTTTTCCCCTCTCTCCCAAACTTGACTTTAATTCTAACGCTAACCCTGGCTTGTAGTGTGTGTTTAAGTTTGTAAATTTCAGGTTTCGCCTATTCACCCCCCTCTAGGCAACTTTCAAATGGTATCAAAGCCAGTACTTCATTAAAAGTCTAACAAACTCGAAGCGATGTCTGGAGATCACGCCAAGAGGGAGATCATGACCAGCGACAAGCCCGCAAGCTCAGGGAGGACTCTTTCAAGAGAGTCCAGCAACAAGCACAAGGAGGAATCCTCTTCCTCTATCAAGTCTCATCGGAGAGGCGACAAGAAGAAGAAGATGAAGAAAGTCGTCTACTACGAGACCGACTCATCGTCGCCCTCCACATCGAGCTCCGAATCATCGTCCACTACTTCTAAGTGCCATGAGCGCAAAAAGTATAGTAAGATGCCCCTACGCTATCCTTGTATTTCAAAGCGCGCTCCATTACTTTCCGTACCCTAGGCAAACCACCATATTTTGATGGTGAAGATTATTCTATGTGGAGTGATAAAAAGAGGCATCATCTAACCTCACTCCATGAAAGCATTTGGGATATAGTTGAGTTTGGAGCATAGGTACCAAAGGTGGGGGATGATGACTACGACTCGGACGAGGCCGCCCAAATTAGGCACTTCAACTCTCAAGCCATGTCTATACTCCTCACCTCCTTGTGTCGAGAGGAGTAGAACAAGGTGCAAGGGTTGAAGAACACCAAAGAGATTTGGGACGTCCTCAAAACCGCGCACAAAGGAGATGAGGTGACCAAGATCACCAAGCGCGAAACAATCGAGGGCGAACTTGGTCGATTCGTCCTCAATAAAGGAGAAGAGCCACAAGCAATGTATAACCGGCTAAAGACCATGGTGAACTAAGTGCGCAACCTCGGGAGCACCAAATGGGATGACCATGAAATGGTCAAGGTTATTCTAAGGTCCCTTGCTTTTCACTATCCTACTCAAGTATAATTAATTCATGGGGATCCTAGATATAAACTAATGTCTCCCGAGGAAGTCATTGGCAAGTTTGTGAGCTTTGAACTTATGATCAAAGACTCCAAACATATTGTCAACTTGGAGCAAGGCGCCACCTCCACACCTGAGGTGCAACCCGTCGCATTCAAAGCAATGTAAGAAGAGAAGAAGGAGTCTACACCAAGTAGGCTCCCAATCGACGTCTCCAGGCTCGATAATGAGGAAATGGCGCTCATCATCAAGAGCTTCCGCCAAATCCTCAAACAAATGAGGGGGAAGGATTACAAACCCCGCTCCAAAAGGGTGTGCTACAAATGTGGTAAGCCCGGTCATTTTATTGCTAAATATCCAATGTCAAGTGAAAGTGACAGGACGACGACAAGAAGGGGAAGAAGAAGGAGAAGAAGAGATATGACAAGAAGAAGGACGGCGATGCCCACATATGTCGGGAATGGGACTCTGATGAGAGCTCCACCGACTCCTCCGACGACCAGGACGCTGCCAGCATCACCGTCAACAAGGGCCTCCTCTTCCCCAACGTCGGCCACGAATGTTTCATAGCCAAGGACGGCAAGAAAAAAGAAGGTACACTCTAGAGCCACCCCAAATATACAACATCTAGTGATGAGGGTAGCTCTAGTGAAAATGAAGATGATTTACTTACTCTTTTTGCCAACCTCAGCATGGAACAAAAGAAAAAAAATTAAATGAATTAATAGAAGCTATTCATGAGAAGGATGAACTCTTGGATAGCCAAGAGGACTTCCTTATTAAAGAAAACAAAAAACATGTTAAAGTAAAAAATGCTTATGCTCAGGAAGTAGAAAAATGTGAAAACTTGACTAAAGAGCTTAGCATTTGTCAAGACTCTATTTCAAGCCTTAGAACTAAGAATGCTAGTTTAATTTCTAAGGTTGAAAAATTAAATGTTTGCAGTGATTCAATTATCTGTCTTAGAAATGAAAATGCTAGTCTAAATGCTAAGATTAATGAATTTAATGTTTGCAATGATACAATTTCTAGTCTTAGAAATGAGAATGTTAGTTTAAATGCTAAGATTAAGAAATTGAGTGCTTGCAAACCCTCTACATCTACTGTTGATCATGTTTCTATTTGCACTAGATGTAGAGATATTAATACTGAAGCTATGGATGATCACCTTGCTATGATTAAACACCAAAAAGATCACATAGCTAAGTTATCTGCTAAAATTAATGAGCATGAACTTGAAAATGAAAAGATTAAATTTGCTAGAAGCATGCTCTATAATGGGAGACGCCCTGGCATTAAGGATGTCATTAGTTTCCAACAGGGGAGCAATGTCAAGCTTAATGCCCCTAAAAGATTGTCTAACTTTGTGAAGGGCAAAGCTCCCATGGTTCAGGATAATGAAGGCTACATTTTATATCCTGCTAATTATCCTGAGCACAAAATTAGAAGAATTCATGCTAGAAAACCTCACACTATTTCTCATCATGCTTTTATGTATAAGAATGAGGCTTCTAGCTCTAGGCATTCCACTCATGTTAAAATGCCTAAAAAGAAAACTCCTACTGCATCAAATGAGCATAATGTTTCATTTAAAACTTTTGATGCTTCATATGTTTTAACTAACAAATCAGACAAAATAGTTGCCAAATATATTGGGGGCAAACACAAGAGTCCTAAGACTTGTGTTTGGGTACCCAAGGTGCTTGTTTCTAACGTCAAAGGACCCAAGACTGTTTGGGTACCTAAGAACAAGGCCTAAACTGTTTTGTAGGTTTATGCATCCGGTGGTTCAAGTTGGATAATTGATAGCGGATGCACAAACCACATGACAGGGGAGAAGAGAATGTTCTCCTCCTACAAGAAAAATGAAGATCCCCAAAGAGCTATCACATTCGGGGATGGAAATCAAGGTTTGGTCAAAGAGTTGGGTAAAATAGCTATATCTCCTGACCATTCCATTTCCAATGTTTTTCTTGTAGATTCTTTAGATTACAATTTGCTTTCTATTTCTCAATTATGTAAAATGGGCTACAACTGTCTTTTTACTGATATAGGTATTACTGTCTTTGGAAGAAGTGATGATTCAATAGAATTTAAGGGAGTGTTAGAGGGTCAGCTATATTTAGTTGATTTTAATGAAAACGAAGCTGAACTTGACACTTGCTTAATTGCTAAGACTAATATGGGTTGGCTCTGGCATCGCCGACTTGCCCATGTTGGGATGAAGAATCTTCACAAACTTATAAAGGGAGAGCACATTTTAGGACTAACAAATGTTCATTTTGAGAAAGACATGGTTTGTAGCGCATGCCAAGCAGGAAAGCAAGTTGGCTCTCATCATCCACACAAGAACATAATGACGACGGACAGACCACTTGAGCTACTCCACATGGATTTATTCGGCCTGATTGCTTACATAAGCATCGGCGGGAGTAAGTACTGTCCAGTTATTGTGGATGACTATTCTCGCTTCACTTGGGTATTCTTTTTGCAGGAAAAATCACAAACCCAAGATACATTGAAAGGATTCTTGAGACGGGCTCAAAATGAGTTTGGTTTGAGAATTAAAAAGATAAGAAGCGACAATGGGACAAAGTTTAAGAATTCACAAATTGAAGGCTTTCTTGAGGAAGAGGGCATCAAGCATGAGTTCTCTTCTCCCTACACACCTCAACAAAATGGCATAGTGGAGAGAAAGAATAGAACTCTACTGGACATGGCAAGGGCCATGCTTGATGAGAACAAGGCACCAGACCAGTTTTGGGCTGAGGCGATTAACACCGCCTGATACTCCATCAACCGGTTATATCTTCACCGAATCCTCAAGAAGACATCATATGAACCCCTTACCAGTAAAAAGCCAAATGTTTCATATTTTAGAGTCTTTGGGAGTAAATGCTTTATTCTTATTAAAATAGGTAGAAAATCTAAATTTGCTCCTAAGGCTGTAGAAGGCTTTTTACTAGGATATGACTCAAACACAAGGGCATATAGAGTCTTCAACAAATCCCCTGGATTAGTTGAGGTTTCTTGTGACATTGTGTTTGATGAGACTAATGGCTCCCAAGTGGAGCAAGTTGATCTTGATGAGCTAGACGATGAAGAGGCTCCGTGTATCGCGCTAAGGAACATGTCCATTGGGGATGTGTGTCCTAAAGAATCCGAAGAGCCTCCACAAACACAAGATCAACCATCATCTTACAACCAAGCATCTCCACCAACTCAAGATGAGGATCAGGCCCAAAATGATGAAGATGAAGATCAAGAGGATGAGCTACCTCAAGAGGAGGACAATGATCAAGGGGGAGATGAAGACAATGAAAACAAGGAAGATGATCAAGAAATTCAGGGTCAAAGACCGCCACACCCAAGAGTCCACCAAGCAATTCAACGAGATCACCCTGTCAACTCCATCATTGGTGACATTCATAAGGGGGTAACCACTAGATCTCGAATTGCTCGTTTTTGTGAACATTACTCTTTTGTTTCCTCTATTGAGCCATATAGGGTAGAGGATGCATTAAGAGATTCGGATTGGGTGGTGGCTATGCAAGAGGAGGACAACAACTTCACAAGGAATGAGGTATGGCATTTGGTTCCACGTCCTAATCAAAATGTTGTAGGTACCAAGTGGGTATTCCGCAACAAGCAAGATGACCATGGTGTGGTGATAAGAAACAAAGCCCGACTTGTGGCCAAAGGATATTCACAAGTCGAAGGTTTGGATTTCGATGAAACTTAAGCACCCGTAGCTAGGCTTGAGTCAATTTGTATATTACTTGCATATGCTACTTACCATGGCTTTAAGCTTTATCAAATGGACGTGAAAAGTGCCTTCCTAAATGGACCTATCAAGGAAGAGGTCTATGTTGAGCAACCTCCCGGCTTTGAAGATAGTGAGTATCCTAACCATGTGTATAAACTCTCAAAGGCGCTTTATGGGCTCAAGCAAGCCCCAAGAGCATGGTATGAATGCCTGTGAGATTTTCTTATCACTAATGGCTTCAAAGTCGGAAAGGTCGATCCTACCCTCTTCACTAAAATTATTGAAAAAGACTTGTTTATATGCCAAATTTATGTTGATGGTATCATATTTGGGTCTACTAACAAGTCAACTTGTGAACAGTTTAGTAGGATCATGATTCAAAAATTTGAGATGTCTATGATGGGGGAGTTGAAGTATTTTCTAGGATTTCAAATCAAGAAACTCCAAGATGGCACCTTCATCAGCCAAACTGAGAGCACCTAGAGGGGGGTGAATAGGTGATCCTATAAAATTCAACACTAATAGCCACAAAACTTAGTTATGAAAGTTAGAACGGCTAAGTAGCTTGAAACGAGCTCTTGTGAACACAGACAATCAAAGAGAAAGCACACAAGAGACACGCGATTTTATCACGTGGTTCGGCCAAGTGACACTTGCCTACTTCCACGTTGTGGCGTCCTAATGGACGAGGGTTGCACTCAACCCCTTTCAAGTGATCCAATGATCAACTTGAATACCACGGTTTTTCCTTTCTTAGTCTTTCTCCCGTTTGCGAGGAATCTCCACAATTTGGAGCCTCTCGCCCTTACAATGATGATCACAAAAGAAGCACAAAAGTAAGGGACGGGAGAGCAACACACACAAGACTCAAATCCACAGCACAATCACGCACACAAGTCACAACTTGAGCTCAAAACACAACACACGGAGTTCATAACTCAAATGGAGCTCAAGTCACTATCTTAAAGAATCGAATGCGTGAAGTTGGAGTATTGGAGTCTTAGATTGTTTCTTGTAAGCTTGTGTTACTCCTC
Source organism: Zea luxurians (assembly GCA_029449295.1). Lineage (NCBI taxonomy): Eukaryota > Viridiplantae > Streptophyta > Magnoliopsida > Poales > Poaceae > Zea > Zea luxurians. The sequence goes on along the minus strand of JAOPSE010000001.1, from coordinate 234,361,579 downwards.
CAAGCGCCTAGGGGTCCCTTTTATAGCCTCAAGGCAGCTAGGAGCCGTTGAAGATCAACAAGGAAGGCTATCCTTGCCTTCTATCGAGTGGCGCACCGAACAGTCACTGTAGATGGCTCGGTGCCGATCACCTTCCTTTTCTGGCGCAGACGACCGTTGTAGCTCTGGGCCAGTTGGCTCACCGGACACAGTCTGGTGCTCACCGGACAGTCCGGTGCCCCCTGCCGACCGTTGGCGCGAGCCACGCGTCGCCCGTGGATTGCGCGGCTGACCGTTGCGCTGGCGAGCGTTGGCTCACCGGATAGTCCGGTGCACCACCGGATAGTCCGGTGAATTATAGTTGTACGCCGCCAAACTTTTCCCAAGAGCGGACTGTTCACCGAAAACCAGTCTGGCGCACCGGACACTGTCCGGTGCACCACCGGATAGTCCGGTGTGCCAGACCGAGCTGGACTTTGGCTGCACACAGCCAAGTCTTTTGCAATTCTTTCTTTTCCTATTTCTAGCTACTTAGATAAAATATGTTAGTACTCAAAACAATGTACTAAGTCTAGAAACATACCTCTTGCCTTGATTTGCACTTTTCTCTTCATTTAGCACATAAGAACTTAATTAAATGTGTTGGACACTTAATCACCAAAACATAATAGAAATTGCCCAAGGGCACATTTCCCTTTCAATCTCCTCCTTTTTGGTGATTTATGCCAACACATCCAAAAGCAACCAAAATAAGTGCAACATCAATGCAATTGAGAACAAAATTGTCTTTGCACAAGTTTTGACATATTTGGATCATTCTTGACCACCACTTGGTTTGTTTTTGTAAATCAAATTCATTTTCCTATCTCTAAGTCAAACACACTTGTTTGGGCATAAAGAGAGATAATCCAAGACTGAAAATGATCAAGAGCCAAAGACTCCCCCTTTTCCCATAATCAAAATTCTCCCCCATAAGAGACCAAATTTTGCAATTGGAGTATTTTGGCAAATCAAAAAGTTCTAACTCTATTGTTTTCAAAATTCACAAGTGGTAGCTGATCCGTTTGCTTTGGCCTTAATTTCTCTCCCTTTGGCATTAAGCACCAAAATGGGATCATTTTTGGCCCTTCAACCCCTTTGCCTCACCAAAAATGTCAATTAAGAGCAAAAAGGCAATAAGAGCATAGGTATGAACTTGGAAGTAAATACACCAATACCGGAATGCAGTGGAAGTCTTTGCAACGTCCAAGTCCATTTTCCCTTTCAATGCATCTTTGAGACTACATCAAGAATACTCAAACACAAAGGTTAGTCTCAAAGGGTCAAGTTGTAGCATATCTCCCCCTAAATAAGTGCATCACTTGCAAATGGACTTGTGAGGTCCGGGGATCATGTGTACAACTTGAGCACCACAAATAAACAATAATGGATTGAAATGCATAAAGTAGCATAATCAAAGGCATAGAACACATGTATGCTATAGATGAATCCAAGTTACGCGAATCTAAGACATTTAGCTCACTACGCAACCTGCAGAACCTTTTCTCATCTAAAGGCTTGGTGAAGATATCGGCTAGCTGGTTCTCGGTGCTAACATGGTACACTTCGATATCTCCCTTTTGCTGGTGGTCCCCCAGAAAGTGATGCCGGATGTCTATGTGCTTAGTGCGGCTATGTTCAACAGGATTATCCGCCATGCAGATTGCACTCTCATTGTCACATAGGAGTGGGACTTTGCTTAGATTGTAGCCAAAGTCCCTGAGGGTTTGCCTCATCCAAAGTAGTTGCACGCAACACTGTCCTGCGGCAACATACTTGGCGTCAGCGGTGGATAGGGCAACGGATGTTTGTTTCTTTGAACTCCAAGACACCAGGGACCTTCCTAGGAATTGGCACGTCCCTGATGTACTCTTCCTATCAACCTTGCATCCAACATAATCGGAGTCTGAATATCCAATTAAGTCAAAGGTAGACCCCTTTGGATACCAGATCTCGAAGCAAGGCGTAGCAACTAAATATCTAAGAATTCGCTTAACGGCTACAAGGTGACATTCCTTGGGGTCGGATTGAAATCTAGCACACATGCATACACTAAGCATAATGTCCGGTCTACTAGCACATAAATAAAGCAAGGAACCTATCATAGATCGGTATGCCTTTTCATCAACGGACTTACCTCCTTTGTTGAGGTCGACATGCCCGTCGGTTCCCATCCGTGTCTTCGCGGGCTTTGCGTCCTTCATCCCAAACCTCTTGAGAAGGTCTTGAGTGTACTTCGTTTGGGATAGGAAGGTGCCATCCTTGAGTTACTTCACTTGGAACCTAAGGAAGTAGGTTAACTCGCCCATCATCGACATCTCAAACTTTTGAGTCATCACCCTGCTAAACTCCTCACAAGACTTTTGATTAGTAGAACCAAATATTATGTCATCGACATAAATTTGGCACACAAAAAGATCACCGTCACAGGTCTTAGTGAAAAGAGTGGGATCGGCTTTCCCAACCTTGAAAGAATTAGCAATTAAGAAATCTCTAAGGCATTTTCATACCATGCTCTTGGGGCTTGCTTAAGTCCATAGAGCGCCTTAGAGAGCTTAAACACATGGTCGGGGTACCTATCATCCTCAAAGCCAGGGGGTTGTTCCACATACACCTCCTCCTTGATTGTCCCGTTGAGGAAAGCGCTCTTCACATCCATTTGAAACAACCTGAAAGAGTGGTGAACGCCATAGGCTAATCATATTCGAATAGACGCCTAGCCACAGGAGCAAAAGTCTCCTCGAAATCCAAACCTGCGACTTGGGCATAACCTTTTGCCACAAGTCGAGCCTTGTTTCTTGTCACCACCTCATGCTCATCTTGCTTGTTGCGAAACACCCACTTGGTTCCCACAACATTTTGCTTGGGACGTGGCATCGGGCTCCAAACTTCATTCCTCTTGAAGTTGTTGAGCTCTTCCTACATGGCCAACACCCAGTCCGGATCCTGCAAGGCCTCTTCTACCCTGAAAGGCTCAATAGAAGAGACAAACGAGTAATGCTCACAAAAATAAGCTAAACGTGAGCGAGTTGTTACTCCCTTGCTTATGTCACCCAGAATCTGATCGACGGGGTGATTTCTTTGGATCGTCGCTCGGACTTGAGTTGGAGGGGCCAGTGGTGCTTCTTCCTCCATAACTTGTTCTTCTTGTGCTCCCCTTGATCACGCGCTTCTTCTTGAGGAACCTGTCCATCATCTTGAGTTGGGGGATGCACCATTATTGAGGAAGAAGGTTGATCTTGCTCCTGTTGTTCCTGTGGTCGCACATCTCCAATCGCCATCGTGCACATTGCGGCCGTTGGAACATCATCTTCATCTATGTCATCAAGATCAACTTGCTCTCTTGGAGAGCCATTAGTCTCATCAAATACAACGTCGCTAGAGACTTCAACCAAACCCGATGATTTGTTGAAGACTCTATACGCCTTTGTATTTGAGCCATACCCTAGTAGAAACCCTTCTACTGCCTTGGGAGCAAATTTAGAATGTCTACCTTTCTTCACTAAAATGTAGCATTTGCTCCCAAATACACGAAAGAAAGAGACATTGGGTTTGTTACCGGTAAGAAGTTCGTAGGAAGTCTTCTTGAGGAGGCTGAGAGCACCTAGAGGGGGGGGTGAATAGGTGATCCTGTAAAAACTTCAAACTTAAGCCACAAAAACTTGTTATGTGTTAGCACGATTATTGCCAAGTGGCTAAGGTGAAGTCTCAACAAAACACAATACCACAAGAGATCAAGACAGAGGTGACACGGTGGTTTATCCCGTGGTTCGGCCAAGCCAATGCTTGCCTACTTCCACGTTGTGGCGTCCCAACGGACGAGGGTTGCAATCAACCCCTCTCAAGCGGTCCAAAGACCCACTTGAATACCACGGTGTTTTGCTTTTCCTTTCACTATCCCGTTTGCAAGGAATCTCCACAAATTGGAGTCTCTTGCCCTTACAAGTATATGATCACAAAGAAAGCACAGAGTAAGGGAGGGAAGCAACACACACAAATCCACAACAAAAGCGCACACACACGGCCAAGACTCGAGCTCGAATGACTATATCAGAGTTCACACTAGAACAGAGCTCGAATCACTTAGAATCACAAACGAATGCGCAAAGAACTTGTGTGGATGATCAAGAATGCTCAAGAGTTGCTTGTGTGTCTCCTCCATGCGCCTAGGGGCTTCTTTTATAGCCCCAAGGCAGCTAGGAGCCGTTGAGAGCAAATCCGGAAGGCCATCCTTGCCTTCTGTCGTCGGGGGCACCGGACAGTCCGGTGCACACCGGACACTGTCCGGTGCCCGATTTGTTTCCTTATCTGGCGCTGCCGACCGTTGCAGCCCGTTGGAGATCTGCGAGCCGTTGGCGCACCGGACAGTCCGGTGCACACCGGACAGTCCGGTGCCGTCTTCCGACCGTTGGCTCGGCCACGTGTCTCGCGCGGATTGCGCGGCCGACCGTTGGCCCTGGCCGACCGTTGGCTCACCGGACAGTCCGGTGCACGCCGGACAGTCCGGTGAATTTTAGCCGTACGCCGCCGGCCAAAATCCCGAGAGCGGCCAGTTCGAGTCGAGTCAGTCTGGCGCACCGGACACTGTCCGGTGCACACCGGACAGTCCGGTGCTCCAGACCGAGCTGGGACTTGGCAGCCCACAGCCAAGTCTTTTCTCCTCTTCTCTCTTCCTGTTTCTAACACTTAGACAAATATGTTAGTCCACAAAACCAATGTACTACGGATTAGAAACATACCTTTACTCCATGATTTGTACTTTGTTCCATTTTACAATTAGGCACCTGTGTTGGTCACTAAATCACCAAAATACTTAGAAATGGCCCAAGGGCACATTTCCCTTTCAATCTCCCCCTTTTTGGTGATTTATGCCAACACAACATAAAGCAAGTTTAACAAGTACAAAAACACTTCAAATAATAACTCAAATTATTTTGAATCGATTTTGGCATATATGGATCATCCTTTGCCACCACTTGGTTTGTTTTTGCAAATCAAACTCAAATCTCTATCTCTAAGTTAAACACACATGTTTAAGCATAAAGAGAGTCATTCAAAAAGAGATTGATCAAGGATTTCAAAAACTCCCCCTTTTTCCCATAATCAATACTTCTCCCCACAAGAAGCCAACTTTTGACAAGAGAGACAACTTAAGAATTTTGACAAACCAAAACTCTATTCTACTATTTTCTAAATCTCTCAAGTGGTAGCTGATCCATTTATTGCTTTGGCCTTTATTTTCTCCCCCTTTGGCATCAAGCACCAAAACGGGATCAATCTTGGCCCTTTAACCCCATTGCCTCACCAAAATCTTCACTTAAGAGCAAATGGCAATAAGAGTTAATGAGATGGACTTGGAGTAAGTTACCCCTCATCGGAGTGCAGTGGAAGTCTTGCATGGTCCAAGTCCACCTTTTCCCTTTCAATTCTCCTTTGAGACTAAAACAGGCAAACTCAAGCATATGGTTAGTCTCAAAGGGTCAAGTTGTAACACGTCTCCCCCTAAACATGTGCATCACTTTGCAACGGACTTGTGAGGTCCAGGGAGTGTTTGTACAACTTGAGCACCATAATAAGCAACAAAATGCAGAATGAACATGATCAAAGGCATAAATACATGTATGCTATATTTCAATCCAAGTTCCGCGAATCTAAGACATTTAGCTCACTACGCAGCCTGCAAAAGGTCTTCTCATCTAAAGGCTTGGTAAAGATATCGGCTAGCTGGTTCTCGGTGCTAACATAAAACACTTCGATATCTCCCTTTTGCTGGTGGTCTCTCAAAAAGTGATGCCGGATGTCGATGTGCTTTGTGCGGCTGTGCTCAACAGGATTTTCCGCTATTCGGATAGCACTCTCATTATCACATAGGAGTGGGACTTTGCTCAGATTGTAGCCAAAGTCCCTGAGGGTTTGCCTCATCCAAAGTAGTTGCGCGCAACACTGACCTGCGGCAACGTACTCGGCTTCAGCGGTGGATAGGGCAACGGAGGTTTGTTTCTTAGAGTTCCATGACACCAGGGACCTTCCTAAGAATTGGCACGTCCCCGATGTACTCTTCCTATCGACCTTACATCCAGCATAGTCGGAATCTGAGTACCCAATTAAGTCAAAGTTAGACCCCTTTGGATACCAGATCCCGAAGCAAGGCGTAGCGACTAAATATCTAAGAATTCGCTTCACCGCCACCAAGTGACACTCCTTAGGATCGGATTGAAATCTAGCACACATGCATACGCTAAGCATAATATCCGGTCTACTAGCACATAAATAAAGTAGAGATCCTATCATTGACCGGTATGCTTTTTGATCAACGGACTTACCTCCTTTGTTGAGGTCGGTGTGTCCGTCGGTTCCCATCGGAGTCTTTGCGGGCTTGGCGTCCTTCATCCCAAACCGCTTCAGCAGATCTTGCGTGTACTTCGTTTGGGAGATGAAGGTGCCGTCCTTGAGTTGCTTCACTTGGAACCCAAGGAAGTAGTTCAACTCGCCCATCATCGACATCTCGAATTTCTGCGTCATCACCCTGCTAAACTCTTCACAAGACTTTTGATTAGTAGAACCAAATATTATGTCATCGACATAAATTTGGCACACAAACAAATCACCATTACAAGTCTTAGTGAAAAGAGTTGGATCGGCTTTCCCAACCTTGAAAGCATTAGCAAGTAAGAAATCTCTAAGGCATTCATACCATGCTCTTGGGGCTTGTTTAAGTCCATAGAGCGCCTTAGAGAGCTTACACACGTGGTCGGGGTACCGCTCATCCTCGAAGCCAGGGGGTTGCTCCACGTACACTTCCTCCTTTATTGGCCCGTTGAGGAACGCGCTCTTCACATCCATTTGGTACAACCTGAAAGAATGGTGAGCGGCATATGCTAGCAAGATGCGAATGGATTCTAGCCTAGCCACAGGAGCAAAAGTCTCCTCAAAGTCCAAACCTGCGACTTGGGCATAACCTTTTGCCACAAGTCGAGCCTTGTTCCTTGTCACAACTCCGTGCTCGTCCTGTTTGTTGCGGAACACCCACTTGGTTCCCACAACATTTTGCTTGGGACGAGGCACCAGCGTCCAAACTTCATTGCGCTTGAAGTTGTTGAGTTCCTCCTGCATGGCCAACACCCAATCCGGATCTAGCAAGGCCTCCTCTACCCTGAAAGGCTCAATAGAAGAGACAAAAGAGTAATGTTCACAAAAATTAACTAATCGAGACCGAGTAGTTACTCCCTTGCTAATGTCACCCAGAATTTGGTCGACGGGATGATCCCTTTGAATCATCGCTCGAACTTGGGTTGGAGGTGCCGGTTGCGCTTCTTCCTCCATCACATGATCGTCTTGTGCTCCCCCTTGATCACACGCCTCCTTTTGATGAACCTGTTCATCGTCTTGAGTTGGGGGTTGCACCGTCGTTGAGGAAGAAGGTTGATCTCGTTCATCCTGTTCCTGTGGCCGAATGTCTCCAATCGCCATGGTTCGTATAGCGGCCGTCGGAACATCTTCTTCATCTACATCATCACAATCAACAACTTGCTCTCTTGGAGAGCCATTAGTCTCATCAAATACAACGTCGCTAGAGACTTCAACCAAACCCGATGATTTGTTGAAGACCCTATACGCCTTTGTATTTGAATCATAACCTAATAAAAACCCTTCTACAGCTTTGGGAGCAAACTTAGAATTTCTACCCTTCTTCACTAGAATGTAGCACTTGCTCCCAAATACACGAAAGTACGATACATTGGGTTTGTTACCGGTTAGTAGCTCATACGAAGTCTTCTTGAGGAGTCGATGAAGGTAGACCCTGTTGATGGCGTGGCAAGCCGTGTTCACGGCTTCCGACCAAAAACACTCGGGGGTCTTGAACTCTCCAAGCATCGTCCTCGCCATATCGATTAGCGTCCTGTTCTTCCTCTCTACCACACCATTTTGCTGTGGTGTGTAGGGAGCGGAGAACTCGTGCTTGATCCCTTCCTCCTCAAGAAACTCCTCCACTTGAAGGTTCTTGAACTCGGACCCGTTGTCGCTCCTTATCTTCTTCACCTTGAGCTCAAACTCATTTTGAGCTCTCCTGAGGAAGCGCTTGAGGGTCCCTTGGGTTTCAGACTTATCCTGCAAAAAGAACACCCAAGTGAAGCGGGAAAAGTCATCAACAATAACTAAACCATACTTACTTCCTCCTATGCTTAGATAGGCGACGGGTCCGAAGAGGTCCATATGCAGCAGCTCCAGAGGTCTTGACGTGGTCATCACATTCTTGCTGTGATGTGCTCCTCCCACCTGCTTACCTGCTTGACAAGCTGCACAAGGTCTATCTTTTTCGAAATAAACATTTGTTAGACCTATCACGTGTTCTCCCTTTAGAAGCTTGTGGAGGTTCTTCATCCCCACATGTGCTAAGCGGCGATGCCACAGCCAGCCCATGCAAGTCTTAGCCATTAAGCATGCATCTAGACCGGCCTCTTCTTTTGCAAAATCAACTAAATAAAGCTTGCCGTCTAGTACACCCTTAAAAGCTAGTGAACCATCACATCTTCTAAAGACAGACACATCTACATTAGTAAAAAGGCAATTGTATCCCATTTGACATAATTGACTAACAGATAGCAAATTATATCCAAGACTCTCCACTAAGAATACATTTGATATAGAATGCTCATTAGAAATTGCAATTTTACCTAACCCTTTTACCTTGCCTTGATTCCCATCACCGAATATAATTGAATCTTGGGAATCCTTATTCTTGACGTAGGAGGTGAACATCTTCTTCTCCCCCGTCATATGGTTTGTGCATCCGCTGTCGATAATCCAGCTTGAACCCCCGGATGCATAAACCTGCAAGGCAAATTTAGGCTTGGGTCTTAGGTACCCAACTCATGTTGGGTCCTGCAAGGTTAGCACAAATGTCTTTAGGGACCCAAATGCAAGATTTATCTCCCTTGCATCTAGCCCCTAATTTCCTAGCAACAACCTTCTTTCCCTTTCTACAAATAGCAAAGGGAGCATTACAAGCATAATAAATGGTAGAAGGTTCATTCACTACTTTCCTAGGAGCATGAATAACATTCTTTCTAGGCACATGAGCAATATTTCTCCTAGGCATATGCGCAACATTTCTCCTACTCATATTTCTATCATGCTTATGAGAGGAACTAGAGGCAAACATGGCATGAGAATCATAAACATGTGAATCAAAATCATTATAAACATTTCTAGCATGTCTCCTATCATGGTATAAGAAAGCATGGTTCTTTTTAGCACTATTAGCCATAGGGGCCTTCCCTTTCTCCTTGACGAAGACGGGAGCCTTATGGCTTGTTAAGTTCTTGGCTTCCCTCTTGAAGCCAAGCCCATCCTTAATTGAGGGGTGTCTACCAACCGTGTAGGCATCCCTTGCAAATTTTATTTTATCAACTTCATTCTTGCTAGTCTTAAGTTGGGCATTAAGACTAGCCACTTCATCATTTAATTTGGAAATTAGAACTAGGTGTTCACTACAAGCATTAACATCAAAATCCTTACACCTAGTACAAATTTCAACATGTTCAACACAAGAATTTGATTTACTAGCTACTTCTAGTTTAGCACTTAAATCAATATTAACACTTCTTAAGGTAGAAATGGTTTCATGACAGGAAGATATTTCACTAGAAAGCATTTCATTTCTTTTCACTTCTAAAGCATATGATTTTTGTGCCTCTACAAACTTATCATGTTCATCATACAATAAATCTTCTTGCTTTTCTAAAAGCCTATCCTTTTCATTCAATGCATCAATCAATTCATTGATTTTATCTATCTTAGATCTATCTAAGCCCTTGAACAAGCAAGAATAATCTATATCATCATCACTAGACTCACTATCACTAGAAGAAGCATAAGTGGAGTCTTTAGTACTTACCTTCTTCTCTCTTGCCATAAGACAAGTGAGACGCTCATTGGGGAAGAGAGCCGATTTGTTGAAGGCAGTGGCGGCGAGTCCTTCATTGTCAGAGTCGGAGGAGGAGCAATCCGAGTCCCACTCCTTTCCTAGATGCGCCTCGCCCTTTGTCTTCTTGTATGCCTTCTTCTTCTCCCTCTTGTTCCCCTTTTCCTGGTCACTTTCATTATCGGGACAGTTAGCAATAAAATGACCAAGCTTACCGCATTTGAAGCACGAGCGCTTCCCCTTGGTCTTGGTCTTGCTTGGCTGCCCCTTGCGACCATTTAGCGCCGTCTTGAATCTCTTGATGATGAGAGCCATTTCTTCATCATTGAGCCCGGCCGCCTCAACTTGCGCCACCTTGCTAGGTAGCGATTCCTTGCTCCTTGTTGCTTTTAGAGCAATGGGTTGAGGCTCGTGGAGTGGTCCGTTCAACGCGTCGTTGACGTATCTCGCCTCCTTGATCATCATCCTCCCGCTCACGAATTTTCCAAGTACTTCCTCGGGCGTCATCATCGTGTACCTGGGATTCTCACGAATATTGTTCACGAGATGAGGATCAAGTACGGTAAAGGACCTGAGCATTAGGCGGACGACGTCGTGGTCCGTCCATCGCGTGCTCCCGTAGCTCCTTATCTTGTTGATGAGGGTCTTGAGCCGGTTGTATGTTTGCGTCGGCTCCTCGCCCCTTATCATGGCGAAACGTCCAAGCTCTCCCTCCACCAACTCCATCTTGGTGAGTAAAGTGACGTCGTTTCCCTCATGAGAAATCTTGAGGGTGTCCCAGATTTGCTTGGCGTTATCCAAGCCGCTCACTTTATGATATTCATCCCTGCACAAGGAAGCTAGAAGAACAGTAGTAGCTTGTGCATTCTTATGAATTTGTTCATTAATAAACGTGGGACTATCCGAACTATCAAAGTGCATTCCACTCTCTACAATCTCCCATATACTAGGATGGAGAGAGAATAGGTGACTACGCATTTTGTGGCTCCAAAATCCGTAGTCCTCTCCATCAAAGTGTGGGGGCTTGCCGAGTGGAATGGAGAGCAATTGAGAATGTGAACTTTGCGGAATACGAGAGTAATCAAAAGAAAAGTTCGAATTGACCGGTTTTCTCCTCTCGTAGTCGTTGTGGTCCTCGTCCTTTTGGGAAGAAGTAGACTCGTCGCTGTCGTAGTAGATGATCTCCTTGATGCGCCTTGTCTTCTTCTTCTTCCCTTCCTTCCGTCTTTGGCCCGAGCCGGAGTCGGTAGGCTTGTCGTCCTTCGGCTCGTTGACGAAGGTCTCCTTTTCTTTGTCGTTGATCACTATACCCTTCCCCTTAGGATCCATCTCTTCGGGCGGCTAGTCCCTTTGTGAAGAGAACGGCTCTGATACCAATTGAGAGCACCTAGAGGGGGGGGGTGAATAGGTGATCCTGTAAAAACTTCAAACTTAAGCCACAAAAACTTGTTATGTGTTAGCACGATTATTGCCAAGTGGCTAAGGTGAAGTCTCAACAAAACACAATACCACAAGAGATCAAGACAGAGGTGACACGGTGGTTTATCCCGTGGTTCGGCCAAGCCAATGCTTGCCTACTTCCACGTTGTGGCGTCCCAACGGACGAGGGTTGCAATCAACCCCTCTCAAGCGGTCCAAAGACCCACTTGAATACCACGGTGTTTTGCTTTTCCTTTCACTATCCCGTTTGCAAGGAATCTCCACAAATTGGAGTCTCTTGCCCTTACAAGTATATGATCACAAAGAAAGCACAGAGTAAGGGAGGGAAGCAACACACACAAATCCACAACAAAAGCGCACACACACGGCCAAGACTCGAGCTCGAATGACTATATCAGAGTTCACACTAGAACAGAGCTCGAATCACTTAGAATCACAAACGAATGCGCAAAGAACTTGTGTGGATGATCAAGAATGCTCAAGAGTTGCTTGTGTGTCTCCTCCATGCGCCTAGGGGCTTCTTTTATAGCCCCAAGGCAGCTAGGAGCCGTTGAGAGCAAATCCGGAAGGCCATCCTTGCCTTCTGTCGTCGGGGGCACCGGACAGTCCGGTGCACACCGGACACTGTCCGGTGCCCGATTTGTTTCCTTATCTGGCGCTGCCGACCGTTGCAGCCCGTTGGAGATCTGCGAGCCGTTGGCGCACCGGACAGTCCGGTGCACACCGGACAGTCCGGTGCCGTCTTCCGACCGTTGGCTCGGCCACGTGTCTCGCGCGGATTGCGCGGCCGACCGTTGGCCCTGGCCGACCGTTGGCTCACCGGACAGTCCGGTGCACGCCGGACAGTCTGGTGAATTTTAGCCGTACGCCGCCGGCCAAAATCCCGAGAGCGGCCAGTTCGAGTCGAGTCAGTCTGGCGCACCGGACACTGTCCGGTGCACACCGGACAGTCCGGTGCTCCAGACCGAGCTGGGACTTGGCAGCCCACAGCCAAGTCTTTTCTCCTCTTCTCTCTTCCTGTTTCTAACACTTAGACAAATATGTTAGTCCACAAAACCAATGTACTACGGATTAGAAACATACCTTTACTCCATGATTTGTACTTTGTTCCATTTTACAATTAGGCACCTGTGTTGGTCACTAAATCACCAAAATACTTAGAAATGGCCCAAGGGCACATTTCCCTTTCAGAGGCGATGTAGATATAGCCGGTTTATGGCGTGGCAGGCTGTGTTCATAGCTTCCGACCAAAACCGCTCGGGTGTCTTGAACTCTCCAAGCATCGTCCTCGCCATGTCGATAAGCGTCCTGTTCTTCCTCTCTACCACACCGTTTTGCTGTGGTGTGTAGGGAGCGGAGAACTTGTGCTTGACGCCTTCCTCAAGATACTCCTCCACTTGCAGATTCTTGAACTCGGACCCGTTGTCGCTTCTTATCTTTTTCACCTTGAGCTCAAATTCGTTTTGAGCCCTCCTTAGAAAGCGGTTTAGGGTCCCTTGGGTTTCTGATTTATCCTGCAAAAAGAACACCCAAGTGAAGCGGGAAAAATCATCAACAATTACTAGACCATACTTACTTCGCCCGATGCTAAGGTAGGCGACGGGTCCGAAGAGGTCCATGTGAAGAAGCTCCAGTGGTCTTGATGTTGTCATCACATTCTTGTTGTGATGAGTGCTTTCCACCTGTTTCCCTGCCTGACAAGCTGCACAAGGTCTATCTTTCTTGAAGTAGACATTGGTTAGTCCTAACACATGTTCTCCCTTTAGAAGTTTATGAAGGTTCTTCATCCCAACATGTGCTAGACGGCGATGCCACAGCCAGCCCATGCTAGTCTTAGCTATTAAGCATGCATCTAGATCAGCCTCCTCTTTCAAAAAATCAACTAAATAGAGTTTGTCGTCTAATACACCCTTAAATGCTAATGAACCATCACTCCTTCTAAAGACAGAAACATCAATACTTGTAAATAGACAATTATAACCCATGTTACATAATTGACTCACAGATAATAAGTTGTACCCGAGCGATTCAACTAAGAGTACATTGGATATAGAATGCTCGGATGAAATGGCTATCTTACCCAATCCTTTAACCTTGCCTTGGTTCCCATCTCCAAAAATAATTGTATCCTGGGAATCCTTGTTCTTGACGTAGGAGGTGAACATCTTCTTCTCCCCCGTCATGTGGTTTGCGCATCCGCTGTCGATAATCCAGCTTGAGCCCCCGGATGCATAAACCTGCAAGGCCATTTACACTTGGGTTTTAGGTACCCAACTCTTGTTGGGTCCTACAAGGTTAGTCACAATGGCCTTTGGAACCCAAATACAAGTCTTTTCTCCCTTGCATTTGGATTCCAATTTCCTAGCCACTACTTTTGCATTCTTACATGAGAGAACAAAAGAAGTATTGCAAGCATGGAAAATAGTAGTAGATTCATTACACACTTTCCTAGGCACATGAGGTACAACATAGCTTCTCCTAGGCCTACTTCTACCATGCACAAAAGTAGAACTAGAGGCAAACATTGCATGTGAATTAAAAGCATCATGATCATAATTCCTATTATAATTGGAATGACTAGCAATTTTCCTATTATATATAAAAGCATGATTCCTTTGAATACTACTAGCCATAGGGGCCTTCCCTTTCTCCTTGGCGAGAATGGGAGCCTTTTGGCTTGTTAAGTTCTTGGCTTCCTTTCAAAAACCAAGCCCATCCTTAATTGAGGGGTGTCTACCAATTGTGTAGGCATCCCTAGCAAACTTTAATTTATCAAAATCAATCTTGCAAGTCTTAAGTTGAGCACTAAGACTTGCCACCTCATCATTTAATTTAGAAATGGACGCAAGATGATCATCACAAGCATCAATATCAAAATCCTTGCATCTATTGCAAATAACTACATGCTCTACACAAGATCTAGTAGTATTAGCTTCCTCTAGCTTAGCATTTAAATCATCATTCAGAATCTTTAAACTAGAGATTGATTCATGGCAAACAGACAATTCAGAGGATAACATTTCATTTCTCTTAATTTCTAGAGCAAGAGATTTTTGAACACTAACAAATTTATCATGCTCTTCATACAAAATATCCTCTTGCTTTTCTAAAAGTCTATCCTTTTCATTTAAAGCATCAATTAGTTCATTAATCTTTTCTACTTTAGCTCTATCTAATCCTTTAAATAGACTAGAGTAATCTACTTCATCATCGGAGGAATCCTCATCACTAGAAGTAGAGTACTTAGGGGAATCTCGAACACTCACCTTCTTCTCCTTGGCCATGAGGCAAGTGTGGCGTTCGTTGGGGAAGAGCGAAGACTTATTGAAGGCTGAGGCTGCCAGTCCTTCATCGTCGGAGTCAGATGAAGAGCAGTCTGAATCCCATTCTTTGCCAAGGTGTGCCTCGCCCTTCGTCTTCTTGTAAGCCTTCTTCTTCTCCCTCTTCCCATGCTTTTCTTGTTCCTGGTCATTATCATTATCGGGGCATTGTGCTATAAAATGACCAATCTTACCGCATTTGAAACAGGAGCGCTTTCCCCTTGCTTTGTTCTTGTTGGGGTACTCCTTGCGTCCTTTTAGTGCGGTCTTGAAGCGCTTGATGATTAGGGCCATCTCATCTTCGTTTAGCCTGGCAGCCTCAACTTGTGCCACCTTGCTTGGTAGCGCCTCCCTGCTGCTTGTTGCTTTGAGAGCAACGGGTTGAGGCTCGTAGATGGGTAGAGGGTCATTAAGAGCATCATCCATGTATCACGCTTCCTTTACCATCATACGCCCGCTCACGAATTTTCTGAGTATCTCCTCGAGCGTCATTTTGGTGTACCTGGGATTTTCACGAATAAGGTTTACAAGATGGGGGTCAATTACCGTGAATGACCTTAGCATAAGTCGGATGACGTCGTGGTCCGTCCATCTTGTGCTTCCATAGCTTCTAATCTTGTTGACCAGGGTCTTGAGCCTGTTGTAGGTTTGCGTTGGCTCCTCTCCCCTGATCATCGCAAATCTCCCTAGCTCGCCTTCCACCAACTCCATTTTGGTGATCATGGTGGTGTCGTTTCCCTCATGAGATATCTTGAGGGTGTCCTAGATTTGCTTGGCGTTGTCCAAGCCGCTCACCTTGTTGTATTCATCCCTGCACAAAGATGCTAGCAAAAAGTGGTAGCTTGTGCATTCTTATGAATTTGCTCATTAATAAACACAGGGTTATCAGTACTATCGAAATGCATTCCATTTTCAACTATCTCCAAAATACTAGGATGGAGAGAAAATAAGTGACTACGCATTTTGTGACTCCAAAAAGAGTAGTCTTCTCCATCAAAGTGTGGAGGTTTCCCACGTGGAATTGATAGCAAATGAGCATTAGAATTGAATGGAATACAAGAATAATCAAATGAATAGTTTTGATTAACCGATTTCTTTTTCGATGAGTCATCGTCGTCGTCGTCTCTTGGTGAAGAAGAGGAGGTGTCGCTGTCGTAGTAAATGATCTTCTTGATGCGCCTCTTCTTCTTCCCGTCCTTCTTCTCGTGACTCGAGCCAGAGTCAGTGGGCTTGTCGTCTCTTGGCTCGTTGAAGATGGACTCCTTCTCTTTATCGTTGACCACCATCCCCTTTCCCTTAGGATCTATCTCTTCAGGCGATTAGTCCCTTACGTGAAGAGAACGGCTCCGATACCAATTGAGAGTACCTAGAGGGGGGGGGGGGGGTAAATAGGTGATCCTGTAAAATTCAACACTAATAGCCACAAAACTTAGTTATGAAAGTTAGAACGGCTAAGTAGCTTGAAACGAGCTCTTGTGAACATAGACAATCAAAGAGAAAGCACACAAGAGACACACGATTTTATCCCGTGGTTCGGCCAAGTGACACTTGCCTACTTCCACATTGTGGCGTCCCAATGGACGAGGGTTGCATTCAACCCCTTTCAAGTGATCCGATGATCAACTTGAATACCACGGTTTTTCCTTTCTTAGTCTTTCTCCCATTAGCGAGGAATCTCCACAATTTGGAGCCTCTCGCCCTTACAATGATGATCACAAAAGAAGCACAGAAGTAAGGGAGGGGAGAGCAACACACACAGGACTCAAATCCATAGCACAATCACGCACACAAGTCACAACTCAAGCTCAAAACACAACGCACGGAGTTCACAACTCAAATGGAGCTCAAGTCACTATCTCAAAGAATCGAATGCGTGAAGTTGGAGTATTGGAGTCTTAGATTGTTTCTTGTAAGCTTGTGTTAGTCCTCCATGCGCCTAGGGGTCCCTTTTATAGCCCCAAGGCAGCTAGGAGCCGTTGAAGATCAACAAGGAAGGCTATCCTTGCCTTCTGTCGAGTGGCGCACCGGACAGTCCGGTGTGCCACCGAACAATCACTGTAGACGGTCCGGTGCCGATCTCCTTCCTTTTCTGGTGTAGACGACCGTTGCAGCTGTAACACCTCAGGTGTTACCATGACTAGAACCTACCCTGAATGCTAAGGATTGTGATCACATGTGGAAATAACTTGAAGATAACAAAGAACCTTGGAGATTATGTGTTAACCAAGAATTCTAAGGACCCAAGGGCATCATTTAAGCTTTGGTGCACTTGCTACATTGGGTAAGAAAGGGGGGAAACCTAGACCCCTCTTGAACCCTCCTTTCCAAAGCCATGGATGAGAGGAAGAAGAAAGTGAGCAAATGTGCAAAACATGAGTGATCTTTAACCCAACCCTAAGCAACCTTATAACCAGCAATTAGAGGAAGAAAATATTGCAAAAAGGCCCCTGGAGAAACCCCAAATCAAATCTCTAAGTGGAGAGAGAGCTAGAGCTCTCTATTTCTCTCTAAGTCCATTTT
The DNA here is from genome assembly GCA_029449295.1 of Zea luxurians. Taxonomy (NCBI): domain Eukaryota; kingdom Viridiplantae; phylum Streptophyta; class Magnoliopsida; order Poales; family Poaceae; genus Zea; species Zea luxurians. The sequence continues at coordinate 234,344,356 of JAOPSE010000001.1, read as the reverse complement.
TAACCCTAGTTTAAGGATCAACCGTGTTCACCTTGAAGATGGCATCAAATCCACTTGTGTTCTATACCAAAAACGTGGCATACCACCTAGGGCACCCACTGGAAAAAGTTGAGCCCGAGACTCGGACGTTTGACATGCCATGGCATGGCTTTTGTCGCGAAGTGCCTAGTGTGACACACCTGATTTGGCATCCAAAGATCTCCCTCCCTAGGCCATATCTACCCCGACGTCTCACAGTTGAGTGACAGCCCTAGGTGCCAGGAAGAGGTCTGCGCCGAACCTTTGCAAAGATTCGCACGTTTGCGACCTCTGCCGACGTTTGAACAATGGAAGAAACAAACCGCCACGTGTTCGACGCGTTCTGCCGCGCCAGAGCACGCCCGCGCGCGCCCCCGCGAGCCCCGCGCCGCGCCCGAGCCAAGCCAGCGCCCTGGTCCGCGTCCGCGCCTATAAAACGCCCAGGAGCCTTGGCCGTACCCCTCCGCACGCGCTCAAGTCTCACCGGAGCTCAGTTCACCGCCGTTTGCCCATGCGCGACGTGCCCGCGGCCACCCGAGCCACTGCCGCCGTAGACCGGCCAGCCCAGCCTTCCACAGTCCCATCCAACCCTCGGACACGAGTGTGCATCCACCAGTGAAGCTCCCCGAGCAAAGAATCGGGCTCTGCTTCACCGGAGACGCCGGAACAAGGTCACCGGACTTCACCCGACCGCCGACAACCGTGGACCGAGGTGCATGGTGAGTCTCTCTTCGATTCCTTGCACGGTTAGACTCCTTAGACCTCCATGAAGCTCCTCATGCACCCTAATTGAACTCTACCGCCGTGGTTTGGCCGGAGCAGGCGCCGCCGTCGACCCCCACCGCCTGTGCTCGTGGCCAGGGTGACTCCGACCACCTCCGGCGACGACCCGCACATCGACGTGACCGTCGCGACCTCCTGAACATCACTGACCACCTCGCCGGGCCTCCCTCACCGCCGGTAAGCCGCGCCGTCCTTTTCTTTCCCGCGGCTACTGTTTCAGTTGGGGGAAGGACTGCGGGTGAGAGGGAGAGAAAGCCAGGGGGTTAAGTGAAATGTCAGAGACTCAGGGGAATAGTGGCGCGAGGGTAGATCTGTGAGGTTTGATTCGGTTTAAACCCAGGGACCTCGGCGCAAACTGCTTTTTCAGAAAAACTTTATTAAAACCTGATTTAAATTCAAACAGAAACTTTAAAAACCCATAACTTCTGTTTGGTGTATCCAAATTTGGTCAAACTAATTTTGCCAGACTCTAAATAATGTAACCTGTCTAAGAAAAATATAAAACCCCATAAGTACTAGAGAAAAATATAAGGTTCTGATTTAATTTTAGTTTTGACCAAAAGCTTAATAATAGCAAGAAAAATGGTTGTACTATTTAACTAGGGTTGGAAAAATTTGGAGAAGTCTATATCTACCTACTGATCTAGTTAAAAATGTTAAACCCCTCTGTCCATTTCATTAAGTTAGTTTTTACCCCTTATTCCATAATATGCTTAAGATTAAGAAAAATAAAAAAAGTGACATAAATAATGAACCAGAGGGCACCCCTATTTTTGTTGAGATACTTAGTCAATGTAGTTCACTGGAAAAATATATCATACCCTGTTGTAGTGTAAGATAAGAAAGATACCTTTTAAATGAATAAAATAAGGATAACTTAGAAAAACCCTACAAAAATAACCCTAAGGTGAAACCTCCCCAAACCTTAGGATAACTAATGTTTTGATAATAAGAACTTAAGAAAAATCTGAAATCTGTTGTTTGATATTTTTCAAATGACAAGTTAGTTCTAGCACCCTTTTTGCACCAAACTTTAGAAATCCATCATTAATTAACCATCATGTTGCTCTCTGCCATTTTTGGTACCAGAGCTTAGTATCACTATTAGAGGCCAACAAAAATAACCCTTAGGTCAGGACCCACTTAAATAAAAGACTTGTAGTGTAAAGTGGCCCATTTCGCCTAACTATTGTTATTTTTGTTTAAAGCCTAGCTTTTGTACTCTAAACCTCAAATTCTTAAAACAAGCTAGGATAGCCAGTGACAACCCACTGTAATTTTTACAGAATTTTTGGAAATTTTTAAAATACTGTCATAGTTCAAACCTATACTAGAAACCCTAGATGGAAATTAAAGAAAGGAAAATGGATGATGGAAATTAATGTCTTCCTAAGACCTTTGTAAATTGTCCACTGAAATCCATAAAGGCAATGTAAATCCACTATGTTGTCCTAAAAGAAAACCTAAAACTAAAAGGTAATAAGTCTATATATACCACTAGAAGACCCACATAGCCAAGGAACCCTAAGTTAATTCTTGACTTAATTTCTGTAGTTTAATGTTCTTAAATCTTGCATAATCATGACATACATGTTCATTGCATTTCGATAGACTGTAATCTTGCTGACGGAGAGTACATCCTCGTGCCGGAGCAAGGAGCTGCCCAGGAGGTTGCCCCAGATCCAGCACCAGAGCCTGCACCAGAGGACCTGCCTGCCACTGCTTTGGAAGGCAAGCCCCGGTTTATGCATAACCTGTTATTTATGTTATTTTACTTCACTTATTGATTGTAGGATTGATTGTGCACTTAGGTGTAGGAATTGGTTGAAACCCTAGTTGCATTACCTCAGGATTCCCTTTGAGATGGATACTAGTATGCTAGGTCGAGTAGTTGCTTTATTTAATTAGGATCTCGGTAGAAGACGAGTGATTTTTCTAGCACTCGCGCGAGATCAGGAAATTGATTGTACCCACTTTCACACTATCATGATACTAGTTAGTGGACAACAATCCATGGGGATTGGTTGCCCACGAGATGGAAAATGGAATAAGGATTAACGTGCGGATACCTGTGTCAAGCGTTTGAACGTACTAAACACATACCGAGAAATATGGTAAATCGGTAAGCCTAGTACCTGATTGAACTTGGCAGTAGACTTTACCCCTCACGCGACCTGAGACGTAGTCTCCCATTCCGGTTATGGTGGGTACAAGTGCGGTCACTGCACGACGGCCAGTCGGGGTCAGTGAGGCATTGTACGCCAAGGCGGTGAGCCCTGATCTGCTGACGGGGAATCGATGGGGACGGTTGATGTGTGTGGGGACGGAGTGCCCCTACATGTCGTGTGTTTAGGTTTACCTTGCAAGGATAAAAACTCGATTCGAATCGTCTGCTTCTCACAGCTAATGAGACTGCTTGATCCATTGTACTGCATTGAGTAAGAAGTGAAACTGTGATGAGATGATACAAGATGTTGATTGCTAAAAATGCTTGCTACTATGTATGAGTAGATAGTACACTTTTAGCCTTAAGAGAGTCACACTTAATTTTGACAAAATTTAAAATCTTGATTTAGAAACTCAGCTAGTGCTTTTGGCAACCAAACCCCACAGCCAAACAGCTGCATGTCTAGAGGTAGAGGAGTATAGACTCCTCACACCGGGTAAGTCTAGCTGAGTATTAGTATACTCAGCCTTACCTGTGGCATAATTTTACAGGTTCTCTGGAGGAAATGGCTGTTGGAGTGACTTGGCCATCCACCCTGCCACCGGGTTGGACCGTCGAGTGGGACCCCGCCTCGGCTGAGGAGGAGCATGAAGAGTGATGGGACAGGCTTCCCCATCTCTCGTTTTATTTACCGTTAGTTTATTTCCGCTGCACTTCAGAACATTGATGGTCACTTTTGCAAAAACTCCGATGATGACAATGATGATGTAATAATTTAACACTTTTCCATGTATGGTTTTATGCTTTATTGTATTTGCTCTGTGACTCACCATCGAGTGAGATTGTGGTACTTGAGAGCACCTAGAGGGGGGGTGAATAGGTGATCCTGTGAAACTTTAAAACTTATAGCCACAAAAACTTGTTAAGTGTTAGCACAGTTATTGCCAAGTGGCTAGAGAGAAGTCTCAACACAACACAATACCACAAGAGATCAAACACAGAGATGACACAGTGGTTTTATCCCGTGGTTCGGCCAAGACCAACGCTTGCCTACTCCACGTTGTGGCGTCCCAACGGACGAGGGTTGCAATCAACCCCTCTCAAGCGGTCCAAAGACCAACTTGAATACCACGGTGTTTTGCTTTGCCTTTCAATATCCCTTTTGCAAGGAATCTCCACAAATTGGAGTCTCTTGCCCTTACAAGTATATGATCACAAAGAAGCACAGAGTAAGGGAGGGAAGCAACACACACAAATCCACAGCGAAATGCGCACACACACGGCCAAGAATCGAGCTCGAATGACTATCTCAAAGTTCTCACTAGAACGGAGCTCGAATCACTTAGAATCACAAACAAATGCGCAAAGAATGAGTGTGGATGATCAAGAATGCTCTAAGGTTGCTTGGATGTCTCCTCCATGCGCCTAGGGGCCCCTTTTATAGCCCCAAGGCAGCTAGGAGCCGTTGAGAGCAAATCTGGAAGGCTATCGTTGCCTTCTGTCGTCGGGTGCACCGGACAGTCCGGTGTACACCGGACAGTGTCCGGTGCCCGATTTCTTTCCAAAAATGGCGCTGCCGACCATTGCAGACCGCTGCAGATCTGAGAGCCGTTGGCGCACCGGACATGTCCGGTGCACACCGGACAGTCCGGTGCCGCCTTCCGACCGTTGGCTCGGCCACGTGTCCCGCGCAGATTGCGCGGCCGACCGTTGGCCCGGCCGACCGTTGGCTCACCGGACAGTCCGGTGCACACCGGACAGTCCGGTGAATTTTAGCCGTACGCCGTCGGCGAATTCCCGAGAGCAGCCAGTTCGCGCCGAGTCAGCCTGGCGCACCGGACACTGTCCGGTGCACACCGGACAGTCCGGTGTGCCAGACCGAGCTGAGTCTTGGCTGTACACAGCCAAGTCTTTTTCTCCTCTTTTCTTTTCTTCTTCTTTCTGTTTCTAACACTTAGACAAGTATATTAGTATACAAAACCAATGTACTAAGGCTTAGAAACATACCTTTACTTCATGATTTGCACCTTGTTCATCCATGGACATAAGTTCACATTTAAGCACTTGTGTTGACACTCAATCACCAAAATACTTAGAAATGGCCCAAGGGCACATTTCCCTTTCAATCTCCCCCTTTTTGGTGATTTATGCCAACACAACATAAAGCAACTAGAACAAGTGCAAACTCACTTCAAATAAGAACTCAAAATTGTTTTGATTCATTTTTGGCATATATGGATCATCCTTTGCCACCACTTGGTTTGTTTTTGCAAATCAAACTCAAATCTCTATCTCTAAGTCAAACACACATGTTGAAGCATAAAGAGAGTCATTTCAAAAGAGACTGATCAAAGATTTCAAAAACTCCCCCTTTTTCCCATAATCAATCTTTTCCCTGCAAGAAGCCAACTTTTGACAAGAGAGACAACAAAAGAGTTTTGACAAATCAAAAGCTCTATTCTACTATTTTCAAAATCTCTCAAGTGGTAGCTGATCCATTTATTGCTTTGGCCTTTATTTTCTCCCCCTTTGGCATCAAGCACCAAAACGGGATCAATCTTGGCCCTTTAACCCCATTGCCTCACCAAAATCTTCAATTAAGAGCAAATGGCAATAAGAATTCATTAGATGAACTTGGAATAGGTTACTCTCTCATCGGAGTGCAGTGGAAGTCTTTCATGGTCCAAGTCCACCGTTTCCCTTTCAATTCTCCTTTGAGACTAAAATAAGCAAACTCAAGCACATGGTTAGTCTCAAAGGGTCAAGTTGTAACACATCTCCCCCTAAAACTGTGCATCACTTTGCAACGGACTTGTGAGGTCCAGGGAGTGTTTGTACAACTTGAGCACCACAATAAACAACAAAATGCAGAATGAACATGATCAAAGGCATAAACACATGTATGCTACATTTCAATCCAAGTTCCGCGAATCTAAGATATTGAGCTCACTACGCAACCTGCAAAAGGTCTTCTCATCTAAAGGCTTGGTAAAGATATCGGCTAGCTGGTTCTCGGTGCTAACATGAAACACTTCGATATCTCCCTTTTGCTGGTGGTCTCTCAAAAAGTGATGCCGGATGTCAATGTGCTTTGTGCGGCTGTGCTCAACAGGATTTTCCGCTATTCGGATAGCACTCTCATTATCACATAGGAGTGGGACTTTGCTCAGATTGTAGCCAAAGTCCCTGAGGGTTTGCCTCATCCAATGTAGTTGCGCACAACACTGTCCTGCGGCAACGTACTCGGCCTCAGCGGTGGATAGGGCAACGGAGGTTTGTTTCTTAGAGTTCCATGACACCAGGGACCTTCCTAAGAATTGGCACGTCCCCGATGTACTCTTCCTATCGACCTTACATCCAGCATAGTCGGAATCTGAGTACCCAATCAAGTCAAAGTTAGACCCCTTTGGATACCAGATCCCGAAGCAAGGCGTAGCAACCAAATATCTAAGAATTCGCTTCACCGCCACTAAGTGACACTCCTTAGGATCGGATTGAAATCTGGCACACATGCATATGCTAAGCATAATATCCGGTCTACTAGCACATAAATAAAGTAAAGACCCTATCATTGACCGGTATGCTTTTTGATCAACGGACTTACCTCCTTTGTTGAGGTCGGTGTGTCCGTCGGTTCCCATCGGCGTCTTTGCGGGCTTGGCGTCCTTCATCGCAAACCTCTTTAGCAAATCTTGTGTGTACTTCGTTTGGGAGATGAAGGTGCCGTCCTTGAGTTGCTTCACTTGGAACCCAAGGAAGTAGGTCAACTCGCCCATCATCGACATCTCGAATTTCTGCGTCATCACCCTGCTAAACTCTTCACAAGACTTTTGGTTAGTAGAACCAAATATTATGTCATCGACATAAATTTGGCATACAAACAAATCACCATCACATGTCTTAGTGAAAAGAGTTGGATCAGCTTTCCCAACCTTGAAAGCATTAGCAATTAAGAAATCTCTAAGGCATTCATACCATGCTCTTGGGGCTTGCTTAAGTCCATAGAGCGCCTTAGAGAGCTTACACACATGGTCGGGGTACCGCTCATCCTCGAAGCCAGGGGGTTGCTCCACGTACACCTCCTCCTTTATTGGCCCGTTGAGGAAAGCGCTCTTCACATCCATTTGGTACAACCTGAAAGAATGGTGAGCGGCATATGCTAGCAAGATACGAATTGATTCTAGCCTAGCCACAGGAGCAAAAGTCTCCTCAAAGTCCAAACCTGCGACTTGGGCATAACCTTTTGCCACAAGTCGAGCCTTGTTCCTTGTCACCACCCCGTGCTCATCCTGTTTGTTGCGGAACACCCACTTGGTTCCCACAACATTTTGCTTAGGGCGAGGCACCAGTGTCCAAACTTCATTGCGCTTGAAGTTGTTGAGTTCCTCCTGCATGGCCAATACCCAATCCGGATCTAGCAAGGCCTCCTCTACCCTGAAAGGCTCAATAGAAGAGACAAAGGAGTAATGCTCACAAAAATTAACTAATCGAGATCGAGTAGTTACTCCCTTGCTAATGTCACCCAAAATTTGGTCGACGGGATGATCCCTTTGAATCACTGCTCGAACTTGGGTTGGAGGTGCCGGTTGCGCTTCTTCCTCCATCACGTGATCATCTTGTGCTCCCCCTTGATCACACGCCTCCTTTTGATGGACCTGCTCATCATCTTGAGTTGGGGGATGCACCGTTGTTGAGGAAGAAGGTTGATCTCGTTCATCTTGTTCCTGTGGCCGGACTTCTCCAATCGCCATGGTTCGTATAGCGGCCGTCGGAACATCTTCTTCATCTACATCATCACAATCAACAACTTGCTCTCTTGGAGAGCCATTAGTCTCATCAAATACAACGTCGCTAGAGACTTCAACCAAACCCGATGATTTGTTGAAGACCCTATACGCCTTTGTATTTGAATCATAACCTAATAAAAACCCTTCTACAGCTTTGGGAGCAAATTTAGAATTTCTACCCTTCTTCACTAGAATGTAGCACTTGCTCCCAAATACACGAAAGTACGATACATTGGGTTTGTTACCGGTTAGTAGCTCATACGAAGTCTTCTTGAGGAGGCGATGAAGATAGACCCTGTTGATGGCATGGCAAGCCGTGTTCACAGCTTCCGACCAAAAGTACTCGGGGGTCTTGAACTCTCCAAGCATCGTCCTCGCCATATCGATCAGCGTCCTGTTCTTCCTCTCTACCACACCATTTTGCTGTGGTGTGTAGGGAGCGGAGAACTCGTGCTTGATCCCTTCCTCCTCAAGGAACTCCTCCACTTGAAGGTTCTTGAATTCGGACCCGTTGTCGCTCCTTATCTTCTTCACCTTGAGCTCAAACTCATTTTGAGCTCTCCTTAGGAAGCGCTTGAGGGTCCCTTGGGTTTCAGACTTATCCTGCAAAAAGAACACCCAAGTGAAGCGGGAAAAGTCATCAACAATAACTAGACCATACTTACTTCCTCCTATGCTCAGATAGGCGACGGGTCCGAAGAGGTCCATATGCAGCAGCTCCAGAGGTCTTGATGTGGTCATCACATTCTTGCTGTGATGTGCTCCTCCCACTTGTTTACCTGCTTGACAAGCTGCACAAGGTCTATCTTTTTCGAAATAAACATTGGTTAGACCTATCACGTGTTCTCCCTTTAGAAGCTTGTGGAGGTTCTTCATCCCCACATGTGCTAAGCGGCGATGCCACAACCAGCCCATGCAAGTCTTAGCCATTAAGCATGCATCTAGACCGGCCTCTTCTTTTGCAAAATCAACTAAGTAAAGTTTGCCGTCTAGTACACCCTTAAAAGCTAGTGAACCATCACATCTTCTAAAGACAGACACATCTACATTTGTAAATAAGCAGTTATATCCCATATTGCATAGTTGACTTACAGATAGCAAATTATATCCTAGAGACTCTACTAAAAATACATTAGAGATAGAGTGCTCATTTGATATTGCAATTTTACCTAACCCTTTTACCTTGCCTTGATTCCCATCACCGAATATAATTGAATCTTGGGAATCTTTATTTTTGACGTAGGAGGTGAACATCTTCTTCTCCCCCATCATATGGTTTGTGCATCCGCTGTCGATAATCCAGCTTGAACCCCCGGATGCATAAACCTGCAAGGCAAATTTAGGCTTGGGTCTTAGGTACCCAACTCATGTTGGGTCCTACAAGGTTAGCACATATATCCTTAGGGACCCAAATGCAAGTTTTATCTCCCTTGCATCTTGCCCCTAACTTCCTAGCAATTACCTTCTTACCCTTTCTACAAATAGCAAAGGGAGCATTGCAAGCATAATAAATGGTAGATGGTTTGTTCACAACTTTTCTAGGAACATGAGCAAAATTTCTCCTAGACATATGCACAACATTTCTCCTACACATATCTCTATCATGCTTATAGGAAGAACTAGAAGCAAACATGGCATGAGAATCATAAACATGTGAATCTAAATCATTATAAGCATTTCTAGCATGTCTCCTATCATGGTACAAGAAAGCATGATTCTTTTTAGCACTACTAGCCATAGGAGCCTTCCCTTTCTCCTTGACGAAGATGGGAGCCTTATGGCTTGTTAAGTTCTTGGCTTCTCTCTTGAAGCCAAGCCCATCCTTAATTGAGGGATGTCTTCCAATTGTGTAGGCATCCCTTGCAAATTTTAACTTATCAAATTCACTTTTGCTAGTCTTAAGTTGGGCATTAAGACTAGCCAATTCATCATTTAGTTTGGAAATTGAAACTAGGTGTTCACTACAGGCATCAACATCGAAATCTTTACACCTCATACAAGTATCAACAATTTCTACACAGGAATTAGATTTACTAGCTACTTCTAGTTTAGCACTTAAATCATTGTTAACACTTCTTAAGGTAGCAATGGTTTCATGACAAGTAGATAGTTCATAAGAAAGCATTTCATTTCTCTTAACTTCTAAAGCATAGGATTTTTGTGCCTCTACAAATTTATCATGTTCATCATATAACAAATCCTCTTGCTTTTCTAAAAGCCTATCCTTTTCATTCAAGGCATCAATCAATTCATTGATTTTATCAATTTTATTTCTATCCAATCCCTTAAACAAGCTAGAGTAATCTATTTCCTCATCGCTAGAATCATCCTCACTTGAAGAAGTATACGTAGAGTCTCGAGTACATACCTTCTTCTCCCTTGCCATAAGGCATGTGAGACGCTCGTTGGGGAAGAGGGATGACTTGTTGAAGGCGGTGGCAGCGAGTCCTTCATTGTCGGAGTCGGAGGAGGAGCAATCCGAATCCCACTCCTTTCCTAGATGTGCCTCGCCCTTTGCCTTCTTGTATGCCTTCTTCTTCTCCCTCTTGTTCCCCTTTTCCTGGTCACTTTCATTATCGGGACAGTTAGCAATGAAATGACCAAGCTTACCGCATTTGAAGCATGAGCGCTTCCCCTTGGCTTTGGTCTTGCTTGGTTGTCCCTTGTGACCTTTAAGCACCGTCTTGAATCTTTTGATGATGAGAGCCATCTCTTCATCATTAAGACCGGCCGCCTCAATCTGTGCCACCTTGCTAGGTAGCGCCTCCTTGCTTCGTGTTGCCTTGAGAGCAAGGGGTTGCGGCTCGTTGATCGGACCATTCAAGGCGTCGTCCACATACCTCGCCTCCTTGATCATCATTCGCCCGCTAACGAATTTTCCAAGAACTTCTTCGGGCGACATCTTGGTGTACCTGGGATTTTCACGTATATTGTTCACCAAGTGAGGATCAAGAACGGTAAATGACCTTAGCATTAGGCGAACGACGTCGTGGTCCGTCCATCGCGTGCTCCCGTAGCTTCTTATCTTGTTGATAAGGGTCTTGAGCCGATTGTATGTTTGCGTCGGCTCCTCGCCCCTTATCATTGTGAACCGTCCAAGCTCTCCCTCCACCAACTCCATCTTGGTGAGCAAGGTGACGTCGTTCCCCTCATGAGAAATCTTGAGGGTGTCCCAGATCTGCTTGGCGTTATCCAAGCCGCTTACTTTATGGTATTCATCCCTGCACAAGGAAGCTAGAAGAACAGTAGTAGCTTGTGCATTCTTATGAATTTGTTCATTAATGAACATGGGACTATCCGAACTATCAAAGTGCATTCCACTCTCTACAATCTCCCATATACTAGGATGGAGAGAGAATAGGTGACTACGCATTTTGTGGCTCCAAAATACGTAGTCCTCTCCATCAAAGTGTGGGGGCTTGCCGAGTGGAATGGAGAGCAAATGTGAATTTAAACTTTGAGGAATACGAGAGTAGTCAAAAGAAAAGTTCGAATTAACCGGTTTTCTTCTCTCGTAGTCGTTGTGGTCCTCGTCCTTTTGGGAAGAAGTAGATTCATCGCTGTCGTCGTAGTAGACGATCTCCTTGATGCGCCTTGTCTTCTTCTTCTTCCCTTCCTTCCGTCTATGACCCGAGCCGGAGTCGGTAGGCTTGTCGTCCTTCGGCTCGTTGATGAAGGATTCCTTCTCTTTGTCGTTGATCACGATACCCTTCCCCTTAGGATCCATCTCTTCGGGCGGTTAGTCCCTTTGTGAAGAGAACGGCTCCGATACCAATTGAGAGCACCTAGAGGGGGGGTGAATAGGTGATCCTGTGAAACTTTAAAACTTATAGCCACAAAAACTTGTTAAGTGTTAGCACAGTTATTGCCAAGTGGCTAGAGAGAAGTCTCAACACAACACAATACCACAAGAGATCAAACACAGAGATGACACAGTGGTTTTATCCCGTGGTTCGGCCAAGACCAACGCTTGCCTACTCCACGTTGTGGCGTCCCAACGGACGAGGGTTGCAATCAACCCCTCTCAAGCGGTCCAAAGACCAACTTGAATACCACGGTGTTTTGCTTTGCCTTTCAATATCCCTTTTGCAAGGAATCTCCACAAATTGGAGTCTCTTGCCCTTACAAGTATATGATCACAAAGAAGCACAGAGTAAGGGAGGGAAGCAACACACACAAATCCACAGCGAAATGCGCACACACACGGCCAAGAATCGAGCTCGAATGACTATCTCAAAGTTCTCACTAGAACGGAGCTCGAATCACTTAGAATCACAAACAAATGCGCAAAGAATGAGTGTGGATGATCAAGAATGCTCTAAGGTTGCTTGGATGTCTCCTCCATGCGCCTAGGGGCCCTTTTATAGCCCCAAGGCAGCTAGGAGCCGTTGAGAGCAAATCTGGAAGGCTATCGTTGCCTTCTGTCGTCGGGTGCACCGGACAGTCCGGTGTACACCGGACACTGTCCGGTGCCCGATTTCTTTCCAAAAATGGCGCTGCCGACCGTTGCAGACCGCTGCAGATCTGAGAGCCGTTGGCGCACCGGACATGTCCGGTGTACACCGGACAGTCCGGTGCCGCCTTTCGACCGTTGGCTCGGCCACGTGTCCCGCGCAGATTGCGAGGCCGACCGTTGGCCAGGCCGACCGTTGGCTCACCGGACAGTCCGGTGCACACCGGACAGTCCGGTGAATTTTAGCCGTACGCCGTCGGCGAATTCCCGAGAGCAGCCAGTTCGCGCCGAGTCAGCCTGGCGCACCGGACACTGTCCGGTGCACACCGGACAGTCCGGTGTGCCAGACCGAGCTGAGTCTTGGCTGTACACAGCCAAGTCTTTTTCTCCTCTTTTCTTTTCTTCTTCTTTCTGTTTCTAACACTTAGACAAGTATATTAGTATACAAAACCAATGTACTAAGGCTTAGAAACATACCTTTACTTCATGATTTGCACCTTGTTCATCCATGGACATAAGTTCACATTTAAGCACTTGTGTTGACACTCAATCACCAAAATACTTAGAAATGGCCCAAGGGCACATTTCCCTTTCAGTACTTGATCCTGTCAGTGGCCGTGTCGGACTAGATCCGAGGGATTGACGGGTTATTCCCAATTAAGTGTGGTCTCGCCTCTAAGGCAGGGCCTGGGCACTTAAGTTGGAATAATTCGGGCAGTTCCGCCACAGCTGGTATCGGAGCTTGTACCACCACAGAGGAATCAATAAACCATAAATGCCATCCCTTTTCTAAAGTAAAATTTGATAGAAACAATGTTGGATAGATCGTAGGACAAGCAGGATAGACCTAGGACTTGAAGCCTTAGGAAATAGATGGGTAGTTAGGTGGCTAAGTGACTAGGCCCTATAGGCCACTTTTTAAAGGATGGGAGTTCTTCCCTATTCCTTTTTATCTCCTGGAGAGGTCGTTCAGGACGCGCATGCATGCATTCTTAATTAAGCAAATGGGTAACTGAGTAAAAAGACTTAAAAATGAGATAACAACCAACCAGGTCCCCAATGCCTTTTTCTTCTAACTAGAGACCGGCTGAGTTTTATTTTCCTTGTTCTTTTTGTAATTCTTTTTCTTTTACTTACGCTTAACCGTACACAGTTGACTTCCCACGGATCCTCCGATGACGGAAATGTACTGACCCACACTGACGGACTTGCACGAGAGGGTTTTCCCCGCATCTTGTGGGAGGTACTCCAGGGGGCAGGATACTTGACACCCCCTCAGTACGCGGTGCAGCAGTTCGAGAAGCGCCGGGTGCCTCGCTGTAGGGTGAGGATGACCTTGGAGCCTCATCCCCTGCAGCCAGGTTGGCGCTCCTTGGACTCTGAGTCTTTCGGGTACCGAGCGGAGGACACAATCGAGGCAATCGCTCTACATGGACTGACTACCTTCTGCGGATTCCATCCCTTGGAGCTGGCTACCCACCCCATTGGGTTGTTCCCTGCGGAGAAGGAGGATGACCCGATGTGGAAGGATCGGGTGGAGCATGCCAAGGACATCTGGGCTCTCTACCCAGGCCACACCGCTCACTTGTCGGTACGATGCATGAACGCTCTGTATCGTCTGCAAGTGATGCGTGGGGAGGCCATGTCTCATTTGATGGCACTACTAGAGGCAACCAAGATCACCTTGGACAACCGGGAGGAGCTCGTGGTGGACTTGTCCCAGGAGCTCGTGGAAAAAGATTTGCAAGTGGAGCAGCTGTCTGGTGAGATTCATGAGTTGGAAGAACTAGTGGGCACCCGGGAGAACACCATCGAGGTTCTCGAAGACCAGCTCCTCAACACTCAGCAGCAGCTAGCAGAGGCAAATGAGCACCTAGACATGCATCACCAAGAGATCCATGGTGAGGAGGCTGACGAGGACATTGACATCGAGGGAGGGGAGGAGCCTGCTTCCAGTATAGACACCGCTGGCTCAGAGAGACCCCCTTCCCCCGAGTCCAGCGTTGCCTCGTTCGCTCATTAGATGCCAGGCTAATCCTAGAGGTTGATGATAGTTGGACTCCTCGCCACTAGCTTAGCTTTTGCACCCTTAGGGTACTAGGCTAGGTAGAGTTGAGTCTTTTGGATCATTGATGTAACCGTGTTAAACTCTTTTGGAGGTTCAGGGATGATTAATGGTAGTTTAAATTTGGACGGGAGGTTTATGTTTTTGTTTTGTTTTATGAGGAATCTGTTAAATTGCTATAACTCCTCTACCGTGTTTAAACCTTAAAATTGGAGATGTGTTATTAAGCAACCATGTGATTTTTCAGATGGCTGGGAGAGCGCGCCGTGGTCAGAATGAGCACGTTCCTCCACCGCCACCGCCTCCCACTCTGCAGGAGCTTATGGCTCAGCAGAATGAGATCTTGAGGCAGCTGGCTCAGCGTCAGCCACCACCACAGCACTATGGTGGTGGAGACCATCAGCGTCACCCCGCGGCGGCTACCTATCAGGAGTTCCTCAGCACCCAGCCCCCACTGTTCACAAGGGCCGAGGACCCACTTGATGCAGATGTGTGGTTGAGGGTGGTGGAATCCAAATTCCCACTACTCCATGGAGCTTGCTCAGAGGTCACCAAGGTCAGGTTCGCCACCCAGCAGCTTCGCGGACCCGCGAGGACTTGGTGGGACCATTTTCTTGCCATGCAGCCAGAAGGTAGAGAAGTGGAATGGAGGGAGTTCAAGGCAGCTTTCAGAGGGCACCATATTCCAGCTGGCATCATGGACCGGAAGCTCAATGAGTTTCTGGCACTCACTCAGGGCAGCAGGACAGTGTTGCAGTATGCCCAGGCCTTTAATGATTTGTGCCAGTATGCTGGATACCATGCAGACACGGATGAGAAGAAGCGAGACAGGTTCAGACGGGGGCTCAGCACCAAGCTCCGTGACCGTCTCAACACCGTCAGGGCCAACAGTTACAATGAGTTGGTCAACATGGCTATCTCCCAGGAGGACTGCATCTTAGCTCGATAGGCAGAGAAGAAGAGGAAGACCCCTGTGGCAGGACCCTCAGCTCAGCCACAGTGCTTCAGGATTGTGTCTGACACGCAGAACAAGGGACCTCAGCAGTAGCAAGGGAGATGGGTGATCAGACCACCGCAGCAGCAGCAGCAGGCACCCAGCCGCGCCCAGTTTCCAGCTCAGAGGAACAATCAGCAGCAGCAGTACCGCCAGGCCAATGATAACAGGTGTTTCACTTGTGGCAGCACTGGGCATTATGCCAAGAATTGCCCCAGAAACCAGCAGAGGCAGGGGCAAAATGTCAATCAGAACCAACGCAAGAGACAGAAGGTGCAAGTAAGGCAGGGCAAGCTGAACTTCACTACCATGGCAGACATTCCAGAGGGAGCACCCGTCATGACTGGTATCTTTACAGTTTTAAATTATCCTGCTATTGTTCTTTTTGATTCCGGAGCTTCACATAGTTTTATCAGTGCCAAGTTTAGTGCCAAATGCCAGTTGCCTTTTCACCACACCAATGGGGGTATCACAATTTCAACACCAGGAGGCAGGGTTGCCACCTATCAAGTCAACCGGCATGTGCCCATAAGGTTGGGTAGTATTATAATTAAGACCACCCTCCTCATTTTAGGGTTGGATAGCGTGGATATTATACTGGGAACCGACTGGTTAACCAGGCACCAAGCCGTTATTGATGTTGCAGCTAGGGCCATTGAAGTGCACTCACCAACTTGTGGAGCAACCACACTATATCTGCCTGACCAGGGATGCACCCGCTCTTGTGCTTTTGTTATGATAGAATCCCCAGTGGAAAAGATCCCAGTGGTCTGTGACTATCCGGATGTTTTTCCGGATGAATTGCCGGGGATGCCACCTGACCGAGATATTGAGTTCGCCATCGAATTGCAACCCGGGACTGCTCCTATCTCCAAGAGACCCTATAGGATGCCTCCTGCGGAATTGGCGGAGCTGAAAAAGCAATTGCAAGAGTTGTTGGACAAAGGGTTCATTCGTCCAAGTACTTCACCATGGGGATGTCCGGCATTATTTGTGAAGAAAAAGGATGAAAGCTTGAGGATGTGTGTTGACTACCGCCCTCTCAATGCGGTGACTATCAAGAACAAATACCCATTACCCCGCATTGATGTTCTGTTCGATCAGTTGGTGGGAGCCAAGGTATTCTCCAAGATAGACCTTCGCTCAGGATACCATCAGATCAAGATCCGTGCCAGCGATATTCCCAAGACGGCCTTTTCAACCAGATATGGGCTCTATGAGTTTTTGGTGATGTCTTTTGGGCTGACCAATGCCCCGGCTTACTTTATGTACTTGATGAACTCAGTGTTTATGCCAGAGTTGGACAAATTCGTGGTCGTTTTCATTGATGATATTCTGGTCTATTCCAAGAATGAAGATGAGCATACTGAGCATCTGCACATCGTACTTCAGCGACTGCGCGATCACCGTCTTTATGCAAAGTTGTCAAAATGTGAATTTTGGCTGAAGGAGATTAAATTCTTGGGTCACACAATTTCTCAGGATGGGATATCGGTTGACCCTGAAAAGGTACAGGAGGTGATGAATTGGAAACCCCCGACTACAGTGAGGCAGATTCGGAGTTTTCTGGGATTGGCAGGGTATTATCGACGATTTATTCCGGATTTCTCCAGAATTGCCAAACCAATGACTGAATTGTTGAAGAAGGGAGTCAGATTTGAGTGGAGCCAAAAGTGTGAAGATGCTTTTCATACCTTGAGGCAACATTTGACAACAGCTCCGGTGCTAGCTCAGCCAGATAATACCAAGCCATTTGAAGTTTATTGTGATGCTTCTGGTACCGGATTGGGTTGTGTCTTGATGCAAGATAACCGAGTTATTGCTTATGCTTCCCGGGCCCTCAGACCCCATGAGCAGAACTACCCTACACATGATCTGGAATTGGCAGCAGTGGTTCATGCCCTTAAGATATGGAGACACTATTTGATGGGAGCTCACTGCAACATCTACACTGATCATAAGAGCCTCAAATATATTTTCACTCAGGCTGATCTGAACATGAGGCAGAGGAGATGGTTGGAACTAATCAAGGATTATGACTTGGAAATGCATTACCATCCTGGCAAGGCCAATGTTGTGGCAGATGCCTTGAGCAGAAAGGCTCAGTGCAATTGTTTGAACATGGATGTGAGAGTTGCCACCTTGTGTGATGAGTTGTGCAAGCTGAACCTAGAAGTGGTTCCTTCCGGTGGATTGAGTTATATTTCAGTGGAGCCCACATTGTAGGAACAGATAGTCCGGGCACAGATTGGGGACAAGGGAGTCCAGGTTATCAAAGGAATGATCAAGCAAAAGGCAGAAAAGTACAAGTGTTTCCGTCAGGACAGCAAGGGAATTTTATGGTTTGGAGATCGATTGGTTGTTCCCAAGGACCCAGAACTCAGAAAGAAGATATTGGATGAAGCTCACCTTTCCAAGTTCTCCATGCACCCTGGTAGCAACAAGATGTACCATGATCTCAGATCTCTGTATTGGTGGACCAGGATGAAGAGGGAAATTGCCAAGTACGTATCAGAGTGTGACACTTGCCAGAGAATCAAGGCCAGTCACTTGCAGACAGCAGGTCCTTTGCAACCCCTTCCCATACCATCTTGGAAATGGGAGGACATTTGCATGGATTTCATAGTAGGATTACCCAATACCTCCAGGCACCATGATTCTATTTGGGTCATTGTGGACAGATTGACCAAGACTGCTCATTTCTTGCCAGTGCACACCACCCACAAGACAGAGAAGTACGCAGAAATTTATGTTGATCAGATAGTAAGATTGCATGGTATACCAAAGACCATTATATCTGACAGAGGAGCACTGTTTGTGGCACGCTTTTGGGAGAAATTGCAAGAATCACTTGGGACCCAAGTAATCCGAAGCTCAGCATATCACCCGCAAACAGATGGCCAGACAGAAAGGGTGAATCAGATTTTGGAAGACATGTTGCGGGCATGCGCACTACATTATGGAAAGGATTGGGACAAGTGTCTGTCTTTGGCAGAGTTTTCTTACAATAACAGCTATCATTCCAGTCTGAAGATGGCACCCTTTGAGGCATTATATGGGAAAAGGTGTAGGACCCCGCTAAATTGGTCTCAAGCAGGAGAGAGGGAAGTTTATGGGCCAAATTTGGTGCTTGAAGCAGAGGCAAAGGTTAGAATTATCAAGAAGAACCTAGAAGCTGCTCAGGCCAGACAAAAGAGTTATCATGACAAGAGGCGGAAGCCTCTACAGTTTGAGGTGGGAGATCATGTCTATCTTAAGATATCACCGACCAAGGGTGTCCAGAGATTCGGGATCAAGGGCAAGTTAGCCCCTCGTTACATTGGACCCTATAAGATCAAGGCAAGTTGTGGACCCGTAGCTTACCAATTGGAATTGCCACCCCGCATGTCAGCAGTTCACAATGTGTTCCATGTATCTCAGTTGCGGAAATGTGTTCGTCTACCCACTGAAGTGCTACCGGAACCGGACATTGAGATAGAACCAGACTTGTCCTACCAAGAGTACCCTGTCAAGGTATTGGATCAGAAGGAAAGATCAACTCGGGCAAGATCAATCAAAATGTATAAGATTCAGTGGAGTCATCATCCAGCGGAAGAAGCTACATGGGAAACGGAGGATTTTCTACGCTCTCGCTTCCCCGACTTTCTGCCCAAAGGAGTCGGTACGTAACCTAGATGCCCCACCCCCACCTGCCCTTTGAAGTCAATTATAAGAAAAACTTAGATAACAAGGATAGTCTAAGTTGTGGATTTAACTTAAGAAGGGCTTCCTTCTGAAGTTGCAAAGAGGATGACATTCGAAGAACAGTTAAGAAAGTGAAACTTGAGCATAAAGGGAGAGTAGCACCAACGCACCTTCAAGCACCCTCCAAGGGACTCTACCTAAAATCTCGGGACGAGATTCCCTTAAGGGGGGAGGGCTGTAACACCTCAGGTGTTACCATGACTAGAACCTACCCTGAATGCTAAGGATTGTGATCACATGTGGAAATAACTTGAAGATAACAAAGAACCTTGGAGATTATGTGTTAACCAAGAATTCTAAGGACCCAAGGGCATCATTTAAGCTTTGGTGCACTTGCTACATTGGGTAAGAAAGGGGGGAAACCTAGACCCCTCTTGAACCCTCCTTTCCAAAGCCATGGATGAGAGGAAGAAGAAAGTGAGCAAATGTGCAAAACATGAGTGATCTTTAACCCAACCCTAAGCAACCTTATAACCAGCAATTAGAGGAAGAAAATATTGCAAAAAGGCCCCTGGAGAAACCCCAAATCAAATCTCTAAGTGGAGAGAGAGCTAGAGCTCTCTATTTCTCTCTAAGTCCATTTTTAACCCTAGTTTAAGGATCAACTGTGTTCACCTTGAAGATGGCATCAAATCCACTTGTGTTCTATACCAAAAACGTGGCATACCACCTAGGGCACCCACTGGAAAAAGTTGAGCCCGAGACTCGGACGTTTGACATGCCATGGCATGGCTTTTGTCGCGAAGTGCCTAGTGTGACACACCTGATTTGGCATCCAAAGATCTCCCTCCCTAGGCCATATCTGCCCCGACGTCTCACAGTTGAGTGACAGCCCTAGGTGCTAGGAAGAGGTCTGTGCCGAACCTTTGCAAAGATTCGCACGTTTGCGACCTCTGCCGACGTTTGAACAATGGAAGAAACAAACCGCCACGTGTTCGACGCGTTCTGCCGCGCCAGAGCACGCCCGCGCGCGCCCCCGCGAGCCCCGCGCCGCGCCCGAGCCAAGCCAGCGCCCTGGTCCGCGTCCGCGCCTATAAAACGCCCAGGAGCCTTGGCCGTACCCCTCCGCATGCGCTCAAGTCTCACCGGAGCTCAGTTCAACCACCGTTTGCCCGTGCGCGACGTGCCCGCGGCCACCCGAGCCACTGCCGCCGTATACCAGCCAGCCCAGCCTTCCACAGTCCCATCCAACCCTCGAACACGAGTGTGCATCCACCAGTGAAGCTCCCCGAGCAAAGAATCGGGCTCTGCGTCACCGGAGACGCCGGAACAAGGTCACCGGACTTCACCCGACCGCCGGCAACCGTGGACCGAGGTGCACGGTGAGTCTCTCTTCGATTCCTTGCACGGTTAGACTCCTTAGACCTCCATGAAGCTCCTCGTGCACCCTAATTGAACTCTACCGCCGTGGTTTGGCCGGAGCAGGCGCCGCCGTCGACCCCCGCCACCTATGCTCGTGGCCAGGGTGACTCCGACCACCTCCGGCGACGACCCGCACATCGACGTGACCGTCGCGACCTCCTGAACATCACTGACCACCTCGCCGGGCCTCCCTCGCCGCCGGTAAGCCGCGCCGTCCTTTTCTTTCCCGCGGCTACTGTTTCAGTTGGGGGAAGGACTGCGGGTGAGAGGGAGAGAAAGCCAGGGGGTTAAGTGAAATGTCAGAGACTCAGGGGAATAGTGGCGCAAGGGTAGATCTGTGAGGTTTGATTCGGTTTAAACCCAGGGACCTCGGCGCAAACTGCTTTTTCAGAAAAACTTTATTAAAACCTGATTTAAATTCAAACAGAAACTTTAAAAACCCATAACTTCTGTTTGGTGTATCCAAATTTGGTCAAACTAATTTTGCCAGACTCTAAATAATGTAACCTGTCTAAGAAAAATATAAAACCCCATAAGTACTAGAGAAAAATATAAGGTTCTGATTTAATTTTAGTTTTGACCAAAAGCTTAATAATAGCAAGAAAAATGGTTGTACTATTTAACTAGGGTTGGAAAAATTTGGAGAAGTCTATATCTACCTACTGACCTAGTTAAAAATGTTAAACCCCTCTGTCCATTTCATTAAGTTAGTTTTTACCCCTTATTCCATAATATGCTTAAGATTAAGAAAAATAGAAAAAGTGACATAAATAATGAACCAGAGGGCACCTCTATTTTTGTTGAGATACTTAGTCAATGTAGTTCACTGGAAAAATATATCATACCCTGTTGTAGTGTAAGATAAGAAAGATACCTTTTAAATGAATAAAATAAGGATAACTTAGAAAAACCCTACAAAAATAACCCTAAGGTGAAACCTCCCCAAACCTTAGGATAACTAATGTTTTGATAATAAGAACTTAAGAAAAATCTGAAATCTGTTGTTTGATATTTTTCAAATGACAAGTTAGTTCTAGCACCCTTTTTGCACCAAACTTTAGAAATCCATCATTAATTAACCATCATGTTGCTCTCTGCCATTTTTGGTACCAGAGCTTAGTATCACTATTAGAGGCCAACAAAAATAACCCTTAGGTCAGGACCCACTTAAATAAAAGACTTGTAGTGTAAAGTGGCCCATTTCGCCTAACTATTGTTATTTTTGTTTAAAGCCTAGCTTTTGTACTCTAAACCTCAAATTCTTAAAACAAGCTAGGATAGCCAGTGACAACCCACTGTAATTTTTACAGAATTTTTGGAAATTTTTAAAATACTGTCATAGTTCAAACCTATACTAGAAACCCTAGATGGAAATTAAAGAAAGGAAAATGGATGATGGAAATTAATGTCTTCCTAAGACCTTTGTAAATTGTCCACTGAAATCCATAAAGGCAATGTAAATCCACTATGTTGTCCTAAAAGAAAACCTAAAACTAAAAGGTAATAAGTCTATATATACCACTAGAAGACCCACATAGCCAAGGAACCCTAAGTTAATTCTTGACTTAATTTCTGTAGTTTAATGTTCTTAAATCTTGCATAATCATGACATACATGTTCATTGCATTTCGATAGACTGTAATCTTGCTGACGGAGAGTACATCCTCGTGCCGGAGCAAGGAGCTGCCCAGGAGGTTGCCCCAGATCCAGCACCAGAGCCTGCACCAGAGGACCTGCCTGCCACTGCTTTGGAAGGCAAGCCCCGGTTTATGCATAACCTGTTATTTATGCTATTTTACTTCACTTATTGATTGTAGGATTGATTGTGCACTTAGGTGTAGGAATTGGTTGAAACCCTAGTTGCATTACCTCAGGATTCCCTTTGAGATGGATACTAGTATGCTAGGTCGAGTAGTTGCTTTATTTAATTAGGATCTCGGTAGAAGACGAGTGATTTTTCTAGCACTCGCGCGAGATCAGGAAATTGATTGTACCCACTTTCACACTATCATGATACTAGTTAGTGGACAACAATCCATGGGGATTGGTTGCCCACGAGATGGAAAATGGAATAAGGATTAACGTGCGGATACCTGTGTCAAGCGTTTGAACGTACTAAACACATACCGAGAAATATGGTAAATCAGTAAGCCTAGTACCTGATTGAACCTGGCAGTAGACTTTACCCCTCACGCGACCTGAGACGTAGTCTCCCATTCCGGTTATGGTGGGTACAAGTGCGGTCACTACACGACGGCCAGTCGGGGTCAGTGAGGCATTGTACGCCAAGGCGGTGAGCCCTGATCTGCTGACGGGGAATCGATGGGGACGGTTGATGTGTGTGGGGACGGAGTGCCCCTACATGTCGTGTGTTTAGGTTTACCTTGCAAGGATAAAAACTCGATTCGAATCGTCTGCTTCTCGCAGCTAATGAGACTGCTTGATCCATTGTACTGCATTGAGTAAGAAGTGAAACTGTGATGAGATGATACAAGATGTTGATTGCTAAAAATGCTTGCTACTATGTATGAGTAGATAGTACACTTTTAGCCTTAAGAGAGTCACACTTAATTTTGACAAAATTTAAAATCTTGATTTAGAAACTCAGCTAGTGCTTTTGGCAACCAAACCCCACAGCCAAACAGCTGCATGTCTAGAGGTAGAGGAGTATAGACTCCTCACACCGGGTAAGTCTAGCTGAGTATTAGTATACTCAGCCTTGCCTGTGGCATAATTTTACAGGTTCTCTGGAGGAAATGGCTGCTGGAGTGACTTGGCCATCCACCCTGCCACCGGGTTGGACCGTCGAGTGGGACCCCGCCTCGGCTGAGGAGGAGCATGAGGAGTGATGGGACAGGCTTCCCCATCTCTCGTTTTATTTACCGTTAGTTTATTTCCGCTGCACTTCAGAACATTGATGGTCACTTTTGCAAAAACTCCGATGATGACAATGATGATGTAATAATTTAACACTTTTCCATGTATGGTTTTATGCTTTATTGTATTTGCTCTGTGACTCACCATCGAGTGAGATTGTGGTACTTGATCCTGTCAGTGGCCGTGTCGGACTAGATCCGAGGGATTGACGGGTTATTCCCAATTAAGTGTGGTCTCGCCTCTAAGGCAGGGCCTGGGCACTTAAGTTGGAATAATTCGGGCAGTTCCGCCACAGCAGCTCCGGGCCAGTTGGCGCACCGAACACTGTCCAGTGCCCCCTACCGACCGTTGGAGTGGGCCACGCGTCGCCCGCGGATTGCGCGGCCGACCGTTGCGCTGGCGAGTGTTGGCTCATCGGACAGTCCGGTGCACCACCGGATAGTCCGGTGAATTATAGTCGTACCTCGCCAAACTTTTCCCGAGAGCGGCCTATTCACCAGAAACCAGCATGGCGCACCGGACACTGTCCGGTGCACCACCGGAAAGTCCGATGTGCCAGACCGAGCTGGACTTTGGCTGCACATAGCCAAGCTTTTTGCAATTCTTTCTTTTCCTGTTTCTAGCACTTAGATAAAATATGTTAGTACTCAAAACAATGTACTAAGTCTAGAAACATACCTCATGTCTTGATTTGCACTTTTCTCTTCATTTAGCACATAAGAACTTAATTAAATGTGTTGGACACTTAATCATCAAAACATAATAGAAATTGCCCAAGGGCACATTTCCCTTTCACAAACAAAGTACACTCAAGACATACTTAAGAAGTTTGGAATGAAGGATGGCAAACCCATTAAGACATGCATGGAACCATTGGGTACCTCGACCTCGACATGGGAGGTAAATCCATAGATCAAAAGGTATACCGGTCGATGATAGGATCTTTACTCTATTTATGTGCATCTCAACCGGATATTATGCTTTCAGTATGCATGTGTGCAAGATTTCAGGCAAATCCTAAGGAAGTTCACCTTAGGGCCGTGAAGAGAATCATGAGGTATTTAGTTTACACTCCTAAGTTTGGGCTTTGGTACCCTAAGGGATCCACTTTTGATTTAATAGGATATTCCGATGTCGATTGGGCAGGGTGTAAAATTGATAGGAAGAGCACATCAGGGACTTGTCAGTTTCTGGGGAGATCCCTGGTGTCTTGGGCTTCAAAGAAACAAAACTCTGTAGCTTTTTCCACTGTCGAAGCCGAGTATATTGCCGCAGGTCATTGTTGTGCGCAATTACATTGGATGAGGCAAACCCTTAGGGACTATGGCTACAAATTGAGCAAAGTCCCTCTCCTATGTGACAATGAGAGTGCAATCCGCATGGCGGAAAATCCCGTTGAACACAGCCGCACTAAGCACATAGACATTCGGTATCACTTTCTGAGAGATCGCCAACAAAGAGGGATATCGAAATAGCTTATGTAAACACCAATAATCAATTAGCCGATATCTTTACCAAGCCATTAGATGAGAAAACCTTTAGCAAACTTAGGAATGAGCTAAATATACTTGATTCTCGGAACTTTGATTGAAACATTGCACACATAGCTCATTTATATACCTTTGATCATATCTCTTTCATTTGGTGCAAATGCATATTTCTTATCATTCTTTTACCAAGGCTATGACTAATGTATTTTCAAGTATATTTCTATACTAAGCGTAGATTGAAAGGGAAATGGAGTCTTCGGCAAAGAACAAAGCTTCCACTCCAACTCTGACGATATCAACTACCCTTTGTCGTTGTTCCTTCACAACTCTCAAATTGGTATAATCTTTCACTCATATTTCTTTTATCAATGGGGGAGAAATTATTAGAGGGGTCTCAAAGTCTCCATTTTTGGTGATTAATGCCAAAGGGGAGAGAATATTAAGCCCAAAGCAAAAGGACCACAACACCACCATTTTAAAATTTTTTAGAAATGAAGTGGTAATTGACATTTTTCACATTGGTATCTATGTCATGGAAATTTTGACAATTGGTATCTTTGCCTCATTTGGTTTGTGAAAGTCAAATTTCAATTGGTATATAATTTGCAATTAATCCTTTAATTGGTATTGTTATTTTTCAAATTGGTATCTATTTCAAAAACCCTCTTGAAAGCTAGGAGAATTTCATTCAGGGGGAGTTTTGTTTAGTCAAAGGAAAAGCATTTGAAACAGAGGGAGAAATTTCAAATCTTGAAAATGCTTCTTGCAATTTTATTCATATACCTTTTACTATTTGCAAAAGGTTATGAAAAGATTTTCCAAAAGGATTTGCAAAAATAAAACAAGTGGTGCAAATGTGGTCCAAAATGTTAAATAAAAGAAAAGCAATCCATTCATATCTAGTGAGATTATCAATTGGTTTAATTCCAAGTAACCTAGGCACTTACCATATGCAAACTAGTTTATTTCTGCACTCTATATATTTGCTTTGGTTTGTGTTGGCATCAATCACCAAAAAGGGGGAGATTGAAAGGGAAATATGGTTAACCTTTTCCTACAACTAATTTTGGTGGTTGAATGTCCAACACAAACATATGGATTAACTAGTTTGCTCTAGAATTCATGTATTACAGGTGCATAAGGTTCAACACAAACCAATAAATATTCAAGTTAGGGACCCAATTCAAAAGGAGCAAAAGGACTTGAGTGTGCTGTGGTCTGGCGCACCGGACTGTCTGGTGTGCCACCGGATAGTGTTCGGTGCATCACGACCGTACAGGGGCCAACCAGCCACTCCCGAGAATTTGGGGGCGCCCTTCTCTATAATTCACCGGACTGTCCGGTGTGCCACCGGACTGTACGGTGTACCAGTGGAGCAATGACTATCTGCGCCAACGGTTGACTCTGCAAAGTAAACAGTGTCACGGTAGAAGTCAGAGCAGGAAGTCTGAGGTGCACCGGACTGTTCAGTGTGGCACCAGACTGTCCGATGCCGCAAGAGGACAAGGCTCCAACGGTCGACTTCGCTCCAAACCCTAACGGTTGGGTGACGTGGTGGCGCACCGGACACTGAACAGTGTCTGTCCGGTGGTGCACCGGACTGTCCGGTGCGCCCATCGCCAGCAGCCTCCCCAACGGCTACCAAGGTGGTTGAGGGCTATAAATACCCCCCAACCACCACAACTCCAAGCATCCAAGTTTTCTGAAGATCATATTCAATACAAGAGCTAGTGCATTCACTCCAAGACACATTTCCAAAGATCAAATCCTCTCCAAGTCT
This sequence comes from Zea luxurians, assembly GCA_029449295.1. Taxonomy (NCBI): domain Eukaryota; kingdom Viridiplantae; phylum Streptophyta; class Magnoliopsida; order Poales; family Poaceae; genus Zea; species Zea luxurians. The sequence goes on along the minus strand of JAOPSE010000001.1, from coordinate 234,317,836 downwards.
AGAATTCATTCCAACCACCTAGTGACTTGAGAGAGTGTGTGTTCGTGTTCATTTGTGCTCTAGTTGCTTGGATCACTTTCTTTCTTTCTCATTCTTGTTCCCAAGCGACTTGTAATCAAAGCAAGAGACACCTAAGTGTGTGGTGGTCCTTGCGGGGTCTAAGTGACCCGTTTGATTAAGGAGAAGGCTCACTCGGTCTAAGTGACCATTTAAGAGAGGAAAAGGGTTGGAATAGACCCGGTCTTTGTGACCTCCTCAATGGGGACTAGGTTCTTTGGAACCGAACCTCGGTAAAACAAATCACCGTGATCATGTGCTTGATTCTCATTTGATTTGTTTTCCCCTCTCTCTCGGACTTGACTTTAATTCTGATGCTAACTCAGCTTGTAGTGTGTGTTTAAGTTTGTAAATTTCAGGTTTCGCCTATTCACCCCGCCCCCTCTAGGAAACTTTCATTCCCCGAGCTCGGAGTTCCACCGCGGTTCACCGTGTCCGCGCGCCCGTTCCGCCGCCACCGTTGAGGCCTCACCGTGCCCTTTGCCTCGGTGAGTTCTGCCTCGGTGTCCGCAACTCGAGATGCGCCTCAATTTACTCTCCCCCTCTGGTTCTCTCTGCCCATGCTCACCGGAGTTTCCCCGCGCAACCGTCGACCCAAGCCCTCACCGTGTCCCTGTAGCCGTTCAAGGGTCCTAGAATCTCCTCTCAAGGTAACCAACCTTCCTCGCCGCTAATTTGTCCTTTCTTCATTCTCGACTAGGCGTGATTGCTCGCTAGAGTGTAGTTGTGCCACCACCGAGCCGCCCCGCTACAGACGGTTGTCCTCCGGTGCCTCTGCGTCGTTGCTATGCCCATGGCCATGTTTGCCACATCCCCCTAAACCTCCCTGAGCCCTTCCCGGTGCCCCGGGGCCCTAGCGTGCTCGTGCCCTTGTCATTAGAGGGCCTCCGCCGTGGACACGAGCGACGCCACCGCTGGCAGCCAGGGGACCTTGCCCAAGCTGTCCGTTAGATTCTAAGCGTCCGTCTGAGATTGGATGGCTCGGATCTAATCAGACCAAACATAATCCCGACTGCCCGCTTGAGATCCGACCGCTCGGATTTCCCCCCTCCTGCGCCCCTGCCGCTGGGCCCAGCTAGTCAGCCCCGTTAACCCTAAGTCATCACTCGCCCGGGCCCACTGGTCAAACATGCGCGTGCACCCACGCCCACGCTCGCCCACGATATCTATTCTCAACCGTTGATCTGAGATCTGATGGTCGAGAGAGCTCGATACCCCTTCGCGTGCAGTTTTGTTAAAGAGATCCCTAGTTTTCTGAAAATCAACATGTCGTCCCTCAGTTTCGTGCGCAGGCCCTTGTATTCTTGCAGAAAGAACCTTAGGCCTTTATTTAATCATAGATTTAGACCTAATTTAGGGTTTTAAATTCCAAAACTTGTTTATTTCATATCTTTTGTATATGAACTCCAAATTGAATGATTCAAATTGCAAAATGTTCATTGGATTCTTCTCTATCTGTTAAAATTATGATTATTCACTGTCTGCACATTCTAATTTTATGCCTAGGCTATAGATTAGTTAGGTAATGGTTTATTTATTAAATAGGAAAAATAAAAAGGAAAATCCCAATGGTAATTATTAACTTTGTGAGATTAATAATATGTAATGTATGAATCTATCCTTGGTATTATTTGTGTGTCTCATTAGAATAAGTGGAATTAAATTATGTAATCTATGAATATAGATAATACTTAGAGAATCACAAACTTCTAAGTATGCTAGTTCACCCTAGAACCCACGTTACCTCTTGAGTTTATACTGTTCTCTTGAGATGTGTTCACTTGTTTGTACATGTTTGGTGTATTATTCATTTGTCTTTATCCAAATGTATTGAATGCTATGATCACTTTATTTAGACAACGAGCAGCTCGTGGTTCCTGAGTGTGTTGCCGAAGATCTTCCTGAGCAACAACCTAGTGAAGGCATGTGTCCTTTGACCATTATATCCTACTTATTTTATAATTCACCGTCCCGCATTACTTTATTGAAACCTAAGGATCGACTAGTCTATATTTACCTTATCCTTGTTTACCTTTTGGGTTATTATGGTTAGCTTTATGCTATTGCTTTAACTTAATCAATGAACATGATGTGAATATTTATGATACGATGATGTTATCCCGATGATGATCTTGTGATGCTTTAGGGGACTTAGGCTGTTTCCTGAGTACCTCTCCATAGTGATCTGTTCATTGAGTGACCACCCGGGATAATAGTGCAACCATGAGGGTGGAATAGTACACCCTTAGCTGAATAATTAGATGAACCTGGGGTGTAGTTGGCTTTGCTGGAGGGCCGTCAATGGGGGCCAGGGCATAGTGCTCGCTTTGCTAAGGGTGGGTGTCGAGGTTCATTCGATTTGGTTTTGTTAGTCACCCACCTTAGGTAGGGTACCATGTTTGTATGACTGGCGAAACATAATGAGCAGCTATACACTAGGGGAGTCCTTGTAAAGGCTATGTAGTGAGACCTTGTTAGGTCACCTTGGTAGTGATCAATGGGGAGTCATGATCTCTAGGCAGAACGTGAATCACGACTCGTGGGTAAAGTGTGCAACCTATGCAGAGTGTTACAAACTGGTATATCAGTCATGCTCATGGTTAAGAGCAGTCTTGGGATCCTCTTTGATTAGAAGAACTTTGGATACTTTTATGATGATGATTAATATTGATGGTTATAATTCTGGTCTCTGCTATTTCCTCTTGGAGGGAGTACTTTTGAGTAATAACTGGGTTTATTACTAAAACTTGGCTATACTATTAGTAATAAATACTTGATCAACTAAAAGCAATTGCTTAACCTTAACTCCACATACAACTAGTCCACTTTACCCAAACAGGACATTTGCTGAGAATGTTGATGTGTACTCAACCTTGCTTTAAAAACCACCCCACCCCAGGTTGTCCCCACTGTATTCAGTGCTCAAGAGGAGATGCAGGCAACATGGAGGGCTTTGAGAAGTTCTAGGACTACGATGAGTTCTAGTTATGTTAGTGGCAAACCCTCGGTCAGTAGCCTGTGAAGGCCATATCTGCTACGTTCACTTTTCTGCACTTTGATAACGTTAATGACTATGTTAAGTAATGACTCTATGGATGTCTTGTACATATTGATGTAATAAAGCACCTTTCCGCTATTTACTTTGAGCAATATGTGATGATGTCCAATTATGTAATCGCTGTGTACATGAGTTTCTGATGCTGGCACGTACATGGTTCGCATTCGGTTTGCCTTCCAAAACCAGGTGTGACATAAGTGGTATCAAAGCCTTGCTGACTGAAGGACCACTAACCTAGACTAGAATGGTCACTCCAATGACTATAGACCCCTACCCTTACCTTGACCTTTGGTGTCACTTCAAAAGTTGGCCATCTTGACCAATTCTATGTTATATTACTATCTATATACTCACCTTACAAAAAATATCTCTCTTTGCTTTTGGTTTACTTGTTGGTCATATAGTTCTACTCTCACTCTTGTGCTTACTATGTCTTTTGTAGATGGTCCGTCTTAGATGCACTGCACGTAAGTCAGCGTAAGTCAGTGATCCGCTTTTTGCCCTCTCGCCTTGCGGTGCGCCCACTGCGCTGCACGGTGACAGGTCAATCTAGCCACCTAGAGAGACTATATCGTCACCTACATAAGAAGTAGGAGCGCCGACGCCAGGAGCAGGAGCAGCAAGACTCTTCCCCTTGCCTCAATAGGAGGTGGACCCTGGGAGGTAGCCTTCCCCTGCACCTCAGCTAGAGATGCCTCCTGCACCACCACAGGGCATCCTGGCTGTTGGAGGAGACACTGACGAAGACGGAGACGACGACAACGGTGGTAGTTCGAGCCACAGCACGGAGCTCTCGGAGGAGCAAGAGCCAAAGGGATGGATAACTAGACCCATCACTTGTGACGTAGCTCGCGGTTGTCACTTCCACGACGCTCTCGACACCTTGCTGCGTTGGGACCAGCATCGTCACGGGTTATACCCGGACCAATGGGAGGCTACTTGCTTGGTGTGCCATCCGGACGATGATCTTCGGGGTGCAGAGGCCTTCTCAGAACATTATTCTATCCCTAAGAGGGATACTACTGAGGCAGCTCGTTGTTCAGCGGGGTAGCTGACGGCCTTGACCTAAAGTACTACCCTCGCCGTTCGACCGACAGTGCTAGAGGTGTGATTATCTCGCCCTTTGGTGAGGGCAATCCCAGGCAGAACAACATGGTCAACCTGGTCATCATGCTCAACACCGAGCTGGACCACGTCCTTGATGAGTTGGGCAAGGCTCGAACGGAGACTGTGGAACTGCGTGCTGAGCACGCAACGCGCCACTATGAGGATGGTGGTTCCCCTGCTACTGTTGGGATTCAGCACCCTTACCGCTCGCTGCCCTGTGGTTGTTATGCTTATGGCACCCTGACTGCAGGACCCAGATAGATTTGGAGCCATAGATCGACAGAGTCGGAGTATATAATAATGCTTAATTCAGTGTCTTAGTCCTAGTCAGTATTAGTTAGTCTTAGTTTGCTTATCAGATGTTTTGATGCTTGTCGTGATGAACTCGTGATGAAGTTGGATCTTTGTAATGATTGTCACCAAGGTGTGGGCATCCCCGCCACTTGGTATAGTTATTAATTGTGACACCCCAGTGTCACCTAGGGTTTCTCTCAAATGCCAAACCTAGAACCATTATTTTATGTGAACCAAAGTAAGCATGAGCATCAAAATAACTTAAGTAATAAAGAAGTCACCAAGTATATACTTAAAAGTGTCATGATCAAAACAATTGAGTCCTTTAAAAGATATGATTGTGCAACCCTAATTAAAAACCCTAAGTAAGCCCCATGAGCAAAATTCAAGAGAATAAGAAAAAGGCAATGAAAAGTTTAAAATTTTGAGTTGAGCCAATTATAAAAATTAAAGTATGTTTATTAAGCAACAAGAAAGATTGAGAAGGCTTAGCCAAAATAATTCAATTAAATCCCCAAATCAGCCCTTGATCTATGAACCCTTGGAGAAATTCAGATTTCTGAATTTCTGAATTTCAGACCTCTTTCCAAAGATCATCTGCGTTCTCTGCTTTTCAAAACTCAAAGCCAAAAGATCCAAATATCAAAGTCGTGCCAAATTCCTTTGAACACATTCTGGGAAAGTTTGAACTCAAACCAAATTCGTTTGGCATGGTTTTGGCGCAGCTTAACCTCGGGACCAGGCATTCTGACACTGGCACCTTGGTGACGCTACAACTCCCTGTCCCTAGCCTAAAACCGCACGTCGTCCATACACAAAAGACAAAGCTTGGTCTGGTGAACAAATCCTTCACAGCGATCTTGCCCAAATTCGCGAAGATTTGCTCCCAATCGGCGCTTGAACAGGGGCAGAGGCAACGGGAACACGTGTTCGACCGTGGCTGACACCCCCGGTTCACGCCCGTTCGCTAGGGGTGTAAACGGATACTTATTCGGATATCAGTTTTTTGATCTTTTTTCTTTGATTGTGAATTAATAGACTATAGAATCTGCTATGCAAATTTATATTCTTATTTTTAGTATTGAGCTTGTAAAGATTCATGAAAGGTAAACCTCAAATCTATCATATATCTTCTCAAATAATAAATATAAATTTCGGATACAAATCGAATACGGATACGGATATTTTTTTACCTTTTTTGTTGTATGGAGTAAATAATGTATGAAATAATTTATATAAAATTTTATTCTTATTTATAATAATGTGCTTCATAACACAAGAAGAGATTAGCATCAAATTTCATACATATCTATTTTAAAATATTAAATTTGTCCAAACAGTTCGGATATCCGTTTACACCTCTACCGTTCGCGCACCGCGCCTCCCAGTGCACGCCCGCGCGCACTCGCCGGTCCACGACCGCCCGTGCACCGCGCCGTGCCTATAAAGCCTTCCCAGGCGCGCCCCACTTCGCCCCGCACTCACCCTCACCGGCCAGTCACTTTCCCTTAGCTCCGGCGAGCTCAATTCCGCCCGCCATTGCCGCCAGAGCTTCGGCCACCGTGGCCAGCCCACTCCAGCCATCCTCTGGGAAAGCCAGTGCTTCGGCTAGCTCCGCCAGTAGCCCGTGAAGCTTGCCAAGCCCTCGGACCCGGCCAGACTTCACCGGAGGCCCGAGATTGACTTCACCGGACTTCGGTCTTCCGCCGCCGCGCGTGGACCGAGCTATCCCGTGAGTCTCCGCCCAATTCCTTGCGCTCATGTCTTCTCTGGCACCCCGTGGTCCTCCCTGACCCATTTGATTGAACTATCTCGCCGTGACCAGGCCGGTCTCCTCGCCGCCGACGAGCATCCCCGCCTGCGCGCGTGGACCGACCGACTCCGGCCATCTCCGACGGCGTTCCGCACACCGTTGTGATCCCCGAGACCTCCCCTTCGTCCTGGACCGCTTCATCGGAGCCATCTCGCCGCCGGTAAGCCCCTCCGCCCTTTCTTCCGTCGCGGTTACTGTTTGAGGTAGAAGAAGGACCTCGGGTTAGGTTTTGTAGAACCCGAGGGGTTTTCTGTAGTGTCAGTGACTCATGTGAATAGTAACCTAAGGACTGATTCGCGAAGGAAACTTAGAAAACCCGCCAGGGACCCCAGTGCAAAGTGGATTTCCATTTAATCAATTCTGTTATTCTTTTTAAAATGACCAGAGAACTTAGAAAACCCATAACTTGATGAAATCTTAATAAAAAGTTGTCAAACCAATTTTGCTAGCTCTGGAATATTATGACCTATCATTTAAAAATGGTAAACCCTATGCTTTCTGTTCTAAATTTTAGAGTTTAAAATTGAAAACAGAAACCCACTAAACCTTGTTTAATTAAGGAAAATTAGTTTTTCTTTTGTGCGGAGCTTAAGAAAATTTGTAGATGTTTATACCTTATTTAGACATTGTTTAAAAATAGTAGGAACACCAGCATTGAAAAATATGATGTAGTTATTCATTTAAAGCTATTTTGTCCAAAACTTAGAGAAAATCAAAGAGGCCTTAGAAATTAATGAACAGTGATTAATAATATTTTTCCTAGTTTACTTACGCAACAGAGAACCTAGGAAAAATACAGAGACCATTAATTTGGACCAGTTTTTAATTAAGATGATTTATTTAGCCTTATATAGACTGAAAATTAATTATTAGAATTGCAAAACTATAACCAAAGTGGTTAATAAAAATCCAGTGAACTTATAACCACCAGAGCCCCACTACAAAAATACAGAACACCCCAGCCCAACTTTTTAAGTAGGGAAAATAAATACAGAGTAGTAATAAGGCATTTTTCCAATAAATCATAAGCAACCCCTATCAATGTGATAATGGGCAACCAAAAATTTGTTAAGTCCATGATGAGACAAACCACCAGAGAAAAATGCAAACCCATGAAAAAGAAGTAAACCCATGCCTTTTGCTAGTAATTTATGAGAAAGGCCATTTAATTCAAATAATGCAAACCACCCCTTCCCTTAAGCAAAAAGAGGCCAAACTTCAGAATGATTGCTCTTGCACAAAATACCAACTAAGAAAAATAAGAACTTTGTTGTTTGATGTTTTTCAAATATAGTGGTAGTAGAAAGCACCCCTTTGACTAGAAACTTTAAGAAAACCATAGGAAAATAATTAAAAGGTATTAATGACTAGAAATTTGTATCAAGTCATGTTATAACACCTAAAAGCCAAAAAATGAGTTTTAGAGAATTACCCACTGTTAAATAATAGTTGTAGTTCAAAGCACCCCTTCTGCCCTAGAGTTTAATAATTTTGTCCAGAGAAAACCATTCACCTTCTAATCCCCAAATTTTAAGACAAAGCAACACACACCAGTAACAAGCCATTGTAATTTTTGCAGAATTTTTGGAATTTTATAAAAGCAACTTGTAGTTCAAACCCACTTCAAAACATTAAAAGAATAAGAGAAAAGGAAAGAAGGAATAAACCTCACCTCAATAAGTCTAACTTGAGAACCTAATCAATTCTCCCTAAGACTTAAAAGGAATTCAGTGGAACCCCAAAATTTAATCTACTACTTACCATAGCTAAGTTTAACCCAATTTACCAAGTATACCACTAAAGGATTTTGCATAAGCAAAGTTAACCTTGTTTAACTCAAGAAGATCATACACCGTTAAAGTTGTAATTTCTAAAAGCACATATCCTATCATGCATATATCTTACGCATTGCATTCATTAGATTGTAATCTTGCCGACGGAGAGTACGTGCTCATCCCCGAGCAAGGACCTGTCCAAGAGGAGGACCAGGAGCAGGCTTTAGAGGCTGCTATCGAGGATCTCCCCGCAGCCCCAGCAATTGAAGGCAAGCCCCGGTTTTATGCATAACCTATTAATTATGCTATTTTACTACACTTAATGCTTGTAGGATTGCAATGTGCACTTAAGTGTAGGAGTTGCTTGAAACCTCTAGTTGCATAAACTTAGGATTCCTTTGTGAGATGAATACTAGTATGCTAGGTCGAGTAGCTGCTTGCTAATCAGGATCTCGGTAGAAGTTGAGTGATTTTTCTAGCACTCGCGCGAGGTCAGGAATTGATTGTATTCATCTTGATAATGGGATATATGTTAGTCTATGGATTTGGATCCAGGGAGGATGCCTTGCCCATGAGACGGGAAAAAAAATGAATTAAGGATTAATGTGTGGATACCTGAGTCAAGCTTTTGAACGTACTAAGCACATGCCGGGAAAAATGGTAACCGGTAAACCTAGTACCTGATTGAAGCCGGGCGCGGACTTTATCCCTCATGCGACCTGAGACTGGGTCTCCCATGCTAGCTATGGTGGGTACAAGTGCGGTCACTGCACGGCGGCAGCCGGGGTCAGTGGAGCATTGTATGCCAAGGCGGTGAGGCCTGGACGCGAACGGGGAATCGATGGGGACGGTTGTCATGTGTGGGGTCGGAGTACCCTGACATGACGTGTGTTTAGGTTTACCTTGCAAGGTTTAAAACTCGATTCGAATCGTCTGCTTCTCGCAGCTAATGAGACTGCTTGATTCCTTGTACTGCATCGAGTAAGAAGTGAAATGTGGATTATATGAGATAACTCGTTGACTGAGCTAATTGCTTGTTACCATGTATGCTTAGAAGGAGCAAATCTAGTTAAGTTAATAATGGTAAAAATTTGGAAAGCTAAAATTGACTTTAGAAACAGCTAGTGCTTTTGGCAAACCAAACCCCTCAGCCAAACAGCTGCATAGTCTAGAGGTAGAGGAGTAGACTCCTCACACCGGTTAAGTCTAGCTGAGTATTAGTATACTCAGCCTTGCTTGTGGCACCATTTTTGCAGGTACCATTCAGGAAATGGTTGATGGTGTGACTTAGCCTACCACCCTGCCACCGGGTTGGACGGTCGAGTGGGATGTTGCTCCGGCAGGAGAGGAGCACACTACCGGAATCCGTGCCTTTGCCGAGTGCCGAAGGCTTTGCCGAGTGTTTTTTATCGGGCACTCGGCAAAGCAGAATTTGCCGAGTACCGCCCTCGGCAAAGTTCTGCGCTCGGTAAAGAGTTGGTTTACCGAGTGTAGAACACTCGGCACATCCAAGCACTCGGCAAAGACTGCTTTGCCGAGGGTCAAGCACTCGGCAAATACGGCTCTCGGCAAAGGGCCGTTAGCGGCCGTCTACAACTGACGGCCGTCAGTCTTTGCCGAGTGTCAAATATCTGGCACTCGGCAAACATGGTCTTTGCCGAGTGTCCTATGTAGACACTCGGCAAATCATTTTTTTATTTTTTTTATTTTGGTCACCAAACTTTTTGTGGTATGTTCCTACACTATGTAGACCAACATGTACCATTTTGGGACAATTATAACAGTGTTTTCTATACCTAGTACATTTAGTTTGTTTATTTGAATTTCTTCGGAAAATTCAGATTTGAACTGCAGGTTACTCGAAACTTGGAAAACCGTGCATGCAAAAATGATATTCATGCTACTTAGCACAAGTTACGACCGATTTCAGGAGCGGACCGGAAACTTCGAGCACCATGCTCACTCAACATGACCGTAAACTTGCCATCCAGGTGTTTAAAAATTGTATAAAACATAAACAAAGTCAGAAAATCATGAAACCTGTCCACGTGTCATGATATCATATGTAGAGGCTGTGATAAAAAATTGAAAAAGTTTCGAGAAAGTTGTAACGCACTATGTGTACAAACCTAAGAGATCCACATTGAAACTCTATGATTTCATGTGTGGTTCTCTTAGGTTTCTACACATAATGTCTCACAACTTTCTCCAAACATTCTAAATTTTTTATCACAGCCTCTACATATGATATCATGACACGTGGACAGGTTTCATGATTTTCTGACTTTGTTTATGTTTTATACAATTTTTAAACACCTGGATGGCAAGTTTACGGTCATGTTGAGTGAGCATGGTGCTCGAAGTTTCCGGTCCACTCCTGAAATCGGTCGTAACTTGTGCTAAGTAGCATGAATATCATTTTTGCATGCACGGTTTTCCAAGTTTCGAGTAACCTGCAGTTCAAATCTGAATTTTCCGAAGAAATTCAAATAAACAAACTAAATGTACTAGGTATAGAAAACACTGTTATAATTGTCCCAAAATGGTACATGTTGGTCTACATAGTGTAGGAACATACCACAAAAAGTTTGGGAGACAAAATAAAAAAAATACAAATGCACTTTGCCGAGTGTCTAGGGATGACACTCGGCAAAGACTTCTTTGCCGAGTGCTAGATGTGTGGCACTCGGCAAAGAGGTAGTAAAGAACCTTTGCCGAGTGCCGCAACGGGGGACACTCGGCAAAGAACTCTTTGCCGAGTGCCGCTGATCTGGCACTCGGCAAAGAATATTTTAATATTTTAAAAAAATCTTTGCCGAGTGCCGGATCACGGGCACTCGGCAAAGAAAGGAAATAAACTACCCGCGCGTTCTTCTTTCTCCTTCTTTCTCTCCTCTCACTCTCTCTGTCACGCGCCGCCGCCTCCCTGCGCCGTTCGCTCGCCGCCGCCTCCCCGTGCCTCCCCACGCTGCCGCTTCCCCGCGCCGCCACCTCCCCGCGCCCGCCGCGCCCGCCCGCGCCCGCCGCGCGCCGCCGGCTCGCCGCGCCCGCCCGCGCCCGCCGCGCGCCGCCGGCTCGCCGCGCCCGCCCGCGCCCGCCGCGCGCCACCGGCTCGCCGCGCCACCACGAGCGCCCCTTGCCGCGCCGTGTCACCGCTGTCCTGCCGCCCTCCCCGAGTCACAGCCTCCCCGGGCCGCCGTCTCCTCCCCGCGCCGCCGGTAATTAAGGTAATAAACTTATTGAATTTAACTTATTGAATTGTACTTATTGAATTTAGGTAATAAACTTATCTGTGATGACATGGGTGATTGCCATGAGATTGTCATTGTAGACATCGACTTTGTCGGTATGACCCAATTTGTGGCCAACTGTAGGGATACTTTTAAGAGTGCCTTAGCGGTGATGAGAGAAGAAAAGTACGATCTAGAATTGCGGCGGCACGATGTTTCTTAGGTGTGTGTGCTTGAATTCACCGTCGTATGTGATAGAAGAGATGTGGAATGGACATGTGGAGCTCTACAGGTCGATACATATCAACATATATTTAGTATGTCTTGCATGGGGACGCCGGCCTTGATCTCGTCCACTACGAACACCTAAGAAGTGGAGGAGCGCCTTGCCCATGTCTTTGAAGCTGGGCCCGCCCTCTGTCGTGGCGAAGTAGTGGGGAAGGTGGAGGAACGCGGCGAGGTCGCCAGCGCAGGAGGTGTAGTAGAAGTAGGCCGGGATGCCGGCGGATGCGGCCGCGTCGAGCGCGTCGCCGCAGAAGAGGTCGAGCACGAGCCCGGCGACGGAGGGAAGGGAGCGGAGGAAGGCGGTGAGGGAGGGGACTGTGAGGCGGAGCGCGTCGAGCATCCGGAGGTAGGGGTCCGGGTCCGGGACAGGGTAGTCCGGCGGCGGGAGGTGGTGGAAGGATACGGCGGGGTCGGTGACCCCTGCTTCCCTCGCTTCCCGGACCCCCGGCCGGCTCGGCGCTGGGGTCTTTGGGCTTCTTGCGCGCTGACTTCCTCAGCGGAGAACTCACGGCGCTGGCACGACGGCTGTATCAACGGCACTAATCGTCGTTCGTTACCGGTAATGGCGTGGTCTTGTCTGTTTTAGAGTGTGGGCTATTCACTGCCATCACCCTCCCTCACGATGGCAAGGTCAGGTCAAGCCGGATGCGGATGCATGGGTGACCTCTGGCCTTGGAGCTCACAGCAACAACCATAGTAGACAGGGGCGTGAGGCTCCGGCCGGTCCTTGGCCTCGTGCGGTCGGAGCTCGAGGTGGAGGAGCCTGCAAGCGGGGAGTAGCTTGTGAGACGGTGGTGGTGGTGGCATACCAGGGTTGAGCGCGCGGGCGAACGGGAGCGCCGAAGAGGAGCCTGCAGCGGTGGTGTTGGGGGCATGAGGCAGCGTGAGGAGTTACGGATTTCCCATGGCATGGGGAGACTGATATTTGCCATCACCACACTGTTAGCAACACTAATCTCTTAAAGTCAAACCAGTAGCGACAAGGGAATAGAATGGAAGAGAATCTAGATACTTGAGAGAAGGGAGGAAGAAGATGAGCAGTAGTTGGAAGATAGAGAGTTCAGGTTCTAAAAAATGATTCTTGGATGATCCTCGCCCTTCCTTTATTCCTGCTCCTTGTAGTGCTCATTTCAGCTAGTTGGGCTGGTGTGTACTATATGGGTCGGTTCCTAACATTCTCCCCTCCTTAAGCTTCGTCTTGTTCCTGTGCCACTAGATACAATCCAACATATGCATAACTGAACAATGCACATAAGCTTCTTTCCAGTCTGCTAGCCAAGGTTGCAAATATTTCTTTCACGCTATGATCCAAAAACAAGAATTCGGCCCTAGCCCCACGACCCACCACCTGCAGAAGGCGCCGTTGACAGTCGTAGATCCGCCGACGACCAACGCCCCTGACCCAGGCAAACCACGCCGCCGCCGTAGCGAGCCAGCCCCGCTGGCCAGCCACAGCCACGCGAGCGCGGGCATCGCCGCCACGAGTCAGTCGTGCGAGCCACCACGCCACCCGCCCATGCTAGCAGGGAGGAGCAGTAGACAACGACCAGCCTCCTAGATTAGGCTAGCCAGCTCGCTGATCCGGCCTTCCCAACGGCGGTCCAGGTCGTCGTCCACCTCCAGGTCCGATCCTGCCCCTTCTGCAGCCACAACGACCCGGGCAGCGTCCAGTGCGACATCTTTCTCAAGGAACGCCAGCCGTTCGCCGTGGCTGCGGTTGGCACGACCGGCACCACAACGACTGTGGCTGGCGTGGTGACGACGACGGCCGTGGCTGGGCGCCATCGACTCTGGCTATTCTAGGTTGTGGCGGCCTAGAGAGGTTGGAGCGTGTGAGTGACAGTTGCGAAGATGATGCTCTCATTTCAGTGGCAACGAGTGTGGCGCACAGGCAAGGTGTTACTGGTTCCGTGTGCCCATCTGCTGGGTAGTGGTGGTGGTGCGCGTGCGCCGCCCACGGCGCGTAGGGGACGACGGCGGAGGGGAGAGGGAGGCGGTGGTGGTACTGGTGGTGCACGACGGGCGGGTCGGGTCGGCACCGCCAGTCGATGAAAAGCCTGCCGCGCGCCGCCTCGCTGATGCCGCGGCCGAAGGAGACTGTGTCCCCGGCGTCGAGGCGCTTCTCCTTGACGAAGCGGCTCCAGCCCTTGGTCATCACGTAGCTCTGGCTACTGTTCCAGTAGGAGTAGCGGAAGCGCCAGGGCTTCCCCGTGCGGTCCTCGAAGCTGAGCAGGAGGCCCTTCTCGTTCGCCGCCGCGTCCAGCGGGAAGTACTTATCCGCGTGCTGCTTCGGGATCACCAGCCGGTTCAGCTTCCCGACGTCGCTCGGCGTCACCACCTTGTCGAACATGTGCTCCTTCTCCACCGTCGCATGCTGCTGCTGGTGGTGCTGGTTGTGCTCAGCAGCCGCCCTCTCCTCTCCGCCGCCCGACCGGGTCGCGGGCGGGGGAGTGGTGAACTCCATCGATCTCCGATCGACGACCGGCGATCGGTCGAGATCGAGCCGGCCGTCCGTCGAGGCAGCAAGTCGAACGTAGGCCGCAGCAAGTTGAGATTTTTTTGTTACTGTGTGCATGTCAGCCATCGTGCTGTTAGTGTTATTTGCAGGTTTTAAAAACCTCAACGTACAGGGGAGGTGCTGTCAATTTTTTTTTGTATTAATAGACTTGTGTTTCTTTTTTACAGAGAAGATACTTGTCTTCCTAGCCGCTGCGGGTCTGCCTGCACCGCGTCGCGTCGCCACTGCACCGACCCGCCACAGCCCCACTAGCCTGACTCCACCGCCACCCTAGGTATAACCTCTATTTCCGCATCATGGTCGTAGATCACGTAACCCAGTTAGGCGTCTCCCGTTCGAAAGTGATACGGTGTAGATATGCAGATCTTTGCATATCTACAAATGTATCAGTTTCGAATTGTCCACGTTTTTTGGACAGCCCGCGGTTGCGTAGATGGTGTTAGTTTCCATGCTCTACTCCGGTCCCAGAAAGAGTTTCGGCGTCACCTCCCTGTTGTTCTCCGGACAGTACACTCTCCCTGCCAGGACGTGTATCCGGAGAACAGCGGGGAGGTGCTGCCGAAATTCTATCTCGGATCGGAGTAGAGCATGGAAACTAACTCCATCTACGCAACCGCGGGTGGGATTAGGACCTATCCTCACCTATTAGAAGGTAGGAACGTAGTGTACATGCATTACATGTCTATATTAAACTATACTCGGTTATATATGTTAGAGGATGGAGGACCGTGAGTGGATGTACACGGGCCGCGTTCGACGTAATGATGTCACCCCAGAATGGATTAGGAAGACCGATGCTTTCATGGAACGGGCATATGGCGAAGCTGCTAAAGGAGCTAGCCTAGTCCCTTGTCCGTGCAGCAAATGTGACAACCGGAAAAGAAAACCAAAGAAGGCCATGGTAGAACATATTTGGAAGAATGGATTTACGCCGGACTATACTCGGTGGATCTTCCATGGTGAAGCGCATCGCACGAGAGAGGAGGTGGTGAGACAACGCGTCGAGGATTACGATGCTGATGCCGGGGTAGCAGACATGTTGAACGACTATCACGAGGCACAGTTCGCCGAAGGACGTACGGAGGACGAGCCAGAGGCGACCGCAAAGGCATTCTACGACATGTTTGACGCGGCACAGAAACCCCTTCACGGCAAGACAAAGGTTTCTCAACTGGATGCCATTGGGCGTATAATGGCGTTGAAGTCGCAGTATAGCATGAGTCGAGACGCCTTCGATGGTTTGTTGACAGTTATTGGCAGCCTGCTTCCGGAGGATCACGTTCTGCCAAAGAGCATGTACGAGGCACAGAAACTCCTTCGTGCACTCAAGATGACGTATGAGCAGATACATGCTTGTCCGAAGGGCTGCGTCCTATTTAGGAAAGAACACACTGAGGCAAAGTACTGTCCGAAGTGTAAATCGTCTAGGTTCATGGAGGTAGACTCTGGTGATGGACAGAAGAAGCAGCTCGACATCCCCGTGACAATCCTACGCCACCTTCCGTTCATACCGAGGATCCAGCGTCTATACATGACAGAGGAATCCGCGAAACAGATGACATGGCACAAAAAAGGCAAACGATACAATCCTGACAAGATGGTTCACGCATCCGATGGTGAAGCATGGACCCACTTTGATGCCATGCACCATGAGAAAGCCAAAGAGGCTCGACATGTTCGTGTTGCGCTGGCCACAGATGGGTTCAATCCCTATGGAATGACCGCTGCCCCATACACATGTTGGCCCGTGTTCGTTATCCCCATCAATCTCCCCCCCGGCGTATGCTTTCAAAGACAGAACATATTCGTGTCGTTGATAATTCCTGGACACCCGGGGAATAAAATGGGCATGTACATGGAGCCTTTGATTGATGAATTGGTCCGTGCTTGGGAGGAAGGGGTATGGACGTACGACCGAGCTACGAAGACAAACTTCAAAATGCATGTTTGGTACCAGTACTCCATGCATGACTTTCCGGCGTATGGGCTATTTTGCGCCTGGTGTGTTCACGGTAAGTTCCCATGCCCAGTTTGCAAGGAAGCTCTTAGGTTCATTTGGTTGAAGAAGGGTGGCAAATATTCGTCATTCGATAAACATCGACAATTTCTCCCTCCTGACCATGCATTCCGACAAGACATCAAGAACTTTACGAAAGGTGTCGTGGTGACAGACCGCCCACCTGCAATGATGACTGGTGCCGAAGTTCGCGAACAGATAGATGGTCTCGTGGCCAACCCAGAAGGTGGTTTTGTGGGATATGGTGAGCAACATATGTGGACACATAAGTCGGGCTTGACTCGGCTCCCCTATTATGATGACCTGCTCCTTCCACACAACATTGACGTGATGCACACTGAAAAGAATGTCGCCGAGGCACTTTGGGCGACAATTATGGAGATTCCTGATAAGTCAAAGGATAACGTAAAGGCAAGAGTGGATCTGGCAGAGTTATGTGATAGACCAAACCAAGAGATGAAGCCGCCTAGTGGTGGTAAGACATGGAGAAGGCCTAAGGCCGATTTCGTCCTGAGCAGGGCCCAGAGGAAGGAAGTACTACAGTGGATCAAGATGTTAATGTTCCCTGATGGGTATGCAGCTAACCTTAGTAGGGGGGTGAACTTATCTACTCTGCGAGTCTTAGGGATGAAGAGTCATGACTTCCACATATGGATTGAACGAATTCTTCCGGCGATGGTTCGAGGCTATGTCCCTGAGCATGTCTGGCTAGCGCTTGCAGAGTTGAGCTATTTCTTTCGCCAGCTTTGTGCAAAAGAGTTAGCTCGGACCATGATTGCAGACATGGAAAGGATGGCACCCGTGTTACTGTGTAAGCTGGAGAAGATCTTTCCACCCGGCTTCTTCAATCCGATGCAGCATTTGATTATTCATCTCCCATATGAGGCACGAATGGGGGGGCCCGTGCAGGGACGTTGGTGCTATCCAATCGAGAGATGTCTAAAGAGTATCCGAAAGAAATGTAGAAATAAATGCAAAATCGAGGCTTCCATTGCAGAGGCATACATACTGGAGGAGGTGTCAAACTTCACAACAACTTACTATGGTGACAAACTGCCGAGCGTGCATAATCCACCCCCTCGTTACAATGATGGAGGCAATGAATCGAACCTCAGCATTTTTCGAGGGCAACTCGGAAGCGCGAGTGGTTCGACCACCAAGACCCTGAGACATGAAGAGTGGCGCCATATCATGCTATATGTATTGACCAACCTTGAAGAGGTGACGCCATACATGGAGCAATTTCTTCATGAATTCTGGCGTCGATCAAGGGACCCAACTCCACAGGAATATGATACCCTTCTTAGAAAGGGTGCGGGAAATGGATTGCCCGATTTCATTTCCTGGTTTAAACATAAGGTACGTGCTTAGTTTGTTATTCCAAGTTGCTCTTACGTGCGAATAATATAACAATCTAGCGTGTTTGAACTTGCAGGGCCAAAGAGAGCCGTCTATGAGTGCCGAGTTGAGACAAGTAGCCAATGGCTTTGCCTATAGGGTCAGGAAATTTTCTGGGTATGACATCAATGGATACCGTTTTCGCACAACAAGCTACGACCAAAGTCGGCCCAATCGAAAAACCACGTGTTCTGGAGTCTTTACGCCCGGGCTTGACGAGGTCGAGTATTATGGAAGAATTGAAGAAATATATGAACTCAATTTTTATGGTTCCAAACCTCTTACTCCAGTGATATTCAAATGTCATTGGTTTGACCCTGAAGTTACGAGACGGACACATTCTAATCTTGGGATAGTCGAAATTCGACAGGATTCCACCTTAACAGGAGACGATGTCTACATTGTGGCCCAACAGGCCACACAAGTGTATTATCTTCCATATGCGTGCCAAACGAAACAACATCTTAAGGGTTGGGATGTTGTGTATAAGGTATCACCGCACGCTAAATTACCTGTTCCAAACGATGAAGATTATAACTTAGACCCGGACACATATGACGGAGAGTTCTTCCAAGAAGATGGGCTCGAAGGGCAATTTGAGATAGACTTAACCGAAGCGATCGGAATGGAAGTAGATATTGAAATGGTTGTTGATGACGAGGATGATGAGGTGCAAAATGAGAATGACTTAGAAATACTTGAAGGCAATGCCAATGACGAAGTTGCGCCTTCAGATGATGTTGACTATGAAATGGTTGATAGTGATGATGACACTTATGATCCGGCTAACCCGGACACATATGAAGATTATTTTTAATCGATGTAATGCTATATTTCATTTATTTTGCATATGTTTCTAAATACATATTTTATCTGTGCTTAATTGTTTACTCTTAATTGCAGGTTGTTGGACAAAGATGGTGGGCGGTGGGACGAGGACGAGGAGGGGGAGGGGGAGGGGGAGGAGGAGCACCCGTAGGACGGAGGAGGAGGCGCAGCAGGACGACGCCGTACAGCAGCAGGTGGAGCAGCAAGCCGCTGTCGATGCGGCACAGCAGGACGACGACGATGCGGCGCAGCAGGACGACGACGACGACGCCGCCGCTCAGCAGGACGTCTCAGGTTCTGGCTCCTCAGGTTCGAGGAGTATCTACCTGCGAGGTCCCGCGAGCCTACCTAAGCGACCCATTCTTCGTGACAGACGTCCCCTCATACGACCCGATGGAGAGAGGTAGGTAACTTTAGATGTTGTTGCTGCTTTTTCATATTATATGTTCAAATTAATAATAGAAACTAATACTTCATCTTAATCACTTCGACAGGTCTTGGATGGTTTTGGAGACTGCAGGGGGTCACGGCCGCAACCCCAATGGCATCCTCAGCCTTCTATGCCGGGAACACTTCCCTGGGCTTGTCGAGTACGCCGGAGTGACGAGCCCAGCGTACACCTTCGACCACTACGCCGTCGCCCCCGATGCAGTAGATCGGGACGGCAGACAATTCAACAACAAGGCGGAGCGGGTCAAGCAAGAGCTGTGGGTAAGTCTTCCTCGCACTATATTGTTTAATAAGTCGCATTTGTTGCATATTCTTTAAATAATGTATGGATACATCGTCTTTGTATATAGGATTTCTTCAGGTGCGATGCTGGATACGAGGCCAGGGCGGATGTGGTGTCTACGACGTGCTGTAAGAAGCTCGTCGTGGACATGCACTACGAGGCGCGCATCCAGGCCATCGTCACTTACCACGGCTCCGTCCTTGGGGAGAAGGTGAACAAGAAGGACGCCCGAACCATGTCATTGACTGCGGACCAGTACTTGCAGGTAAATACAAAACTTTATTATTGGTACTAAATATGCTTATTCTTATCTTCTGATATGCGGTGTACTTATATTTTTTTAGATGATTCCTCATTGGTGCGCCGCGCATCCTGAGTGCTGGGAGAAGATGGTGCAGAGGTGGTGCTCGGCTGAGTGGGACGAGGCGCACAACGCTAGCCGGGAACGGCGTTTGCTGATGCAAGGTCCCTCCCACCATCAAGGCAGCCGCAGCCTGGGCAAATACGCGGAAGCATGGGTACGCGCTCTTTTTTATTTAGGTATATAACTTTCGATTAGACATGATTTCTAACCATATCGTTGGTTTTCTCGCAGTCGGCGGCACATGGTGGCGCGCCTTGCTCCACGTTCTCGGCATATGCCATGGCCCACAAGGGGAAGGCGACGTCCGACGTCACCTACAACCCGGATGACGGGCCCGAGGCGTACACCAACCCCGCCATCCACAGCCGACTCAGTGAGTACACCGCAATGGCCAAGGAGGTCCATGGGCCAGATTACGATCCGAGGACCGAGGACATCGACGGAGATGTCCTCATGAGGGTCGGAGGAGGCAAGAGGCATGGGCGGTACTGGATTGCCGACGGGGCAATCGACTCGTCCTCCACTCCCACTCTCTCTCAGGTGCGAGCAAGGAGCACGAGCGCGAGCCCAGCCATACGACCTCGGCAGGACACCTCACAGCATCGTATCCAGCAACTCCAGGTTATTCCTTATCTATTCATCGTTCATTAATTTTTATATATCTTCTCTTTGCATTATCGTAACATTAGGGCGAAATATTACAGACTCAGCTAGATGATGAGAGGAGGCAACGTGAGGAGCTGGAGAAGAGGATGGCGGATTTGTTCGCGTACGTGCAGAGCCTTGGCGCCGCACAGGGTCATGCTCCACCACCTCCGTTGTTCCCTGCAACTGACCCTGCTGAGTTCACTACTCCTGTGAGTATCAAAATTTTAGTACTGCATGATATATATTCATATGTTCTCACACATACAATCTATTCTCTGTGCAGGGTCAATCGGCGGCGTCGAACAACCCTCATGCTTCGTCCAGCCCTTCGCCGAACCAGTCCAGATGCCCACCTCGTTGATGATCCAGACTTGGTCTTGTGAGTGTTGGTGATGTTTGGCTAGTGACACTTTGTGATATATATGTGACGGTTGGTGATGTTTGGCTAGTGATCCAGACTTGGTAAATACACATACTTGTATTTGTGAGACTTATATTAGTGACACTTTGTGATATATATGGTGTTGATGATAAATGTGTTCATTCTGTGATGCGATTGATATATAATGTGATGTGAATGATATATATCTTTTGTTTGTTTGGATGGAACAGCAAAAACAAATAAAAAAGGGACATCCTGGTCACTTTGCCGAGTGTAACACTCGGCAAAGGTCGCTTTGCCGAGTGCTATGACCATGGCACTCGGCAAAGAAGGCAACCTGGGAACCGGTAAAGCCATCTTTGCCGAGTGCTGACCATGGCACTCGACAAAGAAGGCAACCTGGGAACCGGTAAAGCCGTCTTTGCCGAGTGCTGAAAATGGCACTCGACAAAGAAGGCAACCTGGGAACCGGCAAAGATGTCTTTGCCGAGTGCCACTGCCAAGGCACTCGGCAAAGGGACTGGCAAAGGGGCCCACTGGAGGGTTCTTTGCCGAGTGCCAGTCCACCAGACACTCGGCAAATAAACCTCCTTTGCCGAGTGTCGCCGTGGGTACTCGGCGAAGGTTCCGTCACCGTCACTTGGCGCCGTGACGGTGACTTTTCTTTGCCGAGTGCCAAATGGCACTCGGCAAAGTCTTTGCCGAGTGCCCGACAAAAAGTACTCGGCAAAGATGCTGTTGCCGATGTACAGTTCGCCGAGCGTTCTTTGCCGAGTGTTACACTCGGCAAAGCGTTTGCCGAGTGTAAAATAACCTTTGCCGTGTGTCTCAGACACACGGCAAAGAAGCTGATTCCGGTAGTGGCATGAGGAGTAGTGGGCTAGGCCTTGCCCATTTCCTCATTACCGACGACATCGATTATCCGCTGCACTTTACTTTATGAACTTTATTTGCCACTCAAGAACTCCGATTTATGTAATAATTCAGTACTTAATTTGAGGTTTCCTGTTTTATTGTATTTCTTCTGTGACTCACCTTCGAGTGAGATTGTGGAATTTGATCCTGGTTAAGTGGCTCTATCAGACTAGATCTGAAGGACTGACGGGTTATTCCGATTTAAGTGTGTCACGGCCCTTGAGGCGTGACTTAGGCACTTAAGCTGGAATAATTCGGGTGGTTCTGCCACAGCTGGTATCAGAGCAAATTCCACCACAGAGAAGGACAATAAACCATGAATACCAATTTTCAAAATCTAAAACTTGCTTAGAAACTGCTATAGATCGTCAGGACTAGACCGCTAGACCTAGGACGAAAGGCCTTAGGCATAGAGGGAGGGAGAAATAGGTGGCTAATTAATTAGGCCCCGTGGGCCAATACTTATATTTAAGGATGCCCTAAAAAGGCACCCTATTTTCTTTTTGAGAGGCAACGTTTCTTCCAGCATGTATGCATTATAAAACATAAAGAGGAATTAAAATTTGAGCTAACCCCTTTTTCTTTAAAACCATCCGGGCTCTCTTTTTCTTTTCCTTCCACCATAATCTTTATCTTTGATTCCCTTCCGCAGATGAATTCACCCACCCCCGCCAGTGGAGGAGACTCTCGTTTCAGTTCTGACTTCCTTTCTCGCGATGGCTTTCCCTCCATCTTGTGGGAAGTGCTTAACTCCGCCGGTTACCCTACGCCCCCTTTGTACACGGTGCAGTTGTATGAGGAGCATCGGGTACCTCGTTGTCGGGTCTGGTTGACTTTGGAGGCTCATCCCCTTCAGCCGGGTTGGCGTTCTCTTGACTCTGAGACGATTGGACTCAGGACGGACGACACCGTTGAGGCAGCAGCCATGAAGACTCTGACGACTTTCTGTGGCTACCATCCCCTGGAGATGGTGATGCACCCCTTGGGACTCTTCCCTGCTGAGAAGAAGGATGATCCCATGTGGTGTAACCGCGTGAGCCATGTGAAGGATGTGTGGGCAATGTATCCTGACTTGGTTGGGAGGGTCACCGTTCAGTGCATGAGTGCGCTGTACCGCCTTCAGGCCCTTCAGAGCGATGCTATGACACTTCTTGCTAACACCGCTCAGACTGCCAAGCTCACTCTTGACAGTCGGGAAGATTTTGTGGTCGACCTATCCACAGAGTTGGTGGAGAAGGATCTGCAGGTGGAGAGGCTGAGCCAGCGTATCGCTACCTTGGAGCAGCAAGTGGAGATCCGAGACAACACTATTGATGTCTTGGAGAACCAGCTTCACGATGTGCAGAGGGAACTCGAGGAAGCAAATGACCACTTGGACATGCACCACCTGGAGATGGAGGCCAATGAAGCAGGAAGCGAGGGAGAAGAGGCTCCCGAGGAGTTAGGACCAGCCCCTGGTGCCAATGGGACTACCTCCGCGATGCCTCCTTCACCCGTATCCAGTGTCGCTTCCACCGCTCAGGGTTAAGCAGTCGCTTCGACACTTTTAGGCGGATAGAAACCTATGCGAGCTTAGT
Organism: Zea luxurians; assembly: GCA_029449295.1. Lineage (NCBI taxonomy): Eukaryota > Viridiplantae > Streptophyta > Magnoliopsida > Poales > Poaceae > Zea > Zea luxurians. The sequence goes on along the minus strand of JAOPSE010000001.1, from coordinate 234,294,837 downwards.
TGATGTCAGATTTTGGACTAGGCTTATGGGTACTTTCCCCTGATTGATGTAACCCTGTAAACTTTTGAAATCTGTGGGATCTTTGTCACCATGTTATCTTCATTTCGAACCTAATATTATGATTATGGCATTTTTCCTTCCATATGAGATGATATCTTGCCGTTCGAAACTGTGAGTTGGGATAACAATGGCGACAATCTCTGTTTTCAGATGGCAGCTAGGCAGCGTCGCGGGCAGAACGAGCAAGTTCCCCCGCCACCTCCTCCAGCTCCCACAGTGCAGGAGCTGATGGCCCAGCAGAATGAGATTCTGCGACAGTTCTTGCAGCGCCAGCCCCACCCCCAGCAGCATGGTGGAGGCCAGCATCAGCGACCTCCGGCTATGGCAACATACCAGGAGTTTCTGAGCACGCAGCCGCCCTTGTTCACCAAGGCAGAGGATCCGTTGGACGCCGACGTGTGGCTTCGCGTCGTCGAGTCCAAGTTTCCCCTCCTCATGGGAGACTGCCCTGATGAGGCCAAGGCTCGCTTCGCCACACAGCAGCTTCGCGGCCCTGCTTGGACTTGGTGGGACCACTTCCGTGCTATGCTCCCCGCTGATCGTGAAGTATCTTGGGAGGAATTCAAGACTGCCTTCAGAGGACACCACATCCCAGCTGGCATTCTTGATCGGAAGTTGAATGAATTTTTGGCCCTTAATCAAGGAACCCGCACGGTACTGCAGTATGCACAAGCCTTCAACGACTTATGCCAGTATGCAGGGTATCATGCTGATTCTGATGAGAAGAAGAGGGATCGCTTCCGCAGGGGTCTCAATACCAAGCTGCGGGAACGACTCAACACTGTCCGGGCTGATAGCTTCAATGAGTTGGTCAATATGGCCATCTCCCAGGAGGATTGCATTGTTGCTCACCGGGCAGAGAAGAAGAGAAAGGCACCAATGGCAGCACCATCCGCTCAGGCTCAGAGGTTCCGGATTGTTTCTCACAATCAGAGCAGGGGTTTTCAGCAGCAGGCAGGCAGATGGGTGATCAGGCCACCTCAGCAGCAGCAGCAGCTGGCACCCAACCGCTACCCAGCTCCCGCCCCAAGGAACAATCAGCCTCCGCAGCAGCAGCAGTTCCGCCAGGGCAATGGGAACAAGTGTTTCACTTGTGGCAATGTGGGCCACTATGCCAAGAATTGTCCCAGGAACCAGCAGAGGCAGATGCCAGCACCAAATCAAGACAAGGGAAGAAAGCAGAAGGTGCAAGTCAGGCAAGGGAAGCTCAACTTCACTGCTCTAGAGGAAGTACCAGAAGGAGCTCCTATCATGACCAGTACCTTTTCAGTTTATAATCAACCTGCTTTAATTCTGTTTGATTCTGGTGCATCTCATAGTTTCATTAGCCAAAAGTTCAGTGCTAATTGCAAACTGCCATTCTCTCACTCAAAAGGGTCATTCATGATAGTCACACCTGGGGGTAAAATTGCAACTAATCAATTAAACCAAAGTGTGCCTATTCAACTGGGAAGCCACATTATCAAAACCACTCTTCTTGTGTTGGGATTGGAAAATGTGGACATTATTCTAGGGGCAAATTGGATGACCTTGCACCAAGTTGTGCTTGATGTAGCCAACCGTACCGTGGAAGTTAATTCTCCTTTCTGCAGGAATTTCACTTTGATTCTGCCTAGTCAGGGTTCTACTCAGTCGTGTGCTTTCTCTATGACGGAGTTACCCCTGAAGAAGATCCCAGTGGTCTGTGAGTATGCAGATGTCTTTCCTGATGAATTGCCGGGAATGCCACCGGACCGGGATATTGAATTCGCCATCGAGTTGCAACCGGGAACGACCCCAATTTCCAAGAGGCCCTACCGAATGCCACCCGCTGAGTTGGTAGAGTTGAAGAAGCAATTGCAAGAGTTGCTGGATAAGGGTTTTATTCGCCCAAGCACTTCGCCTTGGGGATGTCCAGCACTGTTTGTGAAGAAGAAGGATGAAAGCTTGAGGCTGTGTATAGATTACCGCCCTCTTAATGCGGTAACTATCAAGAACAAGTATCCTTTGCCTCGTATTGATGTTCTCTTTGACCAGTTGGTCGGGGCCAAGGTGTTTTCCAAGATAGACCTTCGCTGTGGCTACCATCAGATCAAAATACGAGCAAGTGATATTCCGAAGACGGCATTCTCAACCAGATATGGGTTATATGAATTCTTGGTGATGTCATTTGGGCTGACAAATGCACCAGCATATTTCATGTATCTGATGAATTCTGTTTTTATGTCGGAATTGGACAAGTTCGTGGTGGTTTTCATCGATGATATTCTGGTGTACTCCAAGAACGAAGAAGAACATGCCGGGCATTTGCATGTAGTGCTTCAACGTCTGCGAGAGCACCACCTTTATGCCAAGTTATCCAAGTGTGATTTTTGGCTAAAGGAAGTCAAATTCTTGGGTCACACTATCTCTCAGGCTGGAATAGCTGTTGATCCTGATAAAGTGCAAGAGGTGATGAATTGGAGGCCACCAACAACTGTTCGCCAGATTCGGAGTTTTCTGGGATTGGCTGGTTACTACCGAAGGTTTATTCCGGACTTCTCCCGAATCGCGAAGCCTATTACTGAGTTGCTGAAGAAAGAAGTCAAATTTGTGTGGACTCAGAAGTGCGAAGATGCCTTCCATGCATTAAGGCAGCATCTGACCACAGCACCAGTGTTGGCGCAACCCGACAGCAGCAAGCCTTTTGATGTATATTGTGATGCCTCTGGCACCGGGCTAGGTTGTGTCTTGATGCAAGACAACCGAGTCATTACTTATGCCTCAAGAGCACTCAGGCCTCATGAGCAAAATTATCCCACTCATGACCTTGAGTTAGCAGCAGTGGTTCATGCATTGAAAATGTGGAGGCACTATCTAATGGGAACCCACTGCAACATCTTCACTGATCATAAGAGCCTTAAGTACATTTTTACTCAGGCTGATCTCAACATGAGGCAGAGAAGATGGCTAGAGCTGATCAAGGATTATGACCTGGAGGTACATTATCACCCAAGGAAAGCTAATGTGGTAGCAGATGCCTTGAGTCGGAAGTTGCAGTGCAACTGTATTCTGATGGATTCTCGTGTTAACACCTTGTGTGATGAGTTGAGCAAGATGCAAATTGAAGTGATTCCTTCTGGTTCTGTCTCAAATTGCTGTTGAGCCAGCTTTGCAAGACCAGATTATCATGGCCCAACTCAGTGACAAGGGAGTGCGGATTATCAAGAAGAATCTCCATCAGAAGGTTGAGAAGTATAATTGTTTCCGCCAGGATGAGAAAGGTGTATTATGGTTCAAAAGCAGATTGGTGATTCCTAAAGACCAGGATCTCAAGAGGAAAATTTTGGATGAAGCTCATCTCTCCAAATTCTCTATGCATCCGGGAAGCACCAAGATGTACCATGATTTGAAGCCTTTGTACTGGTGGACCAGAATGAAGAGGGAGATAGCCCAGTATGTATCAGAGTGTGACACCTGTCAGAGGATAAAGGCAAGCCACTTGAAGTCCGCTGGAGCTTTGCAACCACTGTCCGTACCTTCGTGGAAGTGGGACGACATCAGCATGGATTTCATTGTGGGTCTGCCCAACACCTCTTGTCATCATGATTCAATTTGGGTTATTGTGGACCGATTGACGAAAGTGGCGCATTTTCTTCCTGTGCACACCACTGATAAGGCTCAGAAGTATGCAGAATTGTATATCGACCGGATCGTGTGTTTGCACGGATTACCTCGGACCATTGTTTCTGACCGAGGAGCCCAATTTGTTGCCAGATTTTGGGAACAATTGCAAGAGTCTTTGGGAACCAAGCTAATCAGGAGTTCAGCTTACCACCCACAGACTGATGGTCAGACGGAAAGGGTAAACCAAATCCTGGAAGATATGCTGAGAGCTTGTGCGATCGATTGTGGCAAGAACTGGGATAAGCACCTCTCCTTGGCAGAGTTCGCTTATAACAATAGTTATCAATCCAGCCTAAAGATGGCACCTTTTGAAGCTCTCTATGGAAGAAGGTGCAGGACACCACTCAATTGGTCTCAGCTTGGTGAAAGAGAAGTTTTTGGACCTGACTTAGTGACTGAAGCCGAAAGGAAGGTCAAGCTAATCAGGAAGAATCTAGAAGCTGCTCAGGCCAGGCAGAAGAGCTATCATGATAGAAGAAGGAAACCTCTCCAGTTCGAGGGGGAAGTTTTGTATACCTCAAGGTATCACCCACTAAGGGAGTGCAGAGGTTTGGGATCAAAGGCAAGCTAGCCCCTCGTTACATTGGACCCTATGAGATCATAGAAGCATGTGGACCCGTGGCATACAAGCTGAAGTTACCTTCAAAGATGTCTGCCATTCACAGTGTATTCCATGTATCTCAGCTAAAGAAGTGTGTTTGATTGCCGACTGAGATCATAGCAGAGCCAGAATTGGAGATAGAGCCAGATCTCTCGTACCAAGAGTACCCCTCCAAGATTCTGGATTGCAAGGAAAGATCAACTCGGGCTAAATCGATCAAGATGTTCAAGGTCCAGTGGAGTAATCACTCAGAGGAGGAAGCTACTTGGGAAACCGAGGAATTCCTGAGATCCAACTTCCCAGATTGCCTACCTAAGGAAGCTGGTACGTAATCACCCCCAAACCCCTCCTCCTGCCTTTCGAATCTAATTTCCAAAAATATGATCTTAATTCAGAATGAAGTAACTATAAAGTAAAACTTAAAAGGACTTCCTTCTGAAGTTGCAAAGAGAATGACATTCGAAGAGCAGTTTTGCCCTAATAATGACAATCATCACCCTTTTTCCTATCAGTCTCACCCTTCGCTTCACCCCGGGAGGACTCTGGCCCGAATCTCGGGACAAGATTCCTTTAAGGGGGGAAGGCTGTGACACCCCAGTGTCACCTAGGGTTTCTCTCAAATGCCAAACCTAGAACCATTATTTTATGTGAACCAAAGTAAGCATGAGCATCAAAATAACTTAAGTAATAAAGAAGTCACCAAGTATATACTTAAAAGTGTCATGATCAAAACAATTGAGTCCTTTAAAAGATATGATTGTGCAACCCTAATTAAAAACCCTAAGTAAGCCCCATGAGCAAAATTCAAGAGAATAAGAAAAAGGCAATGAAAAGTTTAAAATTTTGAGTTGAGCCAATTATAAAAATTAAAGTATGTTTATTAAGCAACAAGAAAGATTGAGAAGGCTTAGCCAAAATAATTCAATTAAATCCCCAAATCAGCCCTTGATCTATGAACCCTTGGAGAAATTCAGATTTCTGAATTTCAGACCTCTTTCCAAAGATCATCTGCGTTCTCTGCTTTTCAAAACTCAAAGCCAGAAGATCCAAATATCAAAGTCGTGCCAAATTCCTTTGAACACATTCTGGGAAAGTTTGAACTCAAACCAAATTCGTTTGGCATGGTTTTGGCGCAGCTTAACCTCGGGACCAGGCATTCTGACACTGGCACCTTGGTGACGCTACAACTCCCTGTCCCTAGCCTAAAACCGCACGTCGTCCATACACAAAAGACAAAGCTTGGTCTGGTGAACAAATCCTTCATAGCGATCTTGCCCAAATTCGCGAAGATTTGCTCCCAATCGGCGCTTGAACAGGGGCAGAGGCAACGGGAACACGTGTTCGACCGTGGCTGACACCCCCGATTCACGCCCGTTCGTGCACCGTGCCTCCCAGTGCACGCCCGCGCGCACTCGCCGGTCCACGACCGCCCGTGCACCGCGCCGTGCCTATAAAGCCTTCCCAGGCGCGCCCCACTTCGCCCCGCACTCACCCTCACCGGCCAGCCACTTTCCCTTAGCTCCGGCGAGCTCAATTCCGCCCGCCATTGCCACCAGAGCTTCGGCCACCGTGGCCAGCCCACTCCAGCCATCCTCTGGGAAAGCCAGTGCTTCGGCTAGCTCCGCCAGTAGACCATGAAGCTTGCCAAGCCCTCGGACCCGGCCGGACTTCACCGGAGGCCCAAGATTGACTTCACCGGACTTCGGTCTTCCGCCGCCGCGCGTGGACCGAGCTATCCAGTGAGTCTCCGCCCAATTCCTTGCGCTCATGTCTTCCCTGGCACCCCGTGGTCCTCCCTGACCCATTTGATTGAACTATCTCGTCGTGACCAGGCCGGTCTCCTCGCCGCCGACGAGCATCCCCGCCTGCGCGCGTGGACCGACCGACTCCGGCCATCTCCGACGGCGTTCCGCACACCGTTGTGATCCCCGAGACCTCCCCTTCGTCCTCGACCGCTTCACCGGAGCCATCTCGCCGCCGGTAAGCCCCTCCGCCCTTTCTTCCGCCGCGGTTACTGTTTGAGGTAGAAGAAGGACCTCGGGTTAGGTTTTGTAGAACCCGAGGGGTTTTCTGTAGTGTCAGTGACTCATGTGAATAGTAACCTAAGGACTGATTCGCGAAGGAAACTTAGAAAACCCGCCAGGGACCCCAGTGCAAAGTGGATTTCCATTTAATCAATTATGTTATTCTTTTTAAAATGACCAGAGAACTTAGAAAACCCATAACTTGATGAAATCTTAATAAAAAGTTGTCAAACCAATTTTGCTAGCTCTGGAATATTATGACCTATCATTTAAAAATGGTAAACCCTATGCTTTCTGTTCTAAATTTTAGAGTTTAAAATTGAAAACAGAAACCCACTAAACCTTGTTTAATTAAGGAAAATTAGTTTTTCTTTTGTGCTGAGCTTAAGAAAATTTGTAGATGTTTATACCTTATTTAGACATTGTTTAAAAATAGTAGGAACACCAGCATTGAAAAATATGATGTAGTTATTCATTTAAAGCTATTTTGTCCAAAACATAGAGAAAATCAAAGAGGCCTTAGAAATTAATGAACAGTGATTAATAATATTTTTCCTAGTTTACTTACGCAACAGAGAACCTAGGAAAAATACAGAGACCATTAATTTGGACCAGTTTTTAATTAAGATGATTTATTTAGCCTTATATAGACTGAAAATCAATTATTAGAATTGCAAAACTATAACCAAAGTGGTTAATAAAAATCCAGTGAACTTATAACCACCAGAGCCCCACTACAAAAATACAGAACACCCCAGCCCAACTTTTTAAGTAGGGAAAATAAATACAGAGTAGTAATAAGGCATTTTTCCAATAAATCATAAGCAACCCCTATCAATGTGATAATGGGCAACCAAAAATTTGCTAAGTCCATGATGAGACAAACCACCAGAGAAAAATGCAAACCCATGAAAAAGAAGTAAACCCATGCCTTTTGCTAGTAATTTATGAGAAAGGCCATTTAATTCAAATAATGCAAACCACCCCTTCCCTTAAGCAAAAAGAGGCCAAACTTCAGAATGATTGCTCTTGCACAAAATACCAACTAAGAAAAATAAGAACTCTGTTGTTTGATGTTTTTCAAATATAGTGGTAGTAGAAAGCACCCCTTTGACTAGAAACCTTAAGAAAACCATAGGAAAATAATTAAAAGGTATTAATGACTAGAAATTTGTATCAAGTCATGTTATAACACCTAAAAGCCAAAAAAATGAGTTTTAGAGAATTACCCACTGTTAAATAATAGTTGTAGTTCAAAGCACCCCTTCTGCCCTAGAGTTTAATAATTTTGTCCAGAGAAAACCATTCACCTTCTAATCCCCAAATTTTAAGACAAAGCAACACACACCAGTAACAAGCCATTGTAATTTTTGCAGAATTTTTGGAATTTTATAAAAGCAACTTGTAGTTCAAACCCACTCCAAAACATTAAAAGAATAAGAGAAAAGGAAAGAAGGAATAAACCTCACCTCAATAAGTCTAACTTGAGAACCTAATCAATTCTCCCTAAGACTTAAAAGGAATTCAGTGGAACCCCAAAATTTAATCTACTACTTACCTTAGCTAAGTTTAACCCAATTTACCAAGTATACCACTAAAGGATTTTGCATAAGCAAAGTTAACCTTGTTTAACTCAAGAAGATCATACACCGTTAAAGTTGTAATTTCTAAAAGCATATATCCTATCATGCATATATCTTACGCATTGCATTCATTAGATTGTAATCTTGCCGACAGAGAGTACGTGCTCATCCCCGAGCAAGGATCTGTCCAAGAGGAGGACCAGGAGCAGGCTTCAGAGGCTGCTATCGAGGATCTCCCCGCAGCCCCAGCAATTGAAGGCAAGCCCCGGTTTTATGCATAACCTATTAATTATGCTATTTTACTACACTTAATGCTTGTAGGATTGCAATGTGCACTTAAGTGTAGGAGTTGCTTGAAACCTCTAGTTGCATAAACTTAGGATTCCTTTGTGAGATGAATACTAGTATGCTAGGTCGAGTAGCTGCTTGCTAATCAGGATCTCGGTAGAAGTCGAGTGATTTTTCTAGCACTCGCGCGAGGTCAGGAATTGATTGTATTCATCTTGATAATGGGATATATGTTAGTCTATGGATTTGGATCCAGGGAGGATGCCTTGCCCATGAGACGGGAAAAAAATGAATTAAGGATTAATGTGTGGATACCTGAGTCAAGCTTTTGAACGTACTAAGCACATGCCGGGAAAAATGGTAACCGGTAAACCTAGTACCTGATTGAAGCCGGGCGCGGACTTTATCCCTCATGCGACCTGAGACTGGGTCTCCCATGCTAGCTATGGTGGGTACAAGTGCGGTCACTGCACGGCGGCAGCCGGGGTCAGTGGAGCATTGTATGCCAAGGCGGTGAGGCCTGGACGCGAACGGGGAATCGATGGGGACGGTTGTCATGTGTGGGGTCAGAGTACCCTGACATGACGTGTGTTTAGGTTTACCTTGCAAGGTTTAAAACTCGATTCGAATCGTCTGCTTCTCGCAGCTAATGAGACTGCTTGATTCCTTGTACTGCATCGAGTAAGAAGTGAAATGTGGATTATATGAGATAACTCGTTGACTGAGCTAATTGCTTGTTACCATGTATGCTTAGAAGGAGCAAATCTAGTTAAGTTAATAATGGTAAAAATTTGGAAAGCTAAAATTGACTTTAGAAACAGCTAGTGCTTTTGGCAAACCAAACCCCTCAGCCAAACAGCTGCATAGTCTAGAGGTAGAGGAGTAGACTCCTCACACCGGTTAAGTCTAGCTGAGTATTAGTATACTCAGCCTTGCTTGTGGCACCATTTTTGCAGGTACCATTCAGGAAATGGTTGATGGTGTGACTTGGCCTACCACCCTGCCACTGGGTTGGACGGTCGAGTGGGATGTTGCTCCGGCAGGAGAGGAGCATGAGGAGTAGTGGGCTAGGCCTTGCCCATTTCCTCATTACCGACGACATCGATTATCCGCTGCACTTTACTTTATGAACTTTATTTGCCACTCAAGAACTCCGATTTATGTAATAATTCAGTACTTAATTTGAGGTTTCCTGTTTTATTGTATTTCTTCTGTGACTCACCTTCGAGTGAGATTGTGGAATTTGATCCTGGTTAAGTGGCTCTATCAGACTAGATCTGAAGGACTGACGGGTTATTCCGATTTAAGTGTGTCACGGCCCTTGAGGCGTGACTTAGGCACTTAAGCTGGAATAATTCGGGTGGTTCTGCCACATTAATAAAGTCAGTTATATAGTTGGGCAACCTTTTTATTTCCACTTTCCTCTTTATCTGAGAAGTTGTGTTGGTTGTGTTGAGAGTCAGTGAAGATGATCAATTGTTTAGTGTTATGAAGATTTCCATATACCTTTTCTTATGCTGAAAGACTGCAGAGTCAGATCTGATGTGTGTGTGTTTTCTATAGATGTCTAAAAATAGGCGCAGAGGTGGAAGGCATGCTCAGCAGGAGCAACATGTACCCTAGGAGGAGGCACCTCAGTAGCATTTGCCATAGCCACCCCTAATGACCATTGAACAGATGTTCCTAATGCAAACCCAAATAGTCCAAGTGATTGGTTAGACCTTAGCAACAATGCACTAGGTGCAACAGTAGCAACCCCACCTCAACCTCAGATGCAAGTTCAAATGCCATAAATGCCCAGGGACAATCGGGCAGAGTTCATGAGGGGCCATCCCCTGCGTTTGCCCATTCTTCTGACCCCATGGACGCCGAAGATTGACTGCATACTGTGGAGCATGAGTTGCACACTGATCAGTGCAATGATCGTGAGAATGTTCAGTATGGTCCTTGCCTGCTAAGGGGAGCAACACAGTCTTGGTGGGAGTCCTACCTCGCCACCCATGCATACCCTAAAGCCATCACATGGGAGGAGTTCAGGGACAACTTCCATCGTTATCATGTGTCTGTGAATGCCATATCTGCTACGTTCGCTTTTCCGCACTTTGATAATATTAATGATTATGTTAAGTAATAACTCTGTGGATGTCTTGGAGATCTTGATGTAATAAAGTACCTTTCCGCTATTTACTTTGAGCAATGTGTGATGATGTCCAATTATGTAATCGCTGTGTACGTGAGTTTCTAATCTTGGCACGTACATGGTTCACATTCGATTTGCCTTCCAAAACCGGATGTGACAATGGACGAGTGCCTCGTTGGTTGTGCCGTAGGTGAAGGTGTAACACCCTAGGTGTTACTTAGGGTTTTCACTCAAGCCTACACTATTGAACCCATCATCACATGTGGTTTAGTTTGAGCAAAAGACACCAAACTTGGGGGTCAAGATCCTAAGTAGGTGTAACCCATCTTAGAAGTCATGCTTTGGCCTTATCATGCACCTAAAGAGGAGAGAATGGCTCAAACCCTATTTCAAATCCCTTTAGGCCAATGGAGCCCTAGAGGGGAGTATAGCAAAAAGGCTATGTAAACCACAATATCATGACTTGGGCTAATTATAAAAGTTGTAGTACACTTAATACCCTACAAAAAATAGTAAGAGAGTGACCCCAAAAATGCTTCAGAAAAACCCCAAAAAGGTCACCAAAGAGAAGGGTATAAAAGAAAAATCAGATTTTCTCAATTTCAAAACCAGCCCTCTTTCAAAGATCAAACATGTTCACATTTTTCCAAACCTCAAAACCATAGGGCCCAATTAACAAAATGGCGCCTAAAGACCCCTAGAACACCCTGGAAAAAATTTGAACCCAACCCTAAGTCGTTTGACACGACTTGACATGGTTTTTGTCTCGGGCTGGACAACTCAGACAGAGCCAACTTCACACCACAATATCTCTCAACCCCGACCATATCTTCGCTTGGAACTCACATGGAAAAGATAGGATATGGTGCAGAGAAGAGACCTTACACGGGATTTTTGCTGAGATCTACACGCTAAGGCGACCAAACAGGCCTTTGAACACCGGCAGAAACAAACCACCACGTGTTCGACATGGGTAGGCACTCGGGAACGCGCCCAAAGCACGCCCGCACGCGCGCCCCCTGCGCGCCCTCGGCCGCCCCCGTGCCCACACCCGTGCCATGCCCGCGAGTGGCTATAAAGCCCGCCCTCATGCACGGCCACCTTCCTTGTCAACCCCTCCGCACCGCGCCTAGCTTTCCCGAGCCAGCCCGCAGCTCCGGCGACCTTCCCGCGACCCGCCAGAGCCGCCCGAGGGCGCCCACCGTGGCCAAACCACTCCCACCCACCTCCGCTTGATCCGAGCCCTTGGATAGCTTCCTCAAGAGGCCGTGAAGCTTTCCCAAGCTTGAACCGAGGACCAGCCCCACCGGAACAGTGCGGTCACGCTCGCCGGAGTTCGTAACCCGCTGGAGCACGTGGACCGGGTAACCCACTGAACCATTTCTCGATTCCTTGCGCGCATAGCCTCTACATCACCCAGAGGAGCTCCTCGTGCACCTTGATTGAACCCTACCGCCGTGGTTTGGCCGGAGCAGGTGGCCGACGACCTCCGCTGCCTGCGCTCGTGGCCAGAGCAGCTCCAGCCACCTCCGACGCCGACCCGCACATCAACGTGACCGACATGACCTCCCCGACGTCATCGACCACCCCACCGGAGCTCTACTGCCGCCGTTGAGCCTCGCCGCCATGATCTTTGCCCCAGTTACTGTTCCAACCAGCCAAGGATCGCGGGTTAGATATAGGATAAGTTCAGGTGGTTATGCGTAAGGTCAGTGACTCATGCGAATAGTAGACCGAGGGCTGATTTGTGAGAGAAAAGGGGAAGAAAACCAGGGACTTCAGCGCAAATCTGTTTTTCTTTTCCCATTTCGAATTTAATTTTCTTTTAAATACTGCAGAGAACTTGATAAATACATAACTTGAAGAATACTCATCCAAATTTAGTCAAACCAATTTTGCTAGACTTTGTGAAATATAAACTATCAAGCAAAAATAGTAAACCCCATGGTTCCTGTAATGTTTTCTAGGTTTCAATTTAAATAAGAAAACTGCCCAAAACTTAATAATAAAGGGAAAAATAGAAATGTTGTTAGATCAGGGTTGAGAAAATAGTGGAGACACTAACCTAGTAGTTACACTGTTTAAAATTAAAAAACACCCCAGTATACAAGGTTAAGGAAGATTTATTCACTAAAACTTGTTTATGCTCAAAGTTAGGAAAATGGAAAAAGGGGATTAAAATGGAAACCATAGGGCAACCATACTTTTCCTAGCTTTCCTAAGTGATGTAGTTCACAAGAAAAATCTGTTGAACCATAGTCCAGTGAAAAGAAATTGCACTCACATTTATTCATGGAAAACAGAGAAAACTTTGAAAAGTCATAAGAAAATAATCTTAAGAAGAAAACACCGCTACCTTAGAAATGACTGCTCTTGTGCTAAGAAGAACCTAGGAAAAATACAAGTTCTGTTGTTTGATATTTTTCAAATAGCAAGTTAGTTATAAGTGTCTTTTTGGCATTAAACTTTAGAAAATCATAACTAAATAACCACTAAGTAACCCTCTGTGATTTTTGGCACAGAAGCATGTTATTACCCATAGATACTAGCAAAAATAACTCTTAGTACAGAACCTACACCTAGATAAGAGTTGTAGTGCAAAGTGACCCCTCTGCCCCAACTTTTATTATTTTTGTCCAGGGCATAATCTATTTATTTTTTACCTCAAATTTATAGGACAGGCTATAGTGACCAATATTCACCCACTGTAATTTTTACAGAATTTTTGGAAAATATGAAATCACTGTTGTAGTTCAAACCCACCTTAAGAGCATAAATAGAAAATGAAAAGGGGAATTAGTAGTGGAGGTTAATGTTATCCTAACCAACCCAACAAAACCCCTTGAGTACCTACTAAAACCTTTAAGGGGCAATCCAAGTCTTAATCCACTACGTTTGCCTCTAAGCAAAACCTCAAACCTAGGTTGCTAAGCATAAACCACTAAGAGCTTCTTATAACCAGGAAACCCTAAGTTATCAACTAACTTAGTTTTTCTTCACTATGCATAATGGTTACTAAATTCTTCATATCATAGCATACAAGTATCTTATTCATTGCATTCGATAGATTGCAACCTCGCCGACTGAGAGTACGTGCTCATCCCTGAGCAAGGAGTTGATCGGGAAGGAGTCCAGGAGCCAGCACCAGAGCCTGCCACCGAGGATCTCCCCGCAGCCCCAGCCTTGGAAGGCAAGCCCTGGTTTTATGCATAACCGTTTATATATACTATTTTACTACACTTATTGTTTGTAGGTTTGTACTATGCACTTAAGTGTAGGAGTTGCCTGAAACCCTAGTTGCATTAACTCAAGATTTCCTTTTGAGATGGATACTAGTATGCTAGGTCGAGTAGCTACTTTACTAATTAGGGATCTCGGTAGAAGTCGAGTGATTTTTCTAGCACTCGCACGAGGTCAGGAATTGGTTGTATCCATTTTATATCAGAATGATGATGGTCTATGGACAATGATCCATGGGGATGCGTTGTCTACAAGATGAAAATTGGATAAGGAGTAAGGTGTGGTACCGTGTGTCAAGCGTTTGAACGTACTAAACACATGCCGAGAAACATGGTAAATCGGTAAGCCTAGTACCTGAGTGAACCTGCCTGCAGACTTTACCCCTCACGCGACCTGAGACGTGGTCTCCCATTCCGGTTATGGTGGGTATAAGTGCGGTCACTGCACGACGGCAGTCGAGGTCAGTGAGGCATTGTACACCAAGGCGGTGAGCCCTAATCTGTTGACGGGGAATCGATGGGGACGGTTGATGTGTGTGGGGACGGAGTGCCTCGCCACGTCGTGTGTTTAGGTTTACCTTGCAAGGTTTAAAAACTCGATTCAAATCGTCTACTTCTAGCAGCTAATGAGACTGTTTGATTCATGCTGCTACATTGAGTAACAAGTGGAAATGTGTTGATTTGGCAAAAGATGTTGATTGCTAAAGATGATTGCTACCATGTATGATTAGATAGGGATACATCTAGTCTTAAGAGAGTCACACTAAAATTTGAAAAACAAAAACTTGATTTTAGACTGAGCTAGTGCTTTTGGCAAACAAACCCCCCAGCCAAACAGCTGCATGTCTAGAGGTAGAGGAGTAGACTCCTCACACCGGGTAAGTCTAGCTGAGTATTAGTAGACTCAGCCTTGCTTGTGGCATAATTTTACAGGTTCTCTGGAGGACATGGTTGCTGGAGTGACATGGCCATCCGCCTTGCCACCGGGTTGGACAGTCGAGTGGGACCTACCTCGGCAGAGGAGCATGAGGAGTGATGGGACAGGCTTCCCCAATCCTCCGTTTATTTATCGTTAGTTTTATTCCGCTGCATTCCGAACAATGATCACTGTTTTTGGTAAAACCTCGATGATGTTGTAATAAATTTAATGCTCTTTAATGTATGGTTTTATGCTTTATTGTATTTGCTCTGTGCCTCACCATCGAGTGAGTACGTGGTACTTGATCCTGTTAATGGCCTCGTCGGACTAGATCCGAGGGACTGATGTGTTATTTCTATTTAAGTGTGGTCTAGCCTCTAAGGTGGGACTTAGGCACTTAAGTTGGAATAATTCGGGCGGTTCCACCACAGAAGGCACTAACCACATCGGCGTCGATAGCGTCGAGAGTTCATTCCTTTTCTGGGGAAACCTTTGGATGCAATGCCGGAGGCTTTGCCCACTTCTCTAGGTGCTTGTAGGTGGCTAGGAAGTTCCCGACAAAGGCCTTCCGGAGGTCAACCTAGTCGTGGATGGTGCTGGTTGGCGGCTGTTTGAGCTAGGCCATCGTTCCTTCCACGAGGTGGACAGGGAGAAACTGGATGATGAGGTGGTCATCCTTGATCCCCGCCATGCGGCATGCAAGTGCACTTAGAGATATTTGTCAGTGTTCTTACCTTCACAGGGAACTGTGCCTTGCAGATCGTGCGCCCGAAGGTGCGTGGCCCTAGCACAGACATGCTGGGACTTCGCTCGCGCCTCCGCTCGCGTGGCTGTTCAATCTCCTCCTGCACCCGGCACCGGTTGTTGAGGATGTGTAGAGCATCGAAGATCTCCCCAATACGATTCTTCGAGGGGACGCAGTCTCTTGCAGATAGGAAGGGTGTGCCCCCTACCCCAGGAAGAGGCCATGCGTGTGTCGTAGCTATCTGCGCCAGTGGGAGCCTACCGATCGATCTCGATCTGCTCTACCACAACCTTCTCTGCTATGTTATGGAGGTTTCAATACATTGCCCTCGCCTCTTGTTCATCGGGCTCGGGGATGGACCGAAGCATCGTGGTCGCCGCTGCCATGCTTTGTTCGGGGTTGAGGAAGTATTGCGTTCTATCACTGCTCTCGGCAAGCTGGTTGTAAACCTTTCTCGTTCGGGGCCATTCGACCTCGAGGTGATTTTGCTCAATGTTGTTGTAAACTCGATTGAGCTTATGGACGAGAGCCTCAAACTCTTCTTGCTGCTGTCGAAGGGCATTCTCGTGAGCGAGGATGCGTGCCTGGCACTAGCGCTGATACTCCTCCTCCTAGATGGAGGACTCATTGTCCCCCCTATCATTGTCATTTCGTGGCGGTGTTGGCACAAAGCAGACCCTCTCCGGCGCTTCATCGACATTGGAGTTGGCTCGGTCGAGCCGTGGCTCAAATCATCCTCAAGCAAGTCAAGGATAGATGTCGGCTGGTGACCAATGATGGCCACCAGAGTTGACGGCGAGGCTCCTGCCGCCCTTCTTCTTGATGGTGTCAATGTGTCTGTTGAAGCGGCGCTTTAAGACAACAACACGCCTATTCAGGTGTTGCTTTTTCGCCTTGCTCCTGGTACAGCGTGTCGGTCGTGTGCCCATGGTGACAGGCACGTCGGGGGGGGTTGAGGTGGAGATCACCGATGGTGGTGGCGAGGAAGTCGAGGGTGGCGAACATGATGTGGCTCCCCTAGCGTGAAGGTTTCGCCGCTGATGAATGTCAATGTGTGGGCCATCGGAATGATGGGTGTCTATTGGCACGCTAAAAGTCCCCCTACCTAGTGTGCCAACTGTCGTGTTTTCGGAAACCAAGGGCAGTAAGATTTGTGTTCGGATGGGAAGTTAGCATGGACTCACTCTGAATAGTGAATCGATAGGACTCGAGTGATAGACTTGAGACGGTGGGTTTACACTAGTTCAGGCTTGCGGCTCAGTCTAGTGTAGTGTTGACCGTAGTATTGCTTTAGGCGTGTTACAACTTACAATTGATGTGCTTGTGTGTAAAGAAATAGGGGGTCCTTCCCTATTATACTTCAAGGACTAGACTTTATAGTGGGGACTTGTATTCTACTGCAAGGAACTTGGCTGGTGGACATGGCGTAGCTCCTCTAACGTCGTTCGTAAGGTCATGTGTAGCCGTACTCCCATCATGGCATACTGTCCCATATGCTCGTCATACGAGTCCATGTAGCTGGTCTCCCGCTGACATACTCGTAGTAGTGCGCGAGGGATCCCACAAGTTAGTCGCACGGAATAGTCATGCGTCGTGTGCTCTTGCCTGTCGTCACGAGCCTGCATCACTTGTTAGTGTGCGTAGGTGTACACCTGGTATGGTGTATCTGCTGCGCACTACCTAGTATTCGGGCCATTATAGAACCTCCGATGTTGAGGTCCTTTATGAACATGATCGTTCGGCCCTTCAAGGCAGTGGGAGCGTGTCTGGGACGTAGTTGGGGAGATTCGGTCATGGCGATAGTGGTCACTCGGCGTGCCCTCGGTCTATCGTTCACATCGCTGGCCTCGACATGGGGTGTCATGTATTGTCCTAGTTGGCATGGACTTCATGACACTTGACTTAGGTTTCCACCTTGTTGACTTTCTTGGCAGGAACCTAGGTGGTCGCGTTGTCTCACGGACTTGCTTGGCAGGGCCTAGCCACCTGCTCTGTCTCGTGGACTTGCTTGACAGGGACCTGGTCAGTCGCTCTGTCTCACGTACTTGCTCGACGGGGATCTGGTTGGTTGCTCCACCTCACAGACTTGCTCGGTAAGGATTGGGTGGTCGCCCTGCCTCGTGGACTTGCATAATATGGAGACTTTGGTCGGCCAAGAAGATTTTATAGGCTTTATTTCGGGTACCCTGTTCCTAGGTACCAACACTTTTCCTTGGATCGAATAAAAACTCGCCCTAATAAGTTCTCCCCTTTGGCATAAATAGTTTTTCTCCTCTTAGGTGTCAAGGGGGTTTTCACAAATGCAGTTTGGAAAATTAAAAAATTTTGAAAACAAGGTGGTAGGATGGTGGCGTGGTCCTTTTGTTTTAGCATATTAATTTCTCCCCCTTTAATATTAAACACCAAATACGAAGAAATCTAGAGGCCTCTACAAGAAAGATATTAATTTAAGTACATGAGCCAGGCAAAAGAATTTTTGATATCGATGGATATGTAGTGAAAGCTTTGCCTCTGCCATAAACTCTATTTCCCTTTCAATCTAAGATTAAGTAAAGAAATACACTTGGAAGTTTGTGATGGTCATCAATTAACAAAACAATTATGGAAATGTTTTTAAGCCTATTTCCCTTTCAACAGTATTCCACAAACAGATTAATGATATAACTAGTGTTAGTCATTATGATGTTGTCATGCCACATTTAGCCAACCAAAACCCTTAACCATATAATAATTTTGTCATGATATAAGGTGTACATTTAATAATTGGTTCACCTCCTACTCTCACAAACCTCACAAACTAGCTTGGAGTCTATGAGTAACACACTTCACTACTAATTAGTAGCATGTTTCTCTTCTCTTTATTTTTCCTCCACAATTGTGACGTGATATGTTTTGCGGCATGTCTACACCACATTAGCGTAGTTGTTCTAATTTAGGGCTAATTTGATTTGAGAGACTAAAAATTAATCCCTTCATTTTAGTCATATTTAGTCTCTAAATTACCAAATGGTAGGAAAAGAGAGATTAAACTGTTTTAGTCTCTAGTCCCTCAAAAGGTGACTAAGCCCCTGTTTGGTTTAGGGTTAAACTGCTTAATCTCAAAGTGTGATCAAGGTCCTGTTCTTTAGTCTCTATTTTAATCTCTTTTAGGTGTTGTTAAATTGTTAAACTAAATAGGGTTAAATTGTTAATTTTTCCTCCACAATTAAAAGAGAGATTAATCTGTTTTAGTCTCATTTAGTCCTTAAAATTAACAAACGGTGAGATTAAAATAGAGACTAAAGTGTTTCAGTCTCTAGTCCCCCAAGGGGTGACTAAAAGAGACTAAACCATATTAATTCCACCTTTTGTCCTTCCTTTATTTCAGTTCCATTAATGTCGGAAAATGCTAAGGGATATTTTGATCCTCTTATGATTCATTTAATGCGTTCAGAATACTTTTAGTCCCTAGAACCAAACAGGGTAGGGACTAAACGTTAGTCCTTGAACTAAATTTTAGTCCATAGTCCCTTAACTAAAGGAACCAAACATGCCCTAAAAGGGACTCAACCATATTAATTTTAATTTTCTTGCTCCTCGTTTATTTTATTTACACTAAAATAGAATAAAATGGAGAGACTACAAATTAATCCTTAGAAACCAAACAACACCTAAACAATAAGACGAACCTACTAAACCTAATTAGTTTATAGTCCACTCATATGATGTTACTAGGTATATGCCCATGCGTTGCAACGGGTGACACTTGTACACACATAGGTCATTGTTTAGTGATATTATCAACCGAGGGGTCACACTTGTGTACGCATATGTCATTGTTTAGTGATGTTATCAACCAAATTTTGTGTGTCGGGTCGACAAGCGAGGGAGGTGGCATCGGGAGGCGGGGCATCGGGTGTGTGCGACCGCGAATCGCGTCGGGAGGTAGGCTCGAGGGTGGTAGGTGGCTGAAGGCCATGGTATGCGGAGCGCGGCGTGGTTGGAGCGAGAGGCGGGGAAGAGCTGGAGGAGGCCATGCGTGGATGGTTGTGCCAAAAGTGTCGAGTCCATTTGTCGGAGATAAGAAAGGCAGAATCAGAAAGGGTTAGCCTACCCCTTACCTTCTTCATAGTAGTATAGTTAGTTACCTATACGTTGCTACGGACATACATAGACCTTGTTTAAATAAGATAGTTATTTAAACATGTTCCAACAGAATTTACGAGTAAAGTTTGTTTAGTGTTTATACCTTTCCCTCGTGATCTTCTAGATTGTCTTCTTCATCGAGATAAGTAGAGATTGGCATATCCTATTTTAACGTGAACCAATCCTATAATTCAGTTACCAATTGTATTTCTATATGTGTGTGAAACGTTGTGGGTTCCACAATATTGTACAAGCTTGGCTATATTGGGCACCAACTATATATGAAGCTAGTTTATCCATGTCAACTTCTGTACAACTTTACATCCACAAGCTACATTTACCTGAAAAGAACCATGGAGTAAAAAAAGGAAGAAAGGCTTTGATTTCCTCTAAAGCATGCAACAACCAACATCTTATCTTCTAGTTATATGCCAACTGTATCAAAATTGTGGAACCCTGTAACAAAATAACATGAATATAAGTAATATTCTCATGTCAAAACAGACAAAGATCAAGCCTCAAATTAGTGTTGTGTGCTCACTTGCAGTGAAGTCAAAAGTCGCAATATAAGTTAGAAAAAATCACTCCTAATGATCACCCAATTGTCCAATCGACATGTTGTCATGATTTTGATGTACAAACCTCGCATCGAAAATCCTATTGAAACAAAATTTCTGCTTAAACCAGAATCTAGATATATATGTTCACAAACAGTAACTACACGACACATAAGGGGTATTAATAGTGCACAAATAAATTAGCAATCATATTACTCACAAATATGACATAAAGTAGAACAAAGATAGCCCTCAAGGTTCAATTTCAGTATTGAAAGATATGGTTAAACATTTTTTTAGAAAAGTGGTGCTACCTTCCTAATAAAAAAACTTCAAAATAATGATGTATGCAAATTATGGCTAAATCACTTACTACATTATGCGAAGAACTACAAAAATAGTGGTAAAATGGGTGAGAGAAAAATGGCAAAACTACCATGTAAACAATAACAAAGGTTAGCTTGTATTTGAGATTTAAAATTCACCAATGAAATATTATGGATAGAAGGTGGACATATTCATAGTTTTTCCAAGAAAATGATATCATAGTTACTGAAATAGCTATCAATGAAGACACATATAAGTTTACCAGAAGCAAGTGATTACCTTAAAGAACTTGATGCTGGTGGTTAGTTGTTACATACTTAAAAGAATGCATTCAATTAGTGTTTCAATGTTTCAGACAAATCAATAAGAGAACTAAGTAGCATTCAAATATCAAAAACCTTTCAAGAGGCATATCAAGTGAAACAATACCTACCAGCTTTCTTATAAAAGGGGGCAAAAAATCAAAGAGTGCAGATTCCCAGGGTGAAAGCTGAGAAGAAATATTCTCAACAAAACACCTTTTCCATGGAGTAGAGCATAACTGGTGAAGTGATTTTATGATTTTACTCACCAATCTCACACAATAGACAACATCACCAATTCATTAAGTAGTTCAAGCAAGCAAAGTAGCACACTCATTAGCAGAACATGGACTATTATTAGAACACATAATTATGTAACATAGCTAAAAGTTAAATAGGTGTACTTACTGAAAGGGAAATGTGCCCTTGGGCCATTTCTATTATATTTTGGTGATTAAGTGTCCAACACATACTAAGTGAGTTGATTATGTGCCAAACAAGCAAGAAGGGAAAATCATGTAACAAGGTATGTTTCTAGACTTAGTACATTGGTTTTTGTGTGCTAATGTATTTGTCTAAGTGCTAGAAACAGAGAAAAGAAGAAAAGAAAAGAGATGCAAAAGACTTGGCTTGGTACAGCCAAATTCCAGCTCGGTTGGCACACCGGACTGTCCGGTGGTGCACCGGACAGTGTCCGGTGCGCCAGGCCAGCCTCCGGTGAACAGGCCACTCTCGGGACTCGACGGCGGCGTACGACTAAAATTCACCGGACTGTCCGGTGGTGCACCGGACTGTCCGGTGAGTCGTCCGCGGCGAACTAGTCGCTCTCGGGAAGAAGATCAGCGGCGTACGGCTAAAATTCATCGGACTGTCCGGTGGTGCACCGGACTGTCCGGTGAGCCAATGGTCGACTGCGCAACGGTCAGTCGCGCAATCCGCGAGCGACATGTGGCCCGCACCAACGGTCGGCAGGGGGCATTAGACTGTCTGGTGTGCACCGGATAGTGTCCGGTGCGCCAACTGCCACAAATCTGCAACAGTCGTCTGCGCCAGAATAGGAAGGAGATCCGCATCGAACATGCTACAGTGACTGTCCGGTGGCGCACCGTTCTGTCCGGTGCGCCACCCGATGTTGGGGGTATGCTTCGTAGCCGAAGATCCTAAAGAAAGAGAGCACCTTCGGCAGATCCTCTTAAAGGCAGCGCCGAAGCTATCACCCATGAAGCTTCGACACAGTGGCAGATCTCAAGACGAAGGGGCAAACCGACTTAAAGATGAAATGGCTTAAAGACCCATGGTGTTTTGTGTTATTATTGTAGTTGATTGTAAAGGGCATAACTGTAATTTTACATGGGCTGCGTCCCGTGCCTATAAATAGATGAACAGTACTCCCGTGCTGTTCACGCGGACTTGGCATTTTACTTTCGCGTCGCGTTTGTACTCTTACCTCCTTTCAAGCCGAAGGTACATTTGTAATTTGATATCATTTCTATTTTTTCATAATGATGAAATAGAAATGAGTTGATATATAATTATCTATCCTATCTTTTACATTTCATATGATTTCCTCTTCATCATTATATGTTATGTTGACGAAGGTATGTCCTTCACAACCTTCGTCTGAAGATCATTATATCCCAAGGGAAATAATGTTTCAAAGGACGAAGGACCTTTAACGTTTAACATTTTTTGTGTTGCCTTGTTCTTAATTTATAGCACTTGAGAACAAGTCTCCAACATTGGCGCCCACCTCCGGTGAACTCACTTCCACCTTTCTGAGCTGATGGCTTTGTTCAACAACCAAGCTGGAGTTGCTTTGGCTTCAAA
The DNA here is from genome assembly GCA_029449295.1 of Zea luxurians. Taxonomy (NCBI): domain Eukaryota; kingdom Viridiplantae; phylum Streptophyta; class Magnoliopsida; order Poales; family Poaceae; genus Zea; species Zea luxurians. The sequence goes on along the minus strand of JAOPSE010000001.1, from coordinate 234,272,455 downwards.
GCTGGTACTCCCGATAACAGGCGGTTCATGCTCAGAGCTGGCCAACAAGAAGCAGAAGAAGGAGGCACAGAGAAGGGTACAACATGTCAGGGTGCAGGGACCCTTCATCAAGTCAAGATGGTCTCACATCCCAATTACCTTCTCCCAAGAGGACCTTCAGCTCAAGGATTACCCTCACAATGATGCTATGGTTATTTCTTGTGTTATCAAAGGATTTCTGGTTCACAATGTTCTGGTAGACATAGGCAGTGCAGCGGATATTATATTTGCTAAGGCCTTTAGACAGATGCAAGAGTCAGAGGATAAGATTCATGATGCTACACACCCTCTTTGCGGCTTCGGAGGAAGACAGATTGTAGCACTCAGCAAGATCACGATGCCAGTGACCTTCGGATTTGTCAACAGTACAAGAACTGAGCAAATTGTGTTTGATATTGTCGACATGGAGTACCCCTACAATGCAATCATTGGTTGTGGGACACTCAATGCTTTTGAAGCAATTCTTCATCCAGCATATCTTTGCATGAAGATACCTTCGAATCAAGGGCCTATTGCTATTCATGGAAGCCAGGAAGCTGCCAGAAAGGCTGAAGGAAATTGGACAGATTCAAAAGCAATCCGTAACATAGATGGAGCCGAAGCTTGTGAGCAATACAAGTACAGAAGGGAGAAGGCTGCTTCGGCCGATCAGCCGAAGCCCATGCTCTTATGTGAAGATATAGCAGAGCAGAAGGTGTTGCTGGAATCTCAATTGTCTGAGGAACAGGAGAAAAACCTAACAAGGTTTCTGGTCAACAACAAAGATGTCTTCGCATGGTCCGCCAATGATCTCTTTGGTGTTAACAGGGATGTCATTGAACACTCGCTCAATGTCGATCCATTTTTCAGACCCAGAAAGCAGAAGCTTCGGAAAATGTCTGATGACAAGGCCGAAGGTGCCCGGAATGAAGTGAAAAGACTTCTTAGTGCTGGAGTCATCAGAGAAGTAAAATACCCAGAATGGCTAGCTAACACTGTTATGGTGAAGAAGGCCAATGGTAAATGGAGAATGTGCATCGATTTTACTGATCTTAATAAGGCATGTCCGAAGGATGAGTTTCCATTACCGAGGATAGATTCTCTAGTAGATGCAGCAGCTTCGTCGGAGCTCATGAGTCTACTAGATTGTTATTCAGGCTACCATCAAATCTAGATGAAGAAGGAAGATGAACCAAAAACCAGCTTCATAACCCCCAGTGGTACATATTGTTATCTTCGGATGCCTGAGGGGCTCAAGAATGCTGGAGGAAGCTTCAGCAGAATGACAGCGAAAGTCCTTCATTCCCAGATAGGCAGAAATGTGCTAACATATGTTGATGACATCATAGTAAAAAGCACGAAGCAAGAAAATCACATTGCTGATTTGCAGGAAACATTTGCCAACTTTAGGCAAGCTGGCCTGAAGTTGAATCCAGAAAAATGTGTCTTTGGAGTAAAGAAGGGAAAATTCCTTGGTTGTTTAGTTTCAAAAAAAGAGATCGAAGCTAATCCAAATAAAATCGAAGCTATTCTTCGGATGGAGCCGCCAAGCACAAAGAAGGGAGCCCAACGGCTAACGGGAAGACTGGCATCTCTGAATCGATTTATTTCTAGATTAGCAGAGAGAAATTTGCCATTCTTTGAAGTGCTGAAGTCGACCGAAGTCTTTCAATGGGGATCAGCTCAGCAAAAAGCCTTCGAAGAGCTGAAGCAGTATCTGATAGACCTAACAACGTTAACTCCACCCACGCTAGGGGCTCCTCTGTTGTTATATGTGGTAGCTTCGCATTCTGCAGTAAGCGCAGCGCTTGTGCAGGAAAAGCTTGAAGGACAAATCAAAAGGCAAGCCCCAGTATACTTCGTCTCTGAGGTCCTCAGCTTATCAAAGAAAAACTATACAGAATTGGAGAAAGTGTTGTATGCTGTCTTAGGTAGTGTTTGGTTGAGGAGTCAAGTAGAACGGAGCCGTTCCATCCCTGATTCTAGGAACGGAGCCGCTCTGTTCTGTGTTTGGTAATCTGGAACGGAGTGGCTCTATTTTTTGTTTGGTTGCAGAGTGAACGGAGCGGAGCGTGACTGTAAGAGCGGGATGGGAACGGAGCGGCTCCGTCTGATTGATTTTTTGGAGCGGAATGGTTCTGGATCTGAGGAGAATATTCCCTAATTGGAGCCATTCCGTTCTAGTTCCTTTGTAACCAAACAGCAACAAAACTGGGACGGAACGGTTCCGTTCTACTTTGCTCTTCAACCAAACACTACCTTAATGGCCTCCAGGAAGCTTCGGCATTACTTTCAAGCATTCCATATAATTGTTCCTTCTTCACAGCCTTTGAAGGATATTATGAGGAACAGAGAAGCTACTGGAAGAATTGGAAAGTGGGCTGCGGAGCTCAACGAATTCACCATTGATTATGTGCATAGATCCTCGATCCAGTCCCAGGCGTTAGCAGACTTCATCGCTGATTGGACGCCAGGGGCTCAGGAAGAAGAAGCAAGTAAAGATGCCGAAGCTTGGATAGTGTTCTGCGACGGTTCCTGGGGAACCTTTGGGGCAGGTGCAGCTGCTGTCTTAGTTGCACCTTCCAAAGTCAAAACATGTTATGCAGTGAAACTTGATTTCAGCTGCACAAATAATATTGTTGAATACGAAGCTTTGCTTTTGGGGCTTCGGAAGTTAAAGGCAATGGGGATAAGAAGGGCGGTTCTTAAAACCGATTCCCAAGTTATTTCTGGGCATATTGACAAGAGTTGTAGAGCAAGAGATCCAAAGCTTGAGAAATACTTGGATACAGTTCGAAGGCTTGAAGCTTCTTTCGAAGGGTTTTCTGTCAAGAACATTCCACGAGGAGAAAATGAGCACGCTGATCTATTAGCCAAATCAGCGGCACAGGGGCTGCCTTTACCTTCGGAAGTATTCTTTGAGACAATAAGAGCACCTTCGGTGGAACTTCTTGAAAGACCAGTGCTCAATATATACCCTGTTCATAGTGAAGATTGGAGAACTTAGATTATATCCTTTCTCCAGGGCAATTGTCTTTCAGATGACGAAGTTTATAATAAGAGAATAGAGGCAAGAGCCCGACCATATGTAATAATAAAAGGGGAGTTATACAAACATGGAGTCTGTTCTCCATTGCTCAAATGTTTATCTAGAGCTGAAGGTATAGAATTGATGAAGGAAATACACGCAGGTCTGTGTGGATCTCACATTGGGTCTAGGCCTTTGCTGGGAAAAGTCTTTCGTTAAGGATTTTATTGGCCGAAGGCAGCTTTGGATGCAACAGAATTAGTCCAAAAGTGTGAAGGTTGTCAAAAATGTGCAAGAGATCAAAAACAGCCTTCTTCTCTGACTCAGCTAATACAACCCATTTGGTCGTTGTAAAGGTGGGGCCTTGATTTGTTTGGCCCACTTCCACCAGCACAAGGAAATTTAAAATATGTTGTGGTGGCAGTAGAATATTTTTCCAAATGGATTGAGGCGAAGCCTTTAGCCACAATAACTTCGGTTACCGTTCAGAAATTTTTCTGGCAAAATATTGTTTGTCGCTTCGGAGTGCCGAAGGCTATTACTGTGGACAACGGAACACAATTTGATGCCAAAGCTTTCAAGGAGTTCTGTGAACAAATTGGCATGAAGATTCATTTCGCATCAGTTAGACATCCGGAGTCAAATGGACTTGTCGAAAGAGCTAATGGCATCATAATGACAGGAATAATGAAGTTAATCTTCAATCAGCCCAGAGGAAAGTGGCCAGATGAATTGATCAAAGTGGTGTGGAGCCACAACACAATAGTGTCAAGATCAACAGGCTTTACACCGTTCAAATTATTGTTTGGTGATGAAGCAATAACCTCGGAAGAAGCTAAGACAGGATCAATAAGAACAGTGGCTTCGGCAGAGAATGAAGCTAATTATTCTGTGGCAAAAGATGCTATAGAAGGGATCAGGCTTCAGGCTGTGGAGAACATCAATAAATACCAAGCCGAAACAATAAAATGGCGTGATAGAAAGGTTTGGTTAAAAAATATCAGGCCAGGGCACCTGGTACTTCGGAGAGTTGCCAACCCAGACACAGTAGGCAAATTACAGTTGAAGTGGGAAGGACCTTTTCTGGTAGTATCTTCGTCAAGACCCGGTTCCTACATATTGAAGGATATGGACGGCAACGACATTCCTAGATCCTGGAATGCGGATGAGCTTCGGCGATATTATGTCTAGCTTAATGTAATCTTTTTGTTTTTTATTTTTTCCCATGGCACCCTTTTCCCTTCTAAAGGGGGAGAAAGGTTTTTAATGGGGCCATAGCATGTAATTTCTCTTTTTTCTTAATTCAGCTCTACAAGAGCAATATCCCCCAAAGATGTAAATGTAAAAGCTGAGCATGCACCATCGAGTGCAAAGAGAAAAGGAAAACAAGGAGAAGCTCGAAAGACGTCCCTAAGGGGATGCAGAGCATGACGAAGCTGCAAAAAGCCGTTCCTAAGGGAGCGTAGTGTAGGTTTTCTGCTCAAAAGTCGTTCCTAAGGGAATGCAGAGCTTACAGCGAAAAGTCAACGCTGATTCCGCCGAAATATAAGGCGAAGCGCGAAAAGTCAACACGATTCTGCCGAAGTAGAAGGCGAAGAAGTTCAAAAGACGTTCCTAAGGGAATGCAGAACTTACAGCGAAAAATCAGCGCTGATGCACCGAAAAATAAGCGGTGAAGCCGAAAAATAAACGGCAAAGAGACTTTGGTTATTCCTAAGGGAATGAAGGATATGGTTGTGGCTTCGTATGTGTGTGTCTAGACATTCATTTGCACCATACATTACATCATACATTTGCATTCACAAACATTCATTTAGACATACATAGGATCATCATCATCATAACACAGGCAGTTGCTTCGGCTCTAAAAATAAAGCTTCGACAAAAAGAAAAAGAAGCAGTCTTTATGCTTCGCTGTGTACGAAAAGAAGGGAAGGTGTTTTTCGCCTTCGGCTCAAAAATGCTAATTTCGTTCACACCAAAGCACTTTATACATTGATGGAAAGGTAAGAATATGTTACAAGGCATGAACAAAGTTTACAAAGTAAAGATTAATTACATTGTTCTTTACAAAGGTTGTTACAAGGGTTTTTATAGTTTTTTCTACAGTCATCTATTCAAGCTTCATTAGCATCCAATGAGCTTCGGCTTCGACTTCATCATCCATTAAACTTTGGCTTCGTCTTCTCAATCTTTAGCTTCGGTTTTGACTTTGTCATCCTGTACGTATTCAAGTATTGTAAGCAAAATTCAAGTTCGAAGGAAGAGGTAAGCACAAGGTATGATTTTGTTACCGGCTTAAGATGACTTCGAGCCTCATCACCAGCTTTGCTTCGACCACCTTTTGTCCATACCAGTTTTATAAATCTATTTGCTATGCTTCGGGCAAGGTTGGGAATATCATCCAGGTCTGCCGGTGATAAGCTGAAATTGGGTCTATTGATAATCTTTCCATGTTCGCAGCCGGATTTCAGGAAGGCGACAGTTGTACCCCGAGAAGCTACCAGGACACAAAAGTCACCATGTCCAGCTATAACTTCTTAAAGGTCATCAATTTCACCTTCGATATGTTCAAAAGCCCCCGGCAAGTCCTCAGATGAAGGAGTGAATTTTTCGCTGCTGGCTCCAACCGAATAGAAGACTTGCTTCAGCCGTTGAACGCATCGATTACTGAATTACATACATTTGTTTTGAAGGCTTGCCAATGACTTTTTCAAATTTGAACTTTTCTGGATCTCGGCTTCAAATTTTGCATTAAGTTTCTGCTTCTCTTGTTCGAAGCTTTCTGACTGGGACAGAAGCTTCATATTCAATTCTGCTATTTTAGCTTCAGCTTCTGCCAATAACCCTTCGGTTGTCTGAAGCTCGAAGTCTTTCTTTTCAAGAGCAACTGATTGGTCTTTTATCTTGCTTTCTAAGTTTTCAATTATACTTCCTGTTTTTATCCTCCAAATCTTGCTGCATTTTCAAAGCTTTACTCAGTAGCATACTCTGCATATAAACAACCTTCGTTAGAAAACATCTTCATTATTGAAATAATAAAAGTGAAAGAAAAGTTTACCTTGAAATTGGAATAGAATAAACTACCGACGATGTGTTGTCGTCGGTAGCGGCTAATATCTGTTTCGAGCTTCGGGAAACCAATACTCTTTGATAGAGTACCGATAATCTTCGCTCCGGTCTGATCCCGGATGCACCCCAATTTTTCGTCATCGATGCCACCGAAGAGAAGCGCTCCCGACTGATATCCGCAAGACATAGCATATTCTTTTAACTCCTCTTTTTCAGCCTTTGTTAGCTCTTGACCAACTAAGTTTCGAAAGTTAAAAATTTCGTCTTCCGAAGTGTCTTCGGCTATTTCTTTCTCCTTCCCGGGTTCTGGGGTCATAGTTTCTTCGGTGGCTGCAGCAGCCTCTTCTGCAGCCATGTTTTGCAGTATCTTATCAATATCGGCAATCGTGCACTCTAAATGAGTATCTTCGGTAGCGGCAACATTGGTAGTTGTGGCTTCTGCAGGTGCAGCTTTGGTGGCTGTTGTGCTCTCAACAACTGGCGCCTTAAGAGCTAAAGCTCCTGGCGGTGTCCCTTCGATGACTTCTGTCACTGTAATGATTCTTTGCTTCTTTGGCTTAGCTGCCTTCTTCGTTTTCGCGGGCTCCTTTTCCTTCTGAAAAAGCTTCGTCAGATGTGGCCCCAGTGGACTTAGCTTGACAGGCAAAGATTCGATCATTACCTTTAAAATTTCTTCCACGTCGGTGGTAGAGGGTGTTGCAGCAGTTTCTTCTTCTTCGTCAATTGCCTTCTGCTTCGGAGCTGTAGCTTTTCTCTTCTTCGAAGCATCTGTTTTCGGCTCAGACTTCAGCTTTTTCTCTTTCAATTGTTTTTCGTCGTCTTTATTTAGAACGCTAGCCACTCTCTTTCTTTTTTGTCCTTTGGCATCCTTGTCTAGCCGCTCGTAGTTAGGATACTCAAAGTCTAGAGCATCCATTACTCGGTTCAACCTTCGCTTCGGGCAGGTGTCGAAGGCCGCAGTCATTAGTTGATCTTCTTTTTTGGAGTAGTTGCCGAGAATTTCGTTGCACATTACTTCAATCATCTCCAGCCACTCTTGGCAGGGCACTTTGAAATGTTTCTTGAATTTATAATGGTAAGGCAACCGAACAAATTCCCCTTCTTCTTTTCCCCCTTCAGCTTCGGCATGTCCCACTCCTTCAAAGTTGGGAACACTCTGAAGGCCAAAAATTCTTGCACTAAGTCCCTAGTGCCGATATGATCTGCAATAACTCGAAATTCACCCAGGGCAATTTGGCTTGGACTCCCTGGTGTCATGTTACACTACGGTCTGGTCTCTCCGAAGATCAATTCTAGCGGACTCTGGACCAGGTCCTCCTTATCTTCGTCAACTTTGACATAGAACCATTCAGACTTCCATCCAGCTGGCCACTTGCTTCGGTAGCTAATCACTGGAAATTTTGTGTTCTTTCGATAGGCAAAATTGTAGCAGCCAAAATTTTCATGTAGCCCATCTCCTCTAGCTTTTGTCTGGTAATGAAGCTCGTGCACTCGACAGAAGCCTTCGCCAAATGCCTCCACCCCTTGGCTTCGGAGAGCCCAGATATAAACGCTAAGCCGAACAATAGCGTTGGGAGTTAGCTGATGAAGGTAGATCCCAAACTTCTTCAATACAACAGCAATCATCTTGTTCAAAGGAAATCTTAAGCCAGCCTTAAAGAAACTTTTGAAGACTACCACTTCATCCTCTCCTGGCTTCGGAGTAGTCTCTACCCCACCAAAATGAACCAGCTCTTTCTTTGCTTCACTGAAATAGCCCAATTTCAACAGCTTAGGCAAGTCATCTTCGGAGATGGTGGATTTCTCGAAATCCAAGTGGCTGGGTTTACTTGGCACCACGCTGTAACTATCTTCAGATTCTGTCTCCTCAACATCAGCCTGTTCTGTTTCAACGGCAGGTGCATCCTCTGATACTACCAGCCCTGAGCGCCTCATCACTTCGGAGATTGGGGCAGTTTCAGCACCTTCGGCTTCCTCTCCGTCGCATGTAACCTTAGCTGTGGAGCGCACTCTGACCATCTATTGATTGAATTTTTTGTTTTTTGAATGTTGGAAATTTTTCTTTATCTTGTCGAAGCTCTTTCTTGCTATGAAGCTTGAGCAAAGCTTCGGTTGAGGATGCAACAAACAACCTTCGGTTTTGGTCAATATCTTGGCAGCAAAACTGTGCAATAGCAATGAATGCTGTGGTAACTTTACACCTACCCGTCTGTTTATATAGTGCTGCAGGTGGGAAGGTGAATCGTCAAGATCTTCCGCACCGGGCAAATAGCCACCCGCACTCACTGAACGGTGGGCCATAGGGTCCGAGAAGGTGAATCGCCAGGACACGTGTAACTGCTGCAGGATGAGGACATTTCACGCGCGGATTATTTTAATCGTTTCTCGCCAACGAGCTCAGGGAAGGTGTTTTTCGGATCTTCAACATCCCGAAGCCAGGAAGACTTTTTCACGGATCAAGCTCATTACGAAAAACAATCTAGTACCGCGAAGGGGCTACTGTTGGGGGTATGCTTCGTAGCCGAAGATCCTAAAGAAAGAGAGCACCTTCGGCAGATCCTCTTAAAGGCAGCGCCGAAGCTATCATCCATGAAGCTTCGGCACAGTGGCAGATCTCAAGACGAAGGGGCGAACCGACTTAAAGATGAAATGGCTCAAAGATCCGTGGTGTTTTGTGTTATTATTGTAGTTGATTATAAAGGGCATAAATGTAATTTTACATGGGTTGCGTCTCGTGCCTATAAATAGATGAACAGTACTCCCGTACTGTTCATGCGGACTTGGCATTTTACTTTCGCATCGCATTTGTACTCTTACCTCCTTTCAAGCCGAAGGTACATTTGTAATTTGATATCATTTCTATTTTTCCATAATGGTGAAACAGAAATGAGTTGATATATAATTATCTATCCTATCTTTTACATTTCATCATTATATGTTATGTTGACGAAGGTATGTCCTTCACAACCTTCATCCGAAGATCATTATAGCCCAAGGGAAATAATGTTTCGAAGGACGAAGGACCTTTAACGTTTAACATTTTTTGTGTTGCCTTGTTCTTAATTTATAGCACTCTAGAACAAGTCTCCAACACCCGACAAAAGGCAACTTTAGCCTTCCTTGTTGATCTCCAACGGCTCCTAGCTGCCTTGGGGCTATAAAAGGGACCCCTAGGCGTATGGAGGAGTCACCCAAGCATTCACTAAGCATTCTAAGTCTCCCACACTTTGTCTCCACGCACTTGATCGATTGTGTTAGTGACTTGAGCTCCGTTCTAGTTGTGAACTCGTTGTGCTTCATTTTGAGCTCAAGTCTTGGCTTGTGTGCGTGTGTGTTGCTGTGGATTTGTGTGTGTTGCTTCCCAACCTTACTCTTGTGCTTTCATTGTGATCTTTGTTGTAAGGGCGAGAGACTCCAACTTGTGGAGATTCCTCGCAAACGGGAAAAAGAGATAAGCAAAGAAAAGTTGTGGTATTCAAGTTGATCATTGGATCACTTGAAAGGGGTTGAGTGCAACCCTTGTCCATTGGGACTCCACAACGTGGAAGTAGGAAAGTGTTACTTGGCCGAACCACGGGATAAAATCGCTGATCTCTTTGTGATTGTCTTGCCCACAAGAACTCTCTTCTCAACTACTTAGTCGCACTAACATTTCTATAACCAAGTTTTGTGGCTATTTAGAGTTGAATTTTACAGGATCACCTATTCACCCCCCCCCCCCCCCTCTAGGTGCTCTCAATTGGTATCAGAGTCGTTCTCTTCATATTAGGGACTAATCGCCCGAAGAGATGGATCCTAAGGGAAAGGGGATGGTGGTCAACGATAAGGAGAAGGAGTCTATCTTCAACGAGCCAAGAGATAACAAGCCCACTGACTCTGGCTCGAGTCACAAGAAGAAGGACGGGAAGAAGAAGAGGCGCATCAAGAAGATCATCTACTACAACAGCGATGAATTTTCTTCTTCACCAAGAGACGACGACGATGACGATGACTCATCTAAAAAGAAACCGGTTAATTCAAATTATTCATTTGATTATTCTCGTATTCCATTCAATTCCAATGCTCATTTGCTTTCAATTCCACTTGGTAAACCTCCACACTTTGATGGAGAGGACTACTCTTTTTGGAGTCACAAAATGTGTAGTCACTTATTTTCTCTCCATCCTAGTATTTGGGAGATAGTTGAAAATGGAATGCACTTTGATAGTACGGATAACCCTGTATTTATTAATGAGCAAATTCATAAGAATGCACAAGCTACCACTGTTTTGCTAGCATCCTTGTGTAGGGACGAATACAACAAGGTGAGCGGCTTAGACAACGCCAAGCAAATCTGGGACACCCTCAAAATATCACATGAGGGAAACGACGCTACCATGATCACCAAAATGGAGTTGGTGGAAGGCGAACTGGGAAGGTTCGCAATGATCAGGGGAGAGGAGCCAACACAAACGTACAACAGGCTCAAGACCCTAGTCAACAAGATTAGGAGCTATGGAAGCACAAGATGGACGGACCACGACGTCGTCCGACTTATGCTCAGGTCTTTTACTGTTATTGACCCTCATCTTGTGAACCTCATCCGTGAAAATCCTAGGTACACAAAGATGACGCCCGAGGAGATACTTGGAAAATTTGTAAGCGGGCGCATGATGGTCAAGGAGGCAAGGTATGTTGATGATGCATTAAATGGCTCAATGCCCATCTACGAGCCGCAGCCCGTTGTGCTCAAGGCAACAAGCAGCAAGGAGGCGCTACCTAACAAGGTGGCACAAGTAGAGGCTGCCGGGCTCAACGAGGATGAAATGGCATTCATCATCAAGCGCTTCAAGACCGCTCTTAAAGGACACAAGGAGTACCCCAACAAGAACAAAACAAGGGGAAAGCGCTCCTGCTTCAAGTGCGGTAAGACTGGTCACTTTTTAGCAAATTGTCCCAATAATGCTAATGACCAGGAACAAGAAAAGAGCGAGAAGAAGGAGAAGAAAAAGAACTACAGGAAGGCAAAGGGCGAGGCACACCTCGGAAAGGAATGGGACTCGAACTGCTCTTCTTCCGACTCCGACGATGAAGGACTCGCTGCCTCGGCCTTCAACAAGTCCTCTCTCTTCCCCAACGAATGACACACTTGCCTCATGGCCAAGGAGAAGAAGGTAAGTGTTCGTGATACCCCTAAATACACTACTTCTCGTGATGAGATTCTAGTGATGATGAAGTAGATTACTCAAGCATATTCAAAGGTTTAGATAGAGCTAAAGTAGATAAAATCAATGAATTGATTGATGCTTTAAATGAAAAGGATAGACTCTTAGAAAAGCAAGAGGATATTTTGTATGAAGAGCATGATAAGTTTGTTAGTGTGCAAAAATCTCTTGCTTTAGAAATTAAAAGAAATGAAATGTTATCCTCTGAATTGTCTGTGTGCCATGAATCAATCTCTAGCTTAAAGATTTTGAATGATGATTTAAATGCTAAGCTAGAGGTAGCTAATAAATCTAGTTCATGTGTAGAACATGTTGTAATTTGCAATAGATGTAAGGACTTTGATGTTAATGCTTGTAATGAACATCTTGTTGCTATTACAAAATTGAATGATGAAGTGGCAAGTCTTAATGCTCAACTTAAGACTTGCAAAATTGACTTTGATAAGTTAAAATTTGCTAGGGATGCCTACACCGTTGGTAGACACCCCTCAATTAAGGATGGACTTGGCTTTCAAAAGGAAGCCAAGAACTTAACAAGTCAAAGGGCTTCCATTCTTGCCAAGGAGAAAGGGAAGGCCCCTATGGCTAATAGCAATCAAAGTAATCATGCTTTCATGTATAATAGGAAAATGGCTAGGCATTCCAATTATAATAGAAGTTATGATCATGATGTTTTTGATTCACATGCTATGTTTGCTTCGAGCTCTACTTTTGTGCATGGTAGGCCTAGGAAAAGTAATGTTATGCACCATGTGCCTAGGAGAATATGTAATAAACCTTCTACCATTTACCATGCTTGCAATACTTCATTTGCTCTTTTATTTAAGAATGAAAAGTAGTTGCTAGAAAGTTGGGATCCAAATGCAAGGGAGACAAGACTTGCATTTGGGTTCCAAAGGCTATTGTGACTAACCTTGTAGGACCCAACAAGAGTTGGGTACTTAAAACCCAAGTGTAAATTGCCTTGCAGGTTTATGCATCCGGGGGCTCAAGCTGGATTATCGACAGTGGATGCACAAACAACATGACAAGGGAGAAGAAGATGTTCACCTCCTACGTCAAGAACAAGGATTCCTAAGATTCGGTCATCTTTGGAGATGGGAACCAAGGCAAGGTTAAAGGACCGGGAAAAATAGCCATTTCATCTGAGCATTCTATCTCAAATGTGTTCTTAGTTGAATCGCTCGGGTACAACTTATTGTCTGTAAGTCAATTATGTAACATGGGTTATAATTGTCTATTTACCAATGTAGATGTGTCTGTCTTTAGAAGGAGTGATGGTTCACTAGCTTTTAAGGGTGTATTAGACGGCAAACTCTACTTAGTGGATTTTTCAAAAGAGGAGGCCGATCTAGATGCATGCTTAATAGCTAAGACTAGCATGGGCCGGCTGTGGCATCGCCGTCTAGCACATGTTGGGACGAAGAACCTTCACAAACTTCTAAAGGGAGAACATGTGTTAGGACTAACCAATGTCTGCTTCAAAAAAGATAGACCTTGTGCAGCTTGTCAGGCAGGAAAATAGGTGGGAAGCACTCATCACAACAAGAATGTCATGACAACATCAAGACCACTGGAGCTACTACATATGGACCTCTTCGGACCCATCGCCTACCTTAGCATCGGGGGAAGTAAGTATGGTTTAGTAATTGTTGATGATTTTTCCCGCTTCACTTGGTTGTTCTTTTTGCAGGATAAATCAGAAACCCAAGAGACCCTAAAGCACTTTCTAAGGAGGGCTCAAAATGAATTTGAGCTCAAGGTGAAAAAGATAAGAAGCGACAACGGGTCCGAGTTCAAGAATCTGCAAGTGGAGGACTATCTTGAGGAGGAAGGCATCAAGCACGAGTTCTCTGCTCCCTACACACCACAGCAAAATGGTGTGGTAGAGAGGAAGAACAGGACGCTTATCGACATGGCGAGGACGATGCTTGGTGAATTCAAGACGCCTGAGCGGTTTTGGTCGGAAGCTGTGAACACAGCTTGCCACGCCATAAACCGGCTCTACCTTCATCGCCTCCTCAAGAAGACCTCGTATGAACTTCTTACCGGTAACAAACCCAACGTCTCATACTTTCGTGTATTTGGGAGCAAATGTTACATTCTAGTGAAGAAAGGTAGAAATTCTAAATTTGCTCCCAAGGCAGTAGAAGGGTTTTTACTAGGGTATGACTCAAATACAAGGGCGTATAGAGTCTTCAACAAATCATCGGGTTTGGTTGAAGTCTCTAGCGACATTGTATTTGATGAGACTAATGGCTCTCCAAGAGAGCAAGTTGATCTTGATGATGTAGATGAAGATGACGTTCCAACGGCCGCAATACGCACCATGGTGATTGGAGATGTGCAACCACAGGAGCAACAAGAGCAAGATCAACCTTCTTCCTCAACGATGGTGTTGGGGGCCTTCGTCCTCCGAAGGTCCTCAAAAACATAACTTAACAATGTCTTCCAAGTATGGTTTATGGACAGGTATCTTCAGATTTATGATAAAAGCATACACGATGAGGAGCTTGATCGTGACGAAGGTTGCTGTCGCTCCGAAGCTGTGCGGAAGGGAGCTTCGGCTAAATCGTAGAAAAGGGAACCAACTTAAAGGGGAAAAGGTTGTTCAGTCCTCATAGATTTTTCTATAAGCCAATAGTAAATGTAAAGGGCATAATTGTAATTTCTCATGGGCTGCGTCCCATGCCTATAAATAGGTGAACAGTACTCCCGTACAGTTCACGTTGACTTGTACTCACTGGTGCGTCACACTTGGATCTTTGCCTTCTGTCAAGCCGAAGGTATAAATGTAATTCGATATTGTTTATGTTTGTTCATGATAACATAATTTAAAGATATCAATGATTCCATATGATTGTTTATATTATTTCTCATGTTTTATATGCTTCTTCCTTCATTAACATGTATTGAAATGTCGAAGGTATGTCCTTCACATCCTTCGTCTGAAGATCATTATATCCCATAATGCTTCGAAGACGAAGGGTTCTAACTATTTATCCTTTTTCTGTGTTGCCTTGTTCTTAATTCATAGCATTTGAGAACAAGTGACCAACATTGGCGCCCACCTCCAGTGAACCCTTTCGACCACCTTCGGCAAGCACTGACCCTCGTCATGCCGCCGAAGAAAGTTTCAGCGATAGGGGCTGCTGCACTACAGCCACTGGACCCAAATCAGGAGAACCTCTCTCTCCGAGAGGCCCGAAGCCAGAAGAGGAAAGCCACCAGTCCAACACTCCAGGAGGAAGAGTTGGATCAAGAAATCAGAAACATGGAGATAATTCATCAGCAAGTACAAAGGAAGAAGGAGAAGATGGCCGGACTGGCTGATCTTCAAAGGCAAATCGATGAAGCCACTGAAGAAGTACACCATCTTGTTCAAGACGAACAAGATCAAAGGCCCCAACACAGGGAGTTTCATCAAGAAGGTTTATTCAACAAGGATGGATGGCATGATGATTTTAATCATGATACCTTTACCTTTGATGTTGCTTCTCCCTTGGCACCAGAACGGCAAGCTATCCCATGGCCCCCATTATACAAGCCACCTCAGCTCCCTATGTATGATGGGCATTCGGATCCGAAGCAGTTTTTGATGAGTTATGAGGCAACCATATCTTCATATAGAGGCAATGCAGCTGTCATGGCCAAATCCTTCGTCGTGGCAGTTCGGAATGTGGCCCAAACATGGTATTATTCTCTTCGGCCAGGGACTATTACTTCGTGGCAGAAGCTCAAGGATATGCTACTGACAAGCTTTCAAGGCTTTCAGACGAAGCTGGTCATAGCTCAGGCTCTGTTTCAATGTACACAAGACGATGAGGAGTATCTTCAAGCATACGTCCGAAGGTTCTTGTGTCTCAGAGCACAGGCGCCTACAGTTCCCAATGAGATTGTCATTGAGGCCATGATCAAGGAGCTTCGTCCAGGACCTACTGCCCAGTACTTCGCCAGAAAACCTCCACAGACACTGGAGAAGTTGCTTCAAAAGATGGATGAATATATCAGGGCTAACAATGACTTCTGCTAAAGAAGGGAGGAAGCTTACAGGTTCTCCGAGATGACCAGGGGCTTCGGAGGAAGAATCCACCCAAGGCATGGCAGGTCAATTCACAACTCCACTCAGAATGATGACAGAGGAGGTCAGCTGCAGAGGCCGCAGTATACTTCACAATCTTCGAGGTAGCAAAAAAGTTCTTTTCGGCCGCCAGCCCCAAGAGGCAGGGGCGCCAAGGGCTTCAGAGGAAGATATGGGGACCAACCCAGGAAGATTTACTGTCTATTTTGTGGTAAAGACAAGGGCCATACTACAAGAATGTGCCAAATCACCATCCAAAAGCAGAAGGAGATCGCAGAAGCCGAAGCCCGGCAAAATCAACCAAAGCAGGTCCTACATACTGCTTCGTGTCACTCACCCTACATACCAGAGTATGTGGGTAATCATCCTGCAGCTTCTGTTGCTTCGGCCAGTCAGCCACAGGCTTCTTGTCCACAGCTTCCACCTCCGCCGCCACTACAACCTGCCTATTCACGAGGTCAGCAGCCAGAAGGGAGCCATCAGACTCATTAGCAGCGAGAGCTTAGGGAAGAATCCAAAGCTCGCACAGTCAACAGTATTGTGCTAGAGTCAAAACACATCTATTGAGAGATATCCTACCTCTGAAGCATTTTACATTCATTGTCATTTTCTTTTTAATAAGGAACAATTGGTGTAAATCTAGTCTTCTTGTCACTTTTAATTTCTTGTAATAGCTTCGTTCTTGTCATAATGAAATATATCTTTCCTACAGACTTACGGAACTCAAAATCTGTCGAAGCTAAAAAGTTGTTCCTAATGGAGTGCAGACCTAAAAATTACGTTGCAAGTTTTACCGAAGCTATAAAAGTTGTTCCTAAGGAACACAACGCAAATTTGCCGAAGCTATAAAAAGTCGTTCCTAGGAGCGCAGCGTAAGTTTGCTGAAGCTTCAAAAAGTCATTCCCAAGGGAGCGCAGTGTAAGTTTTCTGCTCAAAAGTCGTTCCAAAGGGAATGCAGAGCCAAATAACGCCGAAATATAAGGCGAAGCGCGAAAAGTCAACGCGAATACCGCCGAAATAGAAGGCGAGGAAGTTTAAAAGATGTTCCTAAGGGGATGCAGAACTTACACCGAAAAATAAGCGGTGAAGCCGAAAAATAAAAGGCAAAGAGATTTTTGATGGTTCCTAAGGGAACGCAGATATTATGTCTTAGTGTGGGTACGTGTCTTCGGCATTAGCATCATTCTTTGCATCATATCATCGCATCATATCGCATAGCATCACATCATACATCATATCACATCAATAACATCAATTGGAAGCGAGGCCGATCTTCGGATAATGCTTTATAAAAAATGAAAAGATGCCAAGGCACAAAGTAAGCTGAGAATTACAGCTCCATTAGTTCTGATGTGGAAGTAGGGATCTATTCTTTATGAAGCATTGATGATTTTACAAAGGGTGGATGATTCTTACGAGGCGTAAAAACTCTTCTTTACGAAGCATGAAAAGAAGGGAAGGTGTTTTTTTTCGCCGAGGGCTCAAAAATGGTATGTATATAAAGTTTCATGCATCGCAAAGAACTGAATTACAAGCAATTCATATATTACATTCAAATCTTGTAAGCACCAAATATTACAAACATAGTTTAGCAAATGTTACATCAATATTCTAGAAAATGTTTTAACAATAGCTACTCTTTTTCCTTCAGAACTTTTTTTGCAGCTTCGATTAGCAGTTTGGTAACAACTTCATCTACAATAGCTTCGGCCACATTAATGATTTCTATTGCCTTCTTCATTTTTGGGTCCGCCAGTGGGTCGAATGGCTCTGGTGGAGGAGGTAGTTCAGCTGCGGTAGAAAACATCAGTTAGCTCGAAGTCAAAAATGACAAAGCTAAAAGCCATTAAGTAATACCTATTCGTCTTTCGAGTTCCGCTGCTCTTTCAGCTTCTTTTGCTACTTCTCGAGCGTCGTGAATATCTTTTTCGCTCTTCTTCATTATTTCATGAGCCATCCCTCGGCCGCCATTTTCCCAGATATCAGTGAAAAATTTTCCACCTATTAAACTCGCTTCGGCCGAGGGGTCCTTCGTTTCGTCGACGGATAAGGCAGCTTCGGTTCGGGCCAAGGTTTTAACATGTTCACAACCTGCCTTCTTCAAAATGGCTGCAACCCCCTCGCACCAGAGAATGCACAGACGTCCCCACGGTCACTCAAAATCTCCTCAAAAGCTTCGGCTTCGTTACTGATCCACTCGATGACGCCCTCGGGGTCGCCTCGTATGAAATTGCTTTCGCTTGAATATGCACCCATGTTGGCGAAGCTAGTCTCTATCTTTTTTACACATTCCACAGATTTTTCAAAACATCTTTCTTTTGATGCGCGAAGCTCTGCAACTGTTTTTTCAAAATAATTTTTCTAGTACTCACTGGCATCTCGGTCAGCTTCGGTAACAGCGCATTTTAATTTGGCCTCAACCAGTTGTTTTCGAAGGTCCTCAATCTCATTCTTTTGAATTTCAGATTGAGCCTTGAAGTTAGCTTCATCCCCCTTTACTTTGTCCACCAATGTAAGTAGAATTTTGTCTTTTTCCGTGGCTTCGTTTCTCAGCTTGATGACCTCTCTTCGAAGGTTGTTGAGAGCAATATTGTAGCTCTCGTCTTCAGCATTCTTTTGTGCTTTTAAGGTGTTGCTAAGTATTAAGCCCTACAAGAAAGAATAAATGGATTAACATAAGAATAAAAGACTCCATTACAGAATCCATAAGCTTCAAAATTTACAACTTTTTGTACCTTCAGACTGTTATATGCAAGGCTATCTGCAAGATCTTCCTTCGTCATGGCGCAAAGCCCAGCCTCGAGCTTCGGGAAACCCATGCTTCTAGCCATCTCCCGACAGACGGATAATTCTTTGTTCTCCGGAAGTAGGGATGAAAACGGTCGGAAATGATATTTATTCGGTAATCAGTTTTTTCTTTGATTGCGAATAAATAGGATATAGAATATACAATACAAATTTGTATTCTTGTTTTTAACATCTAGCTTGTTAAGATTAATGAAAGGTAAACCTCAAATTCATCCTACATTTTCTCAAATAATAGATATTAACTTCGGTATGGATTCGGAAACAAATTCGGTAATTTTTTCAACTTTTTGTGTTGTAGGGAGCAAATAATACATAAAACAACTTATATAATATTTTATTCATATTTGTACTAATGTGCTTGATAACATAAGAAAAGATCAACATTAAATTTTATACATATCTATTTTAAAATATTAAATTTGTTCTAACAGTTCGGATTACCACTTTCATCCCTATCCGGAAGGCAATACAAGAAATCATCTTCATCCGTATCGTTAAACACTAAGGTCCCCTTCGGATACTTCAGTTCCCGGGCATAGTGTTTGGCTTCAAAAATTTCTTCTTTGGATAATTTCTTTCCCGTAGCATGTTGAATGATATAATCAAGATCTTCGGAGGATGCTTCGGGGGTAAGGGATTAGGTTTCTTTGGCACACTTTTTTCAAAAGTTATATTAATATCTGAAGGTATTTCTTCGGCCTCCTGCTCGGGTGTGGCAAGCTTCGTCTCAAAAGGCACTTTAGGCCCGGCTTCGGCGCTAGCCTAGCTCATTGCAGCTTCGGTTTCGGTTATTTTTGTTTTAGCTTCATTTGTATTTTCGTAGCCTTGGCAATTTTCCCTAGAGTAGAGCTTGAAGCCTTTAGCATTTCTAGCACATCTAGTACACTTGCCATTCTTCTTCTTTTGGGAGTGGCTGCAAGACCTTTTTGTATCTTCGGCATTGGTTGATGCGTCACGATGCCCGATCTTCACGACGTAGGATCAATCTTCAGATAACTAGCTTCAAAGAAGCCAAGATAACTTGCTGCAAGCAGTGATAACTAGTGCAACCTGACAAATAAAACTCGAAGCCAACCACCGTCTTTAACCGGCAGCTTGAATCGAGGATTCGCCCAACCACACTCTCAAAGAACCAACCAACACAGCCTATAATCAATCGAGGAGACCTCGAAGGGAGTAGGAGCACCAATTGGGAGCGGATGAAGCCGCCGCTTCTGCAATCCCGCGAAGGAACTCACAAGAGCAAAGGGGTAGAGATCACTCTCAATATTTGTTAGCACACAGCTGAACAAAGGGGTTCTGTTTTAGATTATCATAAGCTGTCTTACATCATAGACATAGGGGGGTATTTATACTAGTAACAACCAGCCTTAGCGAGGTATAAACACAAAACAAAAGTATTTTCACGTGCTAATGTGAAGGAGCTTCTTCGGGAGATCTGTAGAGCTGATTTTCATGTGGCTGTTTGACTTCTGCCCAGCCTTCAGTATTTTGACAATAACTTCTTCTAGGAATCTTCAAATAACGTGGGACTGGTTGCATTGGAAAGCTAACTTGATAAGCTTTCTCACCATATATAGCATGCTTAATGAAACTTCGTAGAATGATGCAGTTTAATACGAAAACTTGGTCATCAAGCAGACTGTTGACCTTCTGACCAGTCAGCACTAAAGTAGGTCGGCTGCCTTTCTGGTAGATGTGGTTAAGTCGGCTGTAGAAGCATTGGAAACTAGACTTCAAGAGCTTTCCAAAAAGTACTTATGGGCCTTTATAGCTTTTGGGAATCAAAAGTTATGACTGTTTCTTCTGGACGGTTCTGTAGCGCTGGACTGACTCGGACGTAGCTCTTCTTGCTGATTCGCCTTTGATATGTTTTGTCCTTCCTCTTGGTGAACCTAAGTAATATCAACATACACGACTTAGGTAGCATAAAGTTCGCATTAGTGTTTAATTGAAATTCATAAAGTAGCGCGTGCACCTCTTGCTGTAGCTTCTTAGCTCGGCTACGTGTAATTGGTCCATCAAAGACTAGCGCGTGCACCTCTTGCTGTAGCTTCTTAGCTCGGCTACGTGTAATTGGTCCATCAAAGACTCGGGTTGGTGACGATGTTGGTTGTACTTGAGTTGATGTAGTATAACTTGGGGTTGTAATGTGTTGCTTAATGGCGTGGTCGTATCATCCTCCTCCCCTTGAAAAGTAGTCGTCCTCGACTCTGAAGTGTCTTCACTTGTAAATGGTAAGAGGTCAGCAACATTGAACGTGTTGCTCATGCCATAGCTCGGTGGAAGATATATCTTGTATGCATTATCATTGATCTTGGCAAGAATACGAAATGGACCATTCCCTCGTGGCTCCTGCAATAAAAGCAATCTAACCGAAGAATTTGGTACACAAAGTTTGTTAGCTCCAAACAAAAATCCATCATGTATATGATATTTCTCCCAACCTTTTCCATCTTTTCAACGAATGTATGGTTCTGAAAATTCAGGATCATCATTATACATTTCTTTCAAATTTTCAAGACCCAAAACTTTTACCTCTAGTTGATTCAACAACACATTCCTTCGAGACAAGGCATCAACGACCACATTGTCCTTACCTTTCTTATATTTCACAATGTATGGAAATGTTTCGATAAACTCAACCCATTTGGTATGGCGACGGTTCAGTTTGGCTTGCCCTTTCAAATACTTAAAAGCTTCATGATCAGAATGAATAACAAACTCTTTTGGCCATAAGTAGTGCTGCCATGTTTCAAGCACTCGGACCAAAGCATACAATTCTTTGTCATACACAGAATAATTTAATTAAGCACCTCCCAATTTTTCACTAAAATATGCTATAGGTTTTCCTTGTTGCATTAAAACTCCTCCTATCCCAATCCCACTAGCATCACATTCTACTTCAAAAGTTTTAGTGAAATCAGGAAGAATAAGTATAGGTGCTTCAGTCAAACGTTTCTTCAATTCTTGAAAAGCATCTTCTTGTGAGTTTCCCCATTTAAATTCAACACCTTTCTTTGTCAATTCATTTAAAGGGGAAGCGATAGTATTAAAATCTCGCACAAATCTTCTATAAAACCCAGCAAGACCATGAAAACTTCTTACTTGACTTACATTCGTTGGAGCTGGCCAATCCTTGATGGCTTTCACCTTGGATTCATCCACCTCTATTCCTTTTGCTGAAACAACAAAGCCAAGGAACACAACATGGTCTGTGCAAAAACTGTACTTCTCAAGATTAGCAAATAATTTCTCCTTTCTTAGCTCATCTAAAACTTGTTGGATGTGTTTCACATGTTCATCAAAAGACTTGCTGTAAATTAGAATATCGTCGAAGTAGACATCAACAAATTTTCCAATGAAAGTTCTTAAAACATGGTTCATTAATCTCATAAAGGTACTAGGAGCATTAGTTAACCCAAAGGGCATCACTAACCATTCATACAACCCAAATTTTGTTTTAAATGCAGTCTTCCATTCATCTCCAGTTTTCATTCTTATTTGATGGTATCCACTTCTCAAATCAATTTTAGTAAAAATTGTGGAACCACTTAATTCATCAAGCATATCATCTAGCCGTGGAATAGGATGGCGATAGCGAACGGTAATATTATTTATAGCTCTACAATCAACACACATCCTCCAAGATCCATCTTTCTTAGGTACTAAAATCACAGGAACAGCACAAGGGCTTAAGCTTTCACGAACAAATCCTTTATCAAGAAGTTCTTGTACTTGCCTTTGTATTTCCTTAGTTTCTTCAGGATTGGTTCGATATGGTGGACGGTTAGGAAGTGCAGCCCCTGGAATAAGATCGATTTGATGCTCAATCCCTCGAATTGGAGGTAGTCCAGCCGGTGTTTCTTGTAGAAACACGTCTTCAAAGTCCTGCAAAAGATCAGCCACAACACTAGGAAGAGATGTTATGTCGTTAGCAGAAATCAAAACATCTTTGTTCACAAGTACAAAGGGTACTTGATATGGGTTGTTACTCACTTCTCTCAGCTCAGATTTTGTGGCTAGCATAACTAGATGTTCTCCCTCTTCCTTCCTTTTATCTCTTGAATTTGGCTTGTAGCACTCACTCACCGAATTGTGGATGGCACTCAATTTATTTTGCTCTTCTCCTCCTCTACTTGCTGTACTAATTTCAGTTTTCTTTTGTAAGTATTCAGCCATGATTTGTTGAGGGGTCATAGGCTTGAGTACAAACTTTCTCCCTTTCAGATCTAGCGTGTATTGATTTGTTCTTACACAATGTTGAGAATATCGGTCATATTGCCAAGGTCTTCCTAGCAGCATGTGACACACAGACATGGGTGCAACATCACACTCCACTATGTCAACATACTCTCCAATCTGGAATGGAACTTTCACTTTATAACCAATCTTGATATCTCCCGATTCATTCAGCCATTGGACATGATATGGATGAGGGTGTCGCTGCAACTTCAAACCAAGCTTTTCAACCATCTCACGACTTGCAAGATTATGGCAGCTCCCTCCATCAATGATCACCTTTACTACTTTGTCTTGCACTTTTGCTCGTGTTTGAAAAAGATTATGTCGCTGTCCAATTTCAGCTTCTTTCATTTGAACACTCAAGATTTGTGTAACCACAAGAGTAGTACCATGCTCAAATTCACATCCCGTATGTTCTTCAGATTTATCAATGTCATCTTCATTTCCTGCTTCAGCTTCCTCTTCACTAGCTGATGTATATTCTCCATCATCAGTCACAAGGATCACACGATTATTTGGACACTCCTTTATGACATGACCACGACCTCCACACTTGAAGCACTGAATACCACTACTCTTGGTTGTTGAACCCACTGATGTTGAAGTGGATGCGGCTGGTTTATAACTCGTGTTTGGAGTAGCACCGTTCTTTCCACTAGAATTGCCTTGAATATTGGATCGCAAGCCTCCAGTTGAACCTTTTGTTGCTGAGGATGCAGCAGTAAACCTTGAGATCGATTTGCTTCCTCCAGTCATGGTTCGTGCACCATATGACAAGGGCTTGCTGCTCTTAGCATCTTGTTGCAGCTGGCGTTCAGCTTTGGTGGCTTGATGTACCAAATCAATAAGACTTTGGTACGGCTGAAACTCAACAATACGCTGAATGTTGCGGTGTAACCCAGCCATGAAACGTGCAATGGTTTGCTCTTCGTCTTCATACACATTGGCTCTAATCATGGCCTTCTCCATCTCCTTATAATACTCCTCAACAGAGAAACTTCCTTGCCTCAAATTCTGCAATTTATCAAAAAGATCACGCCGATAATGCTTCGGCACAAAACGAATTCTCATTTCTCGCTTCATCTCTTGCCAAGTAACAATAGGGTCCTCTCCATCTTCTTCACAATCACGAAGAAGTTGCTCCCACCAAATCAGAGCATATCCCTCAAACTCAAGAGATGCCATTACGAGTTTCTTCTCCTCTAAATAATTATGTAGGCGGAAGATTTTCTCCACCTTCAATTCCCATGTGAAATAATCTTCAGGATCAGATCTACCATCAAATTTTGGCATGGTAAACTTAAGTTTCCCAAATCTCTCTTCTTGGTTGACACCTCTATGATGACGACGACCATAGCGATGTTGAGACTGATCATCCCCAAATTCAGATTCTTCATTGTCATTATTTCTTCGATTCCGGCCTCTTCCTCTACCATATGCAGCACCTTGATTTCTCCTCCCATGTTCACTTGCTCTTCTAGAATAATTTCCTTCATCTTCTTCCCCATCTTCATCATGGTTTCTTACACCGTCGGGGAGTCAACGACGACCTCTGATTTCAGCCATAAGTGTCTGAAGATCTTGTGCCAACAGATCTTGCTTGGCTTCTATGCTTTGTTTGAGCTCATTGAATTGTATCAGGGTGACACATTCTTCAATCTCAACGTTGGGATCCATCTTCCTACGAAGTTAGTGGCAACAGGGCAACAAATATAGGTGGAATATGAAGCTATATAGAATCTCACAACCTCACCACTCTTACCAACCAAAGCTCTTATGAGGTATCTGCGGGTTGCAAGAAAAATGTGTGGTGGTAACAAGAAAGTGATGGTTAAGCGAATACAAGACCAGAGTACCGATTATGATGGCTTATATGTGGAGCTTGGTGGGGGAATAGGAAAACAAGGAATGCAATCTGAATCCAAGTTGTTGTAAAGTTAAATAACCATCCAACTAGAAGTTCCCTGCCTAGTGCTGACCACAAGATACGAGAGATGCAAATAGATCAAACACACGCGCAAGAAATTTCAGATTTGATGCAGACAAGGAGTATGATTGGAATGCAAGTGTTGCAATCAGATCCAACCAAAATTTTGCACCAAATGATAACAGCAAGCTGGTTGAACAACTTGATAAAAATTTTCAGCACTTGTGCACATAAACAAAATGATTGTTCTATGTTTCTTTCACAATCTTGTTCAACACTTTTTTTTTGGTACTTTTCTTTCTTCTCTTTTTTTTCGATACTCTTTTTTCATCGAACTAAACACAGAGATCTGATATGATGTTGCACACTTTATAATACTTTAACAAAGAACTCAACTAGCAGCTATAACTTAAATAGGATCAAAGTTAACGCGAAGGAAATGATGAGAGTTTTCAGATTTTTCTTTTTGTGGATATTTTTAGATATATATAAGAGGCTCAAAGGGAACATAAAGGATAGAGTGACCAGCAACTAAATAAAGACTCTAAGGACTGAAACTTAACAAAACTCACTGGAACAACAGATTGAAACAAAGGGCTATGACAAAATATTTTATGGCTTTTTGGTGAATAGGACGAACACAAAATATATGTAGCTAAGGGTAAAGAATCCTACCGTGGCAACTGAGGCTTTGATACCAGATGATGCGTCACGATGCCCGATCTTCACGACGTAGGATCAATCTTTAGATAACTAGCTTCAAAGAAGCCAAGATAACTTGCTGCAAGCAGCGATAACTAGTGCAACCTGACAAATAAAACTCGAAGCCAACCACCGTCTTTAACCGGCAGCCTGAATCGAGGATTCGCCCAACCACACTCTCAAAGAACCAACCAACACAGCCTACAATCAATCGAGGAGACCTCGAAGGGAGTAGGAGCACCAATTGGGAGCGGATGAAGCCGCCGCTTCTGCAATCCCGCGAAGGAATTCACAAGAGCAAAGGGGTAGAGATCACTCTCAATATTTGTTAGCACACAGCTGAACAAAGGGGTTCTGTTTTAGATTATCATAAGCTGCCTTACATCATAGACATATGGGGGTATTTATACTAGTAACAACCAGCCTTAGCGAGGTATAAACACAAAACAAAAGTATTTTCACGTGCTAATGTGAAGGAGCCTCTTCGGGAGATCTGCAGAGCTGATTTCCGTGTGGCTGTTTGACTTCTGCGCAGCCTTCAGTATTTTGACAATAACTTCTTCTAGGAATCTTCAAATGACGTGGGACTGGTTGCATTGAAAAGCTAACTTGATAAGCTTTCTCACCATATATAGCATGCTTAATGAAACTTCGTAGAATGATGCAGTTTAATACGAAAACTTGGTCATCAAGCAGACTGTTGACCTTCTGACCAGTCAGCACTAAAGTAGGTCGGCTGCCTTTCTGGTAGATGTGGTTAAGTCGGCTGTAGAAGCATTGGAAACTAGACTTCAAGAGCTTTCCAAAAAGTACTTATGGGCCTTCATAGCTTTTGGGAATCAAAAGTTATGACTGTTTCTTCTGGACGGTTCTGTAGCGCTGGACTGACTCGGACGTAGCTCTTCTTGCTGATTCGCCTTTGATATGTTTTGTCCTTCCTCTTGGTGAACCTAAGTAATATCAACATACACGACTTAGGTAGCATAAAGTTCGTATTAGTGTTTAATTGAAATTCATAAAGTAGCGCGTGCACCTCTTGTTGTAGCTTCTTAGCTCGGCTACGTGTAATTGGTCCATCAAAGACTAGCGCGTGCACCTCTTGCTGTAGCTTCTTAGCTCGGCTACGTGTAATTGGTCCATCAAAGACTCGGGTTGGTGACGATGTTGGTTGCACTTGAGTTGATGTAGTATAACTTGGGGGTTGTAATGTGTTGCTTAATGGCGTGGTCGTATCATTGGTACTTCTGTCGAAGGGCTCAAAACTTCTAACATTTTTATTCCTTCAGTCTCTGGCTTTTCGGCCTTATCTTTACCAGACTTTGTCTCAGCCTGCTCGGCTGAGGGTGCCTTCAGCATGGCAGCCCGTTCTTCAACCTTCTGCGTAGGAGCAATTGGTTCCTTCGGCCCAGTAGCTGAAGGCGTCGCCCTGCCAAACTCAGGCACTACGGCCGGTTCAATGTAGCGTGGTCGGTGAGTGAGGACCTTTAATTTTTTACTCTTCGACGTAGGCTCGCTTGGAGCAGCCGAAGCAACAACCTTTCCAGAGGTTGCACCCTTTCTTTTCTGTCCCCGTGACGGGTAGCGATAGTCAGGGTACACAAATCCAATAGCATCAAAAACCCTATTCAATCTTTTATTTTTTCGGCTTCCGAAGGCCGCAGATAGTGCATTATCTTCGGACTTGGAATATGTTCCAAGTAACTCATCGCTAGTATTTTCAACACACTTCAGCCAGTCATCATCTGGTTCAATAAACTGGTCCCCAAACCTGAAGGTGTATTTCAATCGAACCAGGCCGCCTTCGCTAGGGTTAGTGATGTTTTCTTTCGGCATTTCCTAGCTATCTATCAGTGGCCATATCCTATAGGCTATATGTTCTTAAAGTAAGTCTCTTGTCCCAATAAAAGAGCAAACTGTGCTGAACGCCCTTCAGCATGCTTCGGCTGCCTCATCAATTTCTACCTTCGGCTTTCGGAGGACGAAGCGGGACCAGATGGGGCGCATGATGATCTCTTTAATGTCTTCTCTCGCCTTCAAATCATTTTTCACATAGAACCACTCTTCCATCCAGGCCTCGGGCCATCTCTTCCGAAACGTTGGCACTGGATAGCTTGCGCCAGAGCGAGCAACGAAGCTATAGCAACCGAAATTGTTATGATATTGTTCTTTGCCCCAGGGCTTCGTCTCATATGAAAGTTCATGCATACTGCAAAAACATCTTGCACTTGGCTCTAGACCTTGACTTCTCACAGCCCAGACGAAGATCCCCATTCTAATAAATGCTTTGGGGGTGATTTGGTGAAGGAAAATCTGGTATGTCTTTAAAACTTCAACCACAAATCTGCTCAACGGGAACCGAAGTCCAGCTTTGAAGAAGCTCCGGAAGATCACAACTTCGTTTTCTTCGGGAGCAGGAACGGCTCTATCTACGTCGGCCCTCATAATAGACATATCTCGAAAATATCTTCCTCTCATATTATCAAGATGACTCTGTTTGATAGTTGATTTCCCGAAGACTGTATGACTTGGTCGCCAGGGCCGATCTTCAGAGTCTTCGCCTCCACTCTCCACATCATAACTGTCGCTATCATCGGCCCTCCAGTTTAGGGTTTTTGCTATTGACTCAACAAATCCAGCAATCTTCTCCTCAAGGAGCTTCTCCTCCTCTGTCAGCTTCGTCTCAGCGGCAACTTTTTTGTCCTGAGACATCTTTTCTTCGGGAATGGTGAAAACGCGTCCTTAAAACCGAGGCTTAGGAAATCTAAGAAACTAAGCAAGTGTTGGTAAGTAAGAGCTAAAAAGTTGAGCAAACAAAGCAAGCAACAAGTAGCGTACCAACTGTGGTCAGGGTGGATTCTTATTTATACGATCGACACGCTCCAAACTGGAGGGTCCCGCTTGTCGTTGACTGTTGCTATTCTAGCAAAGGGAAGGTGTTTTTTCGGGCCTTCGGCTTAAAGCCTTCGTCCATGTCACAGTCTGAATTCGTTATCTTAAACAAATTAATACTGTGAGGGGCTACTGTTGGGGGCCTTCGTCGTCCGAAGGTCCTCAAAAACATAATTTAACAAAGTCTTCCAAGTATGGTTTATGGACAGGTATCTTCGGATTTATGATAAAAGCATACACGATGAGGAGCTTGATCGTGACGAAGGTTGCTGTCGCTCCGAAGCTGTGCGGAAGGGAGCTTCGGCTAAATCGCAGAAAAGGGAACCGACTTAAAGGGGAAAAGGTTGTTCAATCCTCATAGATTTTTCTATAAGCCAATAGTAAATGTAAAGGGCATAATTGTAATTTCTCATGGGCTACGTCCCGTGCCTATAAATAGGTGAACAGTACTCCCATACAGTTCACGTTGACTTGTACTCACTGGTGCGTCACACTTGGATCTTTGCCTTCTGTCAAGCTGAAGGTATAAATGTAATTCGATATTGTTTACGTTTGTTCATGGTAATATAATTTAAAGATATCAATGATGCCATATGATTGTTTATATTATTTCTCATGTTTTATATGCTTCTTCCTTCATTAACATGTATTGAAATGTCGAAGGTATGTCCTTCACATCCTACGTCTGAAGATCATTATATCCTAAGGGACATAATGCTTCGAAGGACGAAGGGTTCTAACTATTAACCCTTTTTCTGTGTTGCCTTGTTCTTAATTCATAGCATTTGAGAACAAGTGACCAATAGATGGTGCATCCCCCAACTCAAGATGATGAACAGGTTCCTTAAGAAGAGGCGCGTGATCAAGGGGGAGCACAAGAAGAACCAGCTATGGAGGAAGAAGCACCACGGGACCCTCCAACTCAAGTCCGAGCAACGATCCAACGGAATCACCCCATTGACCAGATTCTGGGTGACATAAGCAAGGGAGTAACTACTCGCTCAAGATTAGCTAACTTTTGTGAGCATTACTCGTTTGTCTCTTCTATTGAGCCTTTCAGGGTAGAGGAGGCCTTGTAGGATCCGGACTGGGTGTTGGCCATGCAGGAAGGCTCAACAACTTCAAGAGGAACGAAGTTTGGAGCCTGGTGCCTCGTCCCAAGCAAAATGTTGTGGGAACCAAGTGGGTGTTCCACAACAAGCAAGACGAGCATGGGGTGGTGAGAGCACCTAGAGGGGGGTGAATAGGTGATCCTGTAAAAACTTGAAACCTAAAGCCACAAACTTGATTAAGTGTTAGAACAATAAAGCCAAGTGGCTAGAGAGGAGTTCTTGCTAAACACGATAACCACAAAGAAATCAACATAGAGAGGCATAGTGGTTTATCCTGTGGTTCGGCCAAGTCCAACACTTGCCTACTCCATGTTGTGGCGTCCCAACGGACGAGGGTTGCACTCAACCCCTCTCAAGTGATCCAATGATCAACTTGAATACCACGGTGTTTTTGCTTTTGTTTACTATCTCCCGTTCGCGAGGAATCTCCACAACTTGGAGCCTCTCGCCCTTACAAATGATGATCACAAAGAAACACGGAAGTAAGGGAGGGAGAGCAACGCACACAAGACACAAAATCAGAGCACAAACACGCACACAAGTCACAACTCGAGCTCGCAACACAACTCGAAGAGTTCTCTACTCAAATGGAGCTCTAGTTGCTATCACAAAGAATCAAATGCGCGGAAATGGAGTCTTGGTGCTTAGAGTTGATCAAAGAATGCTTGGTGTGCTCCTCCATGCGCCTAGGGGTCCCTTTTATAGCCCCAAGGCAGCTAGGAGCCGTTGGAAGCAATCCAGGAAGGAAATTCTTGCCTTCTGTCGGGTGGCACACCGGACAGTCTGGTGCACCACCGGACAGGCACTGTTCACAGTCCGGTGCAGATTGCTTTCCTAATTTGGCATAGCCGACCGTTGAAGATTTGGAGCCGTTGGCGCACCGGACACTGTCCGGTGCACACCAGACAGTCCGGTGCCCCCATCCGACCGTTGGCTTGGCCACACGTCACGCGCGGATTGCGCGGCCGACCGTTGGCTCACCGGACAGTCCGGTGCGCCACTGGACAGTCCGGTGATTTTTAGTCGGACGCTGTTGACTGGTTTCCCGAGAGCGGCGACATCGCCGCAGACGACTCATCGGACAGTCTGGTGCACCACCGGACAGTCCGGTGATTTATAGTCGTACGCCGCTGTCGAGACCCGAGAGCAGGATGTTCACCGAGACTGGTCCTGGCGCACCGGACACTATCCGGTGCACCACCGGACAGTCCGGTGCACCGAGACCGAGCAGCCTTTTGGCTGAACACAGCCAACTTATCTTCAGAGCAATTTCTCCTGTTTCTAGCACTTAGACACAATACATTAGTCTTCAAAACAATGTACTAAGTCTAGAAACATACCTTTAATCTTGATTTGCACTTCTTGAGTCTTTGGCACAAATATCACTCAAAGCATTTTTGTGTGGAGCACTTAATCACCAAAATCTTATAGAAATGGCCCAAGGGCACATTTCCCTTTCAATCTCCCCCTTTTTGGTGATTTATGCCAACACAATAAAAAGCAACTAAAAGAAGTGCAACATCAATGCAAATGAGAACAAAAATTTGTTTTTGATTCAAATTTGGCATATTTGGATCATTCTTTGCCACCACTTGGTTTGTTTTTGCAAATCAAACTCAAATTCCTATCTCTAAGTCAAAATCACTTGTTGAGGCATAGAGAGAGATATTCCAAGAGAAATTGATCAAAGATTCAAAAACTCCCCCTTTTCCCATAATCAACCATTCTCCCCACAAGAGACCAACTTTTGACAATAAGAGACAATAAGAGTATTTTGACAAAACAAAAGCTCTAACTCTACTATTTTCAAAATTCTCAAGTGGTAGCTGATCCATTTCTTGCTTTGGCATTAAGCACCAAAACGGGATCATTATTGACCCTTAAACCGTATTGCCTCACCAAAATCTTCAAATAAGAGTAAAAAGGCAATAAGAGCACAGAGATGAACTTGGAGTAAATTACCCTCTCATCGGAGTGCAGTGGAAGTCTTGCATGGTCCAAGTTCACCTTTTCCCTTTCAATCCTTCTTTGAGACTAATTTAAGAAAACTCAAGCACATGGTTAGTCTCAAGGGGTCAAGTTGTAGCATTTCTCCCCCTAAGTATGTGCATCATTCACACATGGACTTGTGGGGTCCGGGGATCCCTTGTGTGACGGAACCTCCCAAGCCATTAGGCCCACCTACAGTTGTCCTTGTCCAACAGACCTCAGACAACCCTGCAGGTGTTCCTGAATCACTTGACAAGTTTGGTATCTGCTATTCTTACCTTTCCCAAGAACGATTCACCCGTCACGCAGACATTACAGATCATCGGAGATACGAAAATGCGGAAGCGATTACATAAACTTACCTTTATTTTAAAAGTAGGATTAAGTTTACTATTACAGACCAGTGATATAACATACGAGTGCATATTATTATTACAATACCAAGGGAGGCAAAAACTCCTCCCGATAAGTTTTTACACAAAAGTTTTTACGGAGGACTAGGTCCTCCCGCAGCTTCATTCTTGCTTTTCTTCATTTGACACCACCTTGGTACAAAAACAACAAAAATTTGTTGCTTCCTCACCTAAAAACAGTAGGGAATAAAACCCTGAGTATGGAATTACTCAGCATGACTTACCCGACTAAAGAAAAGACTCTCAAGGGTATGCTGGCTTAAGGGAGTCAAGGTAAGGTTGTTCAATACTCAATGAATCTGTTTGCAGAAATGCTTACTAAAGTGGATCCTTAAAAATCCAATTTTATTTTGTCAGGTTAGGTAAAATTACCTGCATCTAGAGTTCTTTCTATCCTAGTTCAAACACTTGACCTGCACTAGCCAATTTCTTATCAAACCTTTCATCTTTACTGGAGTTCTACGTATAGGTCAGCGACCAAGTCTTCATAACCGCGAAGGTACGGCGATCCGAATCGATTATACTCAGATGAGGATCTCCAATCACACGACATATGTAGCACTTAACCATTGCATATGTCAACCCGCCACCGGGGTTCTTAAGACTAGATCAGGTTCACGTCAACCGAGAGCACAGCTACACCACCGTCCAGCCTCTTGCCACGGAGGGTACACGCTACTCTCGCCATCGCTCCACGCCCATTGCGTGTTATCTTATTCTAGCCTTAGCCTGCCCGAGGCAAAGCTTACCCATGATGAGGCATGTGACCAGTTAAAGGGTCCTCGGTCAGCAGGCCTACATCGAGACGGTCCTTAATCGACTCAGACGGAGACACTACACCAAGACTCTCTTTCTCGTGCAAGTCACCGGCCCGGTCTCAGCTTAATCATTTAAAACCCAAAGCTTGGTACCTGGCAGAGGTACATCTTTTCCGATGTTGAACATATCATGGCCATGATGGATCCACCATCAAGTTTTATTTTCGAAAACATCCCACCCACTTTTGCCACATCATCTTTTGTAAACAAAACATTTTGTTTTTCTAAAGCAATGCTAAGTGTTGGGACCATGCTTTGTCGCCGAAGGTCCTGCAGGAAGAAACACCTTCGGCAAATCTGTTTATACGTGATACCGAAGCTACCGCTCATGAAGCTTCGATACTATAATGTATCCAAAGACGAAGGATCAAACCGACTTAAAGATGGAATGACTTTTTAGTCCATAAGGGTCTGAGTCATAATTGTAATCTTCTGTAAGGGGCATGATTGTAATTTCTTACAGGCTGCGTCCTGTGCCTATAAATAGATGAATGGTACTCCTTTACTGTTCACGCAATCTTGTAATTGCTAACGCAGTACTCTGGAATTATTGTTTTCTGCCAAGGCGAAGGTATAAATGTACCTAAATATTATGTTTTAATATTTAAGTTCACATTATAAAATAAATGAATAATGTTGTTTATTCTTGGTATTCTGTAACGTTTTATATTTTATATTTCATTTCACATTGTTTTATCTTTGATCACGAAGGTGCAACCTTCGTGATATATTATTCATAACCTTCGTCCGAAGCTCATTAAATCCTTGGGGAAATAATGCTTCAGCGGACGAA
Source organism: Zea luxurians (assembly GCA_029449295.1). NCBI lineage: Eukaryota > Viridiplantae > Streptophyta > Magnoliopsida > Poales > Poaceae > Zea > Zea luxurians. The sequence continues at coordinate 234,239,356 of JAOPSE010000001.1, read as the reverse complement.
GGGCTTTAACATCTAACATTCTATGTTGCCTTGTTCCTAATTCATAGCATTTGAGAACAAGTCCCCAACACTAAGCATCAAAAATCTTTTGTAAAACAGGTGATCAAGGAAGGTAATCAAATTCAAGGAAGGTAATGCAGGAATTGTTTTATCAATCAACTCCTATCACCTAATGCAATAAGCAAGTGATAAAGATCTTTAAATCACAAGGAAATGGCAAATGCACCGGGGCTTGCCTTCATTTATAGGTGAGTCAGGCTCGGATCCGCAGATGTCAAAGTAGAAACAATTCCCTGCCTGATGTTCCGAAGGTGGTGGTGTCTTTTCTTCGGTTACTTCGACTTCTTCTTCGTTTTCTAAACATAACCATATATATGTGTATATAAGAATGAATGCAATGTAATGCTCATGAGAGTGCAAAGATAATAAGAATTTATTATCTAAAGTTCTTGAATACAATTTTCCTTCACGGTTCTCCGGGAAACTAGCGTTTTCGGAGTCAGTAAAGGAATTCAAAGGGCAGGGGTGGGGGTTTTGGGTTTTAATTCTCAAACAAGGTCCAAATCAAACCAAACTCTACCCAAAGCTTCTAAATAATGTTTTAAGTTCATATAAAAAGTTTGGGCATTTTTGGACTTATTATCTATTTCCTAAAATTCCAGAATCAATATTCTAAGTTATTTTAAATACTCCAAAATTCCCTATTTGTTCTAAAAATCAGTTAACTATTTTTATTAAATACTATGGAAAACAAGGAATCTAGGAAAATTAGTTTGGCATTTTTAGGATTTTTCTATAATTTTCTACAGCTTTTCAAAGTTCTACTAAAAAAGAAAAAGGAAAAGCTTCAACAGTACTGGGCTGATTCTAGCCCAGACGGCCCAAGGCCACACAGAAACACGCGCGCGCCCGCGCGCCTGCAGATTTTGCACCGAAGACCCTGGCGCCTTGAATAACCACAGAAGAAACCCACGCACTACTTCGGGGAGTCACTGACAGTTTACAGAAAATTCCCTAGGTTTCTAATTCTTTACCGACTGGAGTCCACGACGGTGAGCAGTGCAGGGCCGCGCTCCGGCGAGCTAGACTGGCCGGAGGAAGCCAAGACCGGTGCTCCCGAGCAGCGGACATAGGATTGAACCATTCCCGATCACTTCCCCTAACTTAATTCAAAAATGGTGACCCAATTCGCTCTGGTCGCGGTGACCGAGGGTGTTGCGGACAGATGAATGTGTTCCCGGTGATTGGTGGCAGTTTAGTTCAATTCGGTGGTTCGGCAAGCATCACTAGGTTATGAGAATACTCAAACGAGAAAGAGGGGAGGATGAACTGACTGGAGTTGTACTGGCCGTGGTGAAGTTGGTTTCACAGTGGCGGAAACCCGAATTAGGGGAAATCCAGAATTAGAGCTCGCTGGTGGAGGGTTTGGGTGCAGGTAGGTGCAGAAGCTGCTTGATTACATGACGGAGCTGAGGACGCGGTCAATTTATAGAGCCTGCAAGCGGTGGCCATGAATTTAGGCGACGACGCGCGGCGGTCGGAGGGACAGGGAGTTACTGGCGCGCGTGAACTCGTGTCTACCGTCGTGGCGACTTCACCGGCGATGATTAGATGGCTATAGGGAGTCATGGCGACGCGACGGAGGTACCAGAGCACGTGGCGCAAGACCGGAAGACGGCTGTCGTCGGCGAGCTTATCAGCTCAGGCCGTAGTGCAAAAAGGGGGTACGGCGGCTAGCCGGGGTGACATCCAGCTCAACGGCGGCGAAGATCTTTTGACCCCGCGTCGTTATCGACTTACCCCAAGTACGAATCAGTACGCCGGCGGCACGAATCTTCGTGCAGAGAGGTCGCCGGCGGCGAGGCTATCGCGCTGGTGGTCTGATCTGATTCTGGCACTGTACCATGGCGAGCCCCTTTCAGTGCATCTGACAGTCAGAGTTTGGGCCTCATTTTCTCTCAAATTCTTATGACAATCTATCTAGAGCTCTGCAGCAAAGTTGGAGAGCTACAAATCAGCTACATCTTTGTCATAGCAACCATGGGCAGATTCTTGCTTGATCATACCTGAATTCATGCTCAAAGTTTCTGTGGTTGCACTGTCTGTCTGAAATTCAGACCTTATCAGACTGAAAGTCCGACTTTAGGCTTAATTATCTCCCATTTCTTCTCAACAACTATGCTTACACTCTTAAGCAAAGTTGTTCTCCTTTGTTAGGTCTACAAGTTTGATATGGTGACCTAGGGCAAAAACCCTATAATTTGAATGTTACAAAGCTCCAAATTTGAGCTGATAACACTGATTTTCAGACTTAGAGTGAAATCACAAATGGGGTCTTTTGCAAATTAGTCCAAAACCTAGGGTTTAGCTTGTAGATCTTCATAAATGTGAATCATGTGACTCAAGATACCTTGTTGCCATGGTTTTTGCACTTTAGTCCAAAAGTGGCCTAGTTTTGCACTTAACCCCCTAGGGTTTGGATTTAGGGTTTTCCAGGGTTTCAATTAGGGTTTCTGGTATCTCAGGGATGTAAATGCAATGTAGGTCTATCATTGGTAACTTTTTATGATTATTTCACTTAATATTTGGGGTTTTCTCTATTTAGTCCCTGTTTTGCCCTTCTAACTCCCATTTAGGGTTAAGTACCCTACACTAGGGTCTTATATACAAAATGCCATAACAATACAACTTGCTTGAGATTTTTACCTAGTGAATGCACTCTAAGTGTGTCAAACACATGAAATGCTGATGTTCATGATGTTATGCTCAAGTTTTAGTTACAGTAACACCAAGGGTGTTACATCCTTCCCCCCATAAAAGAATCTCGTCCCGAGATTAAAAGTCCTAGGGTAGGTAATGGAAAAGGAAATGCTTCACATTTTTATTTCCTGAGTTTTGGTACAAGGCAGGGGTGGGTTTGGGGCTCACTCCTTTATATCAACAACGTTTTACACTTTATAGATTACAAGAGGCTAAAAAGCCTGGGAAATTCTTATCTAAGAAGTCTTGAATTTCCCAAGTAGCCTCATCTTCGGAATGTTGGTTCCACTGTATCTTGTAAAACTTGAGAGTTTTTCTTTGGGTAATCCTGTCCTTTTGGTCCAAGACCCGAATAAGATGTTCAGAATATGTCAGGTCTGGTTCAAGGACAACATCTGTTACTTCAATGGTTCGATCTGGAACCTGAAGACACTTCTTTAGTTGAGACACGTGGAACACATTATGTACAACAGATAAGGCTTCGGGTAGTTGAAGTCGATACGCCACTGGCCCATATCTTTCAAGAATGAGGAAAGGACCAATATATCGTGGTGCAAGTTTCCCTTTAACCCCGAAACGTGATACGCCCTTCATTGGTGAGACCTTTAGGTAGACATAGTCTCCCACCAGAAAATATAAGGGCATCTGTCGTTTGTCTACATAACTTTTCTGACGAGCTTGAGCTTTCTTCAAATTATGAATTGTTTTCCGAACATTTTCTTCGGTCTCTTTCACCATATCAGGCCTGAAGAAGTACCTTTCACCAGGTTCAGACCAATTTAGCGGAGTACGACATCATCGTCCATATAAAGCTTCGAAGGGTGCCATCTTGATGCTTTCTTGATAGCTATTATTATATGAGAACTCCGCTAACGGTAAACATTCATCCCATTTCTGTGGGAAGTCCAGAACACATGCTCGCAGCATATCTTCAAGTATTTGATTAACCCTCTCAGTCTGTCCACTTGTTTGAGGATGATAGGCCGAAATGTGGAGCAATTTAGTACCTAGAGATTTATGAAGTTCTTCCCAGAATTTGGATACGAATTGAGGTCCACGATCCGATACTATAGTCTTCGGAACCCCGTGCAAACTGAGAATACGAGCAATGTACAATTAGGCATAAACAGCAGCTGGGTATACTGTCTTGACGGGCAGAAAATGAGAAATTTTCGTAAGTCGATCAACAATAACCTAGATAGAGTCATACCCTTTTGCAGTTTTGGGCAATCCCACAATAAAGTCCATACTGATATCTTCCCATTTCCATGTTGGTATTGGTAGAGATTGTAATGGACCGGCAGCTTTTAGGTGTGTATGGCCTTGACACACTTGCAAGTGTCACATCTAGCCACATAGCGTGCAATTCCAATCTTCATTTTTGTCCACCAATAATGCTGTTTCAGATCTTGATACATCTTAGTGCTTCCGGGATGAATGGAATAGCGACTAAGATGTGCTTCATCCAGGATTTGTTGGCGGACCCCTTCATTTTTAGGCACCACTATGTGATTATTGAACCATACAACACCTTGGTCATCTTATCGGAAACAATTGGCTTTTCTAGCCCTTATCTTCTCACGTTTTTGTTTCATACCCTCATCATTTTTCTGTGCGTCAATTATTCTTTGTAAGATGACTGACTCCAGCTTCAAGTGATTTGAAGTCCCATGCTGAATTATTCCTAGGTTCAAATTCTCCATCTCCTGGCATAATGTAATGTCAGAAGTCCTCATTGTTAGACAATGGCAAGAAGCCTTGCGACTGAGTGCATCTGCCACTACATTTGCTTTGCCTGGGTGATAGTGGATCTCTAATTCATAATCCTTGATCAGCTCGAGCCATCTCCTTTGTCTCATATTGAGTTCAGACTGGGTAAAGATGTATTTCAAACTCTTATGGTCTGTATAAATATGGCAGACATTCCCCAGTAGATAATGACGCCTGATCTTCAGGGCATGAACCACTGCAGCTAGCTCCAGATCATGAGTGGGATAATGCTCCTCATGCCAGCGCAACTGCCTTGAAGCATATGCAATTACTCGGCCCTCTTGCATTAATACGCAGCCGAGACCACTATCCGATGCGTCACAATACACATCAAAGGGCTAATTAATGTCCGGTTGAGCCAATACCGGAGCAGTGGTTAATAATGTCTTCAATTTCTCGAAAGCTTCATTACACTTTGAAGACCAATTGAATTTAGTCTCATTCTTCAATAGACTTGTGATTGGTTTCACAAGCTTAGAAAATCTGGTATAAATTGGCGGTAATAACCAGCTAGTCCAAGGAAGCTTCGGACTTGATGGACAGTGGTTGGGGGTTTCCACTCCAAAATGTCCTTCACTTTGTTGGGATCTACCGCAATCCCCCTGGCAGATATAACATGTCCCAGAAATTGAATTTCTTCCAGCCAAAACGCGCATTTACTGAACTTGGCATATAATTGATGTTCTCTCAAGCGCGTTAATACGACCCGTAAGTGTTGAGCATGCTCCTCTTCATTCTTGGAATATATTAAAATATCGTCAATGAAGACCACCACAAATCTGTCCAACTCAGGCATGAATACCGAGTTCATCAGATAAGTGAAGTGGGCAGGAGCATTTGTCAGTCCGAAAGACATTACCAGGTATTCAAATAATCCGTACCGCGTAGTGAATGCGGTCTTTGGTATATCCTCGGGCCGAATACGGATCTGATGGTAGCCCGATCTGAGATCAATCTTGGAGAATACCCTCGCTCCAGTCAGTTGATCAAATAGAATGTCAATCTGCGGAAGAGGGTACTTGTTCTTGATAGTGACCTCGTTCAGGGGTCGATAATCCACACACATCCGTAAAGTTTGATCCTTCTTCTTAACGAATATGGCTGGACAACCCCATGGTGACGAGCTTGGCTGGATAAACCCTTTCTCTAGTAGATCTTGTAATTCAATCTTCAATTCTGCCAGCTCATTTGGAGGCATTTGGTACGATCTTCTAGAAATGGGAGCCGTACCGGGCTTCAACTCAATTACAAACTCTACATCCCTTTCGGGTGGCAATCCAGGCAAATCCTCTAGAAAGACATCTGGGAACTCACATACTACCGGAATATCTTTGATCTCTGGTATAATGCCTTCATAAACTCTGCCAGTAGTTTTGGTTGGAATGGGGATAGACAAGAGAATTTCCTCTTGATTATGACTCAACCTGATGGTTCTCTGATCAGTGTTGAGGGTTGCTTTATGTTTGGCCAACCAATTCATGCCCAAAATCACATCTATGTCTTGGCCTTTCAGAACAATCATATTAGTAGGAAAGTCCCGTCCGGCCAAAGTTACGGGCACTTGGAAAGCCACTTCCCTAGTAAAGATTTGTCCCCCAGGTGACTGAATTTTAAACCCCTATTTTGATTCATGGTATGAAATGCAATGTTGCTCCACAAATTTCTTGCTGATGAATGTATGTGAAGCACCAGAATCAAAGAGAATGATTGCGGGATGATTGGCCACAAGGAACGTACCCATCATTACCGGTTCACCGTCCGGTGTGGTGGCCACTTGCGTGTAATAAATTCATCCCGTCTTCTTGGTATTTTTGCCCGCATTTCCCTTAGCTTGAGGAGAATTCCCAGTACCTTGTTGATTGTTGGTACGATTCTGCTTCGGATAAGGGCAATCCTTAATAAAATGCCCAGATTTTCCGCAATTGAAACATTCTGTTGATGAACTGGGAATGGCCGGGAAACGAGTGCCAGGGGCACCTGGCTGACTTGTTGCAGTGGGGGCAGCATTGGGACGGATGAACACTGGTTGTTTGAATGGGAAGGAGGGTGAGTGTGCTGATGAACGACCCTGATTAAAAGGCCGGATAACTAACCATTGCCTTTTCTCGGGGCCCTGAGTAGGCTTGTTTCCTCCACTCCCCTTGATCTTTCCAGAACTTGTATATTTAGATTCGACTGCCAGCGCTGTGCTGATAGCCCTTCCGTAGGTTGGGTCGATGCAAGTGGCCATTTTCCTTTGCATCCAATCATTTAACCCTCTCATAAAACAATTCTTCTTCTTCAAATCAGTGTTAACTTGGTCGATTGCATACTGGGACAAATGATTAAATTTATTGAGATACTGATTTACAGTATCCCCTTCTTGCTTTAACTTCATGAATTCCTCTTGTTTCATGTGAAGTACCCCTTTAGGTATATAATGCTCTCTGAAGGCTAGCTTAAATTCATCCCAGGTTATCTGATGATTGGCCGGCTGAACGGCCACAAAGTTTCCCCACCAAGTGCTGGCAAGGCCACGCAGTTGCTGGGCTGCGAACAGGGGCTTCTGGGTTTCAGAACACTGAAGAAGTCCAAACTTCTGCTCGATGACACGGATCCATTCGTCCGCCTCTAAAGGGTCTTCTGCCTTGACAAACAACGGTAGGCGCGTCTCAGAGAAGTCTAAATAAGATGTCTCACGGGGCCCTTGCGGATAGCCCCGCCTGCCTTGTTGTTGAAGCTGCTGACCTGCCATCTCCTGTAGGAACGGGTATTATCCGCTGTCGCGTTTACCAAGGCGGCGATAGCCTCGGCAAGTGTGGGAGGGACTGGAGGTGGGTTTGGTGTTGCCTCCCTCCCACGAGAGGTACTAGCACCATCCTGAGCATGAGTCCGGGAAGGCATCTGTGTCAACAAACATTTGAAAACAATATGATATGCCAAAGAAAACCATCCATATTACATTACCAAAAAGAGTAATGTTACAGACTCGAATTTTTACAACAGGAGTACAGTACCCATTATATAATAACACTACTATTTCTACAACTATATTTTCTCTACTTCCTATCACTCTTGGTAGCCTCACTGTCGGGTGTAGGAGACCACTCATCGACCAACTTCATGGAGGGAGGGGGCCTGAAGAGGTCTAGTTCGCCACCAAAAGCTTCTCCCGCTACATGAGAAGGTCCGGCTTCTGTCCCGACAGAATCCGTAGGTACATTGGGGTGCAACTGTGAATACAGTACATTAACTTCTTCATGTAGAGTATTGCAATAAGCCAGCAGGTTATCAATAGCTGAGCTAAGTTCTTCGACTCGGGCTCGAGCTTTTGCCTCCTTAGCCCAAGCAATCGAACGAGACTGAACTGCCCAGTCGAGTGCTAAATCTCGATCTGCGAGCTGATCCTGCAGGCGGCGGATGTCGCTTCTTAATTCATTGATTCTGTCGCCATCCGCAACCCAAATGTCAGTCCTACGTTGGAGTTCTATTTGAAGCTGATTCACTTGCGCTTCAAGATCCCTGATCGGATCATTACTTCCACTACTGCTATCCTCGTGTCTTGGGGCAAGTTGATGACGCGGTACCCCAATTGGCTCGGTATGCTTGCGCGCGGTTTTCCTCATGTGCGGTGGCATTTTTCTAAGGGGGAAAATTCTATTAACATAATTCTTAGCATGATGCATGTGTAATTACAGAACCAACCTTAGTTGATTCAACCTTCTATACATTGCACTCCTCCTATCTGGTCTTTCATATAGATTCTTCAGAAATAGTGGGTAAGAATGGAAGAAATTTTTCTAGATAAGTCTTTAGAAAATCCTTTTGAAGATGCCTCATAATATCTGCAGAAAAGGGCTTCGCTCCGATACCAGCTGTGATGGAACCTCCCAAGCCATTAGGCCCACCTACAGTTGTCCTTGTCCAACAGACCTCAGACAACCCTGCAGGTGTTCCTGAATCACTTGACAAGTTCGGTATCTGCTATTCTTACCTTTCCCAAGAGCGATTCACCCGTCACGCAGACATTACAGATCATCGGAGATACGAAAATGCGGAAGCGATTACATAAACTTACCTTTATTTTAAAAGTAGGATTAAGTTTACTATTACAGACCAGTGATATAACATACGAGTGCATATTATTATTACAGTACCAAGGGAGGCAAAAACTCCTCCCGATAAGTTTTTACACAAAAGTTTTTACGGAGGACTAGGTCCTCCCGCAGCTTCATTCTTGTTTTTCTTCATTTGACACCACCTTGGTACAAAAACAACAAAAATTTGTTGCTTCCTCACCTAAAAACAGTAGGGAATAAAACCCTGAGTATGGAATTACTCAGCAAGACTTACCCGACTAAAGAAAAGACTCTCAAGGGTATGCTGGCTTAAGGGAGTCAAGGTAAGGCTGTTCAATACTCAATGAATCTGTTTGCAGAAATGCTTACTAAAGTGGATCCTTAAAATCCAATTTTATTTTGTCAGGTTAGGTAAAATTACCTGCATCTAGAGTTCTTTCTATCCTAGTTCAAACACTTGACCTGCACTAGCCAATTTCTTATCAAACCTTTCATCTTTACTGGAGTTCTACGTATAGGTCAGTGACCAAGTCTTCATAACCGCGAAGGTACGGCGATCCGAATCGATTATACTCAGCTGAGGATCTCCAATCACACGACATATGTAGCACTTAACCCTTGCATATGTCAACCCGCCACCAGGGTTCTTAAGACCAGATCAGGTTCACGTCAACTGAGAGCACAGCTACACCACTGTCCAGCCTCTTGCCACGGAGGGTACACGCTACTCTCGCCACCGCTCCACACCCATTGCGTGTTATCTTATTCTGGCCTTAGTCTGCCCGAGGCAAAGCTTACCCATGACGAGGCATGTGACCAGTTAAAGGGTCCTCGGTCAGCAGGCCTACATCGAGACGGTCCTTAATCGACTCAGACGGAGACACTACACCGAGACTCTCTTTCTCGTGCAAGTCACCCGCCCGGTCTCAGCTTAATCATTTAAAACCCAAAGCTTGGTACCTGGCAGAGGTACATCTTTTCCGATGTTGAACCCATCATGGCCATGATGGATCCACCATCAAGTTTTATTTTCGAAAACATCCCACCCACTTTTGCCACATCATCTTTTGTAAACAAAACATTTTGTTTTTCTAAAGCAATGCTAAGCATCAAAAATCTTTTGTAAAACAGGTGATCAAGGAAGGTAATCAAATTCAAGGAAGGTAATGCAGGAATTGTTTTATCAATCAACTCCTATCACCTAATGCAATAAGCAAGTGATAAAGGTCTTTAAATCACAAGGAAATGGCAAATGCACCGGGGGTTGCCTTCGTTTATAGGTGAGTCAGGCTCGGATCCACAGATGTCAAAGTAGAAACAATTCCCTGCCTGAGGTTCCGAAGGTGGTGGTGTCTTTTCTTCGGTTACTTCGACTTCTTCTTCGTTTTCTAAACATAACCATATATATGTGTATATAAGAATGAATGCAATGTAATGCTCATGAGAGTGCAAAGATAATAAGAATTTATTATCTAAAGTTCTTGAATACAATTTTCCTTCACGGTTCTCCGGGAAACTAGGGTTTTCGGAGTCAGTAAAGGAATTCAAAGGGCAGGGAATGGGGGTTTTGGGTTTTAATTCTCAAACAAGGTCCAAATCAAACCAAACTCTACCCAAAGCTTCTAAATAATGTTTTAAGTTCATATAAAAAGTTTGGGCATTTTTGGACTTATTATCTATTTCCTAAAAATCCAGAATCAATATTCTAAGTTATTTTAAATACTCCAAAATTCCCTATTTGTTCTAAAAATCAGTTAACTATTTTTATTAAATACTATGGAAAACAAGGAATCTAGGAAAATTAGTTTGGCATTTTTAGGATTTTTCTATAATTTTCTACAGCTTTTCAAAGTTCTATTGAAAAAGAAAAAGGAAAAGCTTCAACAGTACTGGGCTGATTCTAGCCCAGACGGCCCAAGGCCACACAGAAACACGCGCGCGCCCGCGCGCCTGCAGATTTTGCACCGAAGACCCTGGCGCCTTGAATAACCACAGAAGAAACCCGCGCACTATTTCGGGGAGTCACTGACAGTTTACAGAAAAACCCCTAGGTTTCTAATTCTTTACCGACTGGAGTCCACGACGGTGAGCAGTGCAGGGCCACGCTGCGGCGAGCTAGACTAGCCGGAGGAAGCCAAGGCCGGTGCTCCCGAGCAGCGGACATAGGATTGAACCATTCCCGATCACTTCCCCTAACTTAATTTCAGAAATGGTGACCCGATTCGCTCTGGCTGCGGTGACCGAGGGTGTTGCGGACAGATGAATGTGTTCCCGGTGATTGGTGGCAGTTTAGTTCAATTCGGTGGTTCGGCAAGCATCACTGTGTTATGAGAATACTCAAACGAGAAAGAGGGGAGGATGAACTGACCGGAGTTGTACTGGCCGCGGTGAGGTTGGTTTCACGGTGGCGGAAACCCGAATTGGGGGAAATCCAGAATTAGAGCTCGCTGGTGGAGGGTTTGGGGTGCAGGTAGGTACATAAGCTGCTTGATTACATGACGAAGCTGAGGGCACGGTCAATTTATAGAGCCCGCAAGCGGTGGCCGCAAATTTGGGTGACGACACGCGGCGGTCGGAGGGACAGGGAGTTACTGGCGCGCGTGAACTCGTGTCTACCGTCGTGGCGACTTCACCGGTGACGATTAGATGGCTATAGGGAGTCATGGCGACGCGACGGAGGTACCAAAGCACGTGGCACAAGACCGGAAGACGGCTGTCGCCGGTGAGCTTATCAGCTCAGGTCGTAGTGCAAAAAGGGGGTACGGCGGCTAGCCGGGGTGACATCCAGCTCAACGGCGGCGAAGATCTTTTGACCCCGCGTCGTTATCGACTTACCCCGAGTACGAATCAGTACGCCGGCGGCACGAATCTTCGTGCAGAGAGGTCGCCGGCGGCGAGGCTATCGCGCTGGTGGTCTGATCTGATTCTGGCACTGTACCATGGCGAGCCCCTTTCAGTGCATCTGACAGTCAGAGTTTGGGCCTCATTTTCTCTCAAATTCTTATGACAATCTATCTAGAGCTCTGCAGCAAAGTTGGAGAGCTACAAATCAGCTACATCTTTGTCATAGCAACCATGGGCAGATTCTTGCTTGATCATACCTGAATTCATGCTCAAAGTTTCTGTGGTTGCACTGTCTGTCTAAAATTCAGACCTTATCAGACTGACAGCCCAACTTTAGGCTTAATTATCTCCCATTTCTTCTCAACAACTATGCTTACACTTTTAAGCAAAAGTTGTTCTCCTTTGTTAGTTCTACAAGTTTGATGTGGTGACCTAGGGCAAAAACCCTATAATTTGAAAGTTACAAAGCTCCAAAGTTGAGCTGATAACACTGATTTTCAGACTTGGAGTGAAATCACAAATGGGGTCTTTTTGCAAATTAGTCCAAAACCTAGGGTTTAGCTTGTAGATCTTCATAAATGTGAATCATGTGACTCAAGATACCTTGTTGCCATGGTTTTTGCACTTTAGTCCAAAAGTGGCCTAGTTTTGCACTTAACCCCCTAGGGTTTGGATTTAGGGTTTTCCAGGGTTTCAATAAGGGTTTCTGGTATCTCAGGGATGTAAATGCAATGTAGGTCTATCCTTGGTAACTTTTTATGATTATTTCACTTAATATTTGGGGTTTTCTCTATTTAGTCCTTGTTTTGCCCTTCTAACTCCCATTTAGGGTTAAGTACCCTACACTAGGGTCTTATATACAAAATGCCATAACAATACAACTTGCTTGAGATTTTTACCTAGTGAATGCACTGTAAATGTGTCAGACACATGAAATGCTAATGTTCATGATGTTATGCTCAAGTTTTAGTTACAGTAACACCAAGGGTGTTACACCTTGCACAACTTGAGCACCATAAATAAGCAATAAAATGTATAATGGAACATGATCAAAGGCATAAAACACATGTATGCTCTATATCAATCCAAGTTACGCGAATCTAAGACATTTAGCTCACTACGCAGCCTGCAAAAGGTCTTCTCATCTAAGGGCTTGGTAAAGATATCGGCTAGCTGGTTCTCGGTGCTAACATAAAACACTTCGATATCTCCCTTTTGCTGGTGGTCTCTCAAAAAGTGATGTCGGATGTCTATGTGCGTTGTGCGGCTGTGTTCAACAGGATTGTCCGCCATTCGGATTGCACTCTCATTGTCACATAGGAGTGGGACTTTGCTCAGATTGTAGCCAAAGTCCCGGAGGGTTTGCCTCATCCAAAGTAGTTGCGCGCAACACTGTCCTGTGGCAACGTACTCGGCCTCAGCGGTGGATAGGGCAACGAAAGTTTGTTTCTTAGAACTCCACGACACCAGGGACCTTCCTAGAAATTGGCACGTCCCTGATGTACTCTTCCTATCGACCTTACATCCAGCATAGTCGGAGTCTGAGTATCCAATTAAGTCAAAGGTAGACCCCTTTGGATACCAGATCCCGAAGCAAGGCGTAGCAACTAAATATCTAAGAATTCGCTTAACGGCCACAAGGTAACACTCCCTTGGGTCGGATTGAAATCTAGCACACATGCATATGCTAAGCATAATATCCGGTCTACTAGCACATAAATAAAGTAAGGACCCTATCATAGACCGGTATGCCTTTTGATCAACGGACTTACCTCCTTTGTTGAGGTCGACATGTCCATCAGTTCCCATTGGAGTCTTTGCGGGCTTGGCGTCCTTCATCCCAAACCGCTTGAGCAAGTCTTGCGTGTACTTCGTTTGAGAGATGAAGGTGCCGTCCTTGAGTTGCTTCACTTGGAACCCAAGGAAGTAGTTCAACTCGCCCATCATCGACATCTCGAATTTTTGAGTCATCACCCTCCTAACTCTTCACAAGACTTTTGGTTAGTAGAACCAAATATTATGTCATCGACATAAATTTGGCACACAAATAGATCACCATCACAAGTCTTAGTAAAAAGAGTTGGATCGGCTTTCCCAACCTTGAAAGCATTAGCAATTAAAAAGTCTCTAAGGCATTCATACCATGCTCTTGGGGCTTGCTTAAGTCCATAGAGCGCCTTAGAGAGCTTACACACGTGGTCGGGGTACCGTTCATCCTCAAAGCCAGGGGGTTGCTCCACGTACACCTCCTCCTTGATTGGCCCGTTGAGGAAAGCGCTCTTCACGTCCATTTTGAACAACCTGAAAGAATGGTGAGCGGCATAGGCTAACAAAATACGAATCAACTCTAGCCTAGCCATAGGAGCAAAAGTCTCCTCAAAGTCCAAACCTGCGACTTGGGCATAACCTTTTGCCACAAGTCGAGCCTTGTTCCTTGTCACCACCCCGTGTTCGTCCTGTTTGTTGCGGAACACCCACTTGGTTCCCACAACGTTTTGCTTGGGACGTGGCACCAGTGTCCAAACTTCATTTCGCTTGAAGTTGTTGAGCTCTTCCTGCATGGCCAACACCCAGTCCGGATCTAGCAAGGCCTCTTCTACCCAGAAAGGCTCAATAGAAGAGACAAAAGAGTAATGCTCACAAAAATTATCTAATCTAGAGCGAGTGGTTACTCCCTTGCTAATGTCACCCAAAATCTGGTCGACGGGATGATTCCTTTGAATCATCGCTCGAACTTGAGTTGGAGGGGCTCGTGGTACTTCTTCCTCCTCACTTTGGTCTTCTTGTGCTCCCCCTTGATCACATGCCTCCTCTTGAGGAACCTGTTCATCATCTTGAGTTGGGGGATGCACCATTGTTGAGGAAGAAGGTTGATCTTGCACTTGGTGTTCCTGTGGTCGCACATATCCAATCGCCATGGTGCGAATTGCGTCCGTTGGAACATCATCCTCATCTACATCATCAAGATCAACATGCTCTCTCGGAGAGCCATTAGTTTCATCAAATACAACGTCGCTAGAGACTTCAACCAAACCCGATGATTTGTTGAAGACTCTATACGCCTTTGTATTTGAGTCATAACCTAACAAAAACCCTTCTACAGCTTTGGGAGCAAATTTTGAATTTCTACCTTTCTTCACCAGAATGTAGCATTTACTCCCAAAAACTCGAAAATAAGAAACATTGGGTTTGTTACCGGTTAGAAGCTTGTACGACATCTTCTTGAGGAGGCGATGGAGGTAGACCCGGTTTATGGCGTGGCAAGCTGTGTTCACAGCTTCCGACCAAAACCGCTCGGGCGTCTTGAATTCTCCAAGCATCGTCCTCGCCATGTCTATAAGCGTCCTGTTCTTCCTCTCTACCACACCATTTTGTTGTGGTGTGTAGGGAGCGGAGAACTCGTGCTTGATTCCTTCCTCCTCAAGAAACTCATCCACTTGTAGGTTCTTGAACTCAGACCCGTTGTCACTTCTAATCTTTTTCACCTTGAGCTCAAACTCGTTTTGAGCTTGCCTTAGAAAGTGCTTGAGGATCCCTTAGGTTTCTGATTTATCCTACAAAAAGAATACCCAAGTGAAGCGGAAAAAATCATCAACAATAACAAGACCATACTTACTTCCCCCGATGCTAAGGTAGGCGACGGGTCCGAAGAGGTCCATATGCAGTAGCTCCAGAGGTCTTGATGTAGTCATCACATTCTTGTTGTGATGAGCGCTTCCCACCTGTTTACCTGCTTGACAAGCTGCACAAGGTCTATCTTTTACGAAAGTTACATTTGTTAGACCTAACACATGTTCTCCCTTCAGAAGTTTGTGAAGGTTCTTCATCCCAACATGTGCTAGACAGCAATGCCACAGCCAGCCCATGCTAGTCTTAGCAATTAAGCATGCATCTAGACCGGCCTCCTCCTTCGAAAAATCAACTAAATAGAGTTTGTCGTCTAGTACACCCTTAAAAGCTAATGAACCATCACTCCTTCTAAAGACAGACACATCTACATTTGTAAATAAGCAATTGTAACCCATATTACATAATTGACTAACGGACAACAAGTTATATCCGAGCGATTCTACTAAAAACACATTAGAAATGGAATGCTCGGAAGAAATAGCTATTTTTCCTAGTCCTTTAACCTTGTCTTGATTCCCGTCACTGAATATGATTGAGTCTTGGGAATCTTTGTTCTTGACGTAGGAGGTGAACATCTTCTTCTCCCCCGTCATGTGGTTTGTGCATCCGCTATCGATAATCCAGCTTGAGCCCCCGGATGCATAAACCTGCAAGGCAAATTAGGCTTAGGTTTTAGGTACCCAACTCTTGTTGGGTCCTACAAGGTTAGTAATAATAGCCTTAGGGACCCAAATGCAAGTTTTATCTCCCTTGCATTTTGCCCCCAATTTCCTAGCAACCACTTTCTTATTTTTACATGACAGTACAAAATCAGTGTTGCAGGCATGAAAAACAGTAGCAGATTTATTTTGCATTTTCTTAGGTACATGATGAACAACATGGTTCCTAGACATATTTCTACCATGCACAAAGGAAGAACTTGAACCAAACATGGCATGTGAATCATAAGCATTAAAACTCCTATTATGATGAGCATTCCTAGAATATTTCCTATCATGATACAAGAAAGCATGATTTTTATGAACACTATTAGCCATAGGGGCCTTTCCTTTCTCCTTGGCGGAGATGGGAGCCTTATGACTTGTTAAGTTCTTAGCTTCCCTTCGAAAGCCAAGCCCATCCTTAATAGAGGGGTGTCTACCACTAGTGTAGGCATCCCTTGCAAATTTTAGTTTATCAAAATCATTTTTGCTAGTCTTAAGTTGGGCATTAAGACTAGCTACTTCATCATTTAATTTAGAAATGGAAATTAAATGTTCATTGCAAGCATCAACATCAAAATCCTTACACCTATTACAAATTACTACATGTTCCACATGAGAACTAGTCTTATTTGCTTCTACTAATTTAGCATTTAAATCATTATTAATGCTCTTTAAACTAGAAATAATCTCATGACAAGCTGAAATTTCACATGAAAGCATTTCATTTCTTTTAACTTCTAAAGCAAGAGACTTTTGCACATTTACAAATTTATCATGTTCTTCATATAAAAGATCCTCTTGCTTTTCTAAAAGTCTATCCTTTTTGTTTAGAGCATCAATCAATTCATTGATCTTTTCTACTTTTGCTCTATCTAATCCTTTAAACAAGCTAGTGTAATCAATTTCATCATCACTAGAGTCCTCATCACTAGAAGTAGAGTATTTAGGAGTTTCTCAGTGATTACCTTCTTTTCTTTTGCCATTAGGCACGTGTGGCGCTCGTTGGGGAAGAGCGACGATTTGTTGAAGACCGAGGCGGCGAGTCCTTCATCGTCGGAGTCGGACGACGAACAATCTGAGTCCCACTCTTTGCGGAGGTGTGCCTCGCCCTTTGCCTTCTTGTAGGTCTTCTTCTTTTCCCTCTTCCCGCCTTTCTCTTGTTCCTGGTCATTAGTGTTGTCGGGACAATTAGCTATAAAATGACCATACTTACCACACTTGAAGCAGGAGCGCTTCCCCTTCGTCTTGTTCTTGTTGGGATGCTCCTTGCGACCCTTTAGCGCTGTCTTGAAGCGCTTGATGATGAGGGCCATTTCTTCCTCATTAAGCCCGGCCGCCTCAACTTGTGCCACCTTGCTAGGTAGCGTCTCCCTGCTACTTGTTTCTTTGAGAGCAACGGTTTGAGGCTCGTGGATTTGCATTGGGCCATTCAACGCCTCATCAACATATCTTGCCTCCTTGATCATCATTCGCCCGCTTACGAACTTTCCGAGTATTTCCTCGGGCGTCATCTTGGTGTACCTAGGATTTTCACGTATAGAGTTTACAAGATGAGGATTAAGGACGGTGAAGGACCTTAGCATAAGTCGGACGACGTCGTGGTCCGTCCATCTTGTGCTTCCATAGCTCCTTATTTTGTTGACCAGGGTCTTGAGACTGTTGTATGTTTGGGTTGGCCCCTCCCCTGATCATTGCGAACCTTCCTAGTTCGCCCTCCACCAACTCCATCTTGGTGAGCATGGTGACATCATTTCCCTCATGCGAGATCCTGAGGGTGTCCCAAATCTGCTTGGCGTTATCCAAGCCACTCACCTTATGGTACTCTTCCCTGCACAAGGATGCTAAAAGAACAGTGGTAGCTTGTGCATTTTTGTGAATTTGTTCATTTATAAACATGGGATTATCCGAACTATCAAAATGCATTCCATTCTCTACTATCTCCCATATACTTGGATGAAGAGAGAACAAGTGACTACGCATTTTGTGACTCCAAAATCCGTAGTCCTCTCCATCAAAGTGTGGAGGTTTACCAAGAGGAATGGAAAGCAAATGAGCATTCGAATTATGCGGAATACGAGAATAATCAAAAGAAAAGTTCGAGTTGATCGTTTTCTTTTTCTCGTCGTAGTCGTCGTCGTCTCTTTGGGAAGAAGAGGACTCATCGCTGTCGTAGTAGACTATCTTCTTAATGCGTCTCTTCTTCTTCCCGTCCTAATTCTTGTGGCTTGAGCCTGAGTCAGTGGGCTTGTCGTCTTTTGGCTCATTGAGTAAGGACTCCTTCTCCTTGTCGTTGATCACCATCCCCTTTCCCTTAGGATCCATCTCTTCGGGCAGTTACTCCCTTGCGTGAAGAGAACGGCTCTGATACCAATTGAGAGCACCTAGAGGGGGGTGAATAGGTGATCCTGTAAAAACTTGAAACTTAAAGCCACAAACTTGATTAAGTGTTAGAACAATAAAGCCAAGTGGCTAGAGAGGAGTTCTTGCTAAACACGATAACCACAAAGAAATCAACACAGAGAGGCACAGTGGTTTATCCCGTGGTTCGGCCAAGTCCAACACTTGCCTACTCCACGTTGTGGCGTCCCAACGGACGAGGGTTGCACTCAACCCCTCTCAAGTGATCCAATGATCAACTTGAATACCACAGTGTTTTTGCTTTCGTTTACTATCTCCCGTTCGCGAGGAATCTCCACAACTTGGAGCCTCTCGCCCTTACAAATGATGATCACAAAGAAACATGGAAGTAAGGGAGGGAGAGCAACGCACACAAGACACAAAATCAGAGCACAAACACGCACACAAGTCACAACTCGAGCTCGCAACACAACTCGAAGAGTTCTCTACTCAAATGGAGCTCTAGTTGCTATCACAAAGAATCAAATGCGCGGAAATGGAGTCTTGGTGCTTAGAGTTGATCAAAGAATGCTTGGTGTGCTCCTCCATGCGCCTAGGGGTCCCTTTTATAGCCCCAAGGCAGCTAGGAGCCGTTGGAAGCAATCTAGGAAGGCAATTCTTGCCTTCTGTCGGGTGGCGCACCGGACAGTCCGGTGCACCACCGGACAGGCACTGTTCATAGTCCGTGCAGATTGCTTTCCTAATTTGGCGCAGCCGACCGTTGAAGATTTGGAGCCGTTGGCGCACCGAACACTGTCCAAGCTCGCCCGTTGGCTCGAACCAGTCCGGTGAATTATAGCCGTACGTCGCCGGTGAATTCCCGAGAGCGGCCAGTTCGCTCGAACCAGCCTGGCGCACCAGACACTGTCCGGTGCACCACCGGACAGTCCGGTGCTCCCAGACTCAGTAGATTCTTGGCTGCTCGAGCCAAGACATTTCCAATTGGATTTTCCTGTTTCCAGCACTTAGACACAATACATTAGTCGATAAAACAATGTACTAAGTCTGAGAAACATACCTTTATCCTTGATTTGTACTTTGTCCACCTCTTTACACTTAGGCACTTGTGTTGGACACTAAATCACCAAAACACTTAGAAATGGCCCAAGGGCACATTTCCCTTTCAATCTCCCCCTTTTTGGTGATTTATGCCAACACAACATAAAGCAAGTAGAACAAGTACGAAAACAATTCAAATTAGAACTCAAAATTGTTTTGATTCAATTTGACATATATGGATCACTCTATGCCACCACTTGGTTTGTTTTTGCAAATCAAACTCAAATTCCTATCTCTAAGTCAAAACCACTTGTAGAGACATAAAGAGAGGTTTTCCAAAGAAATTTGATCAAGGATTTCAAAAACTCCCCCTTTTTCCCATAATCAACACTTCTCCCTACAAGAGACCAACTTTTGACATGAAAGACAATAAAAGAGTTTTGACAAACCAAAAGCTCTAATCTACTATTTTCAAAATTTCTCAAGTGGTAGCTGATCCATTTATTGCTTTGGCCTTTATTTTCTCCCCCTTTGGCATCAAACACCAAAACGGGATCAATCTTGGCCCTTTAACCCCATTGCCTCACCAAAATCATCAAAAGAGAACACAAAGGCAGTGAGAGTATAAAGATGAACTTGGAAAAGTTACTCTTTTTCATCGGAGTGCAGTGGAAGTCTTGCATGGTCCAAGTCCACCTTTTCCCTTTCAATTCTCCTTGGAGACTAAAACAACCAAACTCAAGTACATGGTTAGTCTCAAAAGGGTCAAGTTGTAGCACAGCTCCCCCTAAATATGTGCATCTCTTGCAAACAGGACTTGTGAGGTCCAGGGAGTGTTTGTACAACTTGAGCACCACAATAAGCAACAAAATGCAGAATGAACATGATCAAGGGCATAAACACATGTATGCTACATTTCAATCCAAGTTCCGCGAATCTAAGATATTGAGCTCACTACGCAGCCTGCAAAAGGTCTTCTCATCTAGAGGCTTGGTAAAGATATCGGCTAGCTGGTTCTCGGTGCTAACATGAAACACTTCGATATCTCCCTTTTGCTGGTGGTCTCTCAAAAAGTGATGCCGGATGTCAATGTGCTTTGTGCGGCTGTGCTCAACAGGATTTTCCGCTATTCGGATAGCACTCTCATTATCACATAGGAGTGGGACTTTGCTCAGATTGTAGCCAAAGTCCCTGAGGGTTTGCCTCATCCAAAGTAGTTGCGCACAACACTGTCCTGCGGCAACATACTCGGCCTCAGCGGTGGATAGGGCAACGGAGGTTTGTTTCTTAGAGTTCCATGACACCAGGGACCTTCCTAAGAATTGGCACGTCCCCGATGTACTCTTCCTATCGACCTTACATCCAGCATAGTCGGAATCTGAGTACCCAATCAAGTCAAAGTTAGACCCCTTTGGATACCAGATCCCGAAGCAAGGCGTAGCGACTAAATATCTAAGAATTCGCTTCACAGCCACCAAGTGACACTCCTTAGGATCGGATTGAAATCTAGCACACATGCATACGCTAAGCATAATATCCGGTCGACTAGCACATAAATAAAGCAAAGAACCTATCATGGACCGGTATGCTTTTTGATCAACGGACTTACCTACTTTGTTGAGGTCGGTGTGTCCGTCGGTTCCCATCGGCGTCTTCGCGGGCTTGGCGTCCTTCATCCCAAACCTCTTTAGCAAATCTTGCGTGTACTTCGTTTGGGAGATGAAAGTGCCGTCCTTGAGTTGCTTCACTTGGAACCTAAGGAAATAGTTCAACTCGCCCATCATCGACATCTCGAATTTCTGCGTCATCACCCTGCTAAACTCTTCACAAGACTTTTGATTAGTAGAACCAAATATTATGTCATCGACATAAATTTGGCACACAAAAAGATCACCATCGCAAGTCTTAGTAAAAAGAGTTGGATCGACTTTCCCGACCTTGAAAGCATTAGCAATTAAAAAGTCTCTAAGGCATTCATACCATGCTCTTGGGGCTTGCTTAAGTCCATAGAGCGCCTTAGAGAGCTTACACACGTGGTCGGGGTACCGTTCATCCTCAAAGCCAGGGGGTTGCTCCACGTACACCTCCTCCTTGATTGGCCCGTTGAGGAAAGCGCTCTTCACATCCATTTGGTACAACCTGAAAGAATGGTGAGCGGCATATGCTAGCAAGATACGAATTGATTCTAGCCTAGCCACGGGAGCAAAAGTCTCCTCAAAGTCCAAACCTGCGACTTGGGCATAACCTTTTGCCACAAGCCGAGCCTTGTTCCTTGTCACCACCCCGTGCTCGTCCTGTTTGTTGCGGAACACCCACTTGGTTCCCACAACATTTTGCTTGGGGCGAGGCACCAGTGTCCAAACTCCATTGCGCTTGAAATTGTTGAGTTCCTCCTGCATGGCCAACACCCAGTCCGGATCTAGCAAGGCCTCTTCTACCCTGAAAGGCTCAATAGAAGAGACAAAAGAGTAATGCTCACAAAAATTAACTAATCTTGAACGAGTAGTTACTCCCTTGCTAATATCACCCAAAATTTGGTCGACGGGATGATCTCTTTGGATCGTTGCTCGAACTTGGGTTGGAGGTGCCTGAGGTGCTTCTTCCTCTTCAATTTGAACATCCTGTGCTCCCCCTTGATCATGCGCCTCCACTTGAGGTACCTGTTCGTCATCCTGAGTTGGGGGATGCACCATAGTTGAGGAGGACGGTTGATCTTGCTCCAAATGTTCTTGAGGCCGTACATCTCCAATCGCCATGGTGCGTATCGCGGCCGTTGGAACGTCTTCTTCATCTACATCATCAAGATCAACAACTTCCTCTCTTGGAGAGCCATTAGTCTCATCAAATACAACGTCGCTAGAGACTTCAACCAAACCCGATGATTTGTTGAAGACCCTATACGCCTTTGTATTTGAATCATAACCTAATAAAAACCCTTCTACGGCTTTGGGAGCAAATTTGGAATTCCTACCCTTCTTCACTAGAATGTAGCATTTACTCCCAAATACACGAAAGTACGATACATTGGGTTTGTTACCAGTCAGCAGCTCATATGAAGTCTTCTTGAGGAGGCGGTGAAGGTAGACCCTGTTGATGGCGTGGCAAGCCGTGTTCACGGCTTCCGACCAAAAGCACTCGGGGGTCTTGAACTCTCCAAGCATAGTCCTCGCCATATCTATGAGCGTCCTGTTCTTCCTCTCTACCACACCATTTTGCTGAGGTGTGTAGGGAGCGGAGAACTCGTGCTTGATCCCCTCCTCCTCAAGGAACTCCTCCACTTGAAGATTCTTGAATTCGGACCCGTTGTCGCTCCTTATCTTCTTCACCTTGAGCTCAAACTCATTTTGAGCTCTCCTTAGGAAGCGCTTGAGGGTCCCTTGGGTTTCAGACTTATCCTGCACAAAGAACACCCAAGTGAAGCGGGAAAAGTCATCAACAATAACTAGACCATACTTACTTCCTCCTATGCTCAGATAGGCGACGGGTCCGAAGAGGTCCATATGCAGCAGCTCTAGAGGTCTTGACATGGTCATCACATTCTTGCTGTGATGCGCTCCTCCTACTTGTTTTCCTGCTTGACAAGCTACACAAGGTCTATCTTTTTCGAAATGAACATTGGTTAGACCTATCACGTGTTCTCCCTTTAGAAGCTTGTGGAGGTTCTTCATCCCCACATGTGCTAAGCGGCGATGCCACAACCAGTCCATGCAAGTCTTAGCCATTAAGCATGCATCTAGACCGGCCTCTTCTTTTGCAAAATCAACTAAGTAAAGTTTGTCGTCTAGTACACCCTTAAAAGCTAGTGAACCATCACATCTTCTAAAGACAGACACATCTACATTTGTAAATAGATAGTTATATCCCATATTGCATAGTTGACTAACAGATAGCAAATTATATCCAAGAGACTCTACTAAAAACACATTAGAGATAGAGTGCTCATTTGAGATTGCAATTTTACCTAACCCTTTTACCTTGCCTTGATTCCCATCACCGAATATTATTGAATCTTGGGAATCCTTATTCTTGACGTAGAAGGTGAACATCTTCTTCTCCCCCGTCATATGGTTTGTGCATCCGCTGTCGATAATCTAGCTTGAACCCCCGGATGCATAAACCTGCAAGGCAAATTTAGGCTTGGGTCTTAGGTACCCAACTCATGTTGGGTCCTACAAGGTTAGCACAAATATCCTTAGGGACCCAAATGCAAGTTTTGTCTCCCTTGCATTTTGCCCCTAATTTTCTAGCAACTATCTTCCTATCCTTTCTACAAATAGCAAAAGAAGCATTTAAAGCATGATATATTGTAGAAGGTTCATTTACTTTCCTAGGAACATTAACAACATTTCTCCTAGGCATATTATGAACAACATTTCTCCTACCAACATTTCTATCATGCATATAAGAAGAACTAGAAGCAAACATGGCATGAGAATCAAAGGCATTATATGCATTACAACTCCTATAAGCATTTCTAGATTGTCTCCTATCATGGTACATAAAGGCATGGTTCTTTTGCACACTACTAGCCATAGGGGCCTTCCCTTTCTCCTTGGCGGAGATGGGAGCCTTATGGCTTGTCAAGTTCTTGGCTTCCCTCTTGTAGCCAAGTCCATCCTTAATTGAGGGGTGTCTACCAATCGTGTAGGCATCACTTGCAAATTTTAGCTTGTCAAATTCATTCTTGCTAGTCTTAAGTTGGGCATTAAGACTAGCTAATTCCTCATTTAATTTGGAAATTGAAACTAAATGATCACTACAAGCATCAATGTCAAAATCTTTACACCTATTACAAGTTTTAACAATTTCTACACAAGAATTAGATTTGCTAGCTACTTCTAGTTTAGCATTTAAATCATCATTAACACTGTTTAAAGTAGCAATGGTTTCATGACAAGAAGATAATTCACTAGAGAGCATTTCATTCCTTTTGATTTCAAGAGCAAGAGATTTTTGTGCACTAACAAATTTATCATGCTCCTCATATAAAAGATCCTCTTGTTTTTCTAGTAATCTATTCTTGTCATTCAAAGCATCAATCAACTCATTAATCTTATCAATTTTAGATCTATCTAATCCCTTGAATAAGCATGAGTAATCTATCTCATCATCATCACTAGACTCATCCTCACTTGAAGAAGCATAAGTACTAGTATCATGAGTGCTTACTTTCTTCTCTCTTGCCATGAGGCAAGTGTGACGCTCGTTAGGGAGGAGGGTCGATTTGTTGAAGGCGGTGGCGGTGAGTCCCTCATTGTCAGAGTCGGAGGAGGAGCAATCCGAATCCCACTCCTTGCCTAGATGTGCCTCGCCCTTTGCCTTCTTGTATGCCTTCTTCTTCTCCCTCTTGCTCCCTTGGTCCTGTTCACTATCATTGTCGGGACAGTTAGCAATAAAATGACCAAGCTTACCGCATTTGAAGCATGAGCGCTTCCCCTTGGCTTTGGTCTTGCTTGGCTGTCCCTTGCGACCTTTAAGTGCCGTCTTGAATCTTTTGATGATGAGGGCCATCTCTTCATCATTAAGTCCGGCCGCCTCAATCTGTGCCACCTTGCTAGGTAGCGCCTCCTTGCTTCTTGTTGCCTTGAGAGCAAGGGGTTGCGGCTCGTTGATCGGACCATTCAAGGCGTCGTCCACGTACCTCGCCTCCTTGATCATCATTCGCCCGCTAACGAATTTTCCGAGGACTTCTTCGGGCGACATTTTGGTGTACCTGGGATTCTCACGAATATTATTCACCAAATGAGGATCAAGAACGGTAAAGGACCTTAGCATCAGTCGGACGACGTCGTGGTCCGTCCATCGCGTGCTTCTGTAGCTCCTTATTTTGTTGATAAGGGTCTTGAGCCGGTTGTATGTTTGAGTTGGCTCCTCGCCCCTTATCATCGCGAACCTTCCAAGCTCGCCCTCCACCAACTCCATTTTGGTGAGCAAGGTGACGTCGTTCCCCTCATGAGAGATCTTGAGGGTGTCCCAGATCTGCTTGGCATTGTCCAAGCCGCTCACCTTGTGATACTCGTCCCTGCACAAAGAGGCTAGCAACACAGTAGTAGCTTGTGCATTTTTATGAATCTGTTCATTAATAAACACAGGGCTATCCAAGCTATCAAATTTCATTCCACTTTCCACAATCTCCCAAATGCTTGGATGGAGAGAAAACAAGTGAGTACGCATTTTGTGGCTCCAAAATCCATAGTCCTCTCCATCAAAGTGAGGGGGCTTGCCAAGTGGAATGGGAAGCAATTGAGCATTTGAGCTATGCGGAATGCGTGAATAATCGAAAGAAAAGTTTGAGTTAACTGTCTTTCGTCTGTCGTAGTCGTCGTTGTCCTTTTGGGAGGAGGAAGATTCGTCGCTGTCGTAGTAGACAATTTCCTTGATGCGCCTTGTCTTCTTCTTCCTCCCGTCTTTTCTTTTGTGGCCCGAGCCTGAGTCGGTGGGCCTGTCATCATTGGGCTCGTTGACGAAGGACTCCTTCTCCTTGTCGTTGATCACCATCCCCTTGCCCTTAGGATCCATCTCTTCGGGCGGTTAGTCCCTTTCTTGAAGAGAACGGCTCCGATACCAATTGAGAGCACCTAGAGGGGGGGTGAATAGGTGATCCTGTAACACTTCAAAACTTAAGCCACAAAACTTGGTTAATTGTTAGCACAATAATTGCCAAGTGGCTATAGAGGAATCCTCAACAAAACACAATAACCAACAAAGATCAATCACAGAGATGGCACGGTGGTTATCCCGTGGTTCGGCCAAGACCAACGCTTGCCTACTCCACGTTGTGGCGTCCCAACGGACGAGGGTTGCAATCAACCCCTCTCAAGCGGTCCAAAGACCCACTTGAATACCACGGTGTTTTGCTTGCTTTATCTCAATCCCGTTTGCGAGGAATCTCCACAACTTGGAGCCTCTCGCCCTTACACTTGAAATTCACAAAGAACACGGAGCAAGGGAGGGATTAGCGACGCACACAAGACACAAGAATCAGAGTGTCAACACGCACACAAGTCGCAACAAGAGCTCGCAACACAACTCAATGAGTTCACAACTCCACTAGAGCTCTATATGCTATCACAATGAAACGAATGCGCGAAATCGATGTCTTGGTGCTTAGAAATGATTAGGAGATGCTTGGTGTACTCCTCCATGCGCCTAGGGGTCCCTTTTATAGCCCCAAGGCAGCTAGGAGCCGTTGGGAGCAATCTTGGAAGGCAGATCTTGCCTTCTGTCGACTGGCGCACCGGACAGTCCGGTGCACACCGGACACTGTCCGGTGCCCGATTTCCTTCCTTAAATAACGAAGCCGACCGTTGGCAGCCTGAGAGCCGTTGGCGCACCGGACATGTCCGGTGCACACCGGACAGTCCGGTGCCCCCTTCTAGCCGTTGGCTCGGCCACGTGTCCCGCGCAGATTGCGCGGCCGACCGTTGGCCCGGCCGACCGTTGGCTCACCGGACAGTCCGGTGCACACCGGACAGTCCGGTGAATTATAGCCGTACGTCGCTGGTGAATTCCCGAGAGCGGCCAGTTCGCTCGAACCAGCCTGGCGCACCGGACACTGTCCGGTGCACCACCGGACAGTCCGGTGCTCCCAGACTCAGCAGATTCTTGGCTGCTCGAGCCAAGACATTTCCAATTGGATTTTTCCTGTTTCCAGCACTTAGACACAATACAATAGTCGATAAAACAATGTACTAAGTCTGAGAAACATACCTTTATCCTTGATTTGTACTTTGTCCACCTCTTTACACTTAGGCACTTGTGTTGGACACTAAATCACCAAAACACTTAGAAATGGCCCAAGGGCACATTTCCCTTTCACTTTGATGATGAAAGGTACCCCCACCATGTGTGTAAGCTCTCTAAGGTGCTCTATGGACTTAAGCAAGCCCCAAGAGCATGGTATGAATGCCTTAGAGATTTCTTAATTGCTAACGCTTTCAAGGTTGGGAAAGCCGATCCCACTCTTTTCACTAAGACTTGTGATGGTGATCTTTTTGTGTGCCAAATTTATGTCGATGACATAATATTTGGTTCTACTAACCAAAAGTCTTGTGAGGAGTTTAGCAGGGTGATGACTCAAAAGTTTAAGATGTCGATGATGGGTGAGTTGAACTACTTCCTTGGGTTCCAAGTGAAGCAACTCAAGGATGGCACCTTCATCTCACAAACGAAGTATACTCAAGATCTTCTCAAGCGGTTTGGGATGAAGGACGTCAAGCCCGCGAAGACACCAATGGGAACCGACGGACATGTCGACCTCAACAAAGGAGGTAAGTCCGTTGATCAAAAGGCATACCGGTCTATGATAGGGTCATTACTTTATTTATGTGCTAGTAGACCGGATATTATGCTTAGCGTATGCATGTGTGCTAGATATCAATCCGACCCAAGGGAATGTCACCTTGTGGCCGTTAAGCGGATTCTTGGATATTTAGTTGCTACGCCTTGCTTCGGGATCTGGTATCCAAAGGGGTCTACCTTTGACTTAATTGGATATTTAGACTCCGATTATGCTGGATGCAAGGTTGATAGGAAAAGTACATCAGGGACGTGCCAATTCCTAGGAAGGTCCTTGGTGTCTTAGAGCTTAAAGAAACAAACCTCTGTTGCCCTATCCACCGCTGAGGCCGAGTATGTTGTCGCAGGACAATGTTGCGCGCAACTACTTTGGATGAGGCAAACCCTCTGGGACTTTGGCTACAATCTGAGCAAAGTCCCACTCCTATGTGACAATGAGAGTGCAATCCGCATGGCGGATAATCCTGTTGAACACAGCCGCACTAAGCACATAGACATCCGGTATCACTTTCTGAGAGACCACCAGCAAAAGGGAGATATCGAGGTGTTCCATATTAGCACCGAGAACCAGCTAGCCGATATCTTTACCAAGCCATTAGATGAGAAAACCTTTTGCAGGCTGCATAGTGAGCTAAATGTCTTAGATTCGCGTAACTTGGTGTCGGGTACCATAATTAGGGGTACCCCAATACTCCAAAGCATGGCTAAAAAACATCTTCAAAACAGACCGTAAAGGCTGGTAAGCACGGCGCAAAGTTAATGCCTCATCTACCAAGGGACGCGATCTCGTCTCGCCCGAGCCCGGCCTCGGGCAAGAACAGTGGTCCTGGACGGATTCATGCCTCGCCCGAGGGCCCCCTCAGGCAGCGGGTGCACCCCCGGCTCGTCCGAGGCTAAAGCTCAGGCAAACTTTGTCGTATAGCGACCTCGGCCAAATCGCCTTACCGCCGACCGTATCGCATGCGCATTCAATGCAGGGATCACCTGACACCTTATCCTGACACGCACGCCTCAGTTGGCAAGGTCAAAATGACCGCAGTCACTTCGCCCCTTTACTGATCGTTCTGACAGGAAAACAACACTATTTACCCCGTTCCGACTACTGTGCCAACCACGAGGGTAAGACTAACAACAGTAAGTCACGGCCTCTCCCGAGTTCAGCCTCGGGCGCAATAGGGAGCTCCGCCTCGCCCGACCCCGGGCCTCGGCCTCGGGAGAAGGTCTCCGCCTCGCCCGACCCCAGGCCTCGGCCTCAGCCTTGGCCTCGAGAGAAGGTCTCCGTCTCGCCCGACCTCGGCCTCAGACCGACTACGCTACAGGGGATACATCATTACCCTACCTCTAGCTAGCCGCCTCAGGCTACGAAGGAACAAGACTGGTGTCACATCTAGATTACTCCGGCAACAGGTAATGATGGTTCCCCGCATGCGTCCATGACGTCAATAGTCCTCAAGCTCTCTACGAAGGCAAAGAAACGTCTGCAGGACCTAGGGCCGCACCGCCAGCTACGCTTCTACAGGGCTCAAGCACTTCTCCGCCGGCCACGATAGCACATAGCAACACCCCCATATGTACAGTTGTACCATCCCCTTGTATCTATAAAAGGGGATGCCTAGGGCCTTCTCAAAGGGGGGGAGGGGACACGGGCGGCAAGGACGACGGAGACGGACTCACTCAAACATCGAACTCCACTCCGCAACACTAGACTCCTCAGGAGACCTAGGACCCATTCCCTCTCTCGCGAAGCTTGCAACCCCTACTGCAAGCACCCCAGTGCAAGATAATATAAGCCTCATCCCTTCTCTTGTGTTCCATCTTGCATCAACCCATCTGGGCAGGGGCACACGGCACAAAATTCACTAGTCGGTTCGGTTGAGGGTCCCCCGGGTCTGAAACGCCGACTCTTGGATTGATCTATAGCATACATGTGTTTTATGCCTTTGATCATGTTACTTATACATTTATGCAATTTGTTGCTTAATTGAGGGTGCTCAAGTTGTGCAAGGGATCCCTGGACCTCACAAGTCCATGTGTGAATGATGCACGTATTTAGGGGGAGAAGTGCTACAACTTGACCCTATGAGACTAATCCTTGTGTTTGAGTTACTTGATGTAGTCTCAAAGGTGCATTGAAAGGGAAAGGTGAACTTGGACCATGCAAAGACTTCCACTGCACTCCGGTATTAGTGTATTTTGTTCCAAGTTCATCTTTATGCTCTTATTGTCTTTTTATTCTTAATTGACATTTTTGGTGAGGCAATGGGGTTAAATGGCCAATAATGATTCCGTTTTGGTGCTTAATGCCAAAGGGGGAGAAATTAAGGCCAAAGCAAATGGATCAGCTACCACTTAAGAATTTTGAAAATAGTAGAGTTAGAACTTTTGATTTGTTAAAATACTCTTATTGTCAAAATTTGGTCTCCGGCCGGCTATGTTGTATGGAGCAGATTGTTGGCCCACTAAAAGACGACATGTCCAACAACTATGTGTGGCAGAGATGCGTATGTTGCGCTGGATATGTGGCCACACAAGGAGAGACCGAGTCCGGAATGATGATATACGAGAGAGAGTAGGAGTGGCGCCAATTGAGGAGAAGCTTATGCAACATCGTTTGAGATGGTTTGGACATATCCAACGAAGATCTGATGAGGCACCAGTGCATATCGGAATAATTAGGCGTCCCAAGAATGTGAAGAGAGGTAGAGGTCGACCAACCTTGACGTGGACAGAGGCTGTGAAGAGGGACCTGAAGGAGTGGAATATTGATAAAGAGCTCGCCGTGGATAGGAAGGGGTGGAAGTGGGCAATTCACGTGCCAGAACCTTGATTTATAGTTTCGCTTTTCCTCTTTAATCGTTTGATCTTTTCTTGTGCCCATTTAGATCTTGCTGGTTCTTGTGGGTTTTATCTCTTTTATGTGTTTCCCCGTTTCGTCGTTTTTTCGGTTCTCCTTTGCCTTTGTTTCCCCTTTTTTTTCTTTGGGGGTTGAGCTCTGAGGTTTTCATACGGGGTTTCATCTCTAGCCTACCCCAACGTGCTTGGGACAAAAAGGCTTTGTTGTTGTTGTTGTTGTTGTTTGTGGGGAGAATTTATGATTGTGGGAAAAAGGGGGAGCTTTTGGATCTTGATCAATTTCACTCTTGAAATATCTCTCTTTATGCCCAAACAAGTGAGTTTGACTTAGAGATAGGAAAATGAATTGGATTTGCAAAAACAAACCAAGTGGTGGCAAAGAATGATCCAAATATGCCAAATTTGGGTCAAAAATAATTTGGTCTTCAATTTGAATCGATGTTGCGTGTTTTGCATTGCTTTTGGATGTGTTGGCATAAATCACCAAAAAGGGGGAGATTGAAAGGGAAATGTGCCCTTGGGCCATTTCTATTATATTTTGGTGATTAAGTGTCCAACACATACTAAGTGAGTTGATTATGTGCCAAACAAGCAAGAAGGGCAAATCATGTAACAAGGTATGTTTCTAGACTTAGTACATTGGTTTTTGTGTGCTAATGTATTTGTCTAAGTGCTAGAAACAGAGAAAAGAAGAAAAGAAAAGAAAAGAGATGCAAAAGACTTGGCTTGGTACAGCCAAATTCCAGCTCGGTTGGCACACCGGACTATTCGGTGGTGCACCGGACAGTGTCCGGTGCGCCAGGCCAGCCTCCGGTGAATAGGCCACTCTCGGGACTCGACGGCGGCGTACGGCTAAAATACACCGGACTGTCCGGTGAGTCGTCCGCGGCGAACTCATCGCTCTCGGGAAGAAGATCAGCGGCATACGGCTAAAATTCACCGGACTGTCTGGTGGTGCACCGGACTGTTCGGTGAGCCAGCGGTCGACTGCGCAACGGTCGGTCGCGCAATCCGCGAGCGACGCGTGGCCCGCACCAACGGTCGGTAGGGGGCACCGGACTGTCCGGTGTGCACTAGACAGTGTCCGGTGCGCCAACTGCCATGAATCTGCAATGGTCGTCTACGCCAGAATAAGAAGGAGATCCGCACCAGACATGCTACAGTGACTGTTCGGTGGCGCACCGGATTGTCCGGTGCGCCACCCGACAGAAGGCAACTTTGGCCTTCCTTGTTGATCTCCAACGGCTCCTAGCTTCCTTGGGGCTATAAAAGGGACCCCTATGCGCATGGAGGAGTCACCCAACCATTCACTAAGCATTCAAGTCTCCCACACTCCATCTCCACGCACTTGATCGATTGTGTTAGTGATTCGAGATGCGTTCTAGTTGTGAACTCGCTGTGCTTTATTTTGAGCTCAAATCTTGGCTTGTGTGCATGTGTGTTGCTGTGGATTTGTGCGTGTTGCTTACCAACCTTACTCTTGTGCTTTCATTGTGATCTTTGTTGTAAGGGCGAGAGACTCCAACTTGTGGAGATTCCTTGCAAACGGGAAAAAGAGATAAGCAAAGAAAAGTCGTGGTATTCAAGTTGATCATTGGATCACTTGAAAGGGGTTGAGTGCAACCCTCGTCCATTGGGACGCCACAACGTGGAAGTAGGCAAGTGTTACTTGGCCGAACTATGGGATAAAATCGCGTGTCTCTTGTGTTGATATCTTTGTGATTGTCTTGCCCACAAGAACTCGCTTCTCAACTACTTAGTCGCACTAACATTTCTATAACCAAGTTTTGTGGCTATTTAGAGTTGAATTTTACAGGATCACCTATTCACCACCCCTCTAGGTGCTCTCACTTACAAATATGATCATTATTTTCTTTATTGAATTTATGTCTATACGTGAAAGGGAAATGTGCCCTTGGGCAATTTCTATAATGTTTTGGTGATTAAGTGCTCAACACATTCAATTAAGTTCTTATGTGCCAAATAAAGTGAGAAGTGAAAATCAAGTCAAAAGGTATGTTTCTAGACTTGGTAAATTTTTTTATGTACTAACATGTTATCCAAGTGCTAGAAACAGTGACTAAAGGACAAGAGAAGAAAAGGGAGAAGTGTTGGCTGTGTGCAGCCAACACCAACTTGGTCTGGGTGCACCAGACTGTCCGGTGGTGCACCGGACAATGTCCGGTGGTGCACCAGACAGTGTTCAGTGCACCAGGCTGGTCCGCGTGAACTCGTCGCTCTCAGGACTCGACGGCGGCGTACGGCTAAAAATCACCGGACTGTCCGATGGTGCACTAGACTGTCCGGTGAGTCATCCGCGACGAACTCGTCGCTCTCGGGAATGAAGGAAGGCGACGTGGCTATAATTCACCAGACTGTCCGGTGGTGCACCGGACTATCCGGTGAGCCAACGGTCGCTAGCGCCAACGGTCGGCCGCGAAATCTGCGGGCGACGCATGGCAGCTCCAACGGTCGGAAGGAGGTACCGGACTGTCCGGTGTGCACCAGACAGTGTCTGGTGCGCCAACGGGCCCGAAGCTGCAACAGTCGGATATGCCTATTTGGGAAGGAAATCGCGCACCGGACAGGCTACAGTAGCTATCCGGTGGCGCACCAGACTGTCCGGTGCGTCACTCGATAGAAGGCAAGGATGGCCTTCCAAGTTGGTCCTTAACGGCTCCTAGCTGCCTTGGGGCTATAAAAGGGACCCCTAGGCGCATGGAGGAGTAACCTAAGCATTCACTAAGCATCCTAAGACTCCAAGACTCCAACTCCACGCATTTGATTCTCTGTGTTAGTGATTTGAGCTCCATTTGAGTTGCAAACTCTGTGTGTTGTGTTTCAAGCTCAAGTAGTGACTTGTGTGCGTGGTTGTGCTGCGATTTTGAGTCTCGTGTGTGTTGCTCTCCCAACCTTACTCTTGTGCGTTCTTTGTGATCTATATTGTAAGGGCGAGAGGCTCCAACTTATGGAGATTCCTCGCAAACGGGAAGAAGACTATAAGGAAGAAAGTCGTGGTATTCAAGTTGATCATTGGATCACTTGAAAGGGGTTGAGTGCAACCCTCGTCCATTAGGACGCCACAACTTGAAAGTAGGCAAGTGTTACTTGGTCGAACCACGGGATAAAAATCGCATGCCTCTTGTGTTGCCTCTTGTGATCATTTTGTTCGCGCTAACGTGTTTTATAGCCACTTGATTTAACTAACACTTTAATAATCAAGTTTGTGGCTAGTTAGTCTTTGATTTTACAGGATCACCTATTCACCCCCCCCCCTCTAGGTGCTCTCAATTGGTATCAGAGCCATACTCTTCATTCAAGGGACTAACCGCCCGAAGAGATGGATCCTAAGGGAAAGGGGATGGTGGTCAACGACAAGGAGAAGGAGTCCCTCTTCAAAGAGCCAAGGGACGACAAGCCCTCCGACTCAGGCTCAAGTCACAAGAAGAGGGACAGGAAGAAGAAGAAGAGGCGCATCAAGAAAATCATTTACTACGACAACGATGCCTCTTCATCTTCACCAAGAGATGGCGATGACGACGACTCTTCATCGAAAAAGAAAACGGTTAATCAGAACTACTCTTTTGACTATTCTCATATGCCATACAATACAAATGCGCATTTACTATCAATTCCTATTGGAAAACCTCCACACTTTGATGGAGAAGACTATTCATTTTGGAGTCATAAAATGTGTAATCATCTATTCTCACTCCATCCTAGTATTTGGGAAATCATAGAGAATCGGATGCTTTTTGATAGCACTGATAACCCGATATTCATTAATGAACAAATTCATAAGAATGCCCAAGCTACTACTGTCTTGTTAGCTTCGCTTTGCAGGGATGAATACAATAAAGTGAGTGGCTTGGACAATGCCAAGCAAATCTGGGACACCCTCAAGATCTCACATGAGGGAAATGATGCTACAATGATCACCAAAATGGAACTGGTGGAAGGCGAGCTAGGGAGATTCGCCATGATCAGGGGAGAAGAGCCAACACAAACCTACAACAGGCTCAAGACCCTGGTCAACAAGATTAGAAGCTATGGAAGCACAAGATGGACGGACCATTACGTCGTCCAACTCATGCTCAGGTCATTTACAGTTATTGACCCCCATCTTGTGAATCTTATCCGTGAAAACCCTAGGTACACAAAGATGACGCCCGAGGAGATACTCGGAAAATTCGTGAACGGGCGCATGATGGTAAAGGAGGCACGATACATGGATGACGCATTGAACGGTCCTGTTGGGGGTCTGCTTCATCGCTGAAGGTCCTGTGAGAAGAAACACCTTCAGAAGGCCAGAACAGGAACAATGTCGAAGCTACCAGTCAGGGAGCTTCGTAGCGTATTTCTAGATGCACCGACTTAAAGATGAAATGACCAATCGGCCCATGATAACATGTGTTATGGTTGTAATCATTTGTAGAGGACATGAATGTAAATTCACACAGGCTGCACCCTGTGCCTATAAATAGGTGAACAGTACCCCCGTACTGTTCACGCTTTCGCATCTCATTTTTACCTTTGCCCTCGGTCAAGCTCAAGGTACAAATGTAATTTGATATTGCTTTCATATACTCATGATTATTTAATAGTAGATGTTTATATTATGATATCATATAATTGTTTATGTTGTTTTCCTATGTTTTATAAGCTTCATCCTTTGTATATACATGTCATATTTATGATGGTATGCCCTTCATGACCTTCGTCTGAAGATCATTATATCCTAAGGGAAATAATGCTTCGAAGGACGAAGGACATTAACATTTAACATTTTGTGTTGCCTTGTTCTTAATTCATAGCATTTGAGAACAAGTTCCCAACATTGGCGTCCACCTCTGGTGAACTCACTTCCACTGTTGAGCTGATGGCTTCGTTCAAAGTTGCTTCGGCTACGAAGCTGGTGCTCCCGATAACAGGCGGCTCAAGTTCAGAGCCGGTTAACAAGAAGTAGAAGAAGGAAGCACAAAGAAGGGTGCAGCATGTTAGGGTGCAGGGACCCTTCATCAAGTCAAAATGGTCCCACATCCCAATCACCTTCTCCCAGGAGGACCTTCAGCTCAAAGATTACCCTCACAATGATGCTATGGTAATATCTTGTGTCATCAAGGGATTTCTGGTTCATAATGTTCTGGTTGATACAGGCAGTGCAGTGGTATTATATTTGCTAAGGCCTTTAGACAGATGCAAGAGCCAGAAGACAAGATTCACGATGCTACACATCCTCTATGCAGCTTCGGAGGAAGACAAATTGTGGCACGCGGTAAAATCACAATGCCAGTAACCTTCGGCTTTGTTCATAACACAAGGACTGAACAGGTTGTCTTTGACATTGTTGACATGGAATACCCCTACAATGCAATAATTGGCCGAGGAACACTCAATGCTTTTGAAGCAATATGTTGGAGACTTGTTCTCAAATGCTATGAATTAAGAACAAGGCAACACAGAAAGAAGTTAATGGTTAATGCCCTTCGTCCTTCGAAGCATTATTTCCCTTAGGATATAACGATCTTCAGACGAAGGTCATGAAGGACATACCTTCATCATCACAGTTTATATTGATAAAAGGAGAAGCATATGAAACATGAGAGAATAACATGAATAATCACATAACATTATTACATGTCCTTATTATATAATCATGGAAGAATAAGAACAATATTGAATTACATTTGTACCTTCGGCTTGAGAGAAGGCAAAAATACAAGCGTGACGCACGAGCGAGTAAAAGTCAGCGTGAACAGTACGGGGATACTGTTCATCTATTTATAGGCACGGGACACAGCCCATAT
Organism: Zea luxurians; assembly: GCA_029449295.1. Lineage (NCBI taxonomy): Eukaryota > Viridiplantae > Streptophyta > Magnoliopsida > Poales > Poaceae > Zea > Zea luxurians. The sequence goes on along the minus strand of JAOPSE010000001.1, from coordinate 234,203,236 downwards.
AAAATTACATTCATGCCCTTTACACTTGATAGTAATTCTATAGTAATCCACCGAGGTCCGAATAGCCTTTTCACCTTTAAGTCGGTTTCTTTTTCCGCTACCACGCCGAAGCTTCCCCGCTCACATCTTCGGCGTTGAATCAACCTTCGTATTACTTTGGGCTTCTCCTACTGTGATATCGACTCGAGTCCGAAGATACCTGTTTACAGATTATACTCCAGAAACACTGTTAAATCCTGTTTTTTGAGGACCTTCGGAAGCCGAAGGCCCCCAACAGTAGCCCCTCGCAATATTAATTTGTTAAAATAATAAATTTAGATTGCGACATGGACGAAGGCTTTAAGCCGAAGGTCCGAAAAAACACCTTCCCTTTGCTAGAATAGCAACATTCACTGACAGGCGGGGTCTTTCAATTTTTAACGGACTGGGCGTATAAATAAGAGCATACCGCGAGCTCATTTGGCATGCTCTCTTGCCATCTGCTCTCGCTCACTCAATTTTTAGCTCTTGCGCACCAAGATTTGCTTAGCTTTTTAAGTTTTTAAGCTTCGGCGTTGAAAACAGTTTCTTAGTGTTTCCGAAGATGTCTGAAGATAAGAAGGCTGGTCCTGAGATGAAGCTGAGTCTCTCTAAAGAGAAGAACCTGGGGTTTCTTATAGCAATGTCGAAGACCAACACAGAAAAAATCACCAAAGAGATTTTAGAAGGTTTGTCTGAAGATACTGATGACAGTGACAGTTATGATGTGGATAGTGGTGGTGAAGACTCCGAAGATCGCCCCTGGCGACCAAGCCATTCAGTTTTTGGCAAGTCAGGTATCAAAGAAAATCATCTTGTCAACATGAGGGGAAGATACTTCCGGGATTTATCCATTGTGAGGGTCGACGAAGGAGAGAAAACTTGCCCGACCCCTGAGGAAAATGAAGTCGTGGTATTCCGAAGCTTTTTGAAAGCTGGACTACGATTTCCCCTGAGCAGCTTTGTCGTAGAAGTGCTGAAAATGTTTGAAATCTATCTTCATCAACTTACCCCCGAAGCAATTATAAGGCTGAATATCTTCGTGTGGGCCGTAAGAAGCCAAGGTCTGGAACCTGATGCGAAAAGTTTCTGCAACATACACGAGTTATCATACGAGACAAAACCCTGGGGTAAGGAACAGTATCACAATAATTTTGGCTGCTACAGTTTCGTTTCTCGGTCTGGGTCAAGCTGTCCCGTGCCAACATTTCGGAAGAGATGGCCCGGCGACTGGATGACAGAATGGTTCTATGTGAAAAATGACCTGAAAGCACGGGAAGATATTAAAGGTATAATTATGCGCCCTATTTGGCAAAGTTTCGGCCTGCGAAAGCCGAAGGTTGAGATGAATGAAGCTGCCGAAGAATGCCAGAGAGCCTTCGGAGTTATTTGTTCTTTTATTGGAACGAGAGATTTGGTCCAAGAGCATATTGCCTTCAGAGTATGGCCACTCGCGGAAAAATGGGAAATGCCGCAAGAGACCATAAAGGAGGCTGACGAAGGTGGACTTATCAGATTGAAGTATACTTTCAAATTCGGAGATAAATTCGTTGAGCCAGATGATGACTGGCTGAAAAGCATTGAAAATTTAAGTGATGAACTACTTGGGGCTTACTCGAAGGCCGAAGATACTGCATTGTCAGCAGCCTTCGGAGGCCGAAAAAAGAAAAGACTAAACCGAGTGTTTGACGCAATCGGGTTCGTCTACCCTGACTATCGTTATCCCATTCGAGGGCAGAAAAGAAAAGGCGCGACCTCTGCGAAAGAAGAAGCTACAGCTGCTCCTAGTGAGCCAGCACCGAAAAGAAAAAGGATAAAGGTTCTCACACATCGGCCATGCTATATTGAACCAGCCTCGGTGCCTGAATTCACCGGAGAGACTTCTTCGGCCACCGAGGCTGAACAGCCAACCTTGCTGCCAGTAATCGCAGAAATAGCCGAAGCGCCAACAAGAACAGAATTGGAAGAACCAAAGATTCTGTTATCAGAAACCAAAGAGATGGCCGAAGCGCCATCAACAGAAAAAATGGAAGAAACAAAAGGATCAGCTGAGGGATCAAAAATATTAGAAATTTTAAGTCCTTCAGCAAATGTTGACACAACAAAAATCCAAAAGGGGCCCGCAGTGACTCCGAAAAGAAAAAGAATGGTCAATGTGCTAGATGTTCTAGAAACAATTAAGTCCTCAAGCACAACTCCGAGGAAGACTGTTGAAACCTCCGAAGCAAAAACTGAGATTTTTGATACTAAAGCTCCAGAGCAAGAAACTGAAGCTGAAGCTGGGCCTTCGGAGCCCACGAAGGTAAAATCCTTGGAAACCGAAGAAGAAAAAATGACAGAGCCAATTCTTGTTGAAGAAATCAGTGCTGTTGCCCCCGAAGCATTCCCCAAAGTCCTTGATTATATTGTTCGACATGCTTCGGGGAAAAAGTTATCAGAAGAAGAAATTTTTGAAGCTAATCATTATGCCAAAGAATTGAAATATCCGAAGGGGGCACTAGTGTTCAATGGTACAAATGAAGAAGATTTCCTATACTGCCTCCCGGATAACAAAGAACTACTTGTCTGCCGGGAAATGGCCCGAAGCATGGGGTTTCCGAAGCTGGAGGCTGGCCTCTGCGCGATGACAAAGGACGATCTTGCGGACAGCCTTGCGTATAATAGCCTGAAGGTACGAGATCTGCGCATTTGGAAACTTTATGATTTGAAATCTATTGTTTTATTCTTATACTAACTTTTTACATATAGGGTTTAATACTAAGCAACGCGCTGAGAGCGCAAAAGAATGCCGAAGATGAGAGCTATGAAATTGCTTTCAACAACCTTCGAACAGAGGTTATCAAACTAAGGAACGAAGCCCTGGAGAAGGACAAAATTCTAGTTACATTGGTGGATAAAATAAAGGAGAACGAAGCTGCGTCTAAAGCACAAGTTGCAGCTCAAAAGCACGAGATTGACGATCTTCGGAAGCAATTAGCCCGGGCTAAAGAAGAACGCATACTTGAAGAAACGAAGCGAGAACTTAGCGACCAATGGGCAAATCATTTAGAAGGAACTGTCGAAGAGCTTCGTTCGTCCAAGAAAAGATGCTATAACAAATCTATAGAATGTGTTAAGAAAATGAAAACTAGCTTCGCCAGCGTTGGCGCATTTTTGAGTGAAGAAAACTTTACGAGAGGCAACCCCGAAGGCCCCATTGAATGGATTAGCCACGAAGCTGAGGCCTTCGAAGAAATTTTAAATAACCGCGGAGATATATGTGCTTTTTCGGGTGCCAGGGGAATTGCCACCATTTTGGAGAAAAAGGGCTGTGAGCATGTAAAAATTTTAGCGCAATCTGAAGCTACCTTGCCCTTCGAAGATGCAAAGGATCCTTCAGCCGAAGCTAGCATGGTTGGTGGAAAATTTTTTACCGATGTCTGGGACAATGGTGGCCGAGAAATGGCTCGAGAAATTATCCAAAAAAGCGAAAAGGGCATCCATGATGCTAGAAAAGTAGCAGAGGCTGCTGAGAAAAGCGTGGAGCCCGAAGGGCAAATAGGTATTAACTAGTGTTTTTTATTGTGTTGTAATTTTTAATTTTAAACTTCGTTCGCAATTTGTAATAGCAATGTAGTTGTATCCTGTCCTCCCTCAGATCCTACTAAAGTGTCTCCGGGTCCTCCCCCGAAAGATGACGATGAAATTAAAAAGATGGCCGAAGCTATCATGGATCAAGTTGTCAATCAACTCCTGAACGAAGCTGCAGAAGTAGTACTTAGGGAAGACTAGGTGCTACTGTAAAAACTTCTGAAATGTAATATGTGTGATATCTTGTAACCCTGAATGTAATAAACTTGTTTTTTATGATTCAATTCTTTATGATGCATGAAATTTTACATACGTACCGTTTTTGAGTCTTTGACGAAAAAACACCTTCCCTTCTTTTCATGCTTCGTGAAGAAGAATTTTCATTTATCGCAACAATACCCATAGTGTTCTGATGAAGAACATCCAAACTTCGTGAAAATATTTTCCGAAGCTACATTCCGAAGATCAATATTGTATCCCCTTCTTGTGCCATATGCAGAATGATGTATGATGCTTATGCTATGCAAAATGATGTGATGATGTTATGCTATGAGAAAAGGTATTCGTTCCGAAGCTACACACACATCCCTGCAATAAAATACATAATCTTTTTTGAATCAGCGTTGACTTTTCGCTGTAAGCCTCCCTTAGGAGCTTCTTCGCCTTTTACTTCAGCGGAATCAGCGTTGACTTTTCGCTGTAAGCTCTGCATTCCCTTAGGAACGACTTTGGAGCTTCTTCGCCTTTTACTTTCGGCGGAATCAGCATTGACTTTTCGCTGTAAGCTCTGCATTCCCTTAGGAACGACTTTGGAGCTTCTTCGCCTTTTACTTTCGGCGGAATCAGCGTTGACTTTTCGCTGTAAGCTCTGCATTCCCTTAGGAACGACTTTGGAGCAAAAAACTTACACTGCGCTCCTTTTGGAACGACTTCTTGTTGCTTCGAAGAATTCATACCATGTCTTCTTTGTTAAAATAAATTTAATAATCCGAAGGTCCTCCTTGCTATTGCAAACTTTTAAGCTTCGACAACTTAAGCCTGTGTAGAAGATATGTTTTCCTTGTGGCAAACAACAAAACTATTACTTGAAATTTAAAAAGTGTCCTTTATTACACAGAAAATAAAACTGAATGGAAAAGACTGCTGTCGAGGTAGGATATTTGTCAATAGATGTGCTTCGACTCTGGCACAGCGCTATTGATTGTGCGAGCTTCGGATTGTTCTCTGAAGTCCCTTTGATGTGGAGCATATTGGCTCCCTTCTGGCTGGTGACCTTGTTGCAGCGGTGGTGGAGGCGGAGGCTGTTGCCAGGAAGCTTGAGGTTGACTCGCCGAAGCAACAGAAACTGCAGGGTGGTTGCCTACGTATTCTGGGATGTAAGGCGAATGGTACGAAGCAGTATGCATGACCTGCTTCGGCTGAGCTTGTTGTGCTGCAGCTTCGGCTATCTCCTTTTGCTTCTGGATGGTAACATGGCACATCCTGGTGGTATGGCCCTTGTTTTCACCACAGAACAAGCAAAATATTCTCCTTGGTTGATCTCCAAATCTTCCGCCGAAGCCCCTGGCGCCTCTGCCTCTTGGAGCTAGTGGCCGGAAGAAGCTTTGCTGTTGCCCCGAAGCTTGTGAGGAGCACTGTGGCCTTTGCTGCTGACTCCCCTTATCATCATTTTGAGTAGAGTTGTGAATTGACCTGACGTGCCTTGGATAGAATCTTCCTCCGAAGCCCCTGGTCATTTCGGAAAACCTGAAAGCCTCCTCCCTTCTCTGGCGAAAATCATTGTCGGCACGAATATACTAGTCCATCTTCTGGAGCAGCTTCTCCAAAGTTTGAGGAGGCTTCCTAGCAAAGTACTGAGCTGAAGGTCCAGGCCGAAGTCCCTTGATCATGGCCTCAATGACAATTTCGTTGGGCACCGTTGGCGCCTGCGCCCTCAAACGCAAGAACCTCCTGACATACGCCTGAAGGTATTCTTCGTGATCCTGGGTGCACTGGAACAGGGCCTGAGCAGTGACCGGCTTCGTCTGAAACCCTTGGAAGCTGGTTAACAACATGTCCTTCAGTTTTTGCCATGAAGTGATCGTTCCTGGTCGAAGGGAGGAATACCAGGTTTGAGCAACACTCCTGACAGCCATAACAAAAGACTTTGCCATGACTGCAGCATTGCCACCATACGAAGATACTGTTGCTTCGTAGCTCATCAAAAACTGCTTCGGGTCTGAATGGCCGTCGAATATGGGAAGCTGGGGCGGCTTGTAGGACGGAGGCCAAGGTGTAGCCTGCAGCTCAGCGGACAGAGGAGAAGCATCATCAAAAACAAAATTTCCATGATGGAAGTTGTCATACCAGTCATCTTCGTTGAGGAAACCCTCCTGATGAAGGTTTTGGTTCTGAGGCCTTCGGTTCTGCTCATCGTGAGTAAGATGGCGAACTTCTTCAGAAGCTTCGTCTATCTGCCTTTGCAGTTCAGCTAGCCTGGCCATCTTTTCCTTCTTCCTCTGCACCTGTTGATGAAGCATCTCCATGTTTCTGATCTCCTGGACTAGCTCATCCTCTTGCGGTATCGGGCTGACAGCCTTCCTCTTCTGGCTTCGGGCCTCCCGAAGAGAGAGAGTCTCCTGATTGGGGTCCAGTGGTTGCAGAGGTGCAGCCCCAGTTGCTGAAGCTTTCTTCGGCGCCATAGCGAAGGTTTATGATCGCCGAAGGTGTTAAAAAACTCAAAGGGTGGTAGTGAGTTCACCACGGTAGTGAGTTCACCGGAGGTGGGCGCCAATGTTGGAGACTTGTTCTCAAATGCTATGAATTAAGAACAAGGCAACACAGAAAGAAGTTAATGGTTAATGCCCTTCGTCCTTCGAAGCATTATTTCCCTTAGGATATAACGATCTTCAGACGAAGGTCATGAAGGACATACCTTCATCATCACAGTTTATATTGATAAAAGGAGAAGCATATGAAACATGAGAGAATAACATGAATAATCACATAACATTATTACATGTCCTTATTATATAATCATGGAAGAATAAGAACAATATTGAATTACATTTGTACCTTCGGCTTGAGAGAAGGCAAAAATACAAGCGTGACGCACGAGCGAGTACAAGTCAGCGTGAACAGTACGGGGATACTGTTCATCTATTTATAGGCACGGGACACAGCCCATATAAAATTACATTCATGCCCTTTACACTTGATAGTAATTCTATAGTAATCCACCGAGGTCCGAATAGCCTTTTCACCTTTAAGTCGGTTTCTTTTTCCGCTACCACGCCGAAGCTTCCCCACTCACATCTTCGGCGTTGAATCAACCTTCGTATTACTTTGGGCTTCTCCTACTGTGATATCGACTCGAGTCCGAAGATACCTGTTCACAGATTATACTCCAGAAACACTGTTAAATCCTGTTTTTGAGGACCTTCGGAAGCCGAAGGCCCCCAACACAATACTTCACCCAGCATATATATGCATGAAGATACCTTCGGTACAAGGGACCATTGCTATTCATGGAAGTCAAGAGGCTGCCAGAAAGGCCGAAGGAAATTGGACAGACTCAAAAGCAATCCACAATATAGACGGAGCCAAAGCTTGCGAACAGTACAAGTATAGAAGAGAGATGGCTGCTTCGGCTGATCAGCCGAAGCCCATGCTTCTTTGTGAAGACATAGCAGAGCAGAAGGTACTGCTGGGGTCTCAATTATCTGAAGAGCAGGAGAAAACTTTGATAAGGTTTTTATTCAACAACAAAGATGTTTTTGCTTGGTCGGCCAATGATCTTTGTGGTGTCAACAGAGACGTCATTGAACATTCACTCAATGTCGACCCATCCTTCAGGCCAAGAAAACAAAGGCTTCGAAAAATGTCTAATGATAAAGCCAAAGGTGCTCGGAATGAAGTAAAAAGGCTTCTTAGTGCTAGTGTCATCAGAGAGGTAAAATATCCAGAGTGGCTAGCCAATACTGTTATGGTGAAGAAGGCCAACGACAAATGGAGAATGTGTATTGACTTCACAGATCTTAACAAGGCCTGTCCAAAAGACAAATTTCCATTACCAAGAATAGACTCTCTTGTAGATACAGCAGCTTCTTCAGAGCTTATGAGTCTGCTGGATTGCTACTCAGGATATCATCAAATATGGATGAAGAAGGAGGATGAGCCAAATACTAGCTTTATAACTCCCAGTGGCACCTATTGCTATCTTCGGATGCCTTAGGGGCTCAAGAATGCTGGAGGAAGCTTCAGCAGAATGACAGTCAAGGTCCTTCATTCCCAGATAGGCAGAAATGTGCTAACATACGTTGATGACATCATAGTAAAAAGCATGAAGCAAGAAAATCACATTACTAATCTGCAAGAAACATTTGCTAATTTTAGGCAAGCTGGCCTAAAATTAAATCCAGAAAAATTTGTCTTTGGAGTGAAGAAGGGTAAGTTCCTTGGCTATCTAGTTTCAACAAAGGGGATTGAAGCTAACCCAAACAAGATCGAAGGTATCCTTCGGATGGAGCCGCCAAGCACAAAGAAGGGGGCCCAACGGCTGACAGGAAGACTGGCATCATTGAATAAATTTATATCTAGATCAGCCGAAAGAAACTTGCCATTCTTTGAAATACTAAAGTTAGCCGAAGTTTTTCAATAGGGCCCAGCTCAACAGAAAGCCTTTGAAGAGCTGAAGCAATACTTGATTGATCTAACAACATTAACTCCACCTGCGCCAGGGGCTCCATTACTATTGTATGTGGCAACTTCGCACTCTGCAGTGAGTGCGGCGCTTATACAGGAGAAGCTTTAAGGACAAATTAAAAAGCAAGCCCCAGTATACTTTATCTCCGAAGTTCTAAGTTTATCAAAGAAAAACTATACAGAATTGGAGAAGGTGTTGTATGCTGTGTTAATGGCCTCCAAGAAGCTTCGGCATTATTTTCAAGCATACCACATAATTGTTCCTTCATCACAGCCTCTGAAGGATATTATGAGGAACAGAGAAGCTACTGGAAGGATTGGAAAGTGGGTTGTGGAGCTTAATGAATTCAGTATTGACTATGTGCATAGATCCTCAATTCAGTCTCAGGCGTTAGCAGACTTCATTGCTGATTGGACGCCAGGGGCTCAGGAAGAAGAAGCAAATAAAGATACCGAAGCTTGGACAGTGTTCTGCGACGGTTCCTGGGGAACCTTCGGTGCAGGTGCGACTGCTGTCCTAGTTGCACCTTCCAAAGTCAAGACATGCTATGCAGTAAGGCTTGACTTCAGCTGTACAAATAATATTGCTGAATACGAAGCTTTACTTTTGGGCTTCGAAAGTTAAAGGCAATGGGAATAAGAAGGGCAGTCCTTAAAACAGACTCTCAAGTTTTTTCTGGTCATGTTGACAAGAGTTGCAAGGCAAGAGATCCGAAGCTTGAGAAATATCTGGACACAGTTCGAAGGCTTGAAGCTTCTTTCGAAGGATTTTCTGTTAAGAATATTCTAAGAGGGGAAATGAGCATGCTGATCTGCTAGCCAAGTTAGTGGCACAGGGGCTTCCTCTACCTTCGGAAGTATTTTTTGAGACAATAAGAGCACCTTCGGTTTAACTCCTCGAAAGAGCAGTGCTCACAATATCTCCTGTCCACAGTGAAGATTGGAGGACTGAGATATATCTTTCCTCCAGGGTAACTGTCTCTCGGATGATGAGGTTTATAACAAAAGAATGGAGGCAAGAACAAGACCATATGTCATAATAGAAGGGGAATTATATAAACATGGAGTTTGTTCTCCACTTCTCAAATGCTTATCCAGAACCGAAGGTATAGAACTGATGAAGGAGATACATGTAGGATTGTGTGGATCTCACATTGGGTCCAGACCTCTTCTGGGAAAGGTTTTCCGACAAGGATTCTATTGGCCGAAGGCAGCTTCGGATGCAGCAGATTTGGTTCAAAAGTGCAAAAATTGCCAAAAATGTGCAAGAGATCAGAAGCAACCCTCGTCATTGACTCAGCTAATACAACCAACCTGGCCATTGCAAAGATGGGGCCTGGATCTGCTAGGTCCACTTCCACCAGCGCAGGGCAACTTGAGATATGTCGTGGTGGTGGTAGAATATTTTTCTAAGTGGGTCGAAGCGAAGCCTTTGGCTACAATAACTTCGGCTACAGTCCAAAAATTCTTCTGGCAGAATATAGTTTGTCGCTTCGGTGTGCTGAAGGCTATAACTGTGGACAATGGAACACGGTTTGATGCTGAAACTTTCAAAGATTTTTGCGATCAAATCGGCACGAAAATTCATTTTGCATCAGTAAGGCACCTAGAATCAAAGGGACTAGTTGAAAGGGCAAATGGTATTATAATGACGGGAATTATGAAGTTAATCTTCAATCAGCCCAGAGGAAAGTGGCCAGATGAGTTGGTTAAAGTGGTGTGGAGCCACAATACAACTATATCAAGGTCAACATGTTTTACACCATTTAAGTTATTGTTCGGTGACGAAGCCATAACCCCCGAGGAGGCTAAAGCAGGGTCAATAAGAACAGTAGCTTCGGCAGAAGACGAAACTAATTATTTTGTGGCAAAAGATACTATAGAAGGGACCAGACTTTAGGCTGTGGAAAATATCAACAAATATCAAGCCAAAACAATAAAATGGCGTGATTGTGATACCCAATTTGTAAAAAAAAAATATAAAAGGAGATTTTTTTTCTCCTTTAAATACATGTGTTATCTCTACTTATCATCACATGTGAATACCTCACAAAAAATACATAATAAAGGACATACCGCCAAATTGTGCGTCATGATGGAGTTTTACTTGTTTGTGCACTTGATAATAAAATAATAATAATTGAAATATAATAAGGAGAATGAAAATTTGACTTCAAGACAAAGGTGCATTTTAGAGAATCGAGAACAATATAAATAAAATAGGGAATAAATATTATGCAACACAAGATAAATTTATAAATAAATAAATCTATCACATTCTTGGGCATTACCAAATTGTATTCTTAATCTGAGGTCAATTTACCACAAGGTTGAATTGGAAATTTGAAATTAAAATGAGGAGGAAAAACAAATCAGAAAAAGAAAAAGAAAAGAACCCAATTGGGCTCATTCACTCGCTTCTGGCCCACTAAACGCCTGCGCACCTCAGCCCACCTGCCTTTCACCGCTCGCGCGCTACTCTGTTTCTCTTCCTTCTCTCCTCCCCCGCGTAACCGTCCGCAGCGAGCTGACCGGGCCAGCTCAACAACCTCCCTACCTCCTCGGACGCCGTCTGCTGCGCATAAGTAGCCCTCACGGATCCCTGTCATGAAAAGCCCTAGCCTAGATTTTGCGCCGTCGCCGCGGTGTGGGGTGGAGAGGAGTACACCGCGAGCCCTTCGGTGAATCTTTTCCCCTGGTCGCCGCCGACCGATAGCAAAGCATGGGCGGTCACATCGGGGTGTGGCGGGAGTGTTCGCGGGGGCACAATGGCGAAAGGACCCGTGGCGACCTCGGGATTGCTCATCGGAGTCGCTTTTCCCGCCAAGCTTGCGTCGCGCCGTGGTCCGCCCGCCTGCGCGCATAATCCTCGGTATGGTTCCCTCAATCGCATTCGCTTTTGTTCCCGCATCGTGTAAAGCCATTTGGATTAGAGGTTGGGGCGCTAGGACCAAAGGCTCGCCTCGCCGGTGAAGTTCTCCGTCACGGTAGTCGTACGACGCCGCCGTCGGGCTGGAGGTGGGAGATTGTCCCTGCGCCGTCGATTCGGGGATAAGGGTCTGGATTAAAGGCTAGATTCCCCCCTGCGATGGATTGATCTAGTCCATTGGATCTGTAATCGTGTGGCTGGCGCGGTTCATAGATTTAGGATAGATCCGGTTCGCAGATCTCGAATTCAACAGTTGGCGTTCATACCCTGGTGATCTAATCCTGCGCGTCTGGTGTTGATCGGACGGCTCGCATGCCGCGATACCCCTTCGCGGTGTATCATTTGCATACGAGCCCTTATGGTTTTACAGAATAAACCCACAGTCCCCGACTGGGCCGGCTCTGTGTCTTGGACACATTTGCGCATTAAACCCCAGCTTTCCCTGTTTTTGTCGCCCAGTCCAGTAAATAGAGAACGCAGGAAAATAAATAGAAAAGAGATTTTTAATATAAAAATAAGTACTAGAACTTGTGTAATTCATAGAAAATTCATATGATGTCCAAATTAGTTCATTCCAATTTCTATAATTCTAGAATATTATTGTTTATCACATAGTACCATTGTTTTGATATGAATGTTGCAATAAAATTTATATCCTATTTAATCTTATACAAAACATATAAAACCTGCAGAAATTCATACCTTAAAATATATAACTCCAAATTTATTCATTCCAGTGGCATTTATTTTGTTTAAATATTGTTTATCACCTGGTATATTTTACTAACCATGAAACTTGGTTTAAAATTATCCACATGAATAACTCTATTCTAGGCATTAAATAACTTCAGAGAATCATAACTTAATAACCCTAACTCTGATTTTAGTGGTTTTCGAACCCGCGATCTCGTAGCGACGCATAGATTATTATTTAGTTTGTTCTTATGTTTGGTGTGATGTTAATTTTATCTATACCATGTTTGTTTGTATTGCTACGACTAGCACGAGGACACGTGTCATCTGAAAAGCAAGTTGGTACCTTGAATCTCAAGTGCCAGGCAAGTTGTGCCCTTGATTCACTTTTGTTACCCAATAATGTTCTTTATAATCATTTACCATGCATAGGTTTAATTTTGATGGGACCCGATAGGTCACCCTATATTGTTTATCTCATTACCTTGTTTACCCCTGAATCACTTGGATAGTTTGCTATTGCTTTATATGGTTTTGGGATCATCATTTATTATATCCATGTTCCAGTCATTATGTTATTTATTTATGTTCATGACAAGATCATTATATTATTGATAATTGGAACATGGAGCTTAACTTGAGAAACACGTGCCACCACAAGGGAGGAATGGGACCCCTTAGCTAACTAATTAGGAAAGCTAGTGGAAGACTACCTTACCCGAAAGGGGCAAGGGCAGTAGGGGAGTTACATGCAAGGAGGTTCTCGGGTTGATTTTGCTGCGATGGCGGTCAGATGAGGGATTCTTGCAAGTGCTCTTCCCATAAACTATAGCGGGTTTTCGGAAGCTAGTGGAACTTTGTAAAGGCCTCATAGTGGATCCCTAGCCATTCACCTTGGTAGTGTCTAAGGGCCTAGCTAACCCTGGCGACATGGGAAACACAACTTGTGGGTAAAGGGTACAACCTCTACAGAGTGTAAAACTGGTATACTAGCCGAGCTCACGGTCATGAGCAGCTCAGGACTCTCTGATGATTAATTTATGGAACTTAAATTCAATTTGTCATTTGCATTGCATGGGATTTGTTATTAATTTTGTTCTATTATTTTATTATGGTTTGGTATTCACTTACACTTAGTAACTGCTAATAAAATTTTGACCAACTTATAAAAGCAATGCTCAGCTTTAACCTCTATTGTTGATCAGCCTTACACTTCATGAACTCCCACCTTTGGTGAGTTCATGTCACATTATTCCCCATAACTTGTTGAGCGATGAACATGTGTGAGCTCACCCTTGCTGTCTCACACCCCCCCCCCCCACAGGAGAAGAACAGGTGGTTCAGGAGGAGCCACGTATCGAGGAGTTCGATTCGATCTAGGTGGCGTTTCTCAGTTGACATTGGCGCCAACGACGATCCTTAGTTCATTTTATATTTATAATTTATTTTGTAAGTCTTCCGCTATGTAATAAATACTCTGATTATATTGTGACATTTATCTCTATACACTCTGTTATTATATATGTTGTCTTCTTTGGCGCATGTATGAGATGCACCCGGCTTTGTCCCTTAAAGCCTGGGGTGTTACAGAAGTGGTATCAGAGGAAATGTTGACTGTAGGACAAAACCTAGATAGAAATGGACAAAACCCTTATCTACTTACCTTACTCTGATTCTTTCTATACTTAACTTATCTGGATCCTGACTCATCTTTTGCTGTCATACTCTGATTACTCTTATCTTTTCTGCTCTAAGACAAGATGGATTTCACATCTTGGAATCCTAAATTTATGAACTTTTTTTAGAGATAGGAAACCCAAGACAAAATTAAAACTACTTTCTCTATTAAAAATGTTGGTTGATTGTTCTGATGATCAATGCCTGATTTGCTTCTTTGATTGATTGAAATAGTATAGACGGGCATCTTAGCATGTACCACCATAAGGTAATGAATTAGCTTTAGTAGGTGACACACTAATCTACTTAGTTAATAAATCCCCGCAGTAACATTTCTCGTAATTACTCGCCTTGTCTACAATTCTTCCTTTCCTACCCTATATTTCTAACCTAGATGAGCTACCCCTATAGTGTTAGAGGAGAGCACTATAGACGTGATCCTTGGTATGTCATGGTTAAGAAAGGCAAAGGCAGTATATACATTGTGCTAAGGGAACCATAGAACTCACCAGTTCCAAAGGACAAAGATTTGAAGTTGAAGTTGCAGTAACTACCACCATCAGACTAGCGGCACTCTTAGTAGATGAGAAGTTGGTGGGTGACAACATCCGTGAAGTTAGGGATTTTCCGGATGTCTTTCCAGAGGAGTTATTAGGGATGCCACCAGATAGGGAAGTTGAGTTGGTCATTGATCTCTTACCTGGGACTGCTCCTATTTCTAAACGACTATACAGGATGTCCGTAGAAGAACTAAAGGAACTTAAGAAGCAATTAATGGAATTACAAGAGGCTGGGTACATTCGTTCGAATTCTTCACCTTGTGGAGCACCGGTTCTATTTGTACAGAAGAAAGAAGGATCGCAAGGGATGTGCGTAGATTATAGGTTTCTTAACGATGTCACTATGAAGAACAAGTGTCCATTACCCTGCATTGAAGATTTATTTAATCGGATGAGAGGTACAAGGGTATTCTCTAAGATTGATCTCCGATCGGGTTACCGTCAAATGAAGATTAGGCCATCGGATATTCCCAAGATAGATTTCTCGACCCGATATGGTTTATGTGAGTTCACCATTATGTCATTTGGACTAACTAATACACCAGCCTATTTTATGGATCTGAAGAATAAGGTGTTCATGATCTGGATAGATTCGTCGTGGTTTTCATCGACGATATTCTTATTTATTTCAAGAGTGATAGTGATCATGAGGAACATCTGAGATTGGTGCTATAGAAGCTATGAGATAATCAACTCTATGCTAAGTACAGTAAATGCGAGTTCTGGATTGACGAGGTGTCATTCCTTGGACATATCATTTCTAATGGAGCGATATCAGTGGATCCTGCTAAAGTCAAGGAGATAGTGGTGTGGAGCATACCCACTACAGTTACAGAGATTCGGAGTTTTTGGGACTTGCAGGATATTATCAGAAATTATCGAAGGATTTTCTAAGATTGCTAAGCCTATGACCTCACTTCTGGAGAAGGGAAGAGAGTTCAAGTGGGACGAGAAGTACCAAGATAGTTTTAACCAACTGAAGAAGAGATTGATGTCGCCATCAGTGTTGGTTATGCCAGATCTACAGAAGGGGTTTGATATTTATTGTGATGCATGTGGCCAAGGCTTAGGATGTGTGCTCGTGGAAGAAGGACATGTGATCGCCTACGCGTCTCGTCAGTTGCGGAAACATGAGTTGAACTACCCCACTCATGACTTAGAACTGGCAGTCGTTGTGCATGCGCTTAAGATTTGGAGACATTATATTATGGGAACCAAGTGCCAAGTGTACACGGATCATAAGGGTTTGAAGTATATATTCACTCAGAAGGATATCAACCTTAGGCAACACTGTTGGTTGGAGCTTATTAAGGAGTATGGTTTGGAGATTCACTATCACCCGGGCAAGGCAAATTTGGTTGCAGATGCCTTGAGTCGAAAGGAGCATGTTCATTCAGCTGTTGTTGCCCAGCTACCTGATGAGATTGTTGAGGATTTTAGGAGACTTAACCTAGGGATAGTTGCTCACACTGAAGGAGTTATTATTAATGTGGAACCTACTTTGGAGCAAGAAATCCGCAAAGGACAAATTGGTGATGCTAAGATACAAGAGATTAGGGATCTGATTACTGAAGGTCTAGGTCCGGAATTCACGGAAGATGAACAAGGCACTGTGTGGTTCAAGGACAGGATATGTGTCCTAATATTGAAAGCCTTCGTGAGACTATATTGAAGGAGGCCCATGACTCAGATTATTCTATTCATCCTGGTAGTACCAAGATGTATCAGGATTTGAAGCGGAAATACTGGTGGTATGGATTGAAGAGAGATGTGGTTGCACATGTGGCTATGTGCAACGTATGTCAAAGAGTTAAGGCTGAACACCAAAGACCAGCTGGACTACTACACCCACTTAAGATACCCGAGTGGAAGTGGGAAGAGATTGGTATGGATTTCATTACTGGATTGCCTCGCACCCAGAAAGGATATGACTATATATGGGTGGTTGTGGATAGATTGACTAAAATGGCTCATTTCATTCCGGTCAAGATTACTTATAAGGTATCTCAATTGGCAGAGTTATATATGGCTCGGATTGTGTCTCTACACGGTGTACCGAAGAAGATCATTTTGGATAGAGGATCATAGTTTACCCCCAGATTTTGGAAAAGTTTTCATGAGAATATGGATGCAAAGTTGAATTTTAGTTCGGCCTACCTCAGACTGAAAGGACTAGTCAAGTATTAGAAGACAAGTTGAGAGCTTGTGCCCTTCAGCATGGTAGTAGTTGGGACAACAGTCTACCTTATGCTAAGTTCTCATATAATAATAGTTATCAGGCCAGTCTAAAGATGTTACCGTTCGAGACTCTATATGGCAGGGAGTGCAGGACTCCTCTATTTTGGACCAGACTAGAGGAAGATAGTTCTTTGGGCCTGAGCTTATTCAAGAGGCGTAAGAACAAGTTCGTATAATTCAGGGAGAACTTGAGGGTAGCTCAGACCAGGTAAAAGAGCTACGCTGATAATAGAAAAATACCACTGGAGTTTGAGGAAGGTGATCATGTGTACTTCAAGGTATCACCACTTCGTGGAATGAGGAGATTCAAAATTAAGGGCAAATTGTCCCCTCGCTTTATTGGACCATTCAGAGTTTTTAGGCGTGTTGGAGAGATGGCCTATCAACTCGAGTTACCTGCTAGTCTATCGGATGTGCATAATGTATTTCATGTGTCTCAACTTAAGAAGTGTCTCCGTGTCCCTGAGAAACAATTACCAATGGAAGAGCTCAGTGTTCAGGGTGATTTGACTTACACGGAGTATCCGATCAAGATTTTGGATACTTTGTCTCGAGTTACAAGAAATAGGGTGATAAAGATGTGCAAAGTGCAATGGAGTCACCATGGAGAAGATGAAGCTACTTGGGAGAGAGAAGAAGAGCTTCACATAGATTTTCCCCATCTTTTCCCTCGTTCCTCCTAAATCTCGAGGACGAGATTCTTGTTAAGGGGGGTATGATTTGTGATACCCAATTTGTAAAAAAAAAATATAAAAGGAGATTTTTTTCTCCTTTAAATACATGTGTTATCTCTACTTATCATCACATGTGAATACCTCACAAAAAAATACATAATAAAGGACATACCGCCAAATTGTGCATCATGATGGAGTTTTACTTGTTTGTGCACTTGATAATAAAATAATAATAATTGAAATATAATAAGGAGAATGAAAATTTGACTTCAAGACAAAGGTGCATTTTAGAGAATCGAAAACAATATAAATAAAATAGGGAATAAATATTATGCAACACAAGATAAATTTATAAATAAATAAATCTATCACATTCTTGGGCATTACCAAATTGTATTCTTAATCTGAGGTCAATTTACCACAAGGTTGAATTGGAAATTTGAAATTAAAAGGAGGAGGAAAAACAAATCAGAAAAAGAAAAAGAAAAGAACCCAATTGGGCTCATTCACTCGCTTCTGGCCCACTAAACGCCTGCGCACCTCAGCCCACCTGCCTTTCACCGCTCGCGCGCTGCTCTGTTTCTCTTCCTTCTCTCCTCCCCCGCGTAACTGTCTGCAGCGAGCTGGCCGGGCCAGCTCAACGACCTCCCTACCTCCTCGGACGTCGTCTGCGGTGCATAAGTAGCCCTCACGGATCCCTGTCGCGAAAAGCCCTAGCCTAGATTTTGCGCCGCCGTCGCGGTGTGGGGTGGAGAGGAGTACACCGTGAGCCCTTCGGCGAATCTTTTCCCCTGGTCGCCGCCGACCGATAGCAAAGCGTGGGCGGTCACATCGGGGTGTGGCGGGAGTGTTCGCGGGGGCACAATGGCGAAAGGACCCGTGGCGACCTCGGGATTGCTCATCGGAGTCGCTTTTCCCGCCAAGCTTGCGTCGCGCCGTGGTCCGCCCGCCTGCGCGCATAATGCTCGGTATGGTTCCCTCAATCGCGTTTGCTTTTGTTCCCGCATCGTGTAAAGCCATTTGGATTAGAGTTTGGGGCGCTAGGACCAAAGGCTCGCCTCGTCGGTGAAGTTCTCCGCCACGGTAGTCGTACGACACCGTCGTCGGGCTGGAGGTGGGAGATTGTCCCTGCGCCGTCGATTCGGGGATAAGGGGTCTGGATTAAAGGGTAGATTCCCCCTGCGATGGATTGATCTGGTCCATTGGATCTGTAATCGTGTGGCTGGCGCGGTTCATAGATTTAGGATAGATCCGGTTCGCAGATCTCGAATTCAACAGTTGGCGTTCATACCCTGGTGATCTAATCTTGCGCGTCTGGTGTTGATCAGACGGCTCGCATGCCGCGATACCCCTTCGCGGTGTATCATTTGCATACGAGCCCTTATGTTTTACAGAATAAACCCGCAGTCCCCGACTGGGCCAGCTCTGTGTCTTGGACACATTTGCGCATTAAACCCCAGCTTTCCCTGTTTTTGTCGCCCAGTCCAGTAAATAGAGAACGCAGGAAAATAAATAGAAAAGAGATTTTTAATATAAAAATAAGTACTAGAACTTGTGTAATTCATAGAAAATTCATATGATGTCCAAATTAGTTCATTCCAATTTCTATAATTCTATAAT
This sequence comes from Zea luxurians, assembly GCA_029449295.1. Classification (NCBI taxonomy): domain Eukaryota; kingdom Viridiplantae; phylum Streptophyta; class Magnoliopsida; order Poales; family Poaceae; genus Zea; species Zea luxurians. The sequence continues at coordinate 234,184,574 of JAOPSE010000001.1, read as the reverse complement.
ATTATTATTTATCATATAGTACCACTGTTTTGACATGAATGTTGCAATAAAATTTATATCCTATTTAATCTTGTACAAAACAAATAAAACCTGCAGAAATTCATACCTTAAAATATATAACTCCAAATTGATTCATTCCAATGGCATTTATTTTGTTTAAATATTGTTTATCACCTGGTATCTTTTACTAACCATGAAACTTGGTTTAAAATTATCCACATGAATAACTCTATTCTAGGCATTAAATAACTTCAGAGAATCATAACTTAATAACCCTAACTCAGATTTTAGTGGTTTTCAAACCCGCGGTCTCGTAGCGACGTATAGATTATTATTCAGTTTGTTCTTATGTTTGGTGTGATGTTAATTTTATCTATACCATGTTTGTTTGTATTGCTACGACTAGCGCGAGGACACATGTCATCTAAAAAGCAAGTTGGTACCTGGAATCTCAAGTGCCAGGCAAGTTGTGCCCTTGATTCACTTTTGTTAGCCAATAATGTTCTTTATAATCATTTACCATGCATAGGTTTAATTTTGATGGGACCCGATAGGTCACCCTAGATTGTTTATCTCATTACCTTGTTTACCCCTGAATCACTTGGGTAGTTTGCTATTGCTTTATATGGTTTTGGGATCATCATTTATTATATCCATGTTCCAGTCATTATGTTATTTATTTATGTTCATGACAAGATCATTATATTATTGATAATTGGAACATGGAGCTTAACTTGAGAAACACGTGCCACCACAAGGGAGGAATGGGACCCCTTGGCTAACTAATTAGGAAAGCTAGTGGAAGACTACCTTACCCGAAAGGGGCAAGGGCAGTAGGGGAGTTGCATGCAAGGAGGTTCTCGGGTTGATTTTGCTGCGATGGCGGTCAGACGAGGGATTCTTGCAAGTGCTCTTCCCATAAACTATAGCGGGTTTTCGGAAGCTAGTGGAACTTTGTAAAGGCCTCGTAGTGGATCCCTAGCCATTCACCTTGGTAGTGTCTAAGGGCCTAGCTAACCCTGGCGACAAGGGAAACACGACTTGTGGGTAAAGGGTACAACCTCTGTAGAGTGTAAAACTGGTATACTAGCCGAGCTCACGGTCATGAGCAGCTTAGTACTCTCTGATGATTAATTTATGGAACTTAAATTCAATTTGTCATTTGCATTGCATGGGATTTGTTATTAATTTTGTTCTATTATTTTATTATGGTTTGGTATTCACTTACACTTAGTAACTGCTAATAAAATTTTGACCAACTTATAAAAGCAATGCTCAGCTTTAACCTATATTGTTGATCAGTCTTACACTTCATGAACTCCCACCTTTTGTGAGTTCATGTCAAATTATTCCCCACAACTTGTTGAGCGATGAACATGTGTGAGCTCACCCTTGCTGTCTCACACCCCCCATAGGAGAAGAACAGGTGGTTCAGGAGGAGCCACGTATCGAGGAGTTCGATTCGATCTAGGTGGCGTTTCTCAGTTGACATTGACGCCAACGACGATCCTTAGTTCGTTTTATATTTATAATTTATTTTGTAAGTCTTCCGCTATGTAATAAATACTCTGATTATATTGTGACATTTATCTCTATACACTATGTTATTATATATGTTGTCTTCTTTAGCGCATGTATGAGATGCATCCGGCTTTGTCCCTTAAAGCCCGGGGTGTTACAGTGATAGAAAAGTTCAGTTGAAAAACATTAAGCGAGGACATCTGGTGCTTCGAAGAGTAGCCAACCCTGACACAGTAGGCAAGCTTCAGCTGAAGTGGGCAGGACCCTTTCTGGTAGTATCTTTATCAAGACCTGGTTCTTACAGGTTAAAGGATATGGACGGCAACGACATTCCTAGATCTTGGAATGCAGATGAGCTTCGACGATACTATGTGTAACTTGATGTAAACATTTTTAATTTTTCCTATGGCACCCTTTTCCTTTCTGAAGGGGGAGAAAGGTTTTTAATGGGGCCATAGCATGTAATTTTCCTTTTCTTATTCAGCTCTACGAGAGCAAAATCCCCCCAAAAATATGTAAAATGTAAAATCTGAGCATGCACCATCGAGTGCAGAGAGAGAGAAAAAAAAGAGCAGAGAGAAGCTCGAAAGTCATCACTAAGGGGATGCAGAGCACGACGAAGCAACAAAAAGCTGCTCCTAAGGGAGCGCAGCGTAAGTTTTCTGCTCAAAAGTCGTTCCTAAGGGAATGCAGAGCCAAATACCATCGAAATATAAGGCAAAGTGCGAAAAGTCAACGCGAAAAATACCGCCGAAATATAAGGCGAAGCGCGAAAAGTCAACGCGAAAAATACCACCGAAATAGAAGGCGAAGAAGTTCAAAAGACATTCCTAAGGGGATGCAGAACTTACACCGAAAAATAAGTGGTGAAGCCAAAAAATAAGCGGCAAAGAGACTTCAGTCATTCCTAAGGGAATGAAGGTTATGGATGTGGCTTCGTATATGTGTGTTTGGGCATTCATTTGCACGATACATTACATCATACATTATATACATATACATTCATTTTGACATCCGTAGGATCATCATCATCATATCATAGAGTACAGACAATTGCTTTAGCTCCAATAACAAGGCTTCGGCAAATATGAAAAAAGCAGATTTATGCTTCGTTGTGTACGAAAAGAAGGGAAGGTGTTTTTCGCCTTCGGCTCAAAAGGGACAAGTTTCGTCCACATCAAAGCAGTTCATTCAGGGATGGAAAGGTAAAATATATTACTAGGTATTGACAAATTTATAGAGCATTGTTCGATTTTCAAATTACAATATTCTTTACAAGGATAATACAAGAGTTTTTCTAGAGATTTTTCACAGCAAGGTTTTCGGCTTCATCATCATTCACTAAGCTTCGGATCATCTGCCAAGCTTTGGCTCATTGCTCCTCGGCTTTGTCATCCTGTACATATCAAAGCGGTATAAGGAGAATACAAATTTCAAGGAGAAGGTACAGCAGCAGGCACAAGTTTATTACCGGCTTGAGGTGGCTTCGAGCTTCGTCACTAGCCAAGTTTCGCCCGCCCTTTGCCCAGATTTGAGTAACGAATCTGTTTCCGATGCTTCGGGCTAGGCCAGGGATGTCATCCAAGTCTGCTGGTGATAGGCTGAAGTTTGGTCTGTTTACAATGTTTCCATGTGTACAACCAGCCTTCATGAAAGCAACAGCTATGCCTTGAGAAGCTAGCAGAGCACAAAAGTCACCATGACCAGCTATAACTTCGTCGAGAGCATCAACTTTGTGACAGAACCTCCCAAGTCATTAGGCCCACCTACAGTTGTCCTTGTCCAACAGACCTCAGACAACCCTGCAGGTGCCCCTGAATCACTTGACAATCTCGGTATCTGCTTTTCTTACCTTTCCCAAGAGCGTTTCACCCGTCACGCAGACATTACAAGCATCAGAGATACGAAAATGCGGAAGCAGTTACATAAACTTACCTTTATTTAAAAGTAAGACAGAGTTAAATATTTATAGACCAGAATATAGTATACGAGTGCAGAGTATTATTATTACAAACTATGGGAGGCAAAAAACCCCTCCCGATAAGTTCAAACAAAAGTTTTTATGGAGGATCCTTTCCTCCCACAGCTTCACTCCTGGTGCTCTTCCTTTGGAACCACCTTAGAACAGAAGCAGCAAAAGTTGGTTGCTTCCTCACCTAAAAACAACATGGGACAAAGCCCTGAGTATGGAATTTCTCAGCAAGTCTTACCCAACTAAGGAAAAGACTCTCAAGGGTATGCTGGCTTTCAGGGAGTCAAGGTAAGGCTTAACAATAGTCAATGACTCTGTTTGCAGAAATGCTTACTAAGAGTGGATCCTTAAAAATCCAGTTTTATTTGTCCGGTTAAGTAGAATTACCTATAACTAGAGTTTATTCTACCCTAGTTCAATCACTTGACCTGCACTAGCCAATTTCTTAACAACCCTTTATCTTTACTGGAGTTCTACGTATAGGGCAGTGACCAAGTCTTCATAACCGCGAAGGTGCGGCGATCCGAATCGATTATACTCAGCTAAGGATCTCCAATCACACGACATATGTAGCACTTAACCCTTGCATATGTCAACTCGCCACTGGGGTTCTTAAGACCAGATCAGGTTCACGCCAACCGAGAGCACAGATACACCACCGTCCAGCCTCTTGCCACGGAGGGTACACGCTACTCTCGCCATCTCTCCACTCCCATTGTGTGGTACCTTATTCTGGCCTTAGTCTGCCCGAGGCAAAGCTTACCCATGACGAGGCATGTGACCAGTTAAAGGGTCCTCGGTCATCAAGCCTACATCGACACGGTCCTTAATCGACTCAGACGGAGACACTACACCGAGACTCTCTTCTCGTGCAAGTCACCCGCCCGGTCTCAGCTTAATCATTTCAATCCCCAAAGTTTGGTATCTGCCAGAGGTACATCTTTTTCGATGTTGAACCCATCATGGCCATGATGGATCCACCATGAAATTTTATTTTCAAAAACATCCCTCCCACTTTGCAACATCATCTTTTGTAAAAACAAAACATTTTGTTTTGCTAAAGCAATACTAAGTGTTGGGACCATGCTTCATCGCCGAAGGTCCTGCGGAAAGAAAACAGCTTCGGCTGAAGCTGCTTGAACGTAATGCCGAAGGTACCATTCATGGAGCTTCGGTATTACAGCATGTCCGAAGATGGGGGATCGAACCGACTTAAAGATAGAATGACCTTTTAGTCCTTAAGGGTCTGAGTCAACGTTGTAAACTCTTATAAGGGGCATGATTGTAATTCTTCACAGGCTGCGTCCTGTGCCTATAAATAGTGAACAGTGTTTCTTTACTATTCACGCATTCTGATAATTGCAAGTGCATCTCTCGGGAATCATTACTTGTCAAAGCGAAGGTATAAACGTACCTTAAAACATTGTATTCAAACATCTTATATTCATATGATAGAATATGTGAATGATGCCATTTATTTTCGACATGTTTATCTTTGATGTTTTACATTTTACATTACTTTATATTATCTTTGCAAATTTAATTACGAAGGTGAAACCTTCGTAATATTATGTTCATGGCCTTCGTCCGAAGTTCATTAAATCCTTGAGGAGATAATGCTTCAGCGGACGAAGGGCATTTGATATTTAACATTCTTTGTGTTGCCTTGTTCTTGATTCGAAGCATTTGAGAACAAGTCCCCAACACTAAGCATAGGAAAAACCTTTTGTAAAACAGGGATTCCAAGGAAGGTATTCAAATTCAAGGAAGGAAATGCAGGAATTGTTTTAGCAATCAACTCCTATCACCTAATGCATCAAGCAAGTGAGTAAGAGTTTAAAAGAATCAAGGAGGTGGCAAATGCACCGGGGCTTGCCTTGTTTAAATGGTGAGTTAGGCTCAGTTCCACAGATGTCAAAATAGAAACAGCTACCTGCCTGATGTTCCTCAGGTGGTGGTGGAGTCTTCTCTTCTTCTACTTCAACCTCTTCCTCGTTTTCTAAATATAAATATACATAATAATGAATGCTTATGTAATGCTCATGAGAGTGCAAAGATAATAAGAGTTTATTATATATCTAAAGTCTTGAATATAATTTTCCTTCACGGATCTCCGAGAACTTAGGGTTTCCGGAGTCAACAGTGAAGTTCACAGGGCAGGGGGTAGGGTTTTGGGTTCTAAGTATCAAACATGGCCCAAATCATACCAAACTTTACACAGGGCTTCTAAATAATACTAGGTACGTGCCCGTGCGTTGCCACGGAAGTAAAAAAAATTATGTAAAACAAAGATATGAAACGACAAACATCACTGTGATATGCAAAATTTAGAACAGAGATACGAAGCTCCCAGCTGGCGGGGCAGCGTCGGCGAGGTGGCACGAAGCTCAGCTGTAATCACTTGAAAACCTAAAATTTAATTCAAGTAAACGGAAAAAATACTTAATACTTAGTTTATCGGGTACAAATATACAGTAAGGTTAAATTACAGTGAATGTGAGAATTTATAATGCTCTAATTAGCCAAGCGGAATATAACTTGGCATACATAAAACTAAATTCCATAATTGCAAGTTTGTTTTCTCCCAAAAATATTAAAACCCGGAAAATGTGAAGACAACTTGACATACAAGAACAGACGTATAGAACAGAGCAACACTATATAACTTCATTTCATTTATAAAAATGGAAGCCATGGGCAAGTACTTTGATGTAAATCAAACTTTACAAGAAAATAATTACCTAACTCTAGGTAGTAGCAATATTCCACCAACATTGCTTACTCTAATAAAAAGAAAATTTGAGTAAAGAACGATGAGGCCAACTCCAATTATCTTGTTAGGCTGCATGTCACCTCTCGGCAGCATAACAAGAGCCCAGATCAATCTAGCAACAATTACCCAAACCAGCAAGTGTATTAAACATAGGTCCCGCATAACATCCGGACATGGCAATCTGCATGCTGTCGCCTCCATTCAGTGGTAAAGCAACATTTGACATCAAGTCACCCATTGAATCCCCCCATACTAACACTGTTAGCTTAAGTATTGAAAGATTAATTCTCAGTATCATACCCAAAGCAACCAAAAGTTCAACCAGTTCATTAGTGATGATGTAGAACAAGATGATGCCCATCACAACACCTTCCTCTCCAACTGTTGGTCTACCCTTCTCACCAAATCCATCTGCATTTGAAGTGAGGAAGTTTAACGAAGTGTCATAATTCAGAGAAATTAGACATGAAAGTTATTGAAAGGTCAATCGAACTTTGAAATAGAATCTCATAATGTGGCTTTACTATAGGGAGCACCTTCTTTGCCTTTTCATGGTTTTGAGAGCTTTGGCTAGCACAGGACATAAGTACCCTAGCAATACAGTAGTTAGAAAACAACAAATGCATAAAAATCTTGGTATGTGCCATGAAACCAACTCAACATCAGCAGCACTGATCTTATCCAGTCTGCAAACATAATCTTCCAAATCAGCCTCGTCACTCAAATCCATCTTAGCAGTATAGACCTGATTTGAAACAGCGGCCAACAAAATAGTTGAGAAAAAATGATCCCAGTGACAAATACGAATAATCAAGTGCCAACATATAAAGAAGAAAACGATTTAGTTTGCATTGACCACAAATCCTTGACATACCATATGACATTATCACAATTGAGCATGTGCATCTGTGCAAAAAGAGTTGGAAATTTGTATGCAATATGACATGGTTGAAAATTTTAATTAATTACCAAATAAAGAAATTTGAGCAGCTTAATAGTTATGTGCATGAGATGAAAAAGACCTTAATAGCAATACCTGAAGCAATCCATCAAAGTTTCATCATATGTGGATGCAATATATTATACAACACTTCAGTAAATTAATAAATATGCAAGTCATGCTACTTCACAAGAACCAAATATAATGCCTATCAATTAGTTCACAGTTTCACACAAAAAGGCAACTTACTTGGAACACAAGCCTCTTTTGCCGCCAATCAGGACAAGGGAACTCAACTTTCGTGTCAAGTCTACCTGGCCGCAGCAAAGCAGGATCTAGAGTATCTGCCCTATTAGTTGCCATTACAACCTTCACATTCACTGTTTGATCAAATCTATCCATCTGCAATAAACACGGGCAAATTAATAAAAGAATCAAGAAGAGTCCAGCATCTAAGAATTTACAACCTAGCAATCTGCCAAAGTTAGCTTTCCAAGACCTCAGTTATTATTTTTATAATATTATAATTTCTGCCTCTCATTAGAACATAAAAAAAACTATGCATGTTGGGGTGAAGATATGTCCTTATGATTTCAATTCGAAAACATAGCCTTTCCTTACACTTCCTGGTGTGAAAAAGGTTTTCTTTGAAATACCGAGTTTTGTAACATAAAATAGGAAATCTATTATAATTTCTAGGAACACCACAAGAATCTGAAAGCCCCATTTACTTGATTAAGTAGCTCCTATTTAGTTGAAACAAAAAATTCACCAGATCGAGCTCATTTTGTACTACAAAGCATAGTACTTACAGGCAGGTTGGCTACAGCAGCAGCAACAACGCTGCATCAGCCAGCAATTCCAATCAGGCTGAATATAGGTGTCGACACAGATGTATGGAGCAGCAAATTGAAGACATAATGTACATGCACGCTTTTACTGAATAATTAGGCAGTATGGCCAACAATATTCGGTAAATGCTTACGGTAGCAAAGATTAACAGAAGGCTTGCTAATTATAAATGCTTAGATATGAAATTATGGATACCATGAAGCCCCACACAAAAACAGAGATGTCTATTGATAAATTCAGAACCAGCAGACCACAATCTAGATCCGTCAAAATGTGAGTTGGTAGCCCACCCACCTCTCGCACAAGCGAAACGAACAATATGTCGTGCACAACTCAAGCGAGCAAATGGAAGGGCAAGAGAAGAAGAAACAAAATGGGAAACGTAGAGCCATTCAGAAAGAAAAAAACAGCTAGAGGTAGTACCTGGAAGTAGCGGCCGCAGCAGAGCGCAACTCAGTGCTGCTTGGGCCTGCCGACGGCGAGGATGCCCCCATTGATCTCGGCAGCCATGGCGCCGTACCCGCACGATCCGTCGCTAACTGCTTTGGTTATTCATCTCCAACAATTAACAATTAACCGGACAGGCTAATTAAGTGCTAGCAGCGGTAACAAGAAAGGCAGGCATGGATGAGATCCGCTATTACTGTGGCTCCATCAGTGCTAACAGCGGGGGGGCTGTCTTACCGAGGTGGGTGTGGAGGAGAGGGGAGAGCACGACAATCATGTACCAACAGCCACTTCATGGTCTCGCCGTCGGACTTGTGGTCGAGCTCCCACGTGATCTAGAAGATCCACGCGACGCAGAGCGCGGGCATCCGGATCCGACGACCCCGACCGTCGACTATGGTGTGGCGGCATCCGGATCATGGGATGCAGGAGAGGGAAGCTTTGTGGGCGAGGCGGCTATCTCGTGAGGTCGGGGGGATGGAAGCAGGCGCATGCGTGGGGGATGCGAGGGGGCGGATGCGCCAAGGCCTTCCATCTATGCCTAACCGAGCAATTGGGTGGCGAGGATGGCGGGGCCGAGATTGCCGCGCGGGATGCCGAGATTGCACCGCGGGGGAGGGCGAGCGCCGAGATTGCCGCGTCGTGCAAGGCAGCCATGGATGGAAGCCGGCGCGGCCGGGGGACCGGGGCGCAGCTGCATGGATTGGTCGCGGCAACCATGGATGGAAGCTGTGTGGGCGAGATTCGCGGCGGATTTGGCATACCTGCGATATTCGCGGCCATGGATGCAAGCCCAACGCGTGGAGAGAGGCAGAAAGGCAGAACCGTGCACCAATTTCCAGTGTGGACGCCTACGTTAGGTACTTAACTAGTAGTAGAGATATAAGGGTCATCCAAAAAGTTTGGAGATTTTTGGAATTATTATATATTTTCTAAAAATCTAGAAACAAGGTTTTAGACTGTTTTAAATACTCAATAATTTCTTATTTGAACTAAAAATCCTGAAACTAATTTTATTAAATTCTATGGAAAATTAGGAGTCTAGCAAAATTGGTTTGGTATTATTACCATTTTTCTACAATTTTCTAGAATTTATTTAGCTCTGGCAGAAAAAAAAAGAAAAACAGTGAATAGTACTAGGCCGAAAGCAGTCCAAACCAGCCCACGACCGAAGAAACTGCCCGCACGCACGCCCGTGCGGTAGACTTACAGAAAGGACCTCATCCTTTTGAATAACTGGAAGTGGGGCCGTAGCACTATTCATATGAGTCGCTGACGCATTACAAAAAACCCCTTCACGTTCTATTCCTTTACACCGCCCGATCCACGACGGTGAACCGCGCGGGGCAGAGCTCCAGTGAGCTTGTACCGAGCGATTCAGGCAATGACCGGTGTTCTACTTTGGTTTAAACCTAATTCAGACCATAACCAGAGTTTCCCCTCAAGTAATTTTACTAATGGTTACCCAATTCGCTCTAGCCACGGTGACAGCAGAGACAATCAATGGAACAGCGTGTTCCCAGTGATCTAAGGCAGCTCAGTTCAATTGGGCGGGTCGGTGAGCATCCAGAGCAGGCAAGGATGCTGAAACACTAACACAAAGGGCGAGATCGGACCTGAGTTGGGCTGGCCACTGCGAGGTTGAAACTGTGCGTGTTCTTGAGCAGATTGGGGGAAATCCAAAATTAAAGCTCCCTCGTGATCGACTAAGGACAATACTTGGTGGCTGGGTGCGTGATGATCCTACGGAGCTCATGGTGGCTTCAATTTATAGTAAGCATGAGCGGTGGCCGAGAATTCGAGCGATGACGCGCGGCGATCGGAGGAGTGGAAAGTTACTGGCGCAGTGGATTGGTGTCCTATTACCGTGGCAATCACTTCGGCGATCAACGGAGAGTTATAACGGGTCACAGCGATGTGGTGGAGGTACCCAGGCACGTGGCACAAGGCCGGGAGGCGGCAGTCACCGGCGAGGTTATCTGAAGTGATCGTGGCAGGCTCGGTACGGTGGCCAGAGTAGATTAATGGCCGGAGTTTATCCATGGCGAGGATTCTTACTCGATCCCAGGCGCTATCCACATGATCCAAGCACGAATCATGGCGGCATGAGTGCGAATCTGGGCGCGGCTCGTCGGCGGCGAGTTTCTAAACCTGTTTTTTTTTTCCGGTGCACTGTACCATGGCGAGGTGGGTTCAGTTGGCCTGATAGATCAAATTCAGGGCAAATTTTCTCTAGATTTTGTATGGCAACACATCCAAGGCTCTGCAGCAAAATTGTAGCCCTTCACACCATCTTCATCTTTCTTATAGCATCCTTAACCAAAATCTTACTGGATTATGCTTAAATTCGAGCCCAAAGTTTGCTCAAACCCACTGTCAGTCCAAATTTAGACTTCAAACAGCCTGAAAGCCTAACTTTGGGTGTATTTATCTCCAAATTCTTCATAACGACAATGTTTGACCCCTTAAACAAAGTTGTTCACCTTGGATAGATCTACAAAATTGATGTGGTGACCTAGAACAAAATCCTCATAACTTGGGAGATATAGGGCTTCAAAGTGGGGCCAAGATCACTGGTTTTAGACTTAACCTTAGAACTCAAATAGGGCCTTTTTGCAAATAGGTCCAAAACTCAGGGTTTAAGTTGCAAATCTTCATAATTGTGAACCATATGACTCAAGACACCTTATTATCATGGTTTTTGCACTTTGGTCCAAAAGTGCATTAATTTTGCACATAGCCCCCTAGGGTTTAGGTTTAGGGTTTTCCAAGGTTTCAATTAGGGTTTCTTGCACTCTTAGGGTTTAGATCCCACTTGAGTTCATCCATGGAGACACTTTATGACTTTTTCAATTGGATTTTGAAGTTTTTACTTGTTTAAGCCTTGTTTGTTCTATTACACCCAATCTAGGGTTAAGTTCCCCGCTCTAGGGTTCTATTTGCAAAAGGTCATACCAATACAACTTGTTTGAAATTTTTGCCTAGTGAATGCACTCTAGGTGTGTCAAACATATGAAATGCCAATGCTTATGATGTTATGCTCAAGTTTTAGTGACAGTAACACCAGAGGTGTTACATCCTTCCTCCCATAAAAGAATCTCGTCCTGAGATTAAAAGTCTTAGGGTAAGTAATGGAAAAGGAAATGTTTAACTCTTTTATTCCCTTATTCTTGGTACAAGGCAGGGGTGGTCTGGGGCTCACTCCTTTATTACAACAATTGTATATACTCTACAAATTACATGAGGCTAAAAAGCCTGGGAAATTCCTTTCTAAAAAATCTCGAGTTTCCCATGTAGCCTCATCTTCTGAATGTTGGTTCCACTGTATCTTGTAAAACTTGAGAGTTTTTCTTCAGGTAATTCTATCCTTTTGATCCAAGACTCGAACAGGATGTTCTGAATATGTCAAGTCTGGCTCTAAGGAAACATCTGTTACTTCAATGGTTCGATCAGGAACTCGAAGACACTTCTTTAATTGAGACACGTGGAACACATTGTGTACTGCAGACAAGGTTTCAGGTAGCTGAAGCCGATATGCTACTGGTCCACATTGTTCAAGAATAAGGAAAGGACCAATGTACTGGGGTGCAAGCTTCCCTTTTACCTCGAAACGGGTTACACCCTTTATTGGGGAGACTTTCAGGTAGACATAATATCCCACCAGAAAGTACAAGGGCATCCGTCGTTTGTCTGCGTAACTCTTCTGTCGAGCTTGAGCTTTCTTCAAATGATGAATTATTCGTTGAACCTTCTCTTCAGTCTCCTTTACCGTGTCTGGCCTGAAGAAACTCCTTTCACCAGGTTCAGACCAATTTAGCGGAGTACGACACTGTCGCCCATATAAAGCTTCAAAGGGTGCCATCTTAATACTTTCTTGATAGCTATTATTATATGAGAATTCCGCTAATGGTAAACAATCATCCCATTTTTGTGGGAACTCTAGAACACAAGCTCGTAGCATGTCCTCAAGTATTTGATTTATTCTCTTAGTTTGACCACTTGTTTCAGAATGATAGGCTGAACTATGGAGCAATTTAGTACCCAAGGATTTGTGAAGTTCTTCCCAAAATTTGGATACAAATTGAGGTCCATGATCCGACACTATGGTCTTTGGAACACCGTGCAAACTGAGAATACGAGCAATACATAGTTCTGCATATGCAATTACTGGATATTTTACTTTGACTGGAAGGAAGTGGGCGATCTTTGTGAGTCGGTCAATGATAACCCAAATGGAATCAAAGCCTTTTGTTGTTCTGGGTAACCCCACAACAAAGTCCATGCTAATATCTTCCCATTTCCATGTTGGTATTGGTAGAGATTGTAATGGACCAGCAGTCTTCATATGTATGGCTTTGACACGTCTACAAGTGTCACATTTTGCCACATAGCGTGCGATCTCGATCTTCATCTTTGTCCACCAATAATGCTGTTTTAGATCGTGATACATCTTAGTGCTTCCAGGATGAATAGAATAGCGACTAAGATGTGCTTCATCTAATATTTGCTGGCGGATCTCTTCATTCTTTGGCACAACTATGCGGTTGTTGAACCATACAATGCCTTGATCATCCTTTCTGAAACATTTAGCTTTTCCGGCCTCTATTTTCTCACGGATGTGCCTCATACCCTCATTATCTTTTTGAGCATCAATTATCCTTTGTAAAAGGATTGACTCAAGCTTTAGTTGATTTGAAGTTCCATGCTGAATTATTCCTAGGTTCAAATTCTCTATTTCTTGGCATAACGTAATGTCAGAAGTTTCCATTGTAAGACAATGACAAAAAGTCTTGCGACTCAAGGCATCTGCCACTACATTAGCTTTGCCTGGGTGATAATGAATCTCTAGTTCATAATCCTTAATAAGCTCGAGCCATCGCCTTTGTCTCATGTTCAACTCTGACTGGGTGAAGATATACTTCAAGCTTTTATGATTTGTATAAATGTGACAGATATTACCCAGCAGATAATGACGCCAGATTTTTAGGGCATGAACCACTGCAGCTAGCTCCAGATCATGAGTCGGATAATGTTCCTCATGTCGGCGTAACTGCCTTGAAGCATAAGCTATCACTCGGCCTTCTTGCATTAAAACATAGCCGAGACCACTGTCTGATGCGTCACAATACACATCAAAGGGTTTTTCAATATCCGGTTGAGCCAATACCGGAGCAGTGGTTAATAATACCTTCAATTGTTCAAAGGCTTCATTACACTCGGAAGACCAATTAAACTTAGTACCATTCTTCAATAAACTTGTGATTGGTTTCACAAGCTTGGAAAATCTGGTACGAATCGGCGGTAATAGCTAGCTAGTCCAAGGAAACTTCGGACTTGATGTACAGTGGTTGGGGGTTTCCACTCCAAACTATCCTTGACTTTGCTGGGATCCACCGCAATCCCCTTGGCAGATAATACATGTCCCAGAAATTGGATTTCTTCCAGCCAGAATGCGCACTTACTGAACTTAGCTTATAATTGGTGTTCTCTTAAGCGTGTCAACACGATCCGTAAATGCTGAGCATGCTCCTCTTCATTCTTGGAGTATATTAAGATATCGTCGATGAATACCACCACAAACTTGTCCAACTCAGGCATAAATACTGAGTTCATCAAATAAGTGAAGTGGGCAGGAGCATTTGTCAGTCCGAAAGACATTACCAAATATTCAAATAACACAACCGCATAGTGAATGCGGTCTTTGGTATATCTTCGGGTCGGATACGGATCTGATGATAGCCCGATCTGAGGTCAATCTTGGAGAATACCCTCGCTCCGGTTAGTTGATCAAATAGAATGTCAATTTGTGGAAGAGGGTACTTATTTTTGATAGTAACCTCATTAAGGGGTCTATAATCCACGCACATCCGTAATGTTTGGTCCTTCTTCTTGACGAAAATGGCTGGACAACCCCATGGTGACGAGCTTGGCCGAATGAATCCCTTTGCTAGTAGATCTTGCAATTGGGTCTTAAGTTCTGCCAGCTCATTTGGAGGCATTCGGTACAATCTTCTAGAAATGGGAGTCGTACCGGGCTTCAACTCAATTACAAATTCTACATCTCTTTCTGGTGGCAATCCAGGCAAATCTTCTGGAAAGACGTCTGGGAACTCACATACTACCGGAATATCTTTGATCTCCGGTATGATGGCTTCATATACACTGCCAAATGGTTTAGTCGGAATGGCTATAGGGATAGTTAAGAGAATCTCTTCTTGGCCATAACTCAATTTGATAGTTCTCAATTCAGTATTGAGAATAGCTTTATGTTGGGCCAACCAATTCATGCCCAAAATTACATCTATGTCTTGGCCTTTCAGAACAATCATATTAGTAGGAAAGTCCTGTTCAGCCAATGTTACGGGCACTTGGTAAGCCACTTCTTTAGTAAATATTTGTCCCCCAGGCAAATGAATTTTAAACCCTTCCCTTGATTCATGGTATGGAATGCAATGTTGCTCCACAAATCTCTTACTTATGAATGTATTGAAGCACCAAAATCAAAAAGAATAATTGCAGGGTGATTGGCCACTAGAAACGTACCCATCATAACCGGTTCACCGTCCGATGTTGTGGCCACTTGGGTATAAAATTCGTCCCATTTTCTATTCTTGCCCGCGGTATTGGTTGCCGCATTTCCCTTCCCTTGCGTGGAATTCCTAGAACTTTGCTGATTACTTGAGCGATTCTACTTCTGATATGGACTGTCCTTAATGAAGTGTCCGAACTTTCCACAGTTGAAACAGCCAGTCGAAGAGCTGGGGAGGGCAGGGAAACAAGTGCTAGGGGCACCCGGCTGACTTGTTGGAGTGGGGGCAGTGGCGGGGCGAATAAAGACCGGTTGCTTAAATTGGTAGGAGGGTGGGCGTGAGGAAGAGCGATTTGGATTGAAAGGTCGGATCACCAACCTTTGTCTTTTCTCGGGGCCCTGATTGGGCCTGTCGCCTCCATAACCCTTGGATTTTCCGGATCCTGCATATTTAGCCTCGACTGCCAGTGCTGTGCTGACAGCCCTTCCGTACGTAAGGTCGATGCAGGTGGCCATCTTTCTTTGCATTCGATCATTCAGGCCGCTCATGAAACAATTCCTTTTCTTCAAATCTGTGTTGACTTGATCGATTGCATATTGGGATAAGTGATTAAATTTATTGAGATACTGGGTAACAGTATCCCCGCCTTGTTTCAACTTCATGAACTCCTTTTTCTTCATGTGGAGAACTCCTTCAGGTATATAGTGCTCTCTGAAGGCCAACTTGAACTCATCCCAAGTTACTTGATGACCAGCCGGTTGAACGGCTATAAAATTTCCCCACCAAGTGCTGGCAGGGACACGCAATTGTTGGGTGGTGAATAGGGGCTTCTGAGTTTCTGAACACCGAAGGAGCCCAAACTTCTGTTCAATGACGCGGATCCATTCATCCGCTTTGAGAGGGTCCTCTGCTTTAACAAACAATGGAGGGCGTGTCTCGGAGAAATCCAGATAAGATGTTTCACGGGGGCCTTGCGGATATGCCCGCCCGCCTTGTTGTTGTAGTTGTTGACTCGCCATTTCCCGTAGAAATCGGGTATTGTCTGATGTAGCGTTAACCAAGGAAGCGATGGCCTCGGCTAAAGTGGGAGGTACTGGAGGTGGGTTTGGTGTTGCTTCCCTTCCACCAGAGGTCCCTGCACCATCCTGAGAACGAGTCTTGGAAGGCATCTGAGGCAACAAGCATTGAAAAGAATATAATATGCCAAAGAAAACCATCCATTATACATTACTAAAAAGGGTAATGTTACAGACTCGAATTTTACAACAGGATTACACTTCCTATTATACATTACTACTACTTCTATACTATACTATTCTTGCTTCTTGTCACTCTTAGTGGTCTCACTGTCGGGAGTAGGAGACCATTCATCCACCAACTTCATAGAAGGAGGGGGCCTGAACAAGTCCAGTTCACCACCAAGGGCTTCTCCCGCTGTCCCAGAAGGTCCGGCTTCCGTCCCGACAGGATCCACAGGTACATTGGGATGTAGTTGTGAATACAATACATGAACTTCTTCATGTAATGTATTACAATAAACCTGCAAGTTATCTACGGCTGAGCTAAGCTCCTCCACGCGGGCTCGAGCTTTTGCCTCCTTAGCCCAGGCAAGCGAACGAGAGTTAATCGCCCAATCGAGCGCTACATCTCGTTCCGCGAGCTGATCTTGCAGGTAGCGGATGTTGGCTCTTAATTCATTTATTCTTTCGCCATCCGCAACCCATATATCGTTCCTGCGATGGAGTTCTATTCAAAGCTGATCCACTTGGGCTTCCAGATCCCCAATTGGATCATTACTACCACTACTGCTATCTTCATGCCTTGGGGCAAGTTGATGACGAGGTACACCGATTGGTCCGGTTGACTTGCGCGCGGTCTTTCTTGTGCGCGGCGGCATTTCTTAAGGGGGGAAAATCTTATTAGCATAATTTGTAGCATGATGCATGTGTAATTACAGAACCAACCTTAGTTAATTCATACCTTCTATGCATTGCACTCTATATCTGGTCTTTCAAATGGGTTCTTCAGAAAGAAGCTAGATAAGAAAGAAATAAATTTTCTAGGTAAGTCTTAGAAAACTCTTTTGAAGATGCCTCATAAGATCTGCAGAGATGGGCTTCGCTCCGATACCAGCTGTGACAGAACCTCCCAAGTCATTAGGCCCACCTACAGTTGTCCTTGTCCAACGGACCTCAGACAACCCTGCAGATGCCCCTGAATCACTTGACAAGCTCGGTATCTGCTTTTCTTACCTTTCCCAAGAGCGTTTCACCCGTCACGCAGACATTACAAGCATCAGAGATACGAAAATGCGGAAGCAGTTACATAAACTTACCTTTATTTAAAAGTAAGACAGAGTTAAATATTTATAGACCAGAATATAGTATACAAGTGCAGAGTATTATTATTACAAACTATGGGAGGCAAAAACCCCTCCCGATAAGTTCAAACAAAAGTTTTTATGGAGGATCCTTTCCTCCCGCAGCTTCACTCCTGGTGCTCTTCCTTTGGAACCACCTTAGAACAGAAGCAACAAAAGTTGGTTGCTTCATCACCTAAAAACAACATGGGACAAAGCCCTGAGTATGGAATTACTCAGCAAGTCTTACCCGACTAAAGAAAAGACTCTCAAGGGTATGCTGGCTTTCAGGGAGTCAAGGTAAGGCTTAACAATAGTCAATGACTCTGTTTGCAGAAATGCTTACTAAGAGTGGATCCTTAAAAATCCAGTTTTATTTGTCCGGTTAAGTAGAATTATCTATAACTAGAGTTCATTCTACCCTAGTTCAATCACTTGACCTGCAATAGCTAATTTCTTAACAACCCTTTATCTTTACTGGAGTTCTACGTATAGGGCAGTGACCAAGTCTTCATAACCGCGAAGGTA
This sequence comes from Zea luxurians, assembly GCA_029449295.1. NCBI lineage: Eukaryota > Viridiplantae > Streptophyta > Magnoliopsida > Poales > Poaceae > Zea > Zea luxurians. The sequence continues at coordinate 234,166,652 of JAOPSE010000001.1, read as the reverse complement.
CGGCGATCCGAATCGATTATACTCAGCTGAGGATCTCCAATCACACGACATATGTAGCACTTAACCCTTGCATATGTCAACTCGCCATCGGGGTTCTTAAGACCAGATCAGGTTCACGCCAACCGAGAGCACAGATACACCACCGTCCAGCCTCTTGCCACGGAGGGTACACGCTACTCTCGCCATCTCTCCACTCCCATTGCGTGGTATCTTATTCTGGCCTTAGTCTGCCCGAGGCAAAGCTTACCCATGACGAGGCATGTGACCAGTTAAAGGGTCCTCGGTCATCAAGCCTACATCGACATGGTCCTTAATCGACTCAGACGGAGACACTACACCAAGACTCTCTTCTCGTGCAAGTCACCCGCCCGGTCTCAGCTTAATCATTTCAAACCCCAAAGTTTGGTACCTGGCAGAGGTACATCTTTTCCGATGTTGAACCCATCATGGCCATGATGGATCCACCATCAAATTTTATTTTCAAAAACATCCCTCCCACTTTGCAACATCATCTTTTGTAAAAACAAAACATTTTGTTTTGCTAAAGCAAGACAACATAGGAAAAACCTTTTGTAAAACAGGGATTCCAAGGAAGGTATTCAAATTCAAGGAAGGAAATGCAGGAATTGTTTTAGCAATCGACTCCTATCACCTAATGCATCAAGCAAGTGAGTAAGAGTTTAAAAGAATCAAGGAGGTGGCAAATACACCGGGGCTTGCCTTGTTTTACTGGTGTGTCAGGCTCAGTTCCACATATGTCAAAATATAAACAGCTGTCTGCCTGATGTTCCTCAGGTGGTGGTGGAGTCTTCTCTTCTTCTACTTCAACCTCTTCCTCGTTTTCTAAATATAAATATACATAATAATGAATGCTTATGTAATGCTCATGAGAGTGCAAAGATAATAAGAGTTTATTATCTAAAGTCTTGAATACAATTTTCCTTCACGGATCTCCGAGAACGTAGGGTTTCCGGAGTCAATAGTGAACTTCACAGGGCAGGGGGTAGGGTTTTGGGTTCTAAGTATCAAACATGGCCCAAATCATACCAAATTTTACACAAGGCTTCTAAATAATATATAAGGGCCATCCAAAAAGTTTGGAGATTTTTGGAATTATTATATATTTTCTAAAAATCCAGAAACAAGGTTTTAGACTGTTTTAAATACTCATTAATTTCTTATTTGAACTAAAAATCCTGAAACTATTTTTATTAAATTCTATGGAAAATTAGGAGTCTAGCAAAGTTGGTTTGGTATTATTACCATTTTTCTACAATTTTCTAAAATTTATTTAGCTCTGGCAGAAAAAAAGAAAAATAGTGAATAGTACTGGGCCGAAAGCAGCCCAAACCAGCCCACGACCAGAGTTTCCCCTCAAGTAATTTTACTAATGGTTACCCAATTCGCTCTGGCCACGGTGACAGCAGAGACAATCAATGGAACAGCGTGTTCCCGATGATCTAAGGCAGCTCAGTTCAATTGGGCGGGTCGGTGAGCATCCAGAGCAGGCAAGGGTGCTGAAACACTAACACAAACGGCGAGATCAGACCTGAGTTGGGCTGGCCACTGCGAGGTTGAAATTGTGCGTGTTCTTGAGCAGATTGGGGGAAATCCAAAATTAAAGCTCCCTCGTGATCGACTAAGGACAATACTTGGTGGCTGGGTGCATGATGATCTTACGGAGCTCACGGTGGCTTCAATTTATAGTAAGCATGAGCGGTGGCCAGGAATTCGAGCAACGACGCGCGGCGGTCGGAGGAGTGGAAAGTTACTGGTGCAGTGGATTGGTGTCCTATTACTGTGGCAATCACTCCGGCGATCAACGGAGAGCTATGACGGGTCACGGCGATGCGGTGGAGGTGCCCAGGCACGTGGCACAAGGCCGGGAGGCGGCAGTCACCGGCGAGTTTATCCGAAGTGACCGTGGCAGGCTCAGTACGATGGCCGGAGTAGATTAATGGCCGGAGTTTATCCACGGCGAGGATTCTTACTCGATCCCAAGCGCTATCCACACGATCGGAGCACGAATCACGGCGACATGAGCGCGAATCCAGGCGCGGCTCGTTGGCGGCAAGTTTTGAACCTGTTTTTTTCCCAGTGCATTGTACCATGGCGAGGTGGGTTCAGTTGGCCTGATAGATCAAATTCAGGGCAAATTTTCTCTAGATTTTGTATGGCAACACATCCAAGGCTCTGCAGCAAAATTGTAGCCCTTCACACCATCTTCATCTTTGTTATAGCATCCTTAACCAAAATCTTACTAGATTATGCTTAAATTCGAGCCCAAAGTTTGCTCAAACCCACTGTCAGTCCAAATTTAGACTTCAAACAGCCTGAAAGCCTAACTTTGGGTGTATTTATCTCCAAATTCTTCATAACAACAATGTTTGACCCCTTAAACAAAGTTGTTCACCTTGGATAGATCTACAAAATTGTTGTGGTGACCTAGAACAAAATCCTCATAACTTGGGAGATATAGGGCTTCAAAGTGGGGCCAAGATCACTGGGTTTAGACTTAACCTTAGAACTCAAATAGGACCTTTTTGCAAATAGGTCCAAAACTCAGGGTTTAAGTTGCAAATCTTCATAATTGTGAACCATATGACTCAAGACACCTTATTATCATGGTTTTTGCACTTTGGTCTAAAAGTGCATTAATTTTGCACATAGCCCCCTAGGGTTTAGGTTTAGGGTTTTCCAAGGTTCCAATTAGGGTTTCTTGCACTCTTAGGGTTTAGATCCCACTTGAGTTCATCCATGGAGACACTTTATGACTTTTTCAATTGGATTTTGAAGTTTTTACTTGTTTAAGCCTTGTTTGTTCTATTACACCCAATCTAGGGTTAAGTTCCCCGCTCTAGGGTTCTATTTGCAAAAGGTCATACCAATACAACTTGTTTGAAATTTTTGCCTAGTGTAACACCCACTTTGTAGTTGTTAAGAATAATACCAATTGAGAAAACAATTTCTCTCCTTATGTGAATTTGACCTTTATGCATCATCACATGTGAACACTATATTCAAAAACAAATAAGTAATAAAAGGTTATGCTATTAAATCATTGCACCATGCTGAATCTTTTATTTGATGTGCATTATTGTGGCAACATAGAATAATGAGAAAAGAAATGTATTAATACCCAAATGGGAATTTAAAATCCAAAAGAAATTCTATAATGTAGAAGAGAGAAGAGAAATTATATACAAAAAAATGAAGAAATATGTACATATAATAAATAGTTAAACCATCCATATTATTGGGTCAAAAATGTACATTTCAAATGAATATAAGTTCACATTTAAAATTGGATTCAAATTTGAATTCCGGAAATGAAAAAAAAGAGATAAAACCTGCTTGGGCCACTTTGGTGCGCTCGGCCCACCTATCACCCACGCGCAGCCCAACTGGGCATTTCACAGCGCCGACACTGGGGACCCGCGCTGTCAGCCTCTAGACCAGCCGCAGGACCATTACAACGCACCCCATGTGCCACTGACAGGTTGGCCCCACCAGTCAGGTGTATCCTCTTCCCCTCCCTTTCTCCTCTCCGCTCCACGCGCTGGTAGCTGAAGGGTGAACTCCGTGGACCTCGGCCGTTGCAACCAGCCGATCCTCGCATGGGTTGCGTTGCCGGTGTTTCCGAGTGGTCCACCCGATCCGAAGACCTCGCCTAGATCTCGGGCTGCATCGACCTTCCCTGCGTTTCCGGGCGCAACAGAAACCGTGCATGCCGCGTCCGTGGTCACGGCCAAGCCTCATACTTACCGAGCATATAAATCTCTGCTCGGCCCCGTCTCGGCGCCTCCTCTTCAGCCGCATCCGCGCCGCCGCGATATCCTGGGCGTGTTAGGGACCAGCTGTGCCGCCGTCACCTCGTGTTTGGACCGCCGCCGTCGACGCATTTGCGATCGATTCCTGGACCGCAACGGAGTGTCCTGGGAACCGGAGGGTCCCGTCGCAAGTGTTGGAGCCGATCACGGGGCGGATTCTACTGCCTGTGGGCAGAATTTGCTCGTCGTCATCGTACATTGATCGGAGACCGCAACCGACCGTCGACCAACCTGGGTGAGTCATCCGCGCCCATAAAACCGCCTTCTTTTGATTCACGGACAACCCAATTACGCGTAGAACCCTAGGATTCCGCTATTGGTGCGTCGTCGCCTTGGATTGCATGTCCCCGCCGACTGTGCCGCCGCATTGGGCGAGCTTCGCCATGGTCCCTGTCTGGGGGAAGAAGGAGACCCTCCTGGCCATTCGATCTGTTAGGGGCGGCTCAGATTGATGCGGGCTGGGCGCGTTGTGTGGTGGGGGATTGGGGATGGATCGTCAGCCGTTTGATTCGGATCCGGTGGGTGTGTGATGATCTGGGCACTTTAAAATCCGATGGCCATGGTTTTATGGCAAGACAATCTAATCTTCACCGTTGGTTGGCAATCCTACGGCTCTGGGTGAACCGTACCCCTTCGGATCGCCGACTTTGCAAATAGAACCCCTTGTTTCCGTGAAAACAACCCGCCGTCCGCTGCGCAGTGCGCCTGTGTCTCGGGAATATTTGTTAGACAGCCCCTGACTTCCCTGGTAATTGAGGCCCAGTCCAGAGCTTATTTAAACTGTACAAATGAATTAGAAATTGAATATTTAATAGAAAAATAATTGCTAGAACTTCAATAATTCATAGAAAATTCATACTAACTCCAAATTAGTCCATTCCAGTTCCTAAAATTTTGTAATTTTATTCTTTATCACCTAGATCCTCTGTTATGTCATGAAAACAGTAAGAAATTTATTTATCACTTAATCTTATTTAAAGCACATAAAACCTTTGAAAATGCATAACTTAAAATCTATAACTCAGAAAATTATAATTCCAGTTCCTAGGTTTCTATTTTAATATGTAGAATATTTCTGTGTATTTTGTTTATATGTTTGGTGTAATGTTAATTTCTCTATATGCACTGTGCTTGTTTGTATTGTGACGAGTAGAAGAGCCCGTGACCGAGGATACTGGTGAGCAGCAGGTTGAAGTAGCTGAGCAGGAGCTCATTGAAGGCAAGTTGTGCCCTTGACCACTTTTTACCCAATAATGTTCTTTAATATCACATACTCATGCATAGGTTAATTTTGATGGGACCCAATAGGTCACCCTAGATTGTTTACCTCATTACCTTGTTTACCCCTGAATCACTTGGGTAGTTTGCTATTGCTTTATATGGTTTTGGGATAATCATTTATTACCTCTATGTTCCAATTCTTGTTGTTATTCTGTTTATGTTCATGTTGTTATCATTAATGTTAATTGGAACATAGAGCTTAACTTGAGAACCACGTGCCACCACAAGGGAGGAATGGGACCCCTTGGCTGACTAATTAGGAAAGCTAGTGGAAGACTACCTTACCCGAAAGGGGCAAGGGCAGTAGGGGAGAGGTCAGTGCGGGGAGGTCCCTGGTTGATTTTGCTGCGATGGCGGTCAGCCAGGAACCCTGTACTGGATCTTCCTATAAACTGTAGCGGGTTTTCGGAAGCTAGTGGAACTTTGTAAAGGCCTCGTAGTGTTGCCCTGCCGCGCTTCCTAGGTAGAGGTGTATGGGACTCGCGACCCCTTGGCAGATGGGTAACATGACTTGTGGGTAAAGGGTACAACCTCTGCAGAGTGTAAAACTGGTATACTAGCCGAGCTCGCGGTCATGAGCAGCTCAGGACTCTCTGATGTTTAAATTATGGAACTTAAATTCAATTTTGTCATTTGCATTGCATGGGTTTGTTATTAATTTTGTTCTATTACTTTACTTATGGTTTGGTATTTACTTACACTTAGTAACTGCTAATAAAATTTTGACCAACTACTTAAAAGCAATGCTCAGCTTTAACCCCTATCATTGATTAGCCTTACACATCACATGAACTCACACCTTTGTGAGTTTGTGTCCACTGGTTCCCCACAACTTGTTGAGCTATGATCATGTGTGAGCTCACTCTTGCTGTCTCACACCCCCCCCCCCACAGGAGAAGAGCAGGTGTTTCAGGAGGAGCCTCAAGGCGAGGAGTTTGACTTGATCTAGGTGGCGTTTCCCAGTCGACATTTGCGCCGACGATCCTTAGTTCGTTTTATCTTTATTATTTTATTTTGTAATAAGTCTTCCGCTATGTAATAAATACTCTGATGTTAATGACATTTATCTCTATACACTCTGTTATTATATATGTTGTCTTCTTGGCGCATGTATGAGATGCACCTGGCTTTGTTCCTTAAAGCCGGGTGTTACACCTAGTGAATGCACTCTAGGTGTGTCAAACATATGAAATGTCAATGCTTATGATGTTATGCTCAAGTTTTAGTGACAGTAAAACCAGAGGTGTTACAAACTTCACCTTCAATGTGATTAAATGTGCCTGACAGGTCTTCAATCGAAGGTTTAAACTTTTCGGAACTGGCTCCAACTGAGTTGAAGACCTGCTTCAGCCATTGAATGCATCGGGTGCCGAAGCCTAAACATATTTCTTGAAGATCTTTGAGTGATTTCTGCAGATTGGAACTTTTTTCAATTTCAGCTTCGAGTTTTGTTTCGAAATCTTTCTTCTCTTGCTCAAAGCTTTTGGACTTCATGGAAATTTCACTGTTCAATCTGGTGATCTCGGCTTGAGCTTCTGCTAGTGGACCCTCCATTGTTTGAATCACGAAATCCTTCTTCTCCAAAGCAGCTTTGTGCTCTTTAATCTTGCCCTCTAAGCCCTCAATTATAATTTCGTTTTTCTTGTCCTTGAAGTCTTGCTGCATCCTCAAGGTTTTGCTTAGCAATAGACTCTGAGAAAATAACCTTCATCAGGAGTGACCTTCATCTCAAAAACAATAATAAAGCTTAGGTAAGAATTTCACCTTGAAATTAGAATAAAACAAACTGCCAGCGATATGTTGCCGCCGGTATCTGCTGAGTTCAGCCTCAAGCTTCGGAAAGCCAACACTCTTTGATAAAGTGCTAACAACCTTCACCCTAACCCGGTCTCGGAGGCATCCTAAACTCTCTTCGGCAACACCACCGAAGAGCAACGCCCCTGGCTGGTACCCGCAAGATATAGCATAGTGCCTCAGCTCTTCTTTTTCAGTCTTAGACAACTCTTGCCCAATTATGTTTTGAAAGTTGAAATTTCTTTCTTCTGAAGCATCTTCGGCAAGCTCCTTCTCTTTTTCAGGCACTGCGGCCGGGGTTTCCTCAGCAGCTGCAGCAGTACGTTTCTGTCACACCCGGGTTTTAGGGCACCAAAACCTAGGCGCGAACATAATCACCAGGTGTGCTAGGACCAAGTCTCACACATATGATGAATCATGGCACAGGATCGAATGTCACATCTTTACTATATAATAGGAGTTCTGTACAAAATCAATAAATAACTACATTATAAGGAGACAACGGACCAGCAACCCAAAGTTGACTGGGAGACGACGGTCTAGATCTCTCACGAACACATCACAGCATCCTCCATGCGCCTCATCCTGCGGTACCTGTTCTTGACACGTGGGGGTGTGAGACAACAAGAGTGAGCTCACATACGTTCATAGCTCAACAAGTTGTGGGGAATAATGTGTATGAACTCGCCAAAGGTGGGAGCTCACATGAAGTGTAAGGCTTACCAAAGAGGATGGTTGAAGCTGAGCATTGCTTTTACAGTTGGTTAAAATTTTATTAGCAATTATTAAGTATAAGTAAATACCAACCCAATTAAGTAGTAGAACAAAAGTAACAATATCACCTGCGATGCAATGCATATGACAAATTGAATTTAGTTCCATAATTAATCATGTGAGTGTCCGAGCTGCTCATGACCGTGAGCACGGCTAGTATACCAGTTTTACACTCTGCAGAGGTTGCGCATCTTTACCCACAAGTCATGTTACCCATCTGCCAAGAGACGGCCAATCCCATACACCTCTACCAAGGAGGCGAGGCAGGGTAACACTACGAGGCCTTTACAAAGTTCCACTAGCTTCAGAAAACCCGCTACAGTTTATAGGAAGCTCCAATGCAGGAATCCCTCGTCTGACTGCCATCGCAGCAAAATCAACCCAAGGACCTCCCTACACTGACCACTCCCCTACTGTCCTTGCCCCTTTCGGATAAGTTTGTCTTCCACTAGCTTTCCTAGTTAGTTAGCCAAGGGCGTCCCATTAAACCCTTGTGGTAGCACTGTTTTCCTGGGTGGTTCTCCATGTTCCAATTAACATAATGATCTTATCATGAACAGTAAATAACAACTGATAATAAAAGTATAATCATGAATAAATGTGTATCTCTATACCCAAAACCACATAAAGCAATAGCAGGTACTACCCAAAGATTTAGTGGTTAACAAGGTATAAAGATAGTCAAACTAGGGTAACCTATTGGGTCCCATCAAAATTAACCTATGCAGATCATTATGATTAATCAGAACATGACTGGGTAAAAAGAAGTAATCAAGGGCACAACTTGCCTGGCACTTGAGATTCTAGGTACCAACTCGCTCTTCAGGTGACTCGTGACCTCACGCTAGTCGTAGCAATACAAACAAACATGGTATAGGCAGAATTAACATCACAACAAACATAGGAATAAACTGCGTAATAATATTCTACGCGTCGATACGAAACTGTGGGTTCGCGAAGCACTAGAATCGAAGTTAGGGTTGAAGAGAGGTGGTTTTCGGATGATCTATGTGGTTCAATATAGAATAGACTAAGTGCAACATTTTAACCTATATTTCAAGACAAAACAAAGTTATCAGATAATAATAGAGACTAATGCAACTAGAATGGATCAAAACGGAGTTACGGTTATTGAGTTATGTATTTATGAAGTTATTGAGTACATGGTATAGATTAATTTAGATGAATAATTTTAATTCATGTTACATTGCTAAATAGAGGTACTAAGTGGTAGACAATATTAAAACAAAATTATTGCAACTGGAACAGATCAATTTGGAGCTAAAATGGATTTAATATATATTATCTAAATTTCTATACATTTTTATATTTAATTTTTATACCTTAATTAGTTACCTGGACTAAACTGCAAAAGCCAGGGGCCTAACAGTTAAGTCATCCTATAGTGGAGGGATGGCGGGTTAGTTTGTAATAACCCAAAGGGTCCCACTGAAAAATAGCCACACGAAGGGGTACTGATCAGTTCTGGCCGTTGGATCTTGCATCAAGGGCCATGATTAAATCGGGGAAGGTTATGAACCGATATGCGTTCACTGCCCTAGGATCAAAGATCAATGGCCCGAAATCATCCACACTACAGATTTAGCACGAGCCCTCCGATTGATGATCTATGGCCCAGACCTATCCTAGCCGAAAGGGCACGTGAGATCTAATCTGTGTCGTTCATCCATCGATCAACAACCCCCGCGTTCTCCTTCTCCCCCAGACACAAGCCATGGCGGCGCCAGCTACTGTGCACGGCTGGGACTCCGGCGAATCCCACCAGATGGCGTAGAAGCCCTAAATCCACACGTAGATACCAGAAATAGGAGGAGAGAACTATGACGAGCACTATTACGGATTACTTACAAGACATTAGGGCGCAGAGCTACTTGACCACGGTGAAGGGCGGCATGGCCGTGATACACGAACAGCGACGTGAAATTACTGCGACGTTGAGTCCTAATGTGCTAGTCCTCCACCCCGGATAACTTCAGAGAGCGCTGGTGATCCCCAATGACCGTTCTAGGCACATCAATCGCTGGCTAGGGCGAGGGACATCCACGGCGGATCTCGGTGGCTGCACCCGTATGGCAGCGAGAAATTCCCAGGGTCACGCAAACCGCGCGCACCACGCTCCTTCTTGCAGGCTCCACACGTACAGCCGAGCACCCTCGACCGTCCGCATACTCCAAATCGGCGATGAAGGCCAGATATGGGGGCGCGGATCCTTCTCTGTTCGGCGACCCTCTTCCTCCCCTTTTTCTCCTCTGACGGACATTAGAGTTCTTGAGATGGCGATTTCTGCCTCGTGGTGTATCTATGGAAGGCAGGGAGGGGCTCCGATTTTTATACCCCGAGGAGCACTCTGTTGGAATCGAGGCCCAGCCGGGAGAACTCCGGACGAATCGTGCCATCTTGTTGTGATTCCGCGTGGTGCGGGGTCTGTTACGCGGGAAGGAGCTGACCGCCCGGTCCCACATGCAAGCGTTTCAGGAAAACAGAGGGAGAGAGAAACTGACAGATGGGCCCCACGCGCAGGAGACCAGGTGGGCTGGTGGAGTTGTTTCCCAGGCCGCGTTAGGAGAGTTTTGGCCCAAAATCGGTTATGGTCTCACCTTTTATTTTTCTATTTTCTTTCTCAATTTCTAATTTCTCATTTCAATTCAAGTTTAAAGTTCATATTCCAAATTCAATTCAAGTTACAAGTAAAGTACTGGTCTGAAGAATTATATTTATTTATCTATATTTTTCTTTATAATATTTATATTCTTTTCCTTTTTCGTTTTCAAATTTCTATTTTGAATCCAATTCTGTTTCCAATATTCAAGTTTTTGTGCAAAAGTGCCATAAAATTCTAGATTTCGTATATCAAACAATAGTCTCATGGATTATGCTTCTATTGTCTGAATTAATATTATTTATTATTGTTATCTTATCATGGGTATTCTTTTCTCTTTTCTCTTTTATGTCCATATTCTAAATTCTCAAACTTAAATGTGTCTCATAATTTGAATATAAATGCAAATATACAAGAATCCAGCATGGAATGCACATTCACGTATTTATTTATTTATCATTTGGCTTTCTTTTTACTTCCTTTAGTCGACTATGCACAAAGAAAAGAAGATCCAGAAATCCTAAAAATTCTAGCATAAAAGTATATTTATTCATTTATCCTATTATCTTTCTCTTATACCAATTTCAAGCATTACAGTTTCTTCCTCAGCCATATTTAAAATCATTTCATCAATGTCAGTAAGTGTGTTTGCCAAATTTGTGGCTTCGGCTGCTGCAGCTTTGGAAGTAGAAGCTTCGGAAGGAGCAGCTTCGGCTGCTGCTGTTTTCGGTGCTGAGGCCGACGGCGGTGTTTCTTCAATAGCCTCAATGACAGTAATAATCCTTCGCCTTTTTCAGCAGGCTTCTTGATTGCTGCAGGCTCCTCCTTCTTCTGTAAAAGCTTCATCAGTTGTGGCCCTAGTGGACTTAGCTTGAGAGGTAAAGATTCGGTCATTACCTTTAAAATTTCCTCCACGTCAGCAGCAGGAGGCGTTGAAGGAACTTCTTCCTCTATATCAGTTGTTCTTGGCTTCGCAGCCGCAGCTTGTCTTTTCTTTGGAACAGCCACCTTCGGCTCAGGGCTGGATTTTTTCTTCTTTAAAGCTTTCTCATCTTCTTCTATCATTCTATCAGCTTGTCTCTTCATAACACTGACAACTCTTTTTCGCTTTGGCCCTTCGGCACCCTTGCTTAATCGTTCATAATCAGGGTATTCAAATTTCAGAGCGTCCATTACTCGGTTCAGCCTTTGTTTTGGTCGGGTGCCGAAGGCTGTTGTCATCAATTGATCTTCTTTCTTCGTATAATTGCCCAAGATTTCATTGCACATAACTTCAATCGTATCCAACCATTCTTGGCAGGGTTCTTTAAAGTGTTTCTTGAACTTAAAATGATAGGGCAGTCGAACAAGTTCATTCTTTTTCTTCTCTCCTTTAAGCTTCGGCATACTCCATTCCTTTAACGTCGGAAATACTCTATTGGCTAAGTACTCCTGAACCAAATCCCTAGTACCAATATGCTCAGACACAACTCTAAATTCGCCCAAAGCATCTAGGCATGATGACCCCGGCGTCATGCAGCACTGGGGCCCAGTTAACCCGAAGGTTAGCTCCAGTGGGCTCTGAACTAGCTTCTCCTTTTTCTCATCAACTTTAACATAAAACCATTCAGTTTTCCAGCCGGTTGGCCATTCGATGCGGTAGCTAACCACCGTCTTCATGTCTTTGCGGTAGGCAAAATTATAGCAGCCGAAATTCTCGTGCAGTCCATCTTCTCTAGCCTTCGTCTGATAGTGAAGTTCATGCACCCGATAGAAGGCTTCGGCAAGCGGCTCCACTCCTTGGCTTCGAAGAGCCTAGATAAAGACGTTGAGCCTAACGATAGCGTTAGGAGTCAGTTGATGAAGATAAATTTCAAAATTTTCCAAAACATCCGCAATCATTCCATGAAGAGGAAACCTCAGTCCTGCTTTAAAGAAACTTCTGAAAACTACCACCTCATCATTTTTTGGCTTCAGAGTAATTTCTTCTCCGCCAAAATGAATCAGCTTCTTCTCGGCTTCCCCGAAGTAGCATAGCTTTGTCATCATGGGCATATTAGCCTCGGAGACTGTAGACTTTCCAAATTCCACGTGGCTGGGTTTAGATGGAATGACGGAATAATCTATCTCTTTCTCATCATCCTCACCTTCTTCAATGTCAGCCTGCTCGGTTTTGATAGCAGGTGCACCTTCGTCAGAAACACCCTCTGACACAATCAGGTCTGATTGTCTCATTATTCTGGAGATTAGGGCAGTCTCTGTAGCTTCGGCCTCCTCCTCGTCGCGTCTGACTCTGGCAGTTGAACGCACCCTAGCCATTTAATGCTAAATTCATTGCGGTTTTGACGAAGTTGATTACTTTTTTATTTTGCCAAAGCTCCTTCTTGTGACGAAGCTAAAAAACAAGACGATGCTCTAATTGAGAATACGAAGAATAAGCTTCAGCTATGGTCAAATTTTTTAGCAGCACAACAGTATGATAGTAATGAATGTTGTGGTAACTTCACACCTACCTGTCTGTTTATATAGTGCTGCAGGTGGGAAGGTGAATCGTCAAGCCACCTGCACCCACCGAACAGTCGCTCACATTCACTGAACAGTGGACCGCAGGGCGCGAGAAGGAGAATCACCAGATCGTGTGTACCCGTCTTATGGTGGGACCACCTCGCACTCGGAATATTTAAATTGTTTCTCGACAACGAGCTTAGGGAAGGTGTTTTTTGGACCTTCGGCATTCCGAAGCCTAAAAGAATTTTTCACGGGTCGAGCTCATTACGAAAAATGATCTGGCACCGTGAAGGGGCTACTGTTGGGGGTCTGCTTTGTTGTCGAAGGTCCTGTGAGAAGAAACACCTTCGGAAGGCCAGAACAGGAACAATGCCGAAGCTACCAGTCAGGGAGCTTCGTAGCATATTTCTAGATGCACCGACTTAAAGATGAAATGACCAATCAGCCCATGATAACATGTGTGTTGGGGGTATGCTTCGTAGCCGAAGATCCTAAAGGGAGAAGAACACCTTCGGCAGATATCTCAGAAGCAGCACTGAATCCATCACTTATAAAGCTTCGGCACAGTGACGGATCTCAAGACGAAGGGCTAAACCAACTTAAAGATGAAATGACCTAAGGACTCATGATGTTTTGTGCCAGTATTGTAGTCGATTGTAAAGGGCATAAATGGAATTTTGCACAGGCTGCGTCCTGTGCCTATAAATAGATGAACAGTACCCTAGTACTGTTCACGTTGACTGGGTATTTTTGCTCTTACGTCGCATTTGTACTCTTACCTCCTTTCAAGCCGAAGGTACATTTGTAATTTGATATCATTTCTATTTTTTCCATGATGATGAAATAAAAATGAGTTGATATATAATTGTTTATCCTATCTTTTACATTTCATATGATTTCCTCTTCATCATTATGTTATGTTGCCGAAGGTATGTCCTTCATAACCTTCGTCCGAAGATCATTATATTCCAAGGGAAATAATGTTTCAAAGAACGAAGGACCTTAACGTTTAACATTTTTTGTGTTGCCTTGTTCTTAATTTATAGCACTTGAGAACAAGTCCCCAACATTGGCACCCACCTCTGGTGAACTCACTTCCACTTTTTGAGCTAATGGCTTCGTTCAACAACCAAGCTGGAGCTGCTTCGGCTTCGAAGCTGGTACTCCCGATAACAGGCGGTTCATCCTCAGAGCCGGCCAACAAGAGGCAGAAGAAGGAGGCACAAAGAAGGGTACAACATGTCGGGGTGCAGGGACCCTTCATCAAGTCAAGATGGTCCCACATCCCAATTACCTTCTCCCAAGAGGACCTTTAGCTCAAGGATTACCCTCACAATGATGCCATGGTTATTTCTTGTGTCATCAAAGGATTTCTGGTTCACAATGTTTTGGTTGACATAGGCAGTGTAGCGGATATTATATTTGCTAAGGCCTCCAGACAGATGCAAGAGCTATAGGATAAGATTCATGATGCTACACACCCTCTTTGCGGCTTCGGAGGAAGACAGATTGTAGCGCTCGGCAAGATCATGATGCCAGTGACCTTCGGATTTGTCAACAATACAAGAACTGAGCAAATTGTGTTTGATATTGTCGACGTGGAGTACCCCTACAATGAAATCATTGGTCGTGGGACACTCAATGCTTTTGAAGCAATTCTTCATCCGGCATATCTTTGCATGAAGATACCTTCGGATCAAGGGCCTATTGCTATTCATGGAAGCTAGGAAGCTGCCAGAAAGGTTGAAGGAAACTGGACAGATTCAAAAGCAATCCATAATATAGATGGAGCCGAAGCTTGTGAGCAATATAAGTACAGAAGGGAGAAGGCTGCTTCGGCCGATCAGCCGAAGCCCATGCTCTTATGCGAAGATATAGCAGAGCAGAAGGTGTTGCTGGGATCTCAATTGTTTGAGGAACAAGAGAAAAATTTAATAAGGTTTCTGTTCAACAATAAAGATATCTTCGCATGGTCCGCCAACGATCTCTGTGGTGTCAACATGGATGTCATTGAACACTCGCTCAATGTTGATCCATCCTTTAGACCCAGAAAGCAGAGGCTTCGGAAAATGTCTGACGACAAAGCCGAAGGTGCTCGGAATGAAGTGAAAAGACTTCTTAGTGCTGGAGTCATTAGAGAAGTAAAATACCCAGAATGGCTAGCTAACACTGTTATGGTGAAGAAGGCCAATGGTAAATGGAGAATGTGCATCGATTTTACTTATCTTAATAAGGCATGTCCGAAGGATGAGTTTCCACTATCGAGGATAGATTCTCTAGTAGATGCAGCAGCTTCGTCGGAGCTCATGAGTCTACTAGATTGTTATTCAGGCTACCATCAAATCTGGATCAAGAAGGAAGATGAGCCGAAAACCAGCTTCATAACCCCCAGTGGTACATATTGTTATCTTCAGATGCCTCAGGGGCTCAAGAATGCTGGAGGAAGCTTCAGCAGAATGACAGCGAAAGTCCTTCATTCTCAGATCGGCAGAAATGTGCTAACATATGTTGATGATATCATAGTAAAAAGCACGAAGCAAGAAAATCACATTGCTGATTTGTAGGAAACATTTGCCAACTTTAGGCAAGCTGGCCTGAAGTTGAATCCAGAAAAATGTGTCTTTGGAGTAAAGAAGGGAAAATTCCTTGGTTGTCTAGTTTCAACAAAAGGGATCGAAGCTAATCCAAATAAAATCGAAGCTATTCTTTGGATGGAGCCGCCAAGCACAAAGAAGGGAGCCCAACGGCTAACAGGAAGACTGGCATCTCTGAATCGATTTATATCTAGATCAGCAAAGAGAAATTTACCATTCTTTGAAGTGTTGAAGTCGGCCGAAGTCTTTCAATGGGGATTAGCTCAGCAAAAAGCCTTCGAAGAGCTGAAGCAGTATCTGATAGACCTAACAACGTTAACTCCACCCACGCCAGGGGCTCCTCTGTTATTATATGTGGCAGCTTCGCATTCTGCAGTAAGCGCAGCGCTTGTGCAGGAAAAGCTTGAAGAACAAATCAAAAAGCAAGCCCTAGTATACTTCGTCTCTGAGGTCCTCAGCTTATCAAAGAAAAACTATACAGAATTGGAGAAAGTGTTGTATGCTGTCTTAATGGCCTCCAGAAAGCTTCGGCATTACTTTCAAGCATTCCATATAATTATTCCTTCTTCACAACCTTTAAAGGATATTATGAGGAACAGAGAAGCTACTGGAAGAATTGGAAAGTGGGCTGCGGAGCTCAACGAATTCACCATTGATTATGTGCATAGATCCTCGATCCAGTCCCAGGCGTTAGCAGACTTCATCGCTGATTGGACGCCAGGGGCTCAGGAAGAAGAAGCAAGTAAAGATGCCGAAGCCTGGACAGTGTTCTGCAACGGTTCCTGGAGAACCTTCGGGGCAGGTGCAGCTGCTGTCTTAGTTGCACCCTCCAAAGTCAAAACATGTTATGCAGTGAAACTTGATTTCAGCTACAAAAATAATATTGCTGAATACGAAGCTTTGCTTTTGGGGCTTCGGAAGTTAAAGGCAATGGAGATAAGGAGGGCGGTTCTCAAAACCGATTCCCAAGTTATTTCTAGGCATATTGACAAGAGTTGTAGAGCAAGAGATCCAAAGCTTGAGAAATACTTGGATACAGTTCGAAGGCTCGAAGCTTCTTTCGAAGGGTTTTCTGTCAAGAACATTCCATGAGGAGAAAATGAGCACGCCGATCTATTAGCCAAATCAGCGGCATAGGGGCTGCCTTTACCTTCGGAAGTATTCTTTGATACAATTAGAGCACCTTCGGTGGAACTTCTTGAAAGAGCAGTGCTCAATATATCCCCTGTTCATAGTGAAGATTGGAGAACTGAGATTATATCCTTTCTCTAGGGCAATTGTCTTTCAGATGGCGAAGCTTATAATAAGAGAATAGAGGCAAGAGCCCGACCATATGTAATAATAGAAGGGGAGTTGTACAAACATGGAGTCTGCTCTCCATTGCTCAAATGTTTATCCAGAGCTGAAGGTATAGAATTGATGAAGGAAATACACGCAAGTCTGTGTGGATCTCACATTGGGTCAAGTCCTTTGCTGGGAAAAGCCTTTCATCAAGGATTTTATTGGCTGAAGGCAGCTTCGGATGCAGCAGAATTAGTCCAAAAGTGTGAAGGTTGTCAAAAATGTGCAAGAGATCAAAAACAGCCTTCATCTCTGACTCAACTAATACAGCCCACTTGGCCGTTGCAAAGGTGGGGCCTTGATTTGTTAGGCCCACTTCCACCAGCACAAGGAAATCTAAAATATGTTGTGGTGGCGGTAGAGTATTTCTCCAAGTGGATTGAGGCGAAGCCTTTAGCCACAATAACTTCGGTCACCGTTCAGAAGTTTTTCTGGCAAAATATTGTTTGTCGCTTCGGAGTGTCGAAGGCTATTACTGTGGACAACGGAACACAGTTTGATGCCAAAGCTTACAAAGAGTTCTGTGAACAAATTGGCACGAAGATCCATTTTGCATCGGTTAGACATCCGGAGTCAAATGGACTTGTCGAAAGAGCTAATGGTATTATAATGATAGAAATAATGAAGTTAATCTTCAATCAGCCCAGAGGAAAGTGGTCAGACAAATTGATCAAAGTGGTGTGGAGCCACAACACAACGGTGTCGAGGTCAATAGGCTTTACACCATTCAAATTATTGTTTGGTGACGAAGCAATAACCCCGGAAGAAGCTAAGACATGATCAATAAGAACAGTGGCTTCGGCAGAGAACGAAGCTGATTATTTTGTGGCAAAAGATGCTATAGAAGGGATCAGGCTTCAGGCTGTGGAGAACATCAATAAATACCAAGCTGAAACAATAAAATGGCGTGATAGAAAGGTTCGGTTAAAAAATATCAGGCCAGGGCACTTGGTACTTCGGAGAGTTGCCAACCCAGACATAGTAGGCAAGTTACAGTTGAAGTGGGAAGGACCTTTTCTGGTAGTATCTTCGTCAAGACCCGGTTCCTACAGATTGAAGGATATGGACGGCAACGACATTCCTAGATCCTGGAATGCGGATGAGCTTCGGCGATATTATTTGTAGCTTAATGTAATCTTTTTGTTTTTTATTTTTTCCTATGGCACCATTTTCCTTTCCAAAGGGGGAGAATGGTTTTTAATGGGCCATAGCATGTAATTTCTATTTTTTCTTAATTCAGCTCTAGAAGAGCAATATCCCCCAAAGATGTAAATGTAAAAGCTGAGCATGCACCATCGAGTGCAAAGAGAAAAGGAAAACAGGAAGAAGCTCGAAAGTCGTCCCTAAGGGGATGCAGAGCACGACGAAGCTATAAAAAGTCGTTCCTAAGGGAGTGCACTGTAAGTTTTCTGTTCAAATGTCGTTCCTAAGGGAATGCAGAGCTTACAGCGAAAAGTCAACGCTGATTCCGCCGAAATATAAGGCGAAGCGCGAAAAGTCAACGTGATTACGCCGAAATAGAAGGAGAATAAGTTCAAAAGACATTCCTAAAGGAATGCAGAACTTACAACGAAAAGTCAGCGCTAATACACTGAAAAATAAGCGGTGAAGCCGAAAAATAAACGGCAAAGAGACTTCGGTTATTCCTAAGGGAATGAAGGATATGGTTGTGGCTTCGTATGTGTGTGTCTAGACATTCATTTGCACCATACATTACATCATACATTTGCATTCATAAACATTCATTTAGACATACATAGGATCATCATCATCATAACATAGGCAGTTGCTTCGGCTCTAAAAACAAGGCTTCGGCAAAAAGAAAAAGAAGCAGTCTTTATGCTTCGCTGTGTACGAAAAGAAGGGAAGGTGTTTTTCGCCTTTAGCTCAAAAATGCTAATTTCGTTCACACCAAAGCACTTTATACATTGATGGAAAGGTAAGAATATATTACAAGGCATGAACAAAGTTTACAAAGTAAAGATTAATTACATTGTTCTTTACAAAGGTTGTTACAAGGGTTTTTAGAGTTTTTTCTACAGTCATCTATTCAAGCTTCATTAGCATTCATTGAGCTTCGGCTTCGACTTCATCATCCATTGAACTTTAGCTTCGTCTTCTCAATCTTTAGCTTCGGCTTTGGCTTTGTCATCCTGTACGTATTCAAGTATTGTAAGCAAATTCAAGTTCGAAGGAAGAGGTAAGCACAAGGTATGATTTTGTTACCGGCTTAAGATGACTTCGAGCCTCATCACCAGCTTTGCTTTGACCACCTTTTGTCCATACCAGTTTTATAAATCTATTTGCTATGCTTCGGGCAAGGTTGGGAATATCATCAAGGTCTGCTGGTGATAAGCTAAAATTGGGTCTATTGATAATCTTTCCATGTTCGTAGCCGGATTTCAGGAAGGCGACAGCTATACCCCGAGAAGCTACCAGGGCACAAAAGTCACCATGACCAACTATAACTTCTTCAAGGTCATCAATTTCACCTTTGATATGTTCGAAGGCCCCCGGCAGGTCCTCAGATGAAGGAGTGAATTTTTCGCTGCTGGCTCCAACCGAATAGAAGACTTGCTTCAGCCGTCGAATACATCGATTACTGAATTTCAGACATTTGTTTTGAAGGCTTGCCAATGACTTTTTCAAATCTGAACTTTTCTGGACCTCGGCTTCAAATTTTGCATTAAGTTTCTGCTTCTCTTGTTCGAAGCTTTCTGACTAGGACACAAGCTTTGTATTCAATTCTACTATTTTAGCTTCAGCTTCTGCCAATAAGCCTTCGGTTGTCTGAAGCTCGAAGTCTTTCTTTTCAAGAGCAGCTGATTGGTCTTTTATCTTGCTTTCTAAGTTTTCAATTATAACTTCCTGTTTTTTATCCTCCAAATCTTGCTGCATTTTCAAAGCTTTACTCAGTAGCATACTCTGCATATAAACAACCTTCGTTAGAAAACATCTTCGTTATTGAAATAATAAAAGTTAAAGAAAAGTTTACCTTGAAATTGGAATAGAATAAACTACCGACGATGTGTTGTCGTCGGTAGCGGCTAATATCTGTTTCGAGCTTCAGAAAACCAATACTCTTTGATAGAGTACTGATAACCTTCGCTCCGGTTTGATCCTGGATGCAGCCCAATTTTTTGTCATCGGTGCCACCGAAGAGAAGCGCTCCCGACTGATATCCGCAAGACATAGCATATTCTTTTAACTCCTCTTTTTCAGCTTTTGTTAGCTCTTGACCAACTAAGTTTCAAAAGTTAAAATTTTTGTCTTCCGAAGTGTCTTCGGCTATTTCTTTCTCCTTCCCGGGTTCTGGGGTCATAGTTTCTTCGGTGGCTGCAGCAGCCTCTTCTGCAGCCATGTTTTGCAGTATCTTATCAATATCGGCAATTGTGCACTCTAAATGAGTATCTTCGGCAGCAGCAACTTCGATAGTTGTGGCTTCTGCAGGTGCAGCTTCGGTGGCTGTCGTGCTCTCAACAGCTGGCGCCTTCAGAGCTAAAGCTCCTGGCGGTGTCCCTTCGATGACTTCAGTCACTGTAATGATTCTTTGCTTCTTTGGCTTAGCTGTCTTCTCCGTTTTCGTGGGCTCCTTTTCCTTCTGAAAAAGCTTCGTCAGACGTGGCCCCAGTGGACTTAGCTTGACAGGCAAAGATTCAGTCATTACCTTTAAAATTTCTTCCATGTCGGTGGTAGAGGGTGTTGCAGCAGTTTCTTCTTCTTTGTTAATTGTCTTCTCCTTCGGAGCTGTAGCTTTTCTCTTCTTCGAAGCATCTGTTTTTGGCTCAGGCTTCAGCTTTTCTCTTTCAATTGTTTTTCATCGTCTTTATTTAGAACGCTAGCCACTCTCTTTCTTTTTTGCCCTTCGGCATCCTTGTCTAGCCACTCGTAGTCGGGATACTCAAAGTTTAGAGCATCCATTACCCGGTTCAACCTTCGCTTCGGGCGGGTGCCGAAGGCCAAAGTCATTAGTTGATCTTCTTTTTTGGAGTAGTTGCCGAGAATATCATTGCACATTGCTTCGATCATGTCCAGCCACTCTTGGCAGGGCACTTTGAAATGTTTCTTGAATTTATAATAGTAAGGCAACCGAACAAATTCCCCCTTCTTCTTTTCCCCATTCAGCTTCGGCATGTCCCACTCCTTCAAAGTTGGGAACACTCTGAAAGCCAAAAATTCTTGCACTAAGTCCCTAGTGCCGATATGATCTGCAATAACTCGAAATTCAGCCAGGGCAATTTGGCTTGGACTCCCTGGTGTCATGTTACACTGCGGTCTGGTCTCTCCGAAGATCAATTCTAGCAAACTCTGGACCAGGTCCTCCTTATCTTCGTCAACTTTGACATAGAACCACTCAGACTTCCAGCCAGCCGGCCACTTGCTTCGGTAGCTAATCACTGGAAATTTTGTGGTCTTGCGATAGGCAAAATTGAAGCAGCCAAAATTTTCATGTAGCCCATCTCCTCTAGCTTTCGTCTGATAATGGAGCTCGTGCACTCGGTAGAAGCCTTCGCCAAATGGTTCCACCCCTTGGCTTCGGAGAGCCCAGATATAAAAGCTAAGCTAGACAATAGCGTTGGGAGTTAGCTGATGAAGGTAGATCCCAAACTTCTTCAATACAACAGCGATCATCTTGTTCAAAGGAAATCTTAAGCCAGCCTTAAAGAAACTCTTGAAGACTACCACTTCATCCTTCCCTGGCTTCGGAGTGGTCTCTTCCCCACCAAAACGAACCAGCTCTTTCTTCGCTTCACTGAAATAACCCAATTTCAACAGCTTAGGCAAGTCATCTTTGGAGATGGTGGATTTCCCAAAATCCAGGTGGCTGGGTTTACTTGGCACCACGCTGTAATCATCTTCAGACTCAGTCTCCTCAACATCAGCCTGTTCTGTTTCAGCGGCAGGTGTATCCTCCGATGCTACTAGCCCCGAGCGCCTCATTACTTTGGAGATTGGATCAGTCTCAGCACCTTCGGCTTCCTCTCCATCGTGCGTAACCCTAGCTGTGGAACGTACTCTGGCCATCTGATGATTGAATTTCTTGTTTTTTGAGGTTGAAAATTTTTCTTTATCTTGCCGAAGCTTTTTCTTGCTACGAAGCTTGACCAAAGTAAATAGCTTCGGTTGAGGATGCAGCAAACAAGCTTCGGTTTTGGTCAATATTTTGGCAGCAAAACAGTGCACTAGCAATGAATGCTGTGGTAACTCCACACCTACCCGTCTGTTTATATAGTGTCGCAGGTGGGAAGGTAAATCGTCAAAGTCTTCTGCACCGGACAAGCAGCCACCCGCACTTACTGAACGGTGGGCCACACGGTCTGAGAAGGTGAATATCCAGGGCGTGCGTAACTGCTGCAAGATGGGGCCACATCGCGCCCAGATTATTTTAATCGTTTCTCTCCAACGAGCTCAGGGAAGGTGTTTTTTGGATCTTCGGCATCCCGAAGCCTAGAAGATTTTTTCACGGATCAAGCTCGTTACGAAAAACGATCTAGCACCGCGAAGGGGCTACTGTTGGGGGTATGCTTCGTAGCCGAAGATCCTAAAGGGAGAAGAACACCTTCGGCAGATCTCTTAGAAGCAGCACTGAAGCCATCACTTATAAAGCTTCGGCAAAGTGACGGATCTCAAGACGAAGGGCTAAACCGACTTAAAGATGAAATGACCTAAGGACTCATGATGTTTTGTGCCAGTATTGTAGTCGATTGTAAAGGGCATAAATGTAATTTTGCACAGGCTGCGTCCTGTGCCTATAAATAGATGAACAGTACCCTAGTACTGTTCACGTTGACTGGGTATTTTTGCTCTTACGTCGCATTTGTACTCTTACCTCCTTTCAAGTCGAAGGTACATTTGTAATTTGATATCATTTCTATTTTTTCCATGATGATGAAATAAAAACGAGTTGATATATAATTGTTTATCCTATCTTTTACATTTTATATGATTTCCTCTTCATCATTATATGTTATGTTGCCGAAGGTATGTCCTTCATAACCTTCGTCCGAAGATCATTATATTCCAAGGGAAATAATGTTTCGAAGAACGAAGGACCTTAACGTTTAACATTTTTTGTGTTGCCTTGTTCTTAATTTATAGCACTTGAGAACAAGTCCCCAACAATGTGTTATGGTTGTAATCATTTGTAGAGGACATGAATGTAAATTCACACAGGCTGCGCCCTGTGCCTATAAATAGGTGAACAGTACCCCCGTACTGTTCACTCTTTCGCATCTCATTTTTACCTTTGCCCTCGGCCAAGCTCAAGGTACAAATGTAATTTGATATTGCTTTCATATACTCATGATTATTTAATAGTAGATGTTTATATTATGATATCATATAATTGTTTATGTTGTTTTCCTATGTTTCATAAGCTTCATCCTTTGTATATACATGTCATATTTATGAAGGTATGCCCTTCATGACCTTCGTCTGAAGATCATTATATCCTAAGGGAAATAATGCTTCGAAGGACGAAGGACATTAACATTTAACATTTTATGTTGCCTTGTTCTTAATTCATAGTATTTGAGAACAAGTTCCCAACAGGTCCACTACCTATCTACGAGCCGCAGCTCGTTGCTCTCAAAGCAACAAGCAACAAGGAGGCGCTACCAAGCAAGGTAGCTCAAGTGGAGGTTGTCGGACTTAATGAAGATGAGATGGCGCTTATCATCAAGCGCTTCAAGACTGCACTCAAAGGACATAAGGAGTACCCCAACAAGAACAAGACAAAAGGGAAGCGCTCCTGCTTTAAATGCGGTAAGACTGGTCATTTCATTGCACACTGTCTCGATAATAATAATGACCAGGAACAAGAAAAGCATGGGAAAAGAGAGAAGAAGAAGAACTATAGGAAGGCCAAGGGCGAGGCACACATCGGGAAGGAATCGGACTCCGACTGCTCCTCCTCCGACTCTGAGGATGAAGGACTAGCTGCCTCGGCCTTCAACAAATCTTCGCTCTTCCCCAACAAACGCCATACCTGTCTTATGGCTAAGGAGAAGAAGGTACGTATTCGAGACACGCCCAAATACACTTCATCTAGTGATGAAGAATCTTCCGATGATGAAATTGACTACTCTGAATTGTTTAAAGGATTAGATAGAGCTAAGGTAGAGAAAATTAATGAATTAATTGAAGCTCTAAATGAAAAAGATAGACTTTTAGAAAAGCAAGAGGACATTTTATATGAAGAACATGATAAATTTGTTAGTGCTCAAAAGTCTCTTGCTTTAGAAAGTAAAAGAAATGAAGTGCTTTCTTCTGAGTTATCTGCTTGCCATGAATCTATCTCTAGTTTAAAGATGTTAAATGATGATTTAAATGCTAAGCTAGAGGAAGTTAGTAAAACAAGTTCATGTGTAGAGCATGTTAGTATTTGTAATAGATGTAAGGACTTTGATGTTGATGCCTGTGATGAACATCTTATTTCTATTACTAAATTAAATGATGAAGTGACAAGTCTTAATGCTCAACTTAAGACTTGTAAAAGTGATTTTGATAAACTAAAATTTGCTAGGATGCCTACACGGTTGGTAGACACCCCTTAATCAAGGATGGGCTTGGTTTTCAAAAGGAAACCAAGAACTTAATAAGCCAAAGGACTCCCATTCTCAACAAGGAGAAAGGGAAGGCCCCTATGGCTAGTAGTCCTAAAAAACCATGCATTTATTTATAATAGAAAAGTTGCTAGTCGTTCTAATAAGAGTTATGTTCATACTGCTTATAATAATTCACATGCTATGTTTGCCTCTAGCTCTACTTTTGTTCATGGCAGAAGTAGGCCAAGAAGAAATAATGGTGTATCTCATGTGCCTAGGAAAATGTGCAATGAACCTACTACTGTCTTTCATGCTTGCAACACCACTTTTGTACTTTCATGTAAAAATAGAAAAGTGGTTGCTAGGAAGTTGGGATCCAAATGCAAGGGAGACAAGACTTGTATTTGGGTTCCAAAAGTGATTGTAACTAACCTTGTAGGACCCAACAAGAGTTAGGTACCTAAAACCCAAGTGTAAATTGCCTTGCAGGTTTATGCATCTGGGGGCTCAAGCTGGATTATCGACAGCGGATGCACAAACCACATGACGAGGGAGAAGAAAATGTTCACCTCCTACGTCAAGAACAAAGATTCCCAGAATACGGTTATCTTTGGAGATGGGAATCAAGGCAAAGTCAAAGGTTTGGGAAAAATAGCCATCACAAGCGAGCACTCTATTTCAAATGCATTTTTAGTAGAGTCATTAGGATATAACCTCCTGTCTATAAGTCAATTGTGCCACATGGGCTACAATTGTTTGTTTACAAATGTTGATGTATTTGTCTTTAGAAGGAGTGATGGTTCATTAGCATTTAAGGGTGTATTAGACGGCAAGCTCTATTTAGTTGATTTTTTGAAAGAGAATGCCGATCTAGATGCATGCTTAATGGCTAAGACTAGTATGGGCTGGCTCTAGCATCACCGTCTAGCACATGTTGGGATGAAGAACCTTCATAAACTTCTAAAGGGAGAGCATGTGTTAGGACTAACCAATGTTTGTTTCGATAAAGATAGACCTTGTGCAGCATGTCAGGCAGGAAAACAGGTGTGAAGCACTCATCACAGCAAGAATGTGATGACAACATCAAGACCACTGGAGCTTCTTCACATGGACCTCTTTGGACCCGTTGCCTACCTTAGCATCGGGGGAAGTAAGTACGGTCTTGTTATTGTTGATGATTTTTTCCGCTTCACTTGGGTGTTCTTTTTGCAGGACAAATCAGAAACCTAAGGGACCCAAAAGCGCTTTTTAAGGAGGGCTCAAAATGAATTTGAGCTCAAGGTGAAGAAGATAAGAAGTGACAATGGGTCCGAGTTCAAGAATCTGCAAGTGGAGGAGTATCTTGAGGAGGAAGGCATCAAGCACAAGTTCTTCGCTCCCTACACACCACATCAAAATGGTGTGGTAGAGAGGAAGAACAGGACACTTATCGACATGGCAAGAATGATGCTTGGAGAGTTCAAGACGCCTGAGCGGTTTTGGTCGGAAGCTATGAACACAGCTTGCCACGCCATAAACCGTCTCTATCTGCATTGCCTTCTCAAGAAGACCTCCTATGAACTCCTTACCGGTAACAAACCCAACGTTTCTTACTTTCGAGTATTTGGGAGCAAATGCTACATTCTAGTGAAGAAAGGTAGATATTCTAAGTTTGCTCCCAAGGCAGTAGAAGGGTTTTTACTAGGGTATGACTCAAATACAAAGGCGTATAGGGTCTTCAACAAATCTTCAAGATTGGTTGAAGTCTCTAGCGATGTTGTATTTGATGAGACTAATGGCTCTCCAAGAGAGCAAGTTGATCTTGATGATGTAGATGAAGAAGATGTTCTGATGGCTGCAATGCGCATAATGGCGTTAGGTGATGTGCGACCGCAGGAACAACAGGAACAAGATCAACCATCTTCCTCCACAGTGGTGCATCCCCCAACTCAAGATGATGAACGGATACCTCAAGAAGAAGGGCACGATCAAGGGGGAGCACAAGAAGATCAAGTGATGGAGGAAGAAGCACCATGGGTCCCTCCAACTCAAGTCCGAGCAACGATCCAATGACATCACCCCGTCGACCAGATTCTGGGTGACATCAGCAAGGGAGTAACTACTCGCTCACGTTTAGCTAATTTTTGTGAGCATTACTCGTTTGTCTCTTCTATTGAGCCTTTAGGGTAGAAGAGGCCTTACAGGATCCAGACTGGGTGTTGGCCATGCAGGAAGAGCTCAACAACTTCAAGAGAAATGAAGTTTGGAGCCTGTTGCCACGTTCGAAACAAAACGTTGTGGGAACCAAGTGGGTGTTCTGCAACAAGCAAGATGAGCACGGGGTGGTGACAAGAAACAAGGCTCGACTTGTGGCAAAAGGTTATGCCCAAGTCGCAGGTTTGGATTTCGAGTAGACTTTTGCTCCTGTGGCTAGGCTAGAGTCTATTCGAATTTTATTAGCCTATGTCGCTCGCCACTCTTTCAGGTTGTTTCAAATGGACGTAAAGAGCGCTTTCCTCAACGGGCCAATTAAGGAGGAAGTATACGTGGAACAACCCCCTGGTTTTGAGGATGATAGGTACCCCGACCATGTGTTCAAGCTCTCTAAGGCGCTATATGGACTTAAGCAAGCCCCAAGAGCATGGTATGAATGCCTTAGAGATTTCTTAATTGCTAATGCTTTCAAGGTTGGGAAAGCCGATCCCACTCTTTTTACAAAGACTTGTGATGGTGATCTTTTTGTATGCCAAATTTATGTCGATGACATATATTTGGTTCTACTAATCAAAAGTCTTGTGAGGAGTTTAGCAGGGTGATGATGCAGAAATTCGAAATGTCGATGATGGGCGAGTTGACCTACTTCCTTGGATTCCAAGTGAAGCAACTCAAGGACAGCACCTTTATCTCCCAAACGAAGTACACACAAGATCTTCTCAAGCGGTTTGGGATGAAGGACACCAAGCCCGCAAAGACACCTATGGGAACCGACGGGCATGTTAACCTCAACAAAGGAGGTAAGTCCATTGATCAAAAGGCATACCGGTCCATGATAGGTTCACTTCTTTATTTATGTGCTAGTAGACCGGACATTATGCTTAGTGTATGCATGTGTGCTAGATATCAATCCAACCCCAAGGAATGTCACCTTGTGGCTGTTAAGCGAATTCTTAGATATTTAGTTTCTATGCCCTGCTTCGGGATCTGGTATCCAAAGGGGTCTACCTTTGACTTGATCGGATACTCAGACTCCAATTATGCCGGGTGCAAGGTTGATAGGAAGAGCACATCGGGGACGTGCCAATTTCTAGGAAGGTCCCTAGTGTCCTGGAGTTCAAAGAAACAGACATTTGTTGCCCTATCCACCGCTGAGACCGAGTATGTTGCCGCAGGTCAGTGTTGTGTGCAACTACTTTGGATGAGGCAAACCCTCCAGGACTTTGGCTACAATCTGAGCAAAGTCCCACTCCTATGTGACAATGAGAGTGCAATCCGCATGGCGGAAAATCCTGTTGAACACAACCGCACTAAGCACATAGACATCCAGCATCACTTCCTGAGAGACCACCAGCAAAAGGAAGATATCGAGGTGTACCATATTAACACCGAGAACCAGCTAGCCGATATCTTCACCAAGCCTTTAGATGAGAAAAGGTTTTGCAGGTTGCGTAGTGAGCTAAATGTCTTAGATTCGCGTAACTTGGATTGATCTATAGCATACATGTGTTATATGCCTTTGATCATGTTACATTGTGCTTTTACATCGTTTGTTATCTACTTATGGTGCTCAAGTTGTACAAGCCTCCCCTGACCTCGCAAGTCCATATGCAAATGGTGCACATATTTAGGGGGAGTGTGCCACAACTTGATCTCTTTGAGACTAATTTGTTTGGTTAAGAACACTTGTTGTAGTCTCAAAGGTGCATTGAAAGGGAAAGATGGACTTGGACGACGCAAAGACTTCCACTGCACTCCGATATTAGTGTATCTAATTCCAAGTTCATTCTTATGCTATATTTGCCTTTTTGCTCTTAATTGACAATTTTTGGTGAGGCAATGGGGTTAAAGGGCCAAAAATGATCCCGTTTTGGTGCTTAATGCCAAAGGGGGAGAAATTAAGGCCAAAGCAAATGGATCAGCTACCACTTGTGAATTTTGAAAATAGTAGAGTTAGAATTTGATTTTGTCAAAATACTCTAATTGCAAAATTTGGTCTCTTATAGGGGAGAATTTTTTATGGAAAAGGGGGAGTTTTTGGTAATTGATCAATTTCTCGCTTGGAATATATCTTAATTTGCCAAACAAGTGTGTTTGACTTAGAGATAGGAAAAAGAATTTGATTTGTAAAAACAAACCAAGTGGTGGCAAAGAATGATCCAAATACGTCAAATCTTCTGCAAAAACAATTTGGTCCTAAGTTGCATTGATGTTGCACTTATTTTGGTTGCTTTTTGATGTGTTGGCATAAATCACCAAAAAGGGAGAGATTGAAAGGGAAATGTGCCCTTGGGAAATTTCTATAATGTTTTGGTGATTAAGTGCTCAACACATTCAATTAAGTTCTTATGTGCCAAATAAAGTGAGAAGTGAAAATCAAGGCAAAAGGTATGTTTCTAGACTTGGTAAATTGTTTTATATACTAACATGTTATCCAAGTGCTAGAAACAGTGACTAAAGGACAAGAGAAGAAAAGGGAGAAGTGTTGGCTGTGTGCAGCCAACACCAACTTGGTCTGGGTGCACCGGAGTACCGGACAGTGTCCGGTGGTGCACCGGACGCTAGGCTGGTCCGCGTGAACTCGCCGCTCTCGGGACTCAACGACGGCGTACGGGTAAAAATCACCGGACTGTTCGGTGAGTCATCCGCGGCGAACTCGTCGCTCTCGGGAATGAAGGAAGGAGACGTGGCTATAATTCACCGGACTGTCCGGTGGTGCACCGGACTGTCCGGTGAGCCAACGGTCGCCAGTGCCAACGGTTGGCCGTGAAATCTGTGGGCGACGTGTGGTAGCTCCAACGGTCGGAAGGAGGCACCGGACTGTCCGGTGTGCACTGGACAGTGTCCGGTGCGCCAACGGGCCCGGAGCTGCAATGGTCGGATATGCCTATTTTGGAAGGAAATCGCGCACCGGACAGGCTACAGTAGCTGTCCGGTGGCACACCGGACTGTCCGGTGCGCCACTCGACAGAAGGCAAGGATGGCCTTCCAAGTTGGTCCTCAACGGCTCCTAGCTGCCTTGGGGCTATAAAAGGGACCCCTAGGCGCATGGAGGAGTAACCTAAGCATTCATTAAGCATCCTAAGACTCCAAGACTCCAACTCCACGCATTTGATTCTCTGTGTTAGTGATTTGAGCTCCATTTGAGTTGCGAACTCCATGTGTTGTGTTTCGAGCTCAAGTCGTGACTTGTGTGCGTGGTTGTGCTGCGATTTTGAGTCTTGTGTGTGTTGCTCTCCCAACCTTACTCTTGTGCGTTCTTTGTGATCTATATTGTAAGGGTGAGAGGCTCCAACTTGTGGAGATTCCTCGCAAACGGGAAGAAGACTATAAGGAAGAAAGCCGTGGTATTCAAGTTGATCATTGGATCACTTGAAAGGGGTTGAGTGCAACCCTCGTCCATTGGGACGCCACAACATGGAAGTAGGCAAGTGTTACTTGGCCGAACCACGGGATAAAAATCGCGTGCCTCTTGTGTTGCCTCTTGTGATCATTTTGTTCGCGCTAACATGTTTTATAGCCACTTGATTTAACTAACACTTTAATAATCAAGTTTGTGGCTAGTTAGTCTTTGATTTTACAGGATCACCTATTCACCCCCCCTCTAGGTGCTCTCAATACGTCAATGTATATCCATTATATTTTCCTCTAGGGAGGTTATGTTCAATTATATAGCATAGTTAAGAGTTAAATATGTGTAGTTAGCTAGGAGAAAAAATTCGGTATGTACATACTTCAACAAGCAAACATAAAAAATCATTATGAAGACAGGCAAATCAAATAAACATACAAACACTGGCAACAACAAGAGATGCAAATCCTAGCTTTCTTCCTTTACCTAATTATCTCATCAATATCTGATTAAAGAAAATGCACAAAGTAGCACAAAAGAATAAACAGACAAGAGCACACGAGTACAGAACATAATAAAAGCCTTAACTAATTCAAACAATAGATTAGATGTATCATTACCCGTAACAACAATAAAGCCAACCTCTAAAAGCTACCATGGGAATTGGTGGAAGGTGGCACAACTATTCAGATAGTGTACTAAGAGAAAAAGATCATTTGAGTGGCTCATATTTAACCATTCTCAGGATAGCAAGTGCACCTTATAGTGGAAGCACAATAAAATCTCTCTTGCTCTCTTTCTGTCTCTCTCATAACGACATTACTTGTAGCTAACACTGTCCCAAAAGGAATGCTTGTCGAGGTGCATAGACAAAACTACATTCTTTTCGGGATGGAGGTAGTAAGGTACAAGCCATCCTAGTTACACCTCTGCTACATCACCTAGTACGGCGCACAAAAACAAATTTATTCATGGTCCCAAAGGATCTGCTTTCATAGGCATCCTTTTCTGTGTTTCATAGGGCAAGACAAACATGGCTCAAGCTTAACTATTGTCATTGTGTGAACTCTACATATTATAATTTTCTATGTTCAGTAGCCCAAAACAGAAACAACTCGAGCTTGACTGTAGTTGTTTCTCCAATGCCAGTTAAGGGTTCCCATCTTGATAGTTACAAATTTCTAGTAATGATTGTATCTGCAACCTAATCACTAATTAGTAATTACACTCTATCGGCTTGCAAACTAATTACACTACATGGGCTTGCAACCCAATCCCATTCTAATTTTGTGAACATTTTATAAAATCTGTAATTTCTTACAATACAGCTCTATATATTCATTGTTTGTTATTTGTTAGTCAATACAACATTGGCATAGTATATTGATAAAATACATAGTACTGCTACTGACTCACCCCTCACGAAGGAAGCGGTCGTCCCACCGCCATGGGCATGACATCCCCATCAAGGTTTGGCAGCACGGGAGAGTCCCGGCTCGAAGGAGAACTCCACGGTGCGCAGCGCCATTATGCAGAGACGATGCTTGGGATCGAAGGCTGGCTCTTCAGTTTCGCCACCTGTTTGCTCCAAGGTGGCCACAATTTCACCACTTGTTTGCTCCAAGGTGGTCTCATTTCACCACCTGTTTGCTCCAAGGTGGCGATAGAATCAACAAGAGTGGTATAGTCTGCGCATTCATCAACATTGTAGTCCATGGCTGCAGAAATACCATAGAGATTAGGAGTACAAGAGAAATAGCATAAGAGTGGGTAAACATGCCGGATCTTTTTGCTAGCAAAAATATGTGAAAGGGAATTAGGCTTACACCTATTTCCTAAACTAATTTTGGTGGTTGAATTGCCCAACACAAATAATTGAACTAACTAGTTTGCCCAAGTCTATAAGATCTACAGGTACCAAAGGTTTACAATAAGCCAATAAAAAGATCAAGAGAAAGGGTTCAAACAAAGGAGCAAAGAGAGAACCGAAGGCACCCTGGTCGGGCGCACCGGACTGTCCGGTGAGCCACCGGACAGTGTCCGGTGCACCAAAGGACTTGAAGCCAAACTCCTCAACTTCGGGAAAACGCAGAGTCACTCCGCTATAATTCACCGGACTGTCCGGTGTACACTGGACAGTGTCCGGTGCCCCAAGGATGAAGAGACTCTGAACTTTCGGCTTCGGGAATTCGCAACGGCTAGCCTACTATAATTCACCGGACATGTCCGGTGTACACCATACTGTCCGGTGTGACAACGAAGCAACAGCTACTTCAGGCGCCAACGGCTACCTGCAGCGCATTAAATGCGCGCCAGCGCGCGCAGAAGTCAGGCACGCCCATGCTGGCGCACCGGACACTCCACAGT
The DNA here is from genome assembly GCA_029449295.1 of Zea luxurians. Lineage (NCBI taxonomy): Eukaryota > Viridiplantae > Streptophyta > Magnoliopsida > Poales > Poaceae > Zea > Zea luxurians. The sequence goes on along the minus strand of JAOPSE010000001.1, from coordinate 234,134,472 downwards.
GCATGTCCGGTGCGCCACCGGACATCCAGGCGGGCCCAGCAGTCAGAGCTCCAACGGTCGGAACCCTAATGGCCTGGTGACGTGGCTGTCGCACCGGACATGTCCGGTGTGCACCGGACTGTCCGGTGCACCATACGACAGACAGCCTCCACCAAACGACTAGTTTGGTGGTCGGGGCTATAAATACCCCCAACCACCCCACATTCAAGTCATCCAAGTTTTCCACTTCTCAACCACTTACAAGAGCTAGGCATTCAATTCTAGACACACTCAAGTGATCAAATCCTCTCCAATTCCACACAAGGCTTTAGTGATTAGCGCGAGAGATTTGTCGTGTTCTTTTGAGCTCTTGCGCTTGGATTGCTTCTTTTCATTCTCACTTGTTCTTGTGATCAAAACTCCATTGTAACCGAGGCAAGAGACACCAATTGTGTGGTGGTCCTTGCGGCGAAGTTTTGTTCCCGGTTTGATTTGAGAAGAGAAGCTCACTCGGTCCGAGGGACCGTTTGAGAGAGGGAAAGGGTTGAAAAAGACCCGGCATTTGTGGCCTCCTCAACGGGGAGTAAGTTTGCGAGAACCGAACCTCGATAAAACAAATCCGCGTGTCACACTCTTCATTCGCTTGCGATTTGTTTTGTGCCCTCTCTCTCGGACTCATTATTATTTCTAACGCTAACCCAGCTTGTAGTTGTGATTAATTTTGTAAATTTCAGTTTCGCCCTATTCACCCCCCCTCTAGGCGACTTTCAATTGGTATCGGAGCCCGGTGCTTCATTAGAGCCTAACCGCTCGAAGTGATGTCGGGAGATCACTCCAAGAGGGAGATGGAGACCGGCGACAAGCCTACTACGAGTCACGGGAGCACTTCATCGGAAGAGTCCCGCACCAAGAGGAAGGAGAAGAAGAAGGACTCCTCCAACAAAGGGAAGGGGAAGGAGAAGAAATCTTCTTCCCACAAGTCGCATCGGAGAGGCGACAAGCACAAGAGGATGAGGAAAGTGGTCTACTACGAGACCGACTCTTCATCACCATCGACCTCTGACTCCGATGCGCCGTCCGTAACTTCTAAGCGCCAAGAGCGCAAGAAGTATAGTAAGATCCCCCTACGCTACCCCCACATTTCAAAGCGTACTCCTCTACTCTCCGTTCCATTAGGCAAACCACCGGTTTTTGACGGTGAAGATTATAATATGTGGAGTGACAAAATGAGGCACCATCTAACCTCACTCCACACAAGCATATGGAATGTTGTTGAGTTTGGTGTACAGGTACCATCCGTAGGGGATGAAGACTACGACTCGGACGAGGTGGCCCAAATTCACCACTTTAACTCCCAAGCCACCACTATACTCCTCGCCTCTCTAAGTCGAGAGGAGTATAATAAGGTGCAAGGGTTAAAAAGTGCGAAGGAAATTTGGGACGTACTCAAGACCGCACACGAGGGAGATGATGTGACAAAGATCACCAAGCGGGAGACGATCGAGGGGGAGCTCGGTCGCTTCATGCTTCACCAAGGGGAGGATCCACAAGCTATGTACAACCGCTTGAAGACCTTGGTGAATCAAGTGCGCAACCTCGGGAGCGAAAAATGGGATGACCATGAGATGGTCAAGGTTATTCTTAGATCCCTCGTATTTCTTAATCCTACACAAGTTCAATTAATCCGAGGTGATCCTAGATATAAGCTAATGTCTCCCGAGGATGTTATAGGAAAATTTGTGAGCTTTGAGCTAATGATTAAAGGCTCAAAGAAAATCATCGAGCAAGGCACCTCCTCCACGCCCGAGGCACAACCGGTCGCATTCAAGGCGACGGAAGAAAAGAAGGAGGAAGCTACTCCAAGTCGAACACCCATCGACGCATCCAAGCTCGACAACGAGGAGATGGTGCTCATCATCAAGAGCTTCCGTCAAATCCTCAAGCAAAGGAGGGGGAAAGACTACAAGCCCTGCTCCAAGAAAGTATGCTACAAATGTGGTAAGCCCGGTCATTTTATTGCTAAATGTCCATTATGCAGTGATAGTGACAGGGGCGACGACAAGAAGGGGAGAAGAAAGGAGAAGAAGAGACACTACAAAAAGAAGGGCGGCGATGCCCACGTGTGCCGCGAGTGGGACTCCGACGAGAGCTCCACCGACTCCTCCTCCGACGAGGACGCCGCCAACATCGCCGTCACCAAGGGACTTCTCTTCCCCAACGTCGGCCACAAGTGCCTCATGGCCAAGGAGGGCAAAAAGAAGAAGGTAAAATCAAGATCCTCCACTAAATATGAAACCTCTAGTGATGAGGATGATGCTAGCAATGAGGAGGATAACTTGCGCATTCTTTTTGCCGACCTAAACATGCAACAAAAGGAAAAATTAAATGAATTGATTAGTGCTATTCATGAGAAGGATGATCTCTTGGACTCTCAAGAGGACTTCCTCATTAAGGAGCACAAAAAGCATGTTAGGGTAAAAAATGCTTATGCTTTACAAGTTGAAAAATGTGAAAAATTGTCTAGTGAGCTAAGCACTTGCCATGAGACTATTGACAACCTTAGAAATGAAAATGCTAGATTAATTGCTAAGGTTGATTCACATGTTTGTGATGTTTCAATTCCCAATCTTAGAAATGATAATGTTGATTTGCATGTTAAGATTAAGGAATTGAATGATTCTCTTGCTAGCCTTAGAATTGAAAATAAAAAATTAATTGCTAAGGCTAAAGATTTTGATGTTTGCAATGTTACTATTTCTAACCTTAGAAATGAGAATGATACACTACATGCTAAGGTTGTAGAATTAAAATCTTGCAAACCCTCTACATCTACCGTTGAGCATGTTTCCATTTGCACTAGATGTAGAGATATTGATATTAATGCTATTCATGATCACATGGTCTTAATTAAACAACAAAATGATCATATAGCAAAACTAGATGCTAAAATTGCCGAGCATAACTTAGAAAATGAAAAGTTTAAATTTGCTAGAAGTATGCTCTATAATGGGAGACGCCCTGGCATCAAGGATGGCATTGGCTTCCAAAGGGGAGACAATGTCAAACTTAGTGCCCCTCCTAAAAGATTGTCTAATTTTGTAAAGGGCAAGGCTCCCATGCCTCAGGATAACGAGGGTTACATTTTGTACCCTGCCGGTTATCCCGAGCACAAAATTAGGAGAATTCATTCTAGGAAGTCTCACTTTGGCCCCAATCATGCTTTTATGTATAAGGGTGAGACATCTAGCTCTAGGCAACCAACCCATGCTAGGTTGCCTAAGAAGAAAACTCCTAATGCATCAAATGATCATGACATTTCATTCAAAACTTTTGATGCATCATATGTGCTTACTAACAAATCCGGCAAGGTAGTTGCCAAGTTTGTTGGGGGCAAACACAAGGGCTCCAAGACTTGTGTTTGGGTACCCAAAGTTCTTGTTTCTAATGCCAAAGGACCCAAAACCGTTTGGGTACCTAAAGTCAAGAACTAAACTTGTTTTGTAAGTTTATGCATCCGGGGGCTCAAGTTGGATCATCGACAGCGGGTGCACAAACCACATGACAGGGGAGAAGAAGATGTTCTCCTCCTACGAGAAAAACCAAGATCCCCAACGAGCTATCACATTCGGGGATAGAAACCAAGGTTTGGTCAAAGGTTTGGGTAAAATTGCTATATCTCCTGACCATTCCATTTCCAATGTTTTTCTTGTTGATTCATTAGATTACAATTTGCTTTCCGTATCTCAATTATGTCAAATGGGCTACAATTGTCTCTTTACTGATGTAGGTGTCACTGTCTTTAGAAGAAGTGATGATTCAATAGCATTTAAGGGAGTGTTAGAGGGTTAGCTATACTTGGTAGATTTTGATAGAGCTGAACTTGACACTTGCTTAATTGCTAAGACTAACATGGGTTGGCTCTGGCACCGCCGACTAGCCCATGTTGGGATGAAGAATCTTCATAAGCTTCTAAAGGGAGAGCACATTTTAGGACTGACAAATGTTCATTTTGAGAAAGACAGGATTTGTAGCGCATGCCAAGCTGGGAAGCAAGTTGGCGTTCATCATCCACACAAGAACATCATGACGACTGACAGGCCACTGGAGCTCCTACACATGGATTTATTCGGCCCGATTGCTTACATAAGCATCGGCGGGAGTAAGTACTGTCTAGTTATTGTGGACGATTATTCTCGCTTCACTTGGGTGTTCTTTTTGCAGGAAAAATCCCATACCCAAGAGACCTTAAAGGGATTCTTGAGACGGGCTCAAAATGAGTTCGGCTTAAGGATCAAGAAAATTAGAAGCGACAACGGGACGGAGTTCAAGAACTCACAAATAGAAGGCTTCCTTGAGGAGGAAGGCATCAAGCATGAGTTCTCTTCTCCCTACACCCCACAACAAAATGGTGTAGTGGAGAGGAAGAATCGAACTCTATTGGACATGGCAAGAACCATGCTTGATGAGTACAAGACACCGGATTGGTTTTGGGCCGAGGCGGTCAACACCGCTTGCTACGCCATCAACCGGTTATATCTACACCGAATCCTCAAGAAGACATCATATGAACTCCTAACCGGTAAAAAGCCCAATATTTCATATTTTAGAGTCTTTGGTAGCAAATGCTTTATTCTTGTTAAAAGAGGTAGAAAATCTAAATTTGCTCCTAAGACTGTAGAAGACTTTTTACTAGGATATGATTCAAACACAAGGGCATATAGAGTCTTTAACAAGTCCTCAGGACTAGTTGAAGTTTCTTGTGACGTTGTGTTTGATGAGACTAACGGCTCTCAAGTAGAGCAAGTTGATCTTGATGAGATAGGTGAAGAAGAGGCTCCATGCATCGCTCTAAGGAACATGTCCATTGAGGATGTGTGTCCTAAGGAATCCGAAGAGCCTCCAAATGCACAAGATCAACCATCCTCCTCCACGCAAGCATCCCCACCAACTCAAAATGAGGATGAGGCTCAAGTTGATGAAGGAGAAGATCAAGGAGATGAGCCATCTCAAGATGACGGCAATGATCAAGGGGGAGATGCCAATGATCAAGACAAGGAGGATGAAGAACCAAGGCCGCCACACCCAAGAGTCCACCAAGCAATCCAACGAGATCACCCCGTCGACACCATCCTTGGCGACATTCATAAGGGGGTAACTACTCGATCTCGTGTTGCACATTTTTGTGAGCATTACTCTTTTGTTTCCTCTATTGAGCCACACAGGGTAGAGGAAGCACTTCAAGATTCGGATTGGGTGATGGCGATGCAAGAGGAGCTCAACAATTTCACTAGGAACGAGGTATGGCATTTAGTTCCACGTCCTAACCAAAATGTTGTAGGAACCAAATGGGTCTTCTGCAACAAGCAAGATGAGCATGGTGTGGTGACAAGGAACAAAGCTCGACTTGTGACCAAGGGATACTCCCAAGTCGAAGGTTTGGATTTCGGTGAAACCTATGCACCCGTAGCTAGGCTTGAATCCATTCGCATATTATTGGCCTATGCTACTTACCATGGCTTCAAGCTTTACCAAATGGACGTGAAGAGTGTCTTCCTCAACGGACCAATCAAGGAAGAGGTCTATGTTGAGCAACCTCCCGGCTTTGAAGACAGTGAGTATCCTAACCATGTCTATAGGCTCTCTAAGGCGCTTTATGGGCTCAAGCAAGCCCCAAGAGCATGGTATGAATGTCTAAGAGATTTCCTTATTGCAAATGGCTTCAAAGTCGAAAAGCTGATCCTACTTTATTCACTAAAACTCTTGACAATGATTTGTTTGTATGCCAAATTTATGTTGATGATATTATATTTGGGTCTACTAACGAATCTACATGTGAAGAATTTAGTAGGATCATGACACAAAAATTCGAGATGTCAATGATGGGGGAGTTGAAGTATTTCTTAGGATTTCAAGTAAAGCAACTCCAAGAGGGCACCTTCATTTGCCAAACAAAGTACACTCAAGACATTCTAAACAAGTTTGGGATGAAGGATGCCAAGCCCATCAAGACACCCATGGGAACCAATGGGCATCTCGACCTCGACACGGGAGGTAAATCCGTCGATCAAAAGGTATACCGGTCGATGATAGGTTCATTACTCTATTTATGTGCATCTCGACCGGACATTATGCTTTCCGTTTGCATGTGTGCAAGATTCCAATCCGACCCTAAGGAATCTCACCTTACGGCCGTAAAACGAATCTTGAGATATTTGGCTTATACTCCTAAGTTTGGGCTTTGGTACCCTCGGGGATCCACATTTGATTTGATTGGTTATTCGGATGCCGATTGGGCGGGGTGTAAGATTAATAGAAAGAGCACATCGGGGACTTGCCAGTTCTTGGGAAGGTCCTTGGTGTCTTGGGCTTCAGAGAAGCAAAATTCGGTCGCTCTTTCTACCGCCGAAGCCGAGTATATTGCCGCAGGCCATTGTTGCGCGCAATTACTTTGGATGAGGCAAACCCTGCGGGACTATGGTTATAAATTAACCAAAGTTCCTCTTCTATGTGATAATGAGAGTGCAATCTGCATGGCGGATAATCCCGTTGAGCATAGCCGCACTAAACACATAGCCATTCGGTATCATTTTCTTAGGGATCACCAACAAAAGGGGGATATCGAGATTGCATACATTAATATTAATACTAAAGATCAATTAGCCGATATCTTTACCAAGCCACTAGATGAACAAACTTTTACCAAACTTAGGCATGAGCTCAATATTCTTGATTCTAGGAATTTCTTTTGCTAATTTGCACACATAGCTCATAAGTATACCTTTGATCATGTCTCTTTTATATATGCTATGACTAATGTGTTTTCAAGTGTATTTCAAACCAAGTCATAGGTATATTGTAAGGGAATTGGAGTCTTCGGCGAAGACAAAGGCTTCCACTCCACTCTACTACTCATCCTTCGTCGTCGCTCCGCATCACTCTCCGTCTTTAGTATAATCTTCACTCATATGTTTTATTTGCCAAAGGGGAGATAGTAGTTAGACAAGGGCTTATATCTCACTCAAAGTATCTGTTTTTGGCGATTCATGCCAAAGGGGGAGAAAGTATGAGCCCAAAGCAAAAGGACCGCACCACCACCCTAATTTTAAAATGATTTTCAATTGATAAATTTTAAATTAGTATCTCTTTGTGTTCTAAAGGGGGAGAAAGTAGTACTTTCAAAATTGATATCTTAAAACCCTCTTGAACACTAAGAGGAGAATTTATTTGAGGGGGAGTTTTGTTTAGTCAAAGGAAAAGCATTTGAAACAAGGGGAGAAAATTTCAAACTTGAAAATGCTTCGCAAAATCTTATTCATTTACCTTTGACTATTTGCAAAAAGAATTTGAAAAAGGATTTACAAAAAAATTTGCAAAAACAAAACTTGTGGTGCAAGCGTGGTCCAAAATGTTAAAAATAAAAAAACAATCCATGCATATCTAGTAAGTAATATTTATTGGCTCAAATTCCAAGTAACCTTTGCACTTACATTCTGCAAACTAGTTCAATTATGCACTTCTATGCTTGCTTTGGTTTGTGTTGGCATCAATCACCAAAAAGGGGGAGATTGAAAGGGAATTAGGCTTACACCTATTTCCTAAACTAATTTTGGTGGTTGAATTGCCCAACACAAATAATTGGACTAACTAGTTTGCCCAAGTCTATAAGATCTACAGGTACCAAAGGTTCACAATAAGCCAATAAAAAGATCAAGAGAAAGGGTTCAAACAAAGGAGCAAAGAGAGAACCGAAGGCACCCTGGTCGGGCGCACCGGACAGTGTCCGGTGCACCACCGGACAGTGTCCGGTGCACCAGGGGACTTGAAGCCAAACTCCTCACCTTCGGGAAAACGCAGAGTCACTCCGCTATAATTCACCGGACTGTCCGGTGTACACCGGACAGTGTCTGGTGCCCTAAGGATGAAGAGACTCTGAACTCGTCGGCTTCGGGAATTCGCAACGGCTAGTCCACTATAATTCACCGGACATGTCCGGTGTACACCGGACTGTCCGGTGTGACAACGAAGCAACGGCTACTTCAGGCGCCAACGACTACCTGCAGCGCATTAAATGCGCGCCAGCGCGCGCAGAAGTCAGGCACGCCCATGCTGGCGCACCGGACACTCCATAGTGCATGTCCGGTGCGCCACCGGACATCCAGGCGGGCCCAGCAGTCAAAGCTCCAACGGTCGGAACCCTAACGGTCTGGTGACGTGGCTGTCGCACCGGACATGTCCGGTGTGCACCGGACTGTCTGGTGCACCATACGACAGACAGCCTCCACCAAACGGCTAGTTTGGTGGTTGGGGCTATAAATACCCCCAACCACCCCACATTCAAGTCATCCAAGTTTTCCACTTCTCAACCACTTACAAGAGCTAGGCATTCAATTCTAGACACACTCAAGTGATCAAATCCTCTCCAATTCCACACAAGGCTTTAGTGATTAGCGCGAGAGATTTGCCATGTTCTTTTGAGCTCTTGCGCTTGGATTGCTTCTTTTATTTCTCACTTGTTCTTGTGATCAAAACTCCATTGTAACCGAGGCAAGAGACACCAATTGTGTGGTGGTCCTTGCGGGGAAGTTTTGTTCCCGGTTTGATTTGAGAAGAGAAGCTCACTTGGTCCGAGGGACCGTTTGAGAGAGGGAAATGGTTGAAAAAGACCCGGCCTTTATGGCCTCCTCAACGGGGAGTAGGTTTGCGAGAACCGAACCTCGGTAAAACAAATCCGCGTGTCACACTCTTCATTCGCTTGCGATTTGTTTTGCGCCCTCTCTCTTGGACTCATTATTATTTCTAACGCTAACCCGGCTTGTAGTTGTGATTAATTTTGTAAATTTCAGTTTCGCCCTATTCACCCCCCCTCTAGGCGACTTTTAATATGCTTCTACAAAAAGGAAGAGAACTAAGCTATTTGAATGAAAGCTACAGAGTTCACTAAAGCTTGTTTTCATGACAAATACGCCTTTGTTTTTATTATAGGATGAAAGGCACTGGCACCTAAAAAGACTGTTAAAATTCAAAGCACGAATTACATGAGATCTAACATTTGGCTTAGCTTCAAACTCATATAATCAATGTTCGCTTCACAAAGCACCTAGGCTGAACCCAAAAGATCAAATATTTAAAGCCCTTAATTAGGCTAAAGCAGTGTTTTACAAAGAGAGTATTTGGTGGAAGCAACATCCAATAACATGATCAAACAACATATTTGCAACATCTGTTTATAGCAAAAGCACGAAAGTTTTGATAGGTATTAAGGCACTCATGTCAACAACAGTTGAAAAATCTCAGTCTAAAAACCACCAAATCGTCATAGCTATTCTTTTAGGCTTTGGAATCTAGTTGAATAATATTATATATTTAGATATAACACAGACAAATAGAGCAAACCAATGACACATGACAGTTTTGAATGCTCTTACTACAACACAGATAAAAAACACAGATCATACTTATCCAACAGCACCTCCTAAAGATCTTCCCAAGATAACTATCCTTGTTGTGTCAATGTCCTTCTTCTAAGCTACGTAACCAAGTGCAGCCTAGTACACAGGATATCTTTAAGAATCTGGAATAGGAGAAATCAGTGAAGTAAAACATGAAGGAACTAACAGACCTATGCATCATATGTGATCCCTTTCTAAGAAGGATAACCATCACTCTCACCATACCTACAAAGAAAATCAAATTTAGTTGTATCACAAATGAAGAAAATAAGAACGTCTAAACCCACGAAGTATTGAGAGCTACAACAACATTTTAGGGATGCATATGAAAACAACCAAATGATGATATTTATTTCTGTAGTTTAAGTTTCATGCTAGAAAGAAATCTCACAGAATAGCTATGTTGAATACACAACCATGTGTTCAGAACAACATCACAATTCATCTTCAGATCCTAACACGTTTAAGAATCTTCTATATGTCTTTGGGAACATTGTCTTTAGTTTCATTCCCGTTGAACTTCAATAAGTACATAAAAATGAGTCCTTTGTTTATCCCCATTTTGATACATGTAGTTATTGGGCTGAATTTTGCCGATTTCAGAGCACATAACAGAATTGTGTCAATTTGATAATAGATTCCGTGTGACAACAGAGATAACTTAACACCCCTCGGTTCATGTAAAAATGGCTATACTTCCAGAATGTGATGACTGATAACAGATTACTAAACATACTATATCAATATCAATAAAGAAATAAGAGCAAAGGACGTAACTATTTGAAAACAGGATCCTTGCGAAACTTACCTAGAAAAGAAAATACAGACAATGATCATTAGATAGTGGTTGAGATGACTTAATTATTTGATGCAGATCAATGTCCATGAGCTCATAAACCAAGTAAACGTCCTTGAAGCTCCTTCTATGCGCAGCGTGCTGAGTCGAGTACAGCGGCGGATCGATCGGGTTGAGAACCGAACACACGTAAAGCAGAGGAGGCAGGAAGGGGAACCCCAACACAGTTAAAATATAACTACAACTGATGGGTAGTGGTAAAAAACTAAAAAGATGCTGCGAACTACCAAGTTCGTGCCAATATTTGTGGCAGTATGTTTTCTTAACAAAGACTTCTCTGGTAAGTGCTATAGTACATGGAAACTTTGCAACCTAACACTGAGTTTTGGCCATGACATCCCCATCAGTATGTATGATCTTTTATTCCTAACTCCTAAGCCCATTATAGTTATTGGATATTAAATTTTAGGAATGGTACTTGTACTTCTAAAGCTGTAGGGGGTCCATGGTCCAATATCACACATGAAAAACAGTTGACTGGTAATGAAATTAGTAGTAAGAAGTACTGAAGTAGATGGTGTCTAGAAACTACCCGTGGACTTTGAAGCAAACTGAAAGCATGGAGAATTTGAGTGTCTTTATTGGTACAAACCACGATTATACAATGTATAGGTATGCTCATCCGGCGCAAAGAACGAAACCACAAGGAAACCAAACATGAAGGTAACCAACACAGGAGCATTTTAGATGCATATGATGCACATATTGAATCATTGTCATCAATCTCAGATCTAACGCCCTCTAGTACCTTTTTTTTCTTGAACAGAGAAGGGTGTGCATGCTGTGTTGCAGAAAGGGAAGATATGAGAGCATATTGGATATGATCTGGATCATCGAGATTTAACATATGCAACGTTACTGAAGAGGGCTATTTGCCTTTCCTTTGCTACCAACGTTACTGAAGAGGGCTATTTGTTGAACACTGAACTGTTGACCATTATATCAGGGTGTGGACATCTGCCGCACGAGGAGTGCCCCAAGGCGTTGCTCTCGGCTCTTGCTCATTTGCACAAGTAAACAAAAAGGCAGTGGATTGTTAATGATATATGCCGAGAAAAATTCAAATCCCGACCAAAATCATGCGCTCGACTAACAAACGAGAGCAAATTACTTACAGAATTTACAAATTTCGAAGCCATGGCTTGTGCCGACTTCAGAGAAACAAGAGCATCCTCGGAGCCCACTACCATCAGAACCGGAAGGTCTTCCACTGATCTTAGTAGATCCGCTGCTCTTTTTGATGGTAGGAAAGTAGAAAACGAAACTGGCCTACTTCATGAAGTGCTTCATCCAGCCCTCAACAAATAGCGGAGCCTATCACAAAATTAATTCAAGTTGGTCAATAGTTCAATGTTCTACAAATAGCGGAGCCTATGAACGTTGCCCCCGAGCACACAACAGAGGAGGTCGAAGGTGAAGAGGAGCACCGAGAGGAGGGACGTGGTGACGAGGAGCGCATAGTGGCTAGCGCCCTCCTGCACCCCCTGGTACAACGTGACGGCTGCTGTGGAGACACTGAGCGCGGAGGCGCACATCACCCATAAGAACGTCACCATGGCGTCTGCGACCGCCACGCGAACCGTCCCTCCCATCGCCATCCGCACCTGCGCTGGCATCGGCTGCATGCGACAAGTCTCTGGCAACGGGTTAGAGCGACAGGCGATAAAGGGTGAGAGGGAGGCGCAGGGAGGAAGGGGGGACACACACGATGGATCGACGGGGGCCTCGTGAGCCATGGTGAGGACGTTGAGGTGGCTGTCACGGCGGTCGGGGGCATCGCGAGATCGAGGGCACGGTGTGGGCGAGATTTTGAGGGGGGGGGCAGCGGGGCTTGCGCCACCGTCCGGGCGGGGGCGTGGTGAAGGTGTGGACGCCGTCTCTAGCTCCTTATAGAGTAGTAGAGATAATAAATATTTGTTAACGATAGATTAAATACACTTAGTAAATTTATCTAATCGTTTAGTCTTCATCTGTATGATTAATTTTATAATTAAACTATATTTAATACTCGTAATAATCATTCAAACATCTGACACGATATAAAATGAACTTTAGTCCACGTAACAATTTGTCAAATCAACAATCACCTCTCAATACGAGCTAGCCACTGTAGCACCTCTTGAAGGTCCTGTTTGTTTCAACTTCTGATTGGATTCAGCGCGATAGAGACGGGTTCTAAAAGTCAAACATGTTGCTTTTTAGCCGACTTTTGTGAAAACCATTTATGTAAAAATCACATAAATTCATGTAAAGCAAAAACCGATGGGTCACCGTGATGGGAAGAACTGACCGCTTTCTAAACCCTAAATTATGTAGATCCTTTGATCCTCTACACACACCGCGATACGTGAAAATAGATTATATACAATTTTTGATTTTTAGAAAATTTTCTTTAGAAAAAGGTGTATGCCCGAAATTGTTCGATTCAAAGGCTGGTGCCCACCTCCCCACATGAGGCGTGGGCCCTCTCGCCATACAGAGAGACTCCCTCACGAAAACTCACCGTCTCCCGCTCTCGATTTCGAAACACTCGCCACTCTTCGCCTCCCGTTCCCCAGCCCAGACCCGAAGCCCTGCGCCTCCCCCTCCGCCGCTCGCCGGGCGAGATGTCCCCGCCGTTCGTGTTCCCCTCGACCCTGCGGGATCTGGAGCGGGACACCGACGGAGACAGAGACGAGGAGCCCTCGCTCCGGCCGCAGAACCCCGTCGCCGTCGCCACGCTCCGCGCTGCCGACCTCGAGGAGTTCGTCAAGGGTACGTGCCACCGCTGCCCCAGATCCCCCAGCTTCCGCGCGGTTTGTTGTTTGGTCGGGGTTGTACCGGTACCCAAGAATTACTAGTTTGGAACTTTGGATTCGTATTTTTGATGGTAACACGAACTAGTGGCTTTAAATTGCACCGGAATAGGGTTTTGCTGGTCAGTAATACTAGTCGGAGCTTCGGATTTCGATGTAGCTGGCAACCTGCTAACCCTATCTTCTTTTTTCTCTAGCAAATCGGTGCATAGCGTAAATAATCGAGTTTGCAGAGAAATGCTCGCGGTCACTTCCACATAAGCCTTTTTCAACTTGCTTGCCACCAATCTTAAAACCATCCTGTATCTCCGCGGCTGTGTTAACAAACTCGATCTGATATCAGAAAAGGTGGGTGCGGGCAGCTAGCAAAAGCTATTATAAGCTCTGCCTCGATGGCCCTACGTAACGTTGCTATATTATTTATTCATAAATCTTTGTTCTTCATCGCCGTCTCTGTAATATTAGCTGTTGCTTGATGGGAATACACCTTTCCCCTTAATTTCTGCCTTACTTTTGACAATTCTGGCTGTTCTAACTTGTGGCAACGTACAATTAGAATTTTTTTCTTAAATGAAAGAATCTTATTAAGTGAACTCACTATTTTTTTTAATTCTTATTCAAACTGAAGGTGCATCATTTGATCTTTCTGATAAGGAGCTCTTCTGCATTGAGGAACAGGAGGTGTTTGATGCCATCTACTCTATCGTGCGTGATTTCAATTGCCTACCCCCAGCCCTTAAGTTTAACATCGTTGAGACCTTGCGCTCCAACCTCAGTGTCCTTCTACCCAGCATAGACTCACTTTCCCGGGCATCCATGTCATCCCCTTCTGATGCTACCGAAATCACTGACCGCATTGCCTCACACCGCAATGCCCTCAAGATCTACTCCTTCTTTCTCATTTCCATTGTTCTCAGCGCGGAAGCTGGCGCTGAAAGCTGCACAGCGGCTAAGGTGATTTTTGTGCAGAAGATACAATTATTCAGATTGTTTATGCTCTTGTTCTTTTAGTTGACTTTATTTTTTTCATGACAATTAGGCGACAGCACATGGTCGAAAGAAGAACCATATATATTCTTGGAACTGGGAAGCACAAAGAGGCAGGATCATGAGTCTAGTCGCTAATTCTCTTGAAGCTAACCTTTCACTACTTTTTGGTCCTGGAGGAACCGATGAACGATATCTCTCTTTTGTTTCGAAGTAAGTTTTGGAAAGTGGAAACTGACTACAGTATTCCAGTAAGTCATCTTTTGCAATGACATCACTTTCATAACATGTAGGTGTACTTTTGTTCTCTGTGAAAATCAAAATGTGTTAAAAGATGAGGATACAAGAAATGGCCTGTGCCGGATAATTGGAGCAATTGCCACGAAGCATCAGAGGATTTCTCAAATCAGTGCATCTGTTTCACATCTAATACACAAATTTGATTTCACTGTTCCTCATCTTGCGGAAGCAGTTGCTTCTGCGGAGAAAAAGTTTGGTGATGGAAGCCTTGCAATTTCCCTGGTTAGGGAAATAGGCCGGGCTGATCCAAAAGAATACACGAGAGATAGTGTTGGTGCGGATAATGTTGGGAGATTCCTTGTAGAACTTGCAGACCGCTTGCCAAAACTTATGTCAACCAACATTGGTGTTCTGATACCTCACTTTGGTGGTGAGTCATATAAGATCAGAAATGCTCTTGTTGGAGTTTTGGGAAAGCTGGCTGCAAAGGCTTTCAAGGATGTTGAGGGTGATAGCAATGCTCGGCTTCGAAGTAAGCAGGCTATGCTGGAGATTTTGATTGAGCGCTGTAGGGATGTGTCAGCATACACAAGGAGTCGTGTGCTTCAGGTGTGGTCTGAGCTTTGTGAAGAAAATTCTATTTCAATTGGCCTGTGGAATGAAGTGGCTTCAGTTGCTTCAGGGCGACTGGAGGACAAAAGTGCTATTGTGAGAAAATCAGCATTACAGCTTCTTATAACAATGCTGCAACACAACCCTTTTGGGCCTCAGTTAAGGACTGCAACCTTTGAGGCAACTCTAGAAAAGTACAAGGAAAAATTACAAGGAATGGAGCCTTCAAATTCAGACAAAGATGAGGCCGCAAATGATAGTTCGCCTGGTGAAGTGATCATGGGGCAAGATGAAAGTGTCAGTGATAGCTGTTTAGCATCAAGTCAGGATCAAAATGACCGTGATGCTACGATTGTGGATATAACAAACTTGGAACAAATAAGAGCTTTAGTTGCTTCACTTGAAGCTGGTCTGCGGTTTTCAAAGTGTATAACTTCATTAATGCCAATTCTTGTTCAGTTGTTGGCGTCATCCTCAGCTACTGATGTTGAGAACACCATCCTTTTGCTGATGAGATGCAGACAGTTTCAGATCGAAGGATCAGAAGCAGCACTCAGGAAAATGTTACCTCTGGTAATATCCCAAAAACTCTGTCTGTTATTTGTGCTTGTTTTGTATTTGTTAATTGTTCCTTGGCCCTTTGGATTTTTCAGGTGTTTTCTCAGGATAAGTCAATATATGAGGCAGTGGAGAGTGCATTCATTACTTTATACACAAGGAAAAGTCCAATAGAAACAGCAAAAAGTTTGTTAGACCTTGCCATTGATTGCAGCATTGGTGACCTTGCTGCTCTCGAGAGCTTAATTAGTTCCTTAGTTTCCAAAGCAGAAATTTCATCCAGCATGGTGCACACTTCTGTCCCTACCAAATTTGCTTTTGCTACCACTTTGAATGTTATTATTGTCAAGTTAACTGAGCAGTTCCATGATTAAACTATAATTCAGTAGCGAAGAAAAAAACAAATGTGGCAACATATTTGAAACTGACTGAACAAAAGTTTTTCAAATTGGAGAAATTAAGATGCTTGCTTCTTCAAGATCCATTTTTTACCTCTATAATGGGAATTGTCTTGCCTTGATTTTTGTCCTTCCTAGATCCCACTCACGTGGGAGCTTTTGGCACTGGGTCTGCCTCTATAAATAGGGATTTTAATTACATAAGGACTCGTAAGTTTCTGTGTCTACTGATTTGTTGTCTTTTTTTTTCTTTGATTGCGGTAGTCATCTATAGCTTAGCTTCCAAATATAACCATTTTTTGGATTCTATTACTTCACTTCAGTGATATCTTATGTAGCCTCTATTTTCTATGACATGTTGCTTTTTCCAGGTATCAGCACTGTGGGACTATTTTTGCTTTAACATAAATGGAGTGAGACCAGTGCAAAGCCGTGGAGCTCTATCTATTCTTTGTATGGCTGCAAAGTCGTCTCCCAGCATTTTGGGTAATCACTTGCAAGATATTATTGACATTGGGTTTGGACGCTGGGCTAAGGAAGAGCCTCTGCTTGCTAGAACTGCATGTCTTGCTTTGCAGAGATTATCAGAGGAAGACAAGGACAAGCTGATAAATAATAATAGTAGAGTATTTGCTGCATTGCAAGGTTTAGTAACAAGTTTCTCGATTCCTGAGAAAATATGGTATGGAGCTGCAGATAAAGCTATAAGCACCATCTATACCCTACACCCTGCACCTGAACTTTTTGCTACTGAGACTGCAAAGAAGTCTCTCAGTTCTGTATTCAGTGTTTTAGGAACAAATGATGTGTCAAATGGAGATGAAGCTCAGAATGGTGCCGCTCTGTCATCAGTATCACCTTCAAAGCTGGGTAGATTTCTTTTTGTTATTAGCCATATAGCACTAAATCATTTGGTGTACATTGAGAATTCTGTTAGGAAAATTCAGAAACAGAAACGGAAGAATGAAAAATCTCAGCCTACCACTGAGGATCTCCAACCTGACGTGTCTAAAAGTTTGGAGGTAATTCTGGCTTGACTGCTAAATCTCTGTGCTTTCTGAACTTGTCAGTTTTCACTTGTCGTTGTTTGATTTAAGTTCAGGCTGTGCTTTGTGTAACAGGCACAAGGCATAAATGCCGAACTGGGACTTGGTGCAACCGTAGATATTGCAATTGAGTCCCTTGCTGAAAGAGCAGAAAAGGAAATTGTTTGCTGTTCTTCTGAAAAGAATCTCATAGGACATTGTGGGCCATTTCTCTCAAAACTCTGCAGGAATCTTGCATTGCTGCAAAAGGTTTATAGTCTACCGGACTTCCTGTATTTCATTTAAACTTTTTCTCTTGTTACTATCGACATTTACTAATTTCTTCTCTTTTAAATCTAGTTCCCAGACCTTCAAGCTTCTGCAATGCTTGCTCTTTGCAGGCTAATGATCATTGATGCAGAGTTCTGGTAAGTATTTTTTTCTTTCATATGACTCTAGTTGTTCGTAATAGTGGACTTATCGAACATTTCATGAAAGCACCCCTCACACTAAGTACTCAACTTTCAGCGAAGCAAATCTTCAAATCTTGTTTACTGTTGCTGAGAGTGCGCCTTCTGAAACTGTCCGATCCAATTGCACTATAGCCCTTGGTGATTTAGCAGTTCGCTTCCCAAATCTCTTAGAACCTTGGACGGAGTATATATATGCTCGGTTACGTGATCCTTCAGTGTCTGTGAGGAAGAATGCTGTGCTGGTCATTTCTCATCTTATATTGAACGATATGATGAAGGTCTCTCTCTCTCTCTCTCTCTCTCTGCTCCTCTCCTTTCCACCATTTTGTTACTTTTCAGTCACTTTGAAAACCTTTTGTAGGTCAAAGGGTATATAAATGAAATGGCTGTAAGAATAGAAGATAAAGATGAGAGAATATCAAGCCTGGCAAAACTCTTCTTTCACGAGTTGTCAAAGAAAGGTATGGAAACATGTGTCAAAAACATTGATTGACTAACTTGAATACTAGAGTTTCACTTCTAACAAATTTGTTTCTTATTTATTGGTGGCCTCTGAAGGAAGCAACCCAATTTATAATCTTCTTCCGGATATCTTGGGTAGACTATGCAACCAACACCTCAAAGAAGAAACATTTTGCAATATTATGCAGTTCTTAATCAACTCAATTAAGAAGGTATAATGTATTAATGCTTCACTCAATTGCATGCTGTTACCATACTCCACATTACTTGTTAGTAACTATATACTGTTGCGATTGTGATCCCAGGACAAACAAATGGAAGCTCTTGTGGATAAGCTGTGCAATAGGTTTGCTGGAGTAAATGGTACTATGCTTATGCCTTTAATAGGATAAATAGTACCCCATCTGTTTGCTACGTCACATTTGACCAGCATGCATACAAAGGAAGTCATGTTTTGCATAAAGTTGGTTTGATTCCTAGATGGGTGCTTGTACTTATTGTTAATAAGGTACTTTGGGAAAGAGCCTCCCTCAGTGTTGAGGTAGTGAATTTATTGTGAACAAAAAAGGTGGTAACAGTAAGAAATTTGCAACAGCATAGGAGAGAAACATTACTGCATTCTATTATAAAATCAAAAGGAGAGAACATTGCACATATCAGAAATAAGATGTGATCAATTAGTTCTTTTTCGACACTCTTGTGCCTGTGATTGATGTCTACATTTTAGCTATATTGAAAGTTAACACTTATTTCTTTGTTTCAGTCATTTAATTGTTTGTTTTCTCGATACAATTGTGCTGTAAGACATGCATTGTAACATTTCTCAGACGTCTGGCCTTTTCTTTGCATGTGTTTCAGATGTCAGACAGTGGGAGTATATTTCTTATTGCCTTTCTCAGCTAACCTTCACTGAAAAGGGCCTGAAAAAACTCATTGATAATTTTAAGATGTTTGAACATGCATTATCTGAAGATTCTGTGACGAACCACTTCAGAAGCGTAATATCAAAGGTTGGTAGCATAGCCTTGATGTTTGTGTAGGCTTCAGTTTGGTTTAATAAATCATCACTAAATTTATGAACAATCCTTTTTCTTCACTTATCTATGGCGATTCCACCAATCAGTGCAAGAAGTTTGCGAAACCTGAGCTAAAAATTTGCATTGAGGAATTTGAGGAGAAACTTAGCAAGGTTCATCAGGAAAAGAAAGAACAGGAGGAAACAACAAAAAATGCCGAGGCACACAGACAGAGAATTGATTCGCTTGATGAATTTCTGGTTACTAAGGAAGTTAGTGAGAACAGTGGGAATTCTGCTGAAGGTAAGTAGAAGAGTTTTAGTTTCTTCCTGAATCCTGATCCTCCTGATCCTGTATGCTTTATAACTGCAAACGTCGACTAATTTCTACTACTTGAATATTCCATGTGCCACTATGTGATGATTATGAACAATTTCCTGAAAATATTCTTCTATGGTTAAGGCATACATAGCCCAATAGCTGTTCATGGTCGATGCACTAGATGGTAATATCACTGTTTCTCTTGCACCTATGGCCTGATCTGTCCATTTGTGTTATTGACAGATGAAACTAGCGAGGTAGTTGATCCTTCTGTGGATAGCAGCACGGAACATATGGAGAACACGCCAGAATGCAGTGTCAATACTAGTGCTGAGAATTTTCAGACAACAGCCCCACTTACAGAATCAGAAGGTGGCGGTGAAGAGATTCAATCCGCACAACCTGTTAGCAAAGGTGAATCAAAGATTCTAGCTTTGATATCCACAAAACACGAGAACCTTTTCTTAAGGAACTCATGTTTCATGCATCACGCAGGCACGTCACGGTTAAGGGCAAAGAAAACCAGAGATCCTGTTGTAGATCCTTCGGTGGACCGCAGCACCGAATATAAGGAGAACACGCCAGAGCACAGCGCGGACACTAGTACGGAGAATTCTCAGACATCAGCCCCACTTACAGGAACAGAAGGTGGCAGCGAAGAGATTCAATCGACACAACCTGTTGGCAAAGGTGACTCGTGACTCCAGCTTTGATATCCACACTGCACGAACACATCAAGTTTCTTAATGAACTCATCTTTCATGTATTATTACGCAGGCGTGTCGCGGTCAAGGGCAAGGAAAACCAGAGACCCCGTTGTAGAGGACTCAGCTGCTCCAGTTAGACGCGCCACGCGTTCAACCAGAAGGTACGTACGTGTACTTACTCATCTCTATGCTCGCTGGTGCCCACTTCATTTTGGCCCTCGATGATTTAAGGACCGCAGGCTGTTGCTTTGTTCACACGGCATACCATTCTATTCTAGTCATGTTCGATTCGTACCCATCAATCACTCGGTAAAACAAAACATATTCCGACGAACTGTGCAGACAAGGAAGCTGATGGTGCAGCAAAGCGGCAGCTCAAGCCATTCCGTGCCGATCTCGCCTCGAGGTCCCGGAGTACTGGACCACAGCAAAGCGGTGCCTTCGGCTTGGCGATTCCTTAGCCTGGACGCCTGGATCGGGGAGTTGGCTGGCTCTATCCTTTTTGCGTGATTCGTGTCGGTCTAGTTTAGCTCGCTGATTCCCGGACAGGCCAATAATGATCTCCCGTGAATCTGTCTTGGGGGAGTACGTTAACTGCTCCATACGAGGAGCTCTTGTATTTGGTTGTTGCAGCAGCTCGGCTTTCATATGGATTGTCTACTACAGACATGCTCCCTTGGGGAGCGTATGTGTAATATCTGGCCTGATCTTTTTGAGGCCTGACGCTATGATATTTTTGAACGTGTTGTTCTTATGAACCCAGCAGGCTCAGCTGATTTCCAGCCTTTCAATGTGACCACAAAAATCCATCTCCTCCTGGTGTCTGAGTCCACACACTTGTAGCAACAATGCGTCTACGGTATGAGTGCCGAAAGCGACTGTGTCAATCCGTTCGCTGGCGATGGATCGTAGTGACTTGAGGACTCGGACGCCGGAACTGTTGTTCCTACGTCGTCGCAGTCGCCCCATCAGGATAGGATAGCTGGATAGGAAGAGAACCCAGGAAAGCAGAGCTGTTAATCTCACGGGTGGGACCCTCCTGACGGCGGCTGGCCGTAGGAGCATTCACAGCCACGACACGACCATTGCCCCCGCCTCCGAGCTGTTGGTCGGACGGACCACTTGCGCTTGCGCCTTGGAGCAGCGATCCTTTTCGCCTCCTGGTCCTGGAGGACCGCTCCCACCCACCCGCAGGCGCAGGCGCGCCTCCACCTCCGAGTATTTGATCGCGCGCAGCGCAGCGCAGAGGCGCACGACTCGGCCCGCCGCGACGGCGACCCCCCCGGCTGGCTGGCCGTGTGTGCCCTGCTCCTCCCCCGCCGCACGTTCCCCCCGGCTCGTCTGCCACCACTGGTTTTCGAGTGGCAGGCGAATTTCCATCACCCTTCTCCTTCTTTTTCTGAAGTCGATGAGGGTGCCGGCTGCCGGGTTTGTCAAACTGCGTAGGGGGTCAGCGCGGAAATACGAGCGACGACGGGAGCGTTTTCTGCCTGGTTTTCTCGCCACAAGACGCGGGTTGGGTTTAGCGTCACAAGACTACTAACTATATACCGGTAATGATGATATGATCGTTCGCTTGCCGTTTCAAAACACGATGCGAGTTTGCCGCGTATTTGTGGTCCGAGGCTGAATCTTTACACCCCCTCCTCCTTTTTTTTTAAAAAAAAATATGTGGCTTGAATCTTTTCTCTCCTCTTCTACAGAAAAAAAGGAGAGTTTATGTGGCATGGATCTCACACTTCAATGACGACGCAGAAATTTGATTCAGAAGATCTAAGTTTGACAGCATCGTTCGTTCGCTCGCAATTTGGAAGGGGGGGGGGGGGGTGCTTGTGGTTCAGGTAGATCGCTTGCCGTCTGCGTCTGGGCCAAGCGAAGCGGCCGAGCGATCCCTGTTCGGTGAGTGGGGGCCACATGTCCGGCCGCCCACGGGTGCGATCAGACTCGGAGCCGCCGCTGCGGCCACACGTCTAGCTAGCACGGCCGGGAAAATGATCTCTGTTCAGACCACCACTCGGATAAAGCGTACCAACTGCCGTCGGTGTCCGTTTCTTCTCCGGGGGGACTGTAATTGTACAACTGTCCAAACAGGTGGGCTAATAACTAAAGCAATTTTCAGTTAACATCTTTGCTGCAGCGCTAGCCAGGCCAGCTACTCCACCAGTAGTTTGCAAAAAAAAAAAACACGGGAAAAAGCTGGCTAAGGCTCTGTTGGTTTAGTCCGGATGGGAGGGTGGAACTGTTCCAACTCATCAAACTAATACAAATTTGCAAACTATTTTAATCCGGAACTAATCCAGTAGAGTATTCCGGAGCAACCGAAAGGGCACTAACAGTGCTCACACTCAGACAGATCCGAACATGTTCTTTAGCAACCAGATTAAGAACTAGCGCTACGTAGTCCAGCAAGGCTCTTCAGCACGACCGATGAGGTGTGTGTCCAGTTTAGCAACCAGGTTTATTAACAAACTCGGTCACAAATCGGAACGTTGCCGCTGCACCAGACCTGTCTTGGAACGGGCGCCGAAGCGGGGTGGGGTTGATGGTTATATTCGGAGCGCTGCTACACGTGCTACTCCACTCCACTGATAAACTTTGGTACGATTAGAATCATGTAGTATGTGTTTGGTTGCCTGGCTCAGTCTGTAGGGGCGTGCACATGTAGCATCCTAAAAATTCAAATCCTGAAATTTTCTTAAACTCGCCCTAAATTCAAAATGAATTTCAAGTTTCATTTCAAAATGTTTTTTACAAGTTGATATCAACAAATAAAATATAGTGGTCTATATTATCTCCAAAATCCTCCGGAAAATATCCTACAAATATTTCCCGAGTGATCCCCTCAAATTCTTTCCAGAAATACTGCCCAGATATTTCCCTATTGATCCCCTTCAAGTTCTTTCCAGAAATACTGCCCAAATATTCCACCGATATATCTCCAGATATTTTTCTCTTGAGAAATACTTTCAGAATCATTTTTCAAGTCCCTACAAATATTTTCTTCATATCTTTCCTCATGCCCATACGTATACGTATGCCTCCGGTGTCATACGGTGAGCTCTACAAGCTAACCTCACTTATACAAGACAAATACATGCTAATCTCCCACTAATCCTCTCATCCCTCCCCCTAATCCCCCCACCATGGCTATAAATAGAGGGGCAAGGGCCTCCTCTCATCCCACCCCAAGCCATATCATGGCAACTCTCCCCCCCCCCACACACACCCACTCCATGTTCCACACAAGCACACACTAGCACAAGGATCGTTCGATCGTTCTTCGATCGTTCGTCCCCTGTTCTTAGTTTGTTCGTTCGTTCGTCCGATCGTTCGATCGTTCGTCCGATCGTTCATGGTTCGTTCGTCCGTTCGTCCGATCGTTCGATCGTTCGTCCGTTCGTTCGTCCAAATAATCTTTTTCCTACCGTTATGCTGCCGAAATTCCGATCGTTCGTTCGATCATTCGATCGTTCATCGTTCGTTCATAGTCCCTATTCATCGTTCATCGTTCGTTCATAGTCCCTATTCATCGTTCTTCCAGATAATCTTTGTCCTGCCGTTATGCTGCCGAAATTCCGATCGTTCGTTCGTATGATCATTCGATCGTTCGTCCAAATAATCTTTTCCTGCCGTTATGCTGCCGAAATTCCGATCGTTCGTTCGTTCGATCATTCGATCGTTCGTCCGTTCGTTCATAGTTCCTATTCATCGTTCATACAAACTATTCACTATCACTATTCACCATTACTATTCATCGTTACTATTCACTTACACTATTCATCATCGTTACTATTTATCATTACTATTCATCATCGTTACTATTCATCGATGATATCTATAATTACTTTTCCATCACCACTATTCATTGTTACTAATCATCGTTACTATTCATCGGTCATCTAGTCATCCCAAATTTCAACTACTCATCCATCATGCTGTCCAGTCCACCTAAGACCAGCCAGACCCATGTTCCAATCATACGAACTCCGGTGACTGTGATTTTCCTTCCAGTGGGAACTTCCCATCTGGTCACCCATCCCAGGTTTCCCCAAGTTGAGCATGCTTGACTTTGAGATTCCTTCGAACCAGGCTTCCAAACTCAGATTCCAATAATTTTTGTTTCTAAATTCTTATCAAACTATTCCCTATCCAACCATGTCATCTCTTAAGCATGGTTCATATTCCAGAAGACTCCCAAAATACTCTTGTCCCATATTCTGCCTATAACTCTCTTGTTCATACTAAGTCAGACGATTCATTCGTCACTATTCTCACCAACAGTGAACTTCACTGTGCTACACCACATACACCCAGCTATAAATACCCCCAGCTACCCTCTCCCACTCCACACACTCAACACCCTCAGCCAAGGCTAACACCCCACCCACTCAATTACTCTGCTCTGCCGGCTACACGCGTAGTGTCGCTTCGCCTCCAGTCCACCCTCCTGGTAAGCACCTCCGCTCCACCACTAGTAGTATCTCAACACCACATGACACAGATTCTACTTAAGACTCTACCCATCCATATATCGCTATTCTGACCACTATACTAAATATTTGTTGGTATACTTGCTGGTTTGTATGTTTGCTTGTTCATGTTGCATAGTTATCAGAGCGTTCGTGTCGTCTCGTGGAGGCCAGATCTGCAAGTCTACGCTAGGCAGTGGAGCCAGAAGCTAGTTCCGCGAGCTCCCCTTCCCCCTTCGCCGAATAAGCACGACAAGCTCACTGGATCCCTTTGATGCATAAATTACCTATGTTTTACAACCACAACCCTCAGCCTGTTATTTTATGCATAATATGATTTTGAGACAAGTTATTATGGCCACCCAGCCGCTTGCCGCAATCAATCCCTGATATAATTGTTACAAATGATTTGAGGAAAGGTGTGAGTTTTCAAAAGAAAATGCTTTTCAAAATGTGTTTGATGAAGGGTTTTCACCCTTATCACCTTTGAGTAGGGATGATCAGGGACTCCCTGGTTTAGGGGAGGGCCTAAGGTGATGGCTCAGTTGGTTTAGGCGTGAGCAGAAGGATTGTCCCCTCTTATAAGGACCGGTTTGTCATCTTTCACTACCTGTACTCATGATAAGTACAACCACTCGAGACTATGTGGGCAGTCACTCAATCTGAACTCGTACGGTCCAACCCCAGGGTTATGAAGGCTGGGGAGCACCGGGAGGATAAGGAGGGGGAATGTTTTGTCCGGTTTGGACATGGCGGTGGCCTGACTCCTTTCGGTATAACCGTTAAGGTTAGGACGTGCGAGGAAAGAAAGAGATTCGGATTCGGATCTCATTGATCATGAGATCGCAGAGCCGGACTAGTGGGTAAAGTGTACACCTCTGCGCAGAGTTTGAAAACCAATTCGAATAGTCTGTGTCCACAGGAATGGACGAGTCTGGTGTGGTATGACAATTAGTGTTTTGTTTTAAAAAAAGGTGTGTTTGAGAAAAGTGGTTTTTAAAAGGACCGGCGGTTGAGCCGTGAGCTATGGTGGACAGGAAGTCCAGTAGCTGTTTTTGAAAATGAAAACCAGTGGAAAACTGCTGAGATACCTGGATGGTTTAGTCCAGGGGATTTTGTTCTAATATTGAAAAACTTCCTGCTCCTTTTGGAGAGTATGCGCTTTGCAAAAATATAAAATGTTTTTCAAAACAACCCTGCATAAAATATTGTTGTTTCTGCAAAATATCCTGAGCTCCACATATTCCATGCATTATATCTAATTTCCCCATTCCGCGGGTGAAGGTGGGCTGCTGAGTACGTTTGTACTCACCCTTGCTTATTTATTTTTTTCAGAAAAAGGAGATCGGGTAAGAGTTACGACTGTTCCCAACCTTGCCTGTGGCTGTTGGACCGCTGATTTGCTTCACTGCGTATATCGGGCTGCTTCAGCCCCACTCTGATGATATGTCCCGAGTTGTTGTCTCGTTTGAGCAGATTTGGTATCATCTGATGTATAAATGTGTTTACTAGCCTCCTAGGACTAGTAATTGTATCACATTTGAGTCCCAGAGGATTGAGGACGCTTCAGGTGGTATCAGAGCTGTAAGGTTGGCCGCAGGACGTAACCCTTAGCCTGATCAAAAGTTTTTGAGTCAAAACTATTTTCTTAAAAAAAATCTTGCTCTCATCCCTTCATTTCAAAAATGTTTTCCCCTTTCCTTCTCTCAGAAGTCAGATGGAGGTTCGTTGCCAAACCAGCTTTTGCCAGAATGAAGATGGTTTCCCCAAGTTGCTGAGAGCATGCACAGTTCACCTCGGAATCAGGAGCCAGCCAGAGTATGATGGTCGTGAATTCGTCGAGCATGGCACAGAGAAGTGTGTCGTGACTGTATACATTGGATCCAGTCCGCACCATGTGGAATGGAGTGTCACTACTGCTGGGCACAGATTCAAAGACACCTGCCAAGTCGTCGCTCGCAAGGCATTGAGGGCCCTGTGTCAGATCTATGAAGAAGAAGTGGCCGACACCCCGCTCAGATTCTTTCCACCCTTTCAAAGAGACCGTCCCGTTTGGATGGCCAGAATGCGTGCATTGGAAGTGCAGCAGTTGCTTGAGGACGACCCCACAGTCGTGTACCTCACCGCATAACTGCTCACCCTGGATGCACAATATGATTTCTTGGCTCGGCACCACCGTCAGATGATTGCCCGAGCAGAAGATGCAGAGAAGCTCAACCGTCAGCTCCATGTGGATCTCACCACAGCTCACGCCCGTGTAGCTACCTTGGAAAGTCGTGAAGTCATTGCTGTTGAAACCCTGAAGAAAGCCAAGGATGACCACGTCTAGAAGTTGATGGAGGCCTACTTGGTAACCCATAACCAACGTAGAGCCCTGCGGATCCAAGAGCCCGCTCCATCCAACCCAGTTCAACCCATGAGAGCTGAAGATCCCCAGATTCTTGAAGGTCACCCGGTCTCTATGAGAGGAGAGAAGAAGGCTTGGGAACTCCCAGAAGGAGCCATAGTCTTGGAAGGAATTCTAGTCTCCCCTAAGGCTATGGACAAGCAAGATCACCCTGAATCCTCCCAAGATCCCCCGCCGGAGTTGTTTGAGCCCCTCACCATGAAGAAGATTCCAGCACCATCCCTTGAGGTCAAGGAAGAAGCTGCAAGCACCCCGCCAGCACCGCCACCCTCAGAGGAGCTACAAGAGCCAGTTCCGCTTGAAGAAGAGTTCGACCCTGTCCTGCCATCTCAGTCGCTGCCAGAAGAAGTCATCAACATCAGCTCCCTCTTGACCCATCCAGGAGATGTCTCAGATTGAAGTTGTGTGCCAACCCTGCCAGAAGAGAAGCTGCCTGGTCTGAAGTTAGTATGCCCAGTCCTCTGCATGCATTGGGTAGTGAAGTTTTTCTTCACTTTGGCTAGAGCCCTGCATGTATGAGAGGTAATCGTGTAGACTCGTGTTTTGCAAAACTCTAATTGTGTGGCCCCCTAGGGCATTTCAAAATGAATTTCGCTTGATGTTTTCTCCCCTTTTGAGTGCATATGTGATGCTTTAACGTTAGTGCTCATAAGTTGCATTTAGCATAGTTCTCAATTTAGGAACCAAGCAATAGTAGTGCTTAGCCCCCGAATCTGAGTAGTTCGTGCTTTGGAAAAACTCTATCCTTCCGTTATTCAAAACATTTGATTTGCTTGTGCTTATCATTGCTGAACTTATGTGTTTTCTTTCTTTTTAAGAAAGGTTTTCTCTAAAAATATCAATCACAAATTAGATCTAATCCTCACCTTATGCTTCCATTCTCATCTTAACCCATCTCAAGAGAAAAGTGCCTTACCCAAGAAGATACCGGGAAGCTTACCCTTGAAGCCTGGAACAAGCTACAGAAGAAACCAGTCCAGCCGCTCAGTCAAAAGGACCGACCGTGGGAATCAAAGCACTGCCCCTGAGTCAAAGTAAACAGGAAAAGAGGACAGAAGGAGTTATTACCATACAGAGAGGCAAAGATTCTTGGAACCAGAGACCACAAACATCAGGGTCATCGACCCCACCACTCACCCGTGCCCCTCGCACGCGTGCCCGCCTCCATGCGCACTACCACCGCCCCACGCCCCCTTTGCAGCGCACTACCGCCACCCACACCCCCTTTTGCAGCGCACCCACCGCCATCGTCGCCGGCAATAGGCCTCCCCTTCCCTTGTCGCACCTGCTGCCTCGTGTCTCCTGCTCCATCACCACCACTCCTCACCCAAGCACCCCCACTCGCCTATAAATCCCCCCACCAGTTCCCTCAATCCCTACCTCGCTCAGAGCAAAACAGCCCCGATAAAATCCCCTCTGCCAAATCGCAAGCAACCCCATTTTTCCACTCCCTCGCCCCTAAGATCACAATGCTTGGTGATTCTTGGGTTGAAGACTGTTGCACATGGTTCATAGTCTTTGGTTTCCTCCAGTGTATGATAGTAATACTCTTCAATAGAATCCTCCAGTGGGAAGAGCAAAGAGAAAGGAAGGGTCAGTGAAAAGAAGATAGTGAAGAGAAGATAAGAAGAAGGTTCTCCCAGAATCAACCCTGTGTCAGTCATCTCTCTGCAGCCTGGTCAAGAAGCAACAGCAGAAGAAGGCCCCGTAACACCCTTGTTATGAGGTTCTCCAAGGAGTTCAAATCCCCAAGATTCAGGAGTTCTACCCTCATCCATTTTAAGTGGGGTAGTGTTCCAGTAAGGTTCCTGCTATGGAGAAAAAGAAGAAGGCCGTAGCAAGCTTGTGGAGGACTAGATCATCAAAGCTTATAAGTTTCTGGATGAGAAGTGGTCACCCAAGTTCCATTGACGAAGCACCAGAAGACCAATCAAGGAAGGAATCCATGTGGGAGTTCGCAAGAGAAAGGTTTGCGTGTTGGCATCGATGCTTCTTCAATAAGCTAGTTGCCAAGCGAAAGCTAGAAGCCTGAAGATGATCTTGAGTAGCCAGAATCAGCGTTTGCAATCAGCAGCCGGATGCTCCGCAAGGGCCAGATTTTGTTGAAGTTCCATCTCCTCGAAGAGTTGCAAAGTGAAGATATGTAGCTGAAGTAAAGCTATACCCATAACCCTTCTAAGCCGAATCTCGAGGACGTGATTCCTTTTAAGTGGGGTAGATTTGTAGCATCCCAAAAATTCAAATCCTGAAATTTTCTCAAACTCGCCCTAAATTCAAAATGAATTTCAAGTTTCATTTCAAAATGTTTGTTTGCAAGTTGATATCAACAAATAAAATATAGTGGTCTATATTATCTCCAAAATCCTCCTGAAAATATCCTACAAATATTTCCCGAGTGATCCCCCTCAAATTCTTTCCAGAAATACTGCCCAGATATTTCCCTAGTGATCCCCTTCAAGTTCTTTCCAGAAATACTGCCCAAATATTCCACCGATATATCTCCAGATATTTTCCTCTTGAGAAATACCTTCAGAATCATTTTTCAAGTCCCTACAAATATTTTCTTCATAACTTTCCTCATGCCCATACATATATGTATGCCTCCGGTGTCATACGGTGAGCTCTACAAGCTAACCTCACTTATACAAGACAAATACATGCTAATCTCCCACTAATCCTCTCATTCTCCCACTAATCCTCTCATCCCTCCCCCTAATTCCCCCACCATGGCTATAAATAGAGGGGCAAGGGCCTCCTCTCATCCCACCCCAAGCCATTTCATGGCAACTCTCTTTCCCCCCCACACACACCCACTCCATGTTCCACACAAGCACACACTAGCACAAGGATCGTTCGATCATTCTTCGATCGTTCGTCCCCTGTTCTTAGTTTGTTCGTTCGTTCGTCCGATCGTTCGATTGTTCGTCCGATCGTTCATGGTTCGTTCGTCCGTTCGTCCGATCGTTCGATCGTTCGTCCGTTCGTTCGTCCAGATAATCTTTTTCCTACCGTTATTGTTGGGGCGAAGGCAAAGGCGCCACTCTTCGCTCGAAGCCTTCGCTGCAGCAGCTGAACTGACAGAAACAAAACAGGCGGGGACACCCTTCGCTTCTTCCGCTCCAGGCGAAGACTGGCGACGAAGGGCATCCCACGGCGCGGCCTCGCCCAGCTCGGAGGCCCACGTGCAATCCGGCCCGTCGTAACGGGCCCCGCTTGGCCGCCCTGTGTTACGGGCCTATTTTGTAAAAGCATTCCCGTAATTACGGTCTGTAACCCCGCTTTATGGGAATATTCTTGGGATAACCTAGGTACCTGAGGGCACATGCGTCCTTAGCTCGAGGTGCTGCGCGCTCAGGTACCTATAAATACCCCTGTACAGTGCCCGTGAGAGGCCAGATTAACAGAGCTTTTGCCATCTAGCGCGAGTGCCCTGTTGTCATCACTGTTCACCCTTGTTGGATCCCCTTGCAGCTGAGAGCAAGTTCCAACATTTGGCGCCCACCGTTCGTGCTACGAGAAAACCACCCGCGATGGCACCCAAAAGAGCTAACCCAAAGGCTGACGAGGCTGCGAAGGCAGCACTGCTCGCCGCAAGAAAGGGCAAGGCCCTCGCCCTCACCCAATCCACCCACCAAGAGGCCACTGAAGACGATGTCCCTCGCGCAGACGAAGACGACACCCTCCGCACCTGCGACCCTGAGGGACAACCGCAGCCACCCTCAGGCTTCGCACAACCGGAGGGCGCGGACCTCGCCGAGGACGGTGAGGTCCTGAGAGCACCTAGAGGGGGGGGGGTGAATAGGTGATCCTGTGAAACTTGAAACTTAAGCCACAAAAACTTGTTAAGTGTTAGCACAATTATTGCCAAGTGGCTAAAGAGAAGTCTCAACAAAACACAATACCACAAAAGATCAAGCACAGAGGTGACACAGTGGTTTATCCCGTGGTTTGGCCAAGACCAACGCTTGCCTACTCCACGTTGTGGCGTCCCAACGGACGAGGGTTGCAATCAACCCCTCTCAAGCGGTCCAAAGACCCACTTGAATACCACGGTGTTTTGTTTTGCCTTTCACTATCCCGTTTGCAAGGAATCTCCACAAATTTGGAGTCTCTTGCCCTTACAAGTATAAGATCACAACGAAGTACAGAGTAAGGGAGGGAAGCAACACACACAAATCCACAGCGAAACGCGCACACACACGGCCAAGAATCGAGCTCACAAGAGTATCACAAAGTTCTCACTAGAACGGAGCTCGAAACACTTAGAATGACAAACGAATGCGCAAAGACTGAGTGTGGATGATCAAGAATGCTCAAAGGTTGCTTGTGTATTTCCTCCATGCGCCTAGGGGCCCCTTTTATAGCCCCAAGGCAGCTAGGAGCCGTTGAGAGCAAATCCGGAAGGCCATCCTTGCCTTCTGTCGTCGGGGGCACCGGACAGTCCGGTGCACACCGGACACTGTCCGGTGCCCGATTTGTTTCCTTAAACAGCGAAGCCGACCGTTGCAGACCGTTGGCAGATCTGGAGCCATTGGCGCACCGGACATGTCCGGTGCACACCGGACAGTCCAGTGCAGTCTTCCGACCGTTGGCTCGTCCACGTGTCCCGCGCAGATTGCGCGGCCGACCGTTGGCCCGGCCGACCGTTGGCTCACCGGACAGTCCGGTGCACACCGGACAGTCCGGTGAATTTTAGCCGTACGCCGTCGGCGAATTCCCGAGAGCAGCCAGTTCACGCCGAGTCAGCCTGGCGCACCGGACACAGTCCGGTGCACACCGGACAGTCCGGTGCTCCAGACCGAACTGAGTCTTGGCTGCACACAGCCAAGTCTTTTTCTCCTCTCTTCTTTTCTTCTACTTTCTGTTT
Organism: Zea luxurians; assembly: GCA_029449295.1. Classification (NCBI taxonomy): domain Eukaryota; kingdom Viridiplantae; phylum Streptophyta; class Magnoliopsida; order Poales; family Poaceae; genus Zea; species Zea luxurians. The sequence continues at coordinate 234,102,851 of JAOPSE010000001.1, read as the reverse complement.
CTAACACTTAGATAAGTATATTAGTACACAAAACCAATGTACTAAAGCTTAGAAACATACCTTTACTTCATGATTTGCACCTTGTTCATCCATGGACATAAATTCACAATTAAGCACATGTGTTGGCACTCAATCACCAAAATACTTAGAAATGGCCAAAGGGCACATTTCCCTTTCAATCTCCCCCTTTTTGGTGATTTATGCCAACACAACATAAAGCAACTAGAACAAGAGCAAACTCACTTCAAATAAAACTCAAATTTACTTTGATTCAATTTTGGCATATATGGATCATCTTTTGCCACCACTTGGTTTGTTTTTGCAAATCAAACTCAAATCTCTATCTCTAAGTCAAACACACATGTTGAGGCATAAAGAGAGTCATTCCAAAAGAGATTGATCAAAGATTTCAAAAACTCCCCCTTTTTCCCATAATTACTACTTCTCCCCACAAGAAGCCAAAAGAGACAATAAAAGGGTTTTGACAAACCAAAAACTCTACTCTACTATTTTCAAATTTCTCAAGTGGTAGCTGATCCATTTATTGCTTTGGCCTTTATTTTCTCCCCCTTTGGCATGAAGCACCAAAACGGGATCAATCTTGGCCCTTTAACCCCATTGCCTCACCAAAATCTTCAATTAAGAGCAAATGGCAATAAGAGTTCATGAGATGGACTTGGAATAAGTTACCCTCTCATCGGAGTGCAGTGGAAGTCTTGCATGATCCAAGTCCACTTTTTCCCTTTCAATTCTCCTTTGAGACTAAATCAAACAAACTCAAGCATATGGTTAGTCTCAAGGGATCAAGTTGTAACACATCTCCCCCTAAATATGTGCGTCACTTTGCAACGGACTTGTGAGGTCCAGGGAGTGTTTGTACAACTTGAGCACCATAATAAGCAACAAAATGCAGAATGAACATGATCAAAGGCATAAGCACATGTATGCTATAATTCAATCCAAGTTCCGCGAATCTAAGACATTTAGCTCACTACGCAGCCTGCAAAAGGTCTTCTCATCTAAAGGCTTGGTAAAGATATCGGCTAGCTGGTTCTCGGTGCTAACATAAAACACTTCGATATCTCCCTTTTGCTGGTGGTCTCTCAAAAAGTGATGCCGGATGTCAATGTGCTTTGTGCGGCTGTGCTCAACAGGATTTTCCGCTATTCGGATAGCACTCTCATTATCACATAGGAGTGGGACTTTACTCAGATTGTAGCCAAAGTCTCGGAGGGTTTGCCTCATCCAAAGTAGTTACGCGCAACACTGTCCTGCGACAACGTACTCGGCCTCAGCGGTGGATAGGGCAACGGAGGTTTGTTTCTTAGAGTTCCATGACACCAGGGACCTTCCTAAGAATTGGCACGTCCCCGATGTACTCTTCCTATCGACCTTACATCCAGCATAGTCGGAATCTGAGTACCCAATCAAGTCAAAATTAGACCCCTTTGGATACCAGATCCCGAAGCAAGGCGTAGCGACTAAATATCTAAGAATTCGCTTCACAGCCACTAAGTGACACTCCTTAGGATCGGATTGAAATCTAGCACACATGCATACGCTAAGCATAATATCCGGTCTACTAGCACATAAATAAAGCAGAGAACCTATCATGGACCGGTATGCTTTTTGATCAACGGACTTACCTCCTTTGTTGAGGTCGGTGTGTCCGTCGGTTCCCATCGGAGTCTTTGCGGGCTTGGCGTCCTTCATCCCAAACCGCTTTAGCAGATCTTGCGTGTACTTTGTTTGGGAGATGAAGGTGCCGTCCTTGAGTTGCTTCACTTGGAACCCAAGGAAGTAGTTCAACTCGCCCATCATCGACATCTCGAATTTCTGCATCATTACCCTGCTAAACTCTTCACAAGACTTTTGGTTAGTAGAACCAAATATTATGTCATCGACATAAATTTGGCACACAAACAAGTCACCATCACAAGTCTTAGTAAAAAGAGTTGGATCGGCTTTCCCAACCTTGAAAGCATTAGCAATTAAGAAATCTCTAAGGCATTCATACCATGCTCTTGGGGCTTGTTTAAGTCCATAGAGCGCCTTAGAGAGCTTACACACGTGGTCGGGGTACCGCTCATCCTCGAAGCCAGGGGGTTGCTCCACGTACACCTCCTCCTTGATTGGCCCGTTGAGGAAAGCGCTCTTCACATCCATTTGGTACAACCTGAAAGAATGGTGAGCGGCATATGCTAGCAAGATACGAATTGATTCTAGCCTAGCCACAGGAGCAAAAGTCTCCTCAAAGTCCAAACCTGCGACTTGGGCATAACCTTTTGCCACAAGTCGAGCCTTGTTCCTTGTCACCACTCCGTGCTCGTCTTGTTTGTTGCGGAACACCCACTTGGTTCCCACAACATTTTGCTTGGGACGAGGCATCAGCGTCCAAACTTCATTGCGCTTGAAGTTGTTAAGTTCCTCCTGCATGGCCAACACCCAGTCCGGATCTAGCAAGGCCTCCTCTACCCTGAAAGGCTCAATAGAGGAGACAAAAGAGTAATGTTCACAAAAATTAACTAGTCGAGACCGAGTAGTTACTCCCTTGCTAATGTCACCCAGAATTCGGTCGACGGGATGATCCCTTTGAATCATCGCTCGAACTTGGGTTGGAGGTACCGGTTGCGCTTCTTCCTCCATCACATGATCATCTTGTGCTCCCCCTTGATCACACGCCTCCTGTTGATGAACCTGTTCATCGTCTTGAGTTGGGGGATGCACCGTTGTTGAGGAAGAAGGTTGATCTCGTTCATCTTGTTCCTGTGGCCGAACGTCTCCAATCGCCATGGTTCGTATAGCGGCCGTCGGAACATCTTCTTCATCTACATCATCACAATCAACAACTTTCTCTCTTGGAGAGCCATTAGTCTCATCAAATACAACGTCGCTAGAGACTTCAACCAAACCCGATGATTTGTTGAAGACCCTATACGCCTTTGTATTTGAATCATAACCTAATAAAAACCCTTCTACAGCTTTGGGAGCAAACTTAGAATTTCTACCCTTCTTCACTAAAATGTAGCACTTGCTCCCAAATACACGAAAGTACGATACATTGGGTTTGTTACCGGTTAGTAGCTCATACGAAGTCTTCTTGAGGAGGCGATGAAGATAGACCCTGTTGATGGCGTGGCAAGCTGTGTTCACGGCTTCCGACCAAAAGCACTCGGGGGTCTTGAATTCTCCAAGCATCGTCCTCGCCATATCGAATAATGTCCTGTTCTTCCTCTCTACCACACCATTTTGTTGTGGTGTGTAGGGAGCGGAGAACTCGTGCTTGATCCCTTCCTCCTCAAGAAACTCCTCCACTTGAAGGTTCTTGAACTCGGACCCGTTGTCGCTCCTTATCTTCTTCACCTTGAGCTCAAACTCATTTTGAGCTCTCCTGAGGAAGCGCTTGAGGGTCCCTTGGGTTTCAGACTTATCCTGCAAAAAGAACACCCAAGTGAAGCGGGAAAAGTCATCAACAATAACTAAACCATACTTACTTCCTCCTATGCTTAGATAGGCGACGGGTCCGAAGAGGTCCATATGCAGCAGCTCCAGAGGTCTTGACGTGGTCATCACATTCTTGCTGTGATGTGCTCCTCCCACTTGTTTACCTGCCTGACAAGCTGCACAAGGTCTATCTTTTTCGAAATAAACATTGGTTAGACCTATCACGTGTTCTCCCTTTAGAAGCTTGTGGAGGTTCTTCATCCCCACATGTGCTAAGCGGCGATGCCACAGCCAGCCCATGCAAGTCTTAGCCATTAAGCATGCATCTAGACCGGCCTCTTTTCTTGCAAAATCAACTAAGTAAAGCTTGCCGTCTAGTACACCCTTAAAAGCTAGTGAACCATCACATCTTCTAAAGACAGACACGTCTACATTAGTAAAAAGACAATTATATCCCATATTGCATAGTTGGCTGACAGATAGCAAATTGTAACCAAGGGACTCAACTAAAAACACATTGGAAATTGAGTGCTCATTAGAAATTGCAATTTTACCTAACCCTTTTACCTTGCCTTGATTCCCATCACCGAATATAATTGAATCTTGGGAATCCTTATTTTTGACGTAGGAGGTGAACATCTTCTTCTCCCCCGTCATATGGTTTGTGCATCCGCTGTCGATAATCCAGCTTGAACCCCCGGATGCATAAACCTGCAAGGTAAATTTAGGCTTGGGTCTTAGGTACCCAACTTATGTTGGGTCCTGCAAGGTTAGCACAAATATCCTTAGGGACCCAAATGCAAGTTTTATCTCCCTTGCATCTTGCCCCTAACTTCCTAGCAATTACCTTCTTACCCTTTCTACAAATAGCAAAGGGAGCATTGCAAGCATAATAAATGGTAGAAGGTTTGTTCACAACTTTTCTAGGAACATGAGCAATATTTCTCCTAGGCATATGCACAACATTTCTCCTACACATATCTCTATCATGCTTATAGGAAGAACTAGAAGCAAACATGGCATGAGAATCATAAACATGTAAATCAAAATCATTATAAGCATTTCTAGCATGTCTCCTATCATGGTACAAGAAAGCATGGTTCTTTTTAGCACTACTAGCCATAGGGGCCTTCCCTTTCTCCTTGACGAAGATGGGAGCCTTATGGCTTGTTAAGTTCTTGGCCTCTCTCTTGAAGCCAAGACCATCCTTAATTGAGGGATGTCTACCAACCGTGTAGGCATCCCTTGCAAATTTTATCTTATCAACTTCACTTTTGCTAGTCTTAAGTTGGACATTAAGACTAGCCAATTCCTCATTTAACTTGGAAATTAAAACTAGGTGTTCACCACAGGCATCGATATCGAAATCCTTACACCTAGTGCAAATCATAACATGTTCTACACAAGAATTAGATTTATTTGCTACTTCTAATTTGGCATTTAAATCATTGTTAACACCTTGTAAAGTAGAAATGGTTTCATGACAAGTAGATAGTTCATAAGAGAGCATTTCATTTCTTTTAACTTCTAAAGCATATGATTTTTGTGCCTCAACAAATTTATCATGCTCCTCATATAAAAGATCCTCTTGTTTTTCTAGTACTCTATTTTTATCATTCAAAGCATCAATCAACTCATTAATTTTATCTATCTTAGATCTATCTAAGCCTTTGAACAAGCATGAATAATCTATGTCATCATCATCACTAGACTCATTATCACTAGAAGAAGCATAAGTGGAGTCTTGAGTACTCACCTTCTTCTCCCTTGCCATAAGGCATGTGAGACGCTCGTTGGGGAAGAGGGAAGACTTGTTGAAGGCAGTGGCAGCGAGTCCTTCATTGTCGGAGTCGGAGGAGGAGCAATCCGAGTCCCACTCCTTTCCTAGATGCGCCTCGCCCTTTGCCTTCTTGTATTGCTTCTTCTTCTCTCTTTTGTTCCCCTTTTCCTGGTCACTTTCATTATCGGGACAGTTAGCGATAAAATGACCAAGCTTACCGCATTTGAAGCATGAGCGCTTCCCCTTTGTCTTGGTCTTGCTTGGCTGCCCCTTGCGACCATTTAGCGTCGTCTTGAATCTCTTGATGATGAGAGCCATCTCTTCATCATTGAGTCCGGCCGCCTCAATCTGTGCCACCTTGCTAGGTAGCGCCTCCTTGCTTCGTGTTGCCTTGAGAGCAAGGGGTTGCGGCTCGTTGATCGGACCATTCAAGGCGTCGTCCACATACCTCGCCTCCTTGATCATCATTCGCCCGCTAACAAATTTCCCAAGAACTTCTTCGGGCGACATCTTGGTGTACCTGGGATTTTCACGTATATTGTTTACCAAATGAGGATCAAGAACGGTAAATGACCTTAGCATTAGGCGGACGACGTCGTGGTCCGTCCATCGCGTGCTCCCGTAACTCCTTATCTTGTTGATAAGAGTCTTGAGCCGGTTGTATGTTTGCGTCGGCTCCTCGCCTCTTATCATTGCGAACCGTCCGAGCTCTCCCTCCACCAACTCCATCTTGGTGAGTAAGGTGACGTCGTTCCCCTCATGAGAAATCTTGAGGGTGTCCCAGATCTGCTTGGCGTTATCCAAGCCGCTTACTTTATGGTATTCATCCCTGCACAAGGAAGCTAGAAGAACAGTAGTAGCTTGTGCATTCTTATGAATTTGTTCATTAATGAACATGGGACTATCCGAACTATCAAAGTGCATTCCACTCTCCACAATCTCCCAAATACTAGGATGGAGAGAGAATAGGTGACTACGCATTTTGTGGCTCCAAAATCCGTAGTCCTCTCCATCAAAGTGTGGGGGCTTGCCGAGTGGAATGGAGAGCAAATGTGAATTTGAACTTTGCGGAATACGAGAGTAGTCAAAAGAAAAGTTCGAATTAACCGGTTTCCTTCTCTCGTAGTCGCTGTGGTCGTCCTTTTGGGAAGAAGTAGACTCATCGCTGTCGTAGTAGACGATCTCCTTGATGCGCCTTGTCTTCTTCTTCCTCCCTTCCTTCCGTCTATGGCCCGAGTCGGAGTCGGTAGGCTTGTCGTCCTTCGGCTCGTTGACGAAGGGTTCCTTCTCTTTGTCGTTGATCACTATACCCTTCCCCTTAGGATCCATCTCTTCGGGCGGTTAGTCCCTTGTGAAGAGAACGGCTCCGATACCAATTGAGAGCACCTAGAGGGGGGGGGTGAATAGGTGATCCTGTGAAACTTGAAACTTAAGCCACAAAAACTTGTTAAGTGTTAGCACAATTATTGCCAAGTGGCTAAAGAGAAGTCTCAACAAAACACAATACCACAAAAGATCAAGCACAGAGGTGACACAGTGGTTTATCCCGTGGTTCGGCCAAGACCAACGCTTGCCTACTCCACGTTGTGGCGTCCCAACGGACGAGGGTTGCAATCAACCCCTCTCAAGCGGTCCAAAGACCCACTTGAATACCACGGTGTTTTGTTTTGCCTTTCACTATCCCGTTTGCAAGGAATCTCCACAAATTTGGAGTCTCTTGCCCTTACAAGTATAAGATCACAACGAAGTACAGAGTAAGGGAGGGAAGCAACACACACAAATCCACAGCGAAACGCGCACACACACGGCCAAGAATCAAGCTCACAAGAGTATCACAAAGTTCTCACTAGAACGGAGCTCGAAACACTTAGAATGACAAACGAATGCGCAAAGACTGAGTGTGGATGATCAAGAATGCTCAAAGGTTGCTTGTGTATTTCCTCCATGCGCCTAGGGGCCCCTTTTATAGCCCCAAGGCAGCTAGGAGCCGTTGAGAGCAAATCCGGAAGGCCATCCTTGCCTTCTGTCGTCGGGGGCACCGGACAGTCCGGTGCACACCGGACACTGTCCGGTGCACACCGGACACTGTCCGGTGCCCGATTTGTTTCCTTAAACAGCGAAGCCGACCGTTGCAGACCGTTGGCAGATCTGGAGCCATTGGCGCACCGAACATGTCCGGTGCACACCGGACAGTCCGGTGCAGTCTTCCGACCGTTGGCTCGTCCACGTGTCCCGCGCAGATTGCGCGGCCGACCGTTGGCTCACCGGACAGTCCGGTGCACACCGGACAGTCCGGTGAATTTTAGCCGTACGCCGTCGGCGAATTCCCGAGAGCAGCCAGTTCACGCCGAGTCAGCCTGGCGCACCGGACACTGTCCGGTGCACACCGGACAGTCCGGTGCTCCAGACCGAACTGAGTCTTGGCTGCACACAGCCAAGTCTTTTTCTCCTCTCTTCTTTTCTTCTACTTTCTGTTTCTAACACTTAGATAAGTATATTAGTACACAAAACCAATGTACTAAAGCTTAGAAACATACCTTTACTTCATGATTTGCACCTTGTTCATCCATGGACATAAATTCACAATTAAGCACATGTGTTGGCACTCAATCACCAAAATACTTAGAAATGGCCAAAGGGCACATTTCCCTTTCAGGTCCTCGACGTCTCAGCAGAAGAACAGCTACATCTGCGCGCCCTGCGCCTCAAGAACCGCAATCTCCAGAGGCAGAAGGAGATACTGGAGGCCAAGCGCCGACGCGTGTCCGCACTAGCCAAAGTGCGGCAAATGATACGCGACGAAGAGCACAAGGCCCAGGAACTCGAGCGGGAGATTGCGCTGATGCAGCGCGAAGGCCACCTCGGCCTGCAGCACGAGTCACCCCTCCAGCAGCGCGCACAAGACGAAGACACGCGCGAAGGCCACCCCGGCCTGCAGCATGGGCCACCCCTGCAACACCGCGCGCAACCGGAGGACCCGCGTTTCCCTCAACGCGACCACACCTTCCCGCACGCCGTGCCATTCCAAGGGGTCAACTATCTCGATGAGCGAAGTCCCCTGGCGCCTCACCTGCAAGTGACGCCGTGGCCAGCTAACTTCCGGGCAGGGACCTATCCCAAGTACAACGGCAGCACCGACCCGGCTCAATACATAATGAGTTACCAGGTCGCCGTTGCATCATCCGGGGGGACGACGCCACAATGGCGAAGTCTTTCATCATCGCCCTCGAGGGCCCCGCACTCACCTGGTTCACCAGGTTGCCTCAGTTGTCCATTGATTCCTGGAGAAGTCTCCGGGACAAGTTCCTGCTCAACTTCCAAGGGTACCGCCCAGACACCGACGCCCTGGCCGAACTTTTGCTCTGCAAGCAGCTAGAAAAGGAGACCCTGAGGGAGTATTACCGCAAATTTCTAACACTCAAGTCACAGCTACCCTCAGTCGATGACCAGATTGCCATCCACTATGCTATCAGTGGTCTTCGCGCCGGCGTCCTTTACAGCCACTGCATCAGAGATCCGCCAAAGAACCTCCAAGAGTTATATCAGCTGTTTGAAAAGTACGCCAGATCCGAAGAGCTCCACCAGCGCAAGATTGAGTCCCAGAGGAAGCCTAAAGATGCTCCACAGTCCAGCCGCACGTGGACAAGGACTCCGCAGCCAGACTCCGGTCGAGACGGCCGCAATCAGCAGCAGGTGCACAACATCGCCAACCAGCATCCCGCTGCCGACCCCCCGCGTCGCCAGGAATATCCCCCCCAGGGCCGCGGTAACGGCACTCGTGGCAGGGGCCGAGGGCGTGCGCAGCCGCCGCGCCGATTCTACTGCCTCTTCCATGGCGAAGACTGCGCCCACCAAACCAAAGACTGCCCCGAGACGAAGGCTACCAGAGACAGAATGGCACGGGCGCAGCCAGCCGACAACCCCAGAATTGTCGCGCACAATTACCAGCAACCCCCTCCGCCATATATCCACGCTCCTGCCCCGCATCCACCGCACCACGCTTACCAACACCATCAGGAAGTACAAATCGTACCTCCTCCACCCCCACCACCACACCAGCAACACCAAAACATCCCCCATGCCCCAAAGCAGGAAGACTTCGCCGATCAACCATATCGCGGAGTCATCCACATGATAACTGGGGGGTCCAGCACCGACTTCGACACCAAGCGGCAGAAGCGGGACCACTACCGCAGTATCAACCATGTCGCCGTCACGGGCCCAGTCGTGCAGACAAAGTGGTCCCACATACCTCTAACCTTCGACGCACGGGACGTCGACTTGCGCAGCGCCCCCCACTGCGACGCCATGGTTATCAATTGCAGCGTGGCAGGCTGGGACCTGCACAAGGTCCTCGTTGACAACGGCAGCCAGGCGGACATCATCTTCCTCCACGCCTTCGATCGCATGGGCATAAGCCACAGCCTGCTTAAGCCTTCGGACAACCCGTTGTATGGCTTCGGCGGCAAGGGCACCTTCCCCGTCGGCAAAATAGAGCTGCCTCTCTCCTTCGGTGTAGCACCCAATGCCCGAAGCGAGCAAATAACCTTTGACATTGTGGATATGGTATACCCTTACAATGCCATCATGGGCCGGGGCTCCATCAATAAGTTCGAAGCAGCCATTCACGGACTGTACCTATGTATGAAGGTACCAGGTCCGTTAGGCGTTATCCAGTCTTCGACAATCAACAGACTGCGCGTAACATAGAGCGGGACTTCGTGCCCGGTCAAAGAAACGTGCACTGCCTCACGGCCCAACGCGAAGCCCCCGCGCCTGCCAGCCCAACCAATAAGCAGCATGACAAGGCGCAGCTGCAGAGCCACGACGGGACCAAGACCGTCCCCCTCGACCAGGCCACGCCCAGGCAGACAGTTATTATCAGCGAAGACCTTACTTCGCACGAAGAAGAAAAGCTCCTCTGCTGCCTGTCCAAGAACAAAGATGTCTTCGCCTGGTCGGCCCTCGACCTGGTCGGGGTCAGCCGTTCAATAATTGAGCACAGTCTGGGAATCGACCCTTCGGTACGGCCGAGAAAGCAGCGGCTTCGCAAGATGTCCGACGAAAAGACGGAGGCCGCCAAGGCAGAAGTGCACCGCCTCCTGGAGGCCAAATTCATCGAGCCGGTGGCTTACCCCACATGGCTCTCCAATGTCGTAATGGTGCAGAAAAAGAGCGGGAAGTGGCGAATGTGCATCGACTTCACCAGTCTCAATAAAGCCTGCCCAAAGGACAATTTCCCGTTGCCACGGATCGACAAAATAGTCGATAGCGCGGCCGGATGCGAGGTCATGTCCCTCCTCGATTGCTTCTCCGGTTACCACCAGATATACATGAAGGAAGAGGACAAGGCTAGCACCAGCTTCATAACACCCTTCGGCACATATTGCTTCATCAGAATGCCGGAGGGACTCAAGAACGCCGGGTCCACCTTCTCCAGGCTTACCAAAACAGTGCTCGAGGGGCAGGTTGGCAGAAACATATTCACATATGTAGACGACATTATCGTCGCCAGCAAGAGCAAGGAGGACCACCTCACCGACCTCGCCGAAACATTCGCGAACATGCGGGACGCACAACTCCGCCTAAACCCGGAAAAGTGTGTCTTCGGCGTTCGCCAGGGCAAAATATTGGGCTACCTGGTATCACACCGCGGCATCGAGGCCAACCCAACCAAGATTCAGGCTATCTTGGACATGACGCCTCCGCAGTCCGTCAGGGACGTCCAGCGCCTGACAGGCAGATTGGCCGCTCTCAACAGATTCATATCCAGGTCCGCCGAGCGAAGTCTTCCCTTCCTCAAGACACTCCATGGTGCAAAAGACTTCGCCTGGGGACCAGAGCAGGCGGCGGCCTTCGCCTCATTAAAACAGTACCTGACAGAGTTGGCCGTCCTTACCAGCCCCGACCCCTCGCTCCCCCTGCTGCTCTACGTCGCGGCTTCGCCACATGCGGTCAGCGCGGCACTAGTGCAGGAGCAGACTGTCGAGGGCGTGGTCCGGCAGTGCCCCGTGTATTATGTCTCTGAAGTGCTGACACCGTCCAAGTGCAACATGACAGAGCTGGAGAAGATTGCCTACGCAGTCGTCATGTCGTCGCGCAAACTGCGCCATTACTTCGAAGCATTCAAGGTCCAAGTCACCTCAAACAGGGGGCTCAGCGAATTATTCAGAAACCCGGAGGCGTCGGTGAGGATTGCCAAGTGGGCGGCCGAACTCTCCGGCTACCACATCTGCTTCGAGCCCAGGACAGCTATCAAGTCTCAAGTCCTGGCAGACTTCGTCGTCGACTGGATTGGGCCAACAACACAGCTAGATCCGTCCGCAGAGAAGACTTGGACGATCCATTGCGACGGTGCATGGTGCCATGCGGGGGCAGGCGTCGCTGCAGTCATAACCTCACCAGCCGGGGTCAAGCACAGATATGCAGCATGACTCAGCTTCAATCTGGAATCCGACAGATGCACAAACAATATAGCAGAATACGAAGCAGTCATCCTCGGCCTCCGCAAGCTAAGGGCCCTCGGAGTCACCACCTGCATCATCAAAACAGACTCCAAGGTAGTTGCCGGCCAAGTCGAGAAAGACTATGCAGCCAAGGACCCCGCACTCATGCAGTACCTCGCGGCCATCCGAAGCCTCGAGAGGCAGTTCAAGGGGTTCACCTTGCAGCATGTGGATCGGGCCAAGAATGAGGAGGCCGACGCATTGGCTAAGGCCACGGCCAGGGGCGAAACTCTGCCCTCCGACGTGTTCTTTCATGTCATCGGCACGCCAGCAGTCCGGAGCCCCGAAGGGCTCCAAATAACCAATGACAGCGAGGGCCACCGCACAGTCAACCTCATCATGACCGAAGACTGGTGGGCACCCATAACCCTGTTCCTGCAGGGGTATTATCATCCAGCCGACATCAGTGAGGCCAAGCGTCTCAGACATCGAAGCCGAGACTTCGCTCTGATTGAAGGCCAACTCTACAAAAAAGGGGCCAGTCAGCCAATGCTTAAGTGCGTCACCGAGGCCGAAGGCATGCAGATTCTACGTGAAGTCCACAGTGGCACGTGCGGCTCACACGCGGGGCCGAGGGCCCTAGCTGCTAAGGTGATCCGCCAGGGTTTTTACTGGCCCGCAATGATCTGCGCCGCAAATCGGGTCACTCGGTCCTGCGAAGCCTGCCAGAAGTTTTCTCCTCGGTCAGGCGGCCCTTCGCAGTATACAAAGCTGATCGCCCATACATGGCCTCTCCAGCGCTGGGGTCTCGACATTGTCGGACCCCTGCCCACCGCTCAGGGGAACCTTAAGTTCGCCTTCGTCGCGGTCGAGTACTTCACCAAATGGATCGAGGCACGGGCTGTTTCTACAATAACATCAAAGACTGCCCAAAAATTCTTCTGGCAGAACATCGTTTGCCGCTTCGGAGTACCGTCCGAACTAACAGTCGACAACGGCAAGCAGTTTGACAACCAAGACTTCAAGGATTATTGTTTCTCCATTGGCACCAAGCTTGCCTTCGCCTCAGTCTATCATCTGCAGTCCAACGGGGTCGTGGAGCGCGCCAACGGGAAAATCTTCACAGCTATCAAGAAAATGCTCCTTGATGAAAAAAAGGGCAGATGGACCGATTTCTTACCTGAGGCAGTCTGGGCACTAAACACGACTGAGTGCAGGGCGACCGGGTTTACTCCCTTCCGTCTTCTATACGGATCGGAGGCCATGACCCCGCAAGAAATAAAGCACGGGTCCCCGCGAACAGTTCAGTCAGCCGTCCCTGATGTGGACGAGCCAACTTCAAAGGATCTCATCGACGGAGACCGTGTCTTCGCCCTACAGGCCCTGAACAAATATCAAGCCCAGACCAAAGCATGGCGCGACCACTCAGTCATCCCGAGGGAGTTCAGCGAGGGGGACCTCGTACTCATTCGAACAGCTCGGACGGAGTCCAAGGGCAAGCTGGAGCCCAGGTGGGAGGGCCCTTTCATCGTCAAGACAAAAGCTTCCCCCAACGCTTACAGGCTCACAACGCCAAACGGCGAGGACCTGGAGCACTCCTGGAACATCGACAACCTCCGCAAATTTTTTGTTTGATTCCTCAGGGCTGTCTTCGCCCTTGTAATTCGCAAAAACAATCTTGCACCGGCCCGCACTCTTTTCCTCCCGGGGGGTGAGGTTTTTAACGAGGCGGAGCCATGTAATATATGCGTGAAAAATCCCCCGCAAAGACATGCGTCGAAAAAGACCGCGATGACGGTCTTCGACATTCGACCAACACGAGGTCACCGCGAGGCTAAGTGCTAGCTACCCTCGCGTGCGACAAATCCGCGCAGAAGTCGCCTAAGGGTGCAGCCGGATTAGCACAACAAGTGCGAAAAAAATCTAAGTCTATCGCGAAGACTATCCGCGCAGAAGTCGCCTAAGGGTGCAGCCGGATTAGCACAACAAGTGCGGAAAAAAATCTAAGTCTATCGCGAAGACTATCCGCGCAGAAGTCGCCTAAGGGTGCAGCCGGATTAGCACAACAAGTGCGGAAAAAAAATCTAAGTCTATCGCGAAGACTATCCGCGCAGAAGTCGCCTAAGGGTGCAGCCGGATTAGCACAACAAGTGCCGAAAAAAATCTAAGTCTATCGCGAAGACTATCCGCGCAGAAGTCGCCTAACGGTGCAGCCGGGTTAGCACAACAAGTGCGAAAAAACCGAAGACTATCTGTGCAGAAGACACCTAAGGGTACAACCGAACTAGCACAACAAAGGCTGAAACGACAACATCAAACCGTCCACGCCAAGACCAACTTTAATCACGCCAACACAGCGCAACAAAACAAACCAGACAAAGTACACAACGCCTTCGCACACACATATGCACGCGAGGGCACACAATTTCATCATACAAGCCTCTACATATACAAGCGAGGGCACCACACTCTACATCGGCTCAACCTTAGGAATAATTCCCATCTCCCTATAATTAAATAACATTATCCTGAGCTCCTCACCCGCAAAAAGACTTCGCAGTTCCCCTTCACCTATATTCTCGGCGGTCGGCAAAGACAACAGTTCCTGCCGACCAGCCCCACTCACACGAAGCCGAGCCCCCTCCGCCCCACTAACCATACGTTTCGCAACTGCCCTTCGCCGCCGTCGCCCGGTGCAAGGACCTGGCACATCTCCTGCATCCGCGGCGTGCGGCGAGGCCTCCGTCGCAGCCACATCCAAGGCCGCGAAGTAGTCCAAGTCCTCCGACGACTCCGTCCACTCAATCGAGCTCCCAGAGTCAGCACAATCAAAAAACTCAGATGAAGAACCACCACATTCATTACCATCTTCCGCGGTCGTAGCCGCCAAAAATTTAGTAGTAGCGGTTGCGTGCGCAGGCCCAAAATCTTGAACCTGCGCAGCAACCAAAATTCAGTAACATGTACAAACTTCCCCAACCCTCTACACCTACTACGCCACCTGCGACGGCCCTGACGTTGCGGGAGCCTCCGCTGTTGGCTCTGCCGCTGCTTCCGATGTTATCTCCGCCGCTACCGCTGCGGGATCCTCAGCACTCGGCGCGGCAGCTGCAGAAGCATCAGGCGCGCCTTCGGCGACCTCTGGGGGCAGGCCTTCGCCGGCCGCAGCGGATGCGGCCGGGGTCGGCGCCAGGGCGACCTCGGACACAGCCTCCGCTGGGGCCGACTCCGGGTCAGCCAACATGCTGTTCAGCGCCCCGAAGTCGTCGACCCTCTCGCCACGCGCCGCCTAAGCCAAAACACACAAAATTCATCAAACACGCACACAGCCCACGTCCAACAAATACCAAACAAGCAAAAACATTACCTGAGCCCTCGCCGTCTCGGCGCGCTCCCTGACCAACTCGCGCCCGTGTGGACCCCACAGCCGGTCGAAGATAGCCCCGGCAGAGTCCTTCACTACGGGGTCCTCGACCTTGAAGATATCTCGCTCAAAGTCCTCTTCGACTTGGTCGAAGACCTCGAAGTGCCGGCACCCTTCGCGGGAGAGCGCGTTCATCGCCCCCTCGCAGGTGACCAGGGAGGCATACGCCATAAACCCCTCCACGACAGAGGGGAGCGCCTGCAGCTCCTCCTGCACCCACTCCAGGCACCGAAGTCCGGGCTCTCGGTCCGGTGCTTCGAATTCACCGGTCCCCGCGCCCAGGCCACGGTATGTATCTACGAGCAGTTGGCGCGTCCGCTCTGCCTCCGCTCGTGCCGCGGCCTCGGCCCCCTTCACGTGGCTCTCCAGGGCGGTGAGCCGCTCCTGCAACTGCTCGGCGCGCTCCCTGGCAAGATTGCCCTCCGCCCGTGCCAGGTTGGCCTCCGCCTGCGCAGCCTGCGCCTTGACAAGGGCTTCGTTGGTCTCCCTCCTTTCCCCCGCCAGCTGGCGACGGAGGGCGGCCTTCTCGTCCTCCAGTGTGGCCACCTTCTCCGCCAGCTTGCGGCACTTGCTGTCGGCGGCCGATTTTTCGCGGACGGCGTCAGCGTGTTGCGTCCGAAGTCTTTCGAATTCGGCAGCCACGGCTGCCGTGAGGGCCCCCGACGCAGTGCGGCTAGCGAAGTCAGCCACCTGCAGAAGAATCGTAAGACTGTGGTCCTAAAAAAAACCCTCCGCCAGCCGCCAGCAGAACAATCGTAAGACTGCAGAACAATCGTAAGACTGCGGTCCAACTCAGCGGACCTGACGTAGCGCCTCCGTCGCCTCCGCCAGCCGGCGGGACGCAGCGCCTCCGTCGCCTCCGCCAGCCGGCGGGACGCAGCGCCCGCCTCATCCATGACAACCGCGAGGGCCGACGCCTCGCCACCGGCGCTAAGAGCCCCGCCCTTCGCCTTCGGCGCT
The DNA here is from genome assembly GCA_029449295.1 of Zea luxurians. Classification (NCBI taxonomy): domain Eukaryota; kingdom Viridiplantae; phylum Streptophyta; class Magnoliopsida; order Poales; family Poaceae; genus Zea; species Zea luxurians. The sequence continues at coordinate 234,086,797 of JAOPSE010000001.1, read as the reverse complement.
GCGGCAGCCGTCGTGGTCGCCGCGCTAGGCGCAACCACAGCAAGTTGGCCTTCGCCCAGCCCTGCAGCGTACCAATGAACCGATTAAAAAAAAGAGAAAAGAAAAGCCAACGACCTACCACCGAGATAGTCGTCCACGCTAATATCGGTGACGAAGTCGGCGACACATTTGCCCGCCAACGACAATGCTCGAGCCACCCTCGCGACCTCCGCCACTCCGCTGGACGGCGGCACCGCCTTCGCCGACTTCGAGCCTTCGGCGCCTGCCGTTGCCTCCGGCACCTTGCTAGATGCAGGGACGCTCGACTTCGCCGCCAGCGGCGGCCGGCCTCCGCCGGAGGCCGCAGCCTTCGCAGTCCCCCGCTGCCTCTTCGGCCTGGCTTCAACGAGCCTGATAGCCGTCTGGCGCTTTTGTGCAGCTCCCTGGCGATCCTTGTCCATCACTGCTGACACAACAGCAGCAATATTCCGCCCGTAAGGAAAAACCCTCCATTCATGAACCATGCGAGATGTAAAAAAGTCCTCGCCAGCCGCGCGGGGGACAGGAACATTCCTAGGCCAACAACCCCCGGTAACCCTCAGCATCCGAGCCGAAGACTCCCGGAGCTCGGGCGAAGACATCCTTTCCCCCGGGGCCGCGCACGTCTTCGTCAACTCTCTAGCAAAACGATCAGAAACCCCAAGTCCTCCCATAGCAGTACCTAATTTTCTCTTTTTAGAGGACGGGGCGACCGCCGGCGCAGGGTCGTCTCCGGTCTCCACCGCCGGTCTCTTCCCACGGCGGTCCACATCGTCTTGACCAGGGTAGCCGTCATACGGCAATTGATTTAATTCAAAAACCCTGTTCAAGCGGTCATTCGACCCGCGGATATCCCAGCTGCGCTGGCCCTCTGTCCTCGGCACGTAGCGTCCAACAAGCCGCACCGCCCCATCCTCCGCCTCACGCACAACGGCGGCCGGATCGCGACTTTGCAGATTCAGGGCGAAGGCGGGACTCCGCACCACCCTTCCACCATGAAAAGGCATCTGGCGAGGGCATACTTCGCCCAACGCCCAGCCACGCGCCAATGGCCACACCCCGTACGCCACAAACTCTTCAACCAAGTCGCGCCCACTGCTCAGGCCGGCGGCGCACCGAAGAGCCCCTTCGTCCTCATCCTCCTCCGCCACTTCAAAGGGCGAATACGCTGAGTAAAAATGAGAACACATCGCGGACACGGGGAGTCCCTCATGGCCTTCGACGGTACCCTCAGCGACGTAAAACCAAAATTCATTCCAGTTGCCCCACTTGTTGCGGGCGCAAGGAACCAACTCGACCACCTGCATCGTGGTTTTGCCGGTCTTCGGCGTGAATGTGCAGGATCCAAACTGAGCGACTTCGCCTCCAATCATCCTCTTCTGCCAATGCAAACAATAATACTTCGCAAAAACTTCCACCGATGGCTGTCCGCCGTACGAAGTCGTCGCCCAGACATACTTCGATAGTGCCACTATGGCATTCGGTGTCAGCTGGTGTATTTGAACGTTGAACCTGCGCAGGACTTCGCCAACAAATCGGTGCGCAGGCAAGCGGAGCCCAGCGGCGAAGAACGCCTCGAAAACGACCAACTCGCCCTCTGGCTCGGGGACTTCCTCCGCCCCCGGGACTCGACCAACTCCGCCGCCGAAGTAACCCAACCGCTGCATATCTTGCACGCGGGCCGACGACATCCGCGATACGCCGAAATCAACAGAGTCGCCAGCGTGCAACTCCTCCACCATTAAGCTACTCAGCGTCTCCTCAGACGAGGCGGCGGCCGGCGGCGAGGGAACGGCCGGCGGCGTAGCGGCAGCGGAAGAAGACGAGGACGGCATCGCAACGTACCGTCGGCGGCGGCGGGCGGTCTGCTTCACTCGAGCCAGATCTCCGGCGAACGAGACCGCGGCAGGCAGACGAGCAGCAAGTCGGCGGAAAGGGCGGCTAGGGTTTTCGCGGAGCGCGGAAGGTGAAGTTCAAAAAGCGCCGACCCCCGCCGCCTTTTATAGATAGGGCGTGGCTCTTCGGGAAACCCGCAATCCAACAGGGCGCGGCGCTTCGGGAAACACGCAATCCAACAGTACGCCGTCAATCAACGGTCACATCAAAAACCCCCGCGGAACCACTTCGAGCGAGGGCAGCGTCTCCGCCATCTAACGACGTCTTCGGCACCAGGTGACTTTGTCGAACTGGTCCCTCGGAGGGCAAATGTTGGGGCGAAGGCAAAGGCGCCACCCTTCGCTCGAAGCCTTCGCTGCAGCAGCTGAACTGACAGAAACAAAACAGGCGGGGACACCCTTCGCTTCTTCCGCTCCAGGCGAAGACTGGCGACGAAGGGCATCCCACGGCGCGGCCTCGCCCAGCTCGGAGGCCCACGTGCAATCCGACCCGTCGTAACGGGCCCCGCTTGGCCGCCCTGTGTTACGGGCCTATTTTGTAAAAGCATTCCTGTAATTACGGTCTGTAACCCCGCTTTATGGGAATATTCTTGGGATAACCTAGGTACCTGAGGGCACATGCGTCCTTAGCTCGAGGTGCTGCGCGCTCAGGTACCTATAAATACCCCTGTACAGTGCCCGTGAGAGGCCAGATTAACAGAGCTTTTGCCATCTAGCGCGAGTGCCCTGTTGTCATCACTGTTCACCCTTGTTGGATCCCCTTGCAGCTGAGAGCAAGTTCCAACAGTTATGCTGCCGAAATTCCGATCGTTCGTTCGATCATTCGATCGTTCATCGTTCGTTCATAGTCTCTATTCATCGTTCATCGTTCGTTCATAGTCCCTATTCATCGTTCTTCCAGATAATCTTTGTCCTGCCGTTATGCTGCCGAAATTCCGATCGTTCGTTCGTATGATCATTCGATCGTTCGTCCGTTCGTTCGTCCAAATAATCTTTTCCTGCCGTTATGCTGCCGAAATTCCGATCGTTCGTTCGTCCGATCATTCGATCGTTCGTTCATAGTTCCTATTCATCGTTCATCGTTCGTTCATACAAACTATTCACTATCACTATTCACCATTACTATTCATCATTACTATTCACTTACACTATTCATCATCATTACTATTTATCATTACTATTCATCATCGTTACTATTCATCGATGATATCTATAATTACTTTTCCATCACCACTATTCATCATTACTAATCATCATTACTATTCATCGGTCATCTAGTCATCCCAAATTTCAACTACTCATCCATCATGCTGTCCAGTCCACCTAAGACCAGCCAGACCCATGTTCCAATCATACGAACTCCGGTGACTATGATTTTCCTTCCAGTGGGAACTTCCCATCTGGTCACCATCCCAGGTTTCCCCAAGTTGAGCATGCTTGACTTTGAGATTCCTTCGAACCAGGCTTCCAAACTCAGATTCCAATAATTCTTGTTTCTAAATTCTTATCAAACTATTCCCTATCCAACCATGTCATCTCTTAAGCATGGTTCATATTCCAGAAGACTCCCAGAATACTCTTGTCCCATATTCTGCCTATAACTCTCTTGTTCATACTAAGTCAGACGATTCATTCGTCACTATTCTCACCAACAGTGAACTTCACTGTGCTACACCACATACACCCAGCTATAAATACCCCCAGCTACCCTCTCCCACTCCACACACTCAACACCCTCAGCCAAGGCTAACACCCCACCCACTCAATTACTCTGCTTTGCCGGCTACACGCGTAGTGTCGCTTCGCCTCCAGTCCACCCTACTGGTAAGCACCTCCGCTCCACCACTAGTAGTATCTCAACACCACATGACACATATTCTACTCAAGACTCTACCCATCCATATATCGCTATTCTGACCACTATACTAAATATTTGTTGGTATACTTGCTGGTTTGTATGTTTGCTTGTTCATGTTGCATAGTTATCGGAGCGTTCGTGTCGTCTCATGGAGGCCAGATCTGCAAGTCTACGCCAGGCAGTGGAGCCAGAAGCCAGTTCCGCGAGCTCCCCTTCCCCCTTCGCCGAATAAGCACAGCAAGCTCACTGGATCCCTTTGATGCATAAATTACCTATGTTTTACAACCACAACCCTCAGCCTGTTATTTTATGCATAATATGATTTTGAGACAAGTTATTATGGCCACCCAGCCGCTTGCCGCAATCAATCCCTGATATAATTGTTACAAATGATTTGAGGAAAGGTGTGAGTTTTCAAAAGAAAATGCTTTTCAAAATGTGTTTGATGAAGGGTTTTCACCCTTATCACCTTTGAGTAGGGATGATCAGGGACTCCCTGGTTTAGGGGAGGGCCTAAGGTGATGGCTCAGCTGGTTTAGGCGTGAGCAGAAGGATTGTCCCCTCTTATAAGGACTGGTTTGTCATCTTTCACTACCTGTACTCATGATAAGTACAACCACTCGAGACTGTGTGGGCAGTCACTCAATCTGAACTCGTACGGTCCAACCCCAGGGTTATGAAGGCTGGGGAGCACCGGGAGGATAAGGAGGGGGAATGTTTTGTCCGGTTTGGACATGGCGGTGGCCTGACTCCTTCCGGTATAACCGTTAAGGTTAGGACGTGCGAGGAAAGAAAGAGATTCAGATTCAGATCTCATTGATCATGAGATCGCAGAGCCGGACTAGTGGGTAAAGTGTACACCTCTGCGCAGAGTTTGAAAACCTATTCGAATAGTCTGTGTCCATAGGAATGGACGAGTCTGGTGTGGTATGGCAATTAGTGTTTTGTTTTAAAAAAAGGTGCGTTTGAGAAAAGTGGTTTTTAAAAGGACCGGCGGTTGAGCCGTGAGCTATGGTGGACGGGAAGTCCAGTAGCTGTTTTTGAAAATGAAAACCAGTGGGAAACTGCTGAGATACCTGGATGGTTTAGTCCAGGGGATTTTGTTCTAATATTGAAAAACTTCCTGCTCCTTTTGGAGAGTATGCGCTTTGCAAAAATATAAAATGTTTTTCAAAACAACCCTGCATAAAATATTGTTGTTTCTGCAAAATATCCTGAGCTCCATATATTCCATGCATTATATCTGATTTCCCCATTCCGCGGGTGAAGGTGGGCTGCTGAGTACGTTTGTACTCACCCTTGCTTATTTATTTTTTTTCAGAAAAAGGAGATCGGGTAAGAGTTACGACTATTCCCAACCTTGCCTGTAGCTGTTGGACCGCTGATTTGCTTCACTGCGTATATCTGGCTGCTTCAGCCCCACTCTGATGATATGTCCCGAGTTGTGGACCAACTCTTAAAGTTGTTCGCCACCTTTGTAGGTTTGTCTCATTTGAGCAGATTTGGTATCATCTGATGTATAAATGTGTTTACTAGCCTCCTGGGACTAGTAATTGTATCACATTTGAGTCCCAGAGGATTGGGGACGCTTCAGCACATTTTTACCATAAACCGAAAACCGAACCGAAATTTCGGTTTTTTGTAGTTCGGTTCGGTTTCGGTTTTTGTATCTAAGAAGTTTGGTTTTCGGTATCGTAATCGGTTTTCACCGTATACCGAACCGAAAAAACCGAATACCAAACTTTATCAATTCTCAAATTTGACTATTCAATTATGTGAACTAAATGTGTGATACAATTAAATTGTTATTCACTTATTTGTATTGATGTATGATGTATATCTAAATATTTGTACCTATATAATTTTTACTTTTTAAAATTATGTGTAATCTATCATGTAAACTTGTTGCATGTATTGTCTTGATTATAAGTTTGGTATTCGGTTTTTACCGAAAAATCAAAGTAAAAAACCGAAACCGAACTTCTCGGTTTTTCATTTTCTAGAAAACCGATCGGTTTCTAATGTTTGAAAAACCGAAGTTTTTTAAAACCGAAAAACCGAACCAAAGTTTAGAAAAAAACCAAATGCCTAGCCCTATCAGCCTGAGCCTGGCGAATCAGTGAGAGCCCGTATATAGAGAGCCAATTTAAAATGTTTGGTTGCCTGGTCAAAATAAACTAGGCTTATATGACACATTGTTTGGTTCTCATTTTTTAGTTTGGCCCAATTAGATTGCCGCGAGTTTTGATGTGTAAAATGCAGCTCCCGCCAAATTTCAAAATTTTAAGTGTTATTAAACAAATTATAGCAGATTTGAACTAAAAATATGATTTTGAGCCATAAATTGAACTAATTGCAATCATCTAAAAATGATTTACAATAATCTAAATTAAACAGATCCTCGTGCTAGTAATTCTTCTCATTGAACTAACTACAATCATTTGAATTACAATCATATGAACTATAGTAGCAACTTAAACAGAAACTGCTAGAACTCATAAGAAAAAAGATACTACCAGCAGATGGCAGTCATGATCCTAATGACAGAAACTAATTCTTCTCATTATAAACACCTATAAACAGAAACTGCTAGAAACTGATGACAGTCATGAACTATAAACAGAAACTGTTTATAATTAAGCAGATTACAGAAACTGCATGCGTTTTTTAGCTGTTTGGTTGGGCACATACTCCTTTGCTCATTGCTGGAAACGGACCACTCAGAGAAAAGAGAAGGAAGGCATGAGAGTAAAATCACTTGATCATGAGAGTAAAATCACTTGAGAAGAAAAAAGAAGAAAAGAGAAATAACAACTTACCATAACTAGAATTGTATGAACTATAATTTGCCTCAGAAATTATTATCGATTAAAATCACTTGACCAACTCATGAGAGTAATACAATAAGTTGCTACATCTAATAATGTTCCTCCAAATTGGCTTGGTAACATCACAGAAAATTGTACTCTGCTCAGATTAAAAACATCACTGAGAAATTGAGATCTGCTCAGATTGAACAAAAAAACATCACTGAAAAAATTGTGGTCTGCTCAGATTGAAAAAAAACATCACTAAAAAATTGTGGCCTGCTCAAATTTACAGAAAACATCACTGAAATCTGGTCCTAAGCTCAGACTTTAAATAATTTCGTCACTGAAAAATGATCAGAATAAAAGAAGAGAGTTATGGAGGTAGTAGCATAATATAATGCATTAACTACCTGCATAGTATAAATAGAAGATAGTTATGGGGGTAGCTACATAATATAATGCATTAATCCATTAAATTAAACAAGACAAGAGGCTAAAGAGGGGGAGAAGAAAGGAGGAACAAAAGGTAAGATTGTTGTAAGGGAAGAGGAAAACAGGAATAGATGAAGGTAAGAGGGGGAGAAGAAAAGAGTGAAAGCATTACAGGTAGTGTTGGTGCACAATCACACTCACGTGTGTTTTGCAGAGACAAATGGTAAGTTAGGTCGCATTACAGGTAGAAGTACTACATCGGTGAAAACAATCCCGGAGATAAGAACTCGAAGCGACGGCTAAAACGATGAAACAAAAGGTGAAGGACTACGGAGTCCGAGTGTCAAGGAGATGAGGACACTCGTGATTTAGTTAGGTCTTTTATTCTCTTTTAGCCGTACTATAAAGAGGGGTTGTCGATGAGTAGTTTGACCAAGAGAGTTCTAGTGTAGTGTTGGTGCACAATCACACTCACATACAGTGCTAGGTGTCACTCTAGAACTCACTCACAAGTTAGAACGAAAACCGATTTGAAAAATCAGCTGAAAAACAAGAGGTAGGGTTTCTGGCCCTGGGGCACTGGACTGTCCGGTGTGCACCGGACTGTCCGGTGCACCATCTGCCAGGTGGGCCACGCTGGCCCAGGGGAAGGCCTCCCCGGGCAGGAAAACCCGAGTGCGTCTGGTTCAGAATTGAATTATAGTGGCGCACCGGACAGTGCATCGGACTGTCCGGTGTGCACCGGACAGTGTCTGTTCACTGTCCGGTGTGCCATGAGTCCAACGGCTAACTGTCAGAACTAGCCGTTGGAAACGACCGTTGGCGCACCGGTGGCGCACCGGACTGTCTGGTGCGCCAGTGCGCAGCAAAATGCCTGTAACGGCTAGTTGGTGGGTGAGGGCTATTTATACCCCCTTCACCCACCATATTCAATGTCTTGCACCCCACATTTATTCCAGCACATTGCTAGAGCATTGCAAGCACCAAAAGCCTAGTGAGGAGATTAGAGAATCTTAATCCCGCATTTGTTCCTCATTAGCGCTAGCGAGAGCCACCTAGAGCACACACCACTTGCATTAGGCTTCTCTTGGTCAAGCGAAAGTCTACGGCTTGTTACTCTTGGTGATCGGCATCACCTAGATGGCTTGGTGGCGTTGGGAGCTCGGTGATCACCGTGAAGATCTTGTTGGTGACCCGACTCGAGTTTGTAAGCGGTATCGAGGGATCCACCACGCCGGAGTGGCAAAGGATCATCTCGTAGTGAGCACTTGGTTCTTGCGAGGACCAAGGGGGAGCGATACCCTTGCGCGGGTGCTCCAACGAGGACTAGTGGAGAGTGCCGACTCTTCGATACCTCGGGAAAAATTGGAGGAGTCTTCTAAACCTTGCTTTACATTCCGCACTTAATTCAAGTACTTTACATTGTGTATTTGTTTAGCAAGTATTTGAAGTATTGTCTTAGCACTATTGTATTTCTAGTATTATTATCTTAGTGCTAGTTGTTCGGGTGAAGTTGGGCTCTTGTTTAGCTCTTGCTTAGGTTTTAATTAGTGTTGATTTTTAGAAAAGCCCAATTCACCCCCCCTCTTGGGCATCGTGATCCTTTCAATTGGTATCAAAGCCTTGTTGCTCTTAGATTAGCTTAACCGCTAGAGTAACGATGTCCGGTGGGGATGGACCTCCTCCCGTTTTTGATGGTGACGATTTTCCATATTGGAAAATTCGTATGGAAGCATATTTAGAGGCTATAGACATTGGGGTCTACAAAGCCGCCACACAAGGATTCCCCCAACCTAGAGATCCCACAAATCTTGTAGGTGATGAGTTTAATTATGAGAAATGGAATGCTAAGGCCAAGAACACCCTTTTGCAAAGATGTGTTCAATAGAGTTAGAAATCATAAAAATGCTCATGATTTGTGGATGGACATTTGTGCTCTACATGAAGGAACTAGGAGTGAGCGTGAGGAGAGATATCACATTGCTATGAGAAAGTTGAATTCTTTTGAAATACTTGCTAATGAAAATGCCAATGTTATGTACTCACGTCTCAATATTCTTGTAGAGGAAGTAAATGGATTGGGGCTTACTCAAATCTCACAACCGGATGTTGTGAGGAAGATTCTCAGTGTCCTCCCAATAGACAAATATGGACACATTGTCACTGCGCTACATCAAATGGATCTTTCAGTTACCACACCTACACAGATATTGGGAAAGATCAATGCTCATGAGATGTACATGCACATCAATGACAAAGATGAGTCATCTTCCAAGAGAAAGGATTTGGCTCTCAAAGCAAATCAAGAAAGAAAAGGAAAATCCAAAGTACAAATTGAGGAAGAATCCTCAAGTGATGATGACCTTGATGCTAACATTGCCTTGATGGTGAGGAAGACCACCAAGATGTTAAAAAAGCTCAACAGAGAAGGCATCAAATTTGATTCAAGAAAGAAGAAATTCTTTTCCAGCAAAAGAAAGCCCATTTCTGAGATGGATTGCTACAACTGTGGAGAGCTTGGTTATCTTGCTCATCAATGTACCAAGCCCAAGAAGAATAAGTTCAAGGGCAAGAAAGAAGATGACAGCGATGATGAGAAAAAGGAAAAGAAATTCTTCAAGAGAAAGGATGGGAAGCAAAAAAGGTTCCACAAAAAGAAAAATGGAAAGGCAAATATTGTTGGTGACTGGCTCACTGACATTGAGTCATCAAGTGGATCTTCTTCAAGTGAAGAGGAGAATGATGAAAAGGTTGCCGCCATCGCCGGGGACTTCTCTTCACCACCACCATCACCATCATCGACTTCTCACCTATGCCTCATGGCTAGAGGTGAACGAAAGGTACAAAATGATATTGATATTACTGATGATAGTGATAGTGATAGTGATGAGGAATTTGCTTCACCTTCATATGATGAACTAGCTGACTTGCTTAAAGAATATACTCAAATCATTAGGAAGTCAAAAGCTAAATGTGATAGGTTAAAAAATGAAAATGAATCTTTAAATGCCAAATATGACATAGTTATGAAAGCTAGTGATGAACTGAAAAAAGAGAACAAAACTATGTCATCAACTGTAAATGAGCTCACAACCTCCCTAAAAGATGCTAAGAATAAATGTGACAAGTTAAATGAAGCTAATAGGGAGTTGCAAGATAGATTAGTAAAAATCAAGGAAGATTATACTAGGATTAAATTTGATCATGATAATCTTCTTGTTGAGAATGAACTTTTATCTTGCAAAACACATGAGGCTATTAACCCTGTTGTTAAGATTGATGTAGCAACCTCATGTGATGATTTGAGTCAAGGAGAGCAAACTAATCTACATGATGAATTGACTGAAAAAGTTGAAGTCTTGACTTTAGACAACCAAAAATTGAAGAGATACCTGACTGATGCAACTACTAGAGGAAAGGTTGCCATTGAGAACAATGATTTCAACAAAGAGTTGGTAGTGGATAATGAAAGGTTTAAAAATGAGGTCAAGAAACTTAAGAATGAAAATGAACATCTTGCAACAAGTGTGCAAAAGTTCAACAAGGGCCAATACCTCCAAAATGAGTTGCTTATGAACACTGTCATGAAAAACAACAAGAGTGGTATTGGATACAATGCTTTTGTGCAAAAGAAAGCTACCACTCAATACAAGCCAAAGCAGACTCACAAGCCCATCAAATGCTTTGAATGTGGAAAAGAAGGTCACTTTGCCCACAACTGCAAAGCCAAACCACCAACTCCCTTGCCTAAGCACTCAAGACCATTTGCTTTCAATGCTCATTATGTTCTAAGAAAAGTAGCAAATGGAAAGGTCAAAGTTACATTCCTAGGTCCACCAAGCAAGAGTAGACCTAGACAAATTTGGGTTGCAAAGTCCTTGATTGAGAGAGTCACTGGTCCTATGCAATATAGGGCCATCAAAACTCAAGCTTGATTTGTCTGTGGATGTAGGTGAACTACAAGACCGGTGGGAGCCATTGGGTTATTGACAGTGGATGCACACAACATATGACAGGCAACCCACGGATGTTCACCTCACTTGATGAGAATGTTGATGGACAAGACAAAATCACATTTGGAGACAATTCAAAAGGGAAAGTGCAAGGACTTGGCAAGGTGGCAATTTCAAATGATTTATCAATTTCAAATGTTCTCTTGGTTGCACCTTTGAGCTTCAATTTATTATCAGTGGGTCAACTCTGTGATCTTGGACTTCAATGCTTATTCACTCCAACAGAGGTTATTGTATCAAAAATGGATGATGAATCAATGGTGTTCAAAGGATTTAGATACAACAATCTCTACTTAGTGGATTTCACATCAGAAGATGCAGACTTAAGAACTTGCCTCTTCACCAAAGCTTCACTTGGATGGCTTTGGCATAGGAGGCTTGCACATGTTGGGATGAGCACATTCAAGAAGGTATTAAAGAAGGACATGGTTAGAGGATTAAAGGATGTGGTATTTGAAAAGGACAAGCCTTGTAGTGCATGTCAAGCTGGGAAGCAAGTTGCTAATACACATCCTACTAAAGCTTTCATGTCAACATCAAGGCCACTGGAACTACTTCATATGGATTTATTTGGACCTACAAATTATGTAAGTGCTGGTGGCAACCTCTACTGTCTAGTGATTGTTGATGATTTCTCAAGATACACTTGGGTGTTCTTTCTCCATGACAAATCTGAAGTCGCATCTATTTTCAAGAAGTTTGCCAAGAAAGCTCAAAGTGAATTCGATTGCAAGATCAAGAAGATTAGAAGTGATAATGGCAAAGAATTTGACAACACCAACATTCACGAGTACTGTGATGAAATTGGGATCAAGCATGAAGTGTCTGCAACATATACACCTCAACAAAATGGAGTTGTTGAAAGGAAAAACAGGACCTTGATCACACTTGCAAGAACAATGATTGATGAGTATAACACACCGGAGAGGTTTTGGGCCGAAGCTGTCAGCACTGCATGTTATGCATCAAACAGGCTATTTCCTCACCGGCTACTTGCGAAGACTCCCTATGAACTGCTAAATGGGAAAAAGCCAGACGTCTCCTTCTTCCGGGTGTTTGGATGCAAATGCTACATCTTCAAGAAACGCCATCGCCTAGGGAAGTTTCAAAGACGTTGTGATATTGGTTTTCTTTTGGGTTATTCATTAAAGTCCAAAGCATATCGAGTATTCAATCATGCCACTGGCGTGGTAGAAGAAACATATGATATGGAATTTGATGAGAGTAATGGCTCCCAAGGAGCTCTTGAGAATTTTGATGATGTAGGTGATGAGCCACTTAGGGAAGCAATGAAGAACATGCCAATTGGAGCTATCAAACCAAAATAAGATGAAGAAGAGGTGCAAAACATTGACAGACCTTCTTCATCAAATGTACCACAAGATGATGAAAAAGATGAGAGGCATGCAAATGAAGATACATTTGTCTCTCATGAACAAGCAAGGGTACAAGCTGAAGATGTTGATGCTCCAGGATCTTCTTCCCAAGTGGTTAACAGGAGAAATTCATCACTACTTCAAGCTCATCCTCAAAACTAAATCATCGGGAGTCCTTCACAAGGGGTTATTACTCGATCCCATAGACATGCTTCTTTTATTGAACATCACTCCTTTGTTTCTTGTGTTGAGCCTACTTGTATAGATGAGGCACTACAGGATCCGGACTGGGTGAACGCTATGCATGAAGAACTTAACAACTTCACCCGTAACCAAGTTTGGACCCTGGAGAAGCCCCCACAAGATGCAAGAATCATTGGAACAAAGTGGGTGTTCAGAAACAAACAAGATGATCAAGGTGTGATTGTAAGGAACAAGGCAAGACTTGTTGCAAAAGGATTCTCTCAAGTTGAAGGCTTAGATTTTGGAGACCTTTGCACCGGTTGCTCGACTGGAAGCCATCCGTATCCTACTTGCATATGCATCATGCTATGATATAAAACTTTATCAAATGGATGTAAAAAGTGCATTTTAAATGGCTTCATAAATGAACTTGTATATGTTGAGCAACCACCTGGATTTGAAGACCCTAGATATCCTAACCATGCTTACAGGTTGTCCAAGGCGCTATATGGGCTAAAGCAAGCTCCAAGGGCTTGGTATGAGCGCCTTCGCGACTTCCTCATCGAAAAGGGCTTCAAGATCGGGACCGTCGACACAACTCTATTCACAAAGAAACATAACGGTGATATTTTCATTTGTCAAGTATATGTTGATGATATAATCTTTGGCTCGACAAATGACTATGATTGCAAGGAATTTGGTGAGTTGATGTCGAAGGAGTTCGAGATGTCAATGATTGGTGAGCTGACGTACTTCCTCGGCTTTCAAGTCAAGCAAATGAAAGATGGTAACTTTCTCTCACAAGAGAAGTATACCAAAGACTTGTTGAAAAGGTTCAACATGGAGAAGTGCAAACCAATCAAGACACCTATGCCAACAAATGGACATCTCGACCTAGATGAGGGAGGTAACCCGGTTAATCAAACTCTCTACCGTTCTATGATTGGTAGTTTATTGTACCTTACCGCATCTAGGCCCAATATCATGTTTAGTGTCTGCATGTGTGCTAGATTTCAATCTAATCCTAAGAAAGCTCATCTTCGTGCTGTTAAGAGAATTCTTAGGTATCTCAGACACACCACAAGCGTTGGTCTGTGGTATCCCAAAGGAGCTACTTTTGATTTAATTGGCTATTCCGATTCGGATTATGCCGGTTGCAAAATTGATAGGAAAAGTACTTCTGGGGAATGCCATCTGCTTGGTAGATCACTAGTTTCATGGACATCCAAAAAGCAAAATAGTGTTGCCTTGTCAACTGCCGAAGCAGAATACATTGCCGCAGGTGCATGTTGCACACAAATTTTGTATATGGAACAAACTCTTCTAGACTATGGCATAGTTCTAGAAAAGGTACCTTTGTTGTGTGATAATGAGAGTGCTGTTAAAATTGCTAATAATCCTGTACAACACTCTCGCACCAAGCACATTGATATCCGTCATCACTTCCTTAGAGATCATGTTGCTAAAGGAGATATCATTTTAGAAGGAGTGAGGTCGGAAGATCAATTAGCGGATATTTTCACTAAGCCACTTGATAAGACCCGCTTTTGCATGTTGAGGAATGAACTAAATATTCTTGATCTCAGAAATTTTATGTAAGATGTCAAATGGTGTTGTCAAGCTTGCATTGCATATTTAAATTTCTTGTATTGCATCTAGGGCTTGTCTAACCTAGTTGAGATAACCGCCAACAAAGCGAGTGAAAAAGCTTAACTCGGATCAAACTTGACAAGTCTTAGTTTTAAGCTTTTAGTACTTAAATTCCTACTTTTATGCAATTGTTGGTTCTTGAAATATGCATGAGGTTCTGCACTTAGGGGGAGTATTCAAAACTCAAATTCCTTTGAAAACCCCTAGTGCAAGCCAAAATGCAAATTTCACTATTTGCCTATTTTCTCTAAAAACTATCTAGCCTATGGCAAAATATTTTGAAAATTATGAGAAAAGTATATGAGGGTGCCAAAACCTGTCCCAACAAGTGTTATTTTGTGTGTTTATAAGTTGGGATTTGGTTTGGTTGGGAACTAGTTAGAAAAATTCAAAAAAATCCAAATTTTCCCTCTGTCTGGGATCACCGGACACTGCACTGTGCAATGTCCGGTGCACCGGCAGTCGCGCGCTAAAATTCCTCTCTCCTGTGCGCTGTCTGGTGGTTCACCGGACAGCTACTGTGCGCTGTCTGGTGTGCACCGGACAGGCACTGTAGACTGTCCGGTGCGCCCATATCACGTTTTTAAAATCGCCTCCAGCCCGAAGCCGAGCCAGATGCTTTTCTGCTTCTCTGCTCCCTGTCTGTCTCTGCGCCCTAGGCGGTTGCCACCCTCACCGGCGATCTCTTGCCGGTGGTGATCTCTCCGCCGACCACCAGCGCTCGTGCTTCCCCTCCCTCAGGTGAGCAGCTCTGGCTCATGGTGCTACCCCCTCTCTATTCCTTTGATCAGTGCACCCTCCTTCTCTCCTCTTGTGTGCCAATTCCAAATTCTGTGAATTCCAGTGAATCCAAGTGATGCAAAGTGTTCCTATGTGCTTCTTGAGTATCCTTGCAGGTTCCTAGCTCCTTCGGGAGGGTTTTCCCACCTCAAATGGCCATTTCCCCGAAACCCTAAAACTTCGCCCCCCACGTGTTCGGTGAAATGCCCAAACCAGCCAAAAATGCTCCAATTGAACCCAAATTTTTCAGGCACCTTCACAACACCTCCAGTAACATATTCGCAAAATTTCACGCTCATCCAATATTCCAGGCTTTAATTTCACCAAATTCCCTGTTTCGAGCGATCGTTTCCGAGCCGAGTGCCCAAATCTCTTTTTCTTCGCCTAAATTCAAACCAAGCACACACTTCACTCATATTCACCCACATAAACCTATTCGTGAAGTATCGGCTCAATTCCACGTCATTTCGTGCCTCAATTCGAATTCCAAACCTTCTATGGCACTTTTTATCGTTCAAACGTCGTTTTCACGTCGTTTGACCTCTCGATCGTCTCATCTCTTGTTTTCTGTGCCATATTTCTCTGTGTATGTATTTATTCACATTTCATATACTTATGACTATGTGACTAATACGTGCTCACCTCTTCTGTCATTTCAGTAACCTTGATTGCCCGTGTGCCGTCTCCTGTCCTGCCTGGATCGTCACCTCTCGTGTGAGCTTTCCAGGTAGTCATCTCATCCTTTGATATTCTATCGAATATTATCGATCTATGCTTAGTCTCTCTCTCTCATTTGCAGTCATCAGGTCAGGATGCCACGCACGAAGAATGTGTCAGCGCCAGGGGGAGGCGATGATGAGGATCCTCGTCGCCCCTTCAGGCAGGTCAAGGGCAAGACAGTATACTTGGAGCAGCAGGAAGGCCGCAAGAAGCGGCGTATGGACAGAGCAGCTCGAGCAGTGGCAGCAGCAGCGGCAGCAGCTGAGCAGGCCGAGCTAGGAGATCAGCCTCAGACTCCTTCAGATCAGATTGCGTACCGTGTTCGTCGTCTCGCCTCCCGGCCTCGCTCCTCCTCTACCACCACTGCTTCAGCTTCCACTCCACCACCCACTTTGCCTACTCCTGTCACCCTTGTTGCGCCATCCACCACCTCCGCTACACCAGCTTCCACCGCTCCTCCTCCCATTTCCGCTCCACCTATCCCACCTGCTCGCTTCCGGGAGCGCGATGAGACTGAGGTGCGACCTCTGGCTGCAGATCCTAGGTTATTTGACCTTCAGCGTGCTACAGCGGCACGAGTACGCAGGTTCAGGTACATACCCGTGGAGTCTTGGTTACCGGCTCAGAGGGACCCGGCTGCAGTTGACCTTTTCAGCACCAGGATTCAGGAATCCTTCTTCAGGGCACAGTTGTCTGCACAGATTGCTCTGCGAGTGCACCGGCTTTTGGACCTTCCAGCTTTTCTGCTAGCTGCCGGTGCTGACTCTGAGGTACACCTCTCATATCAGCCCGGCCTTCTAACTCTTTTGACTACCAGCGGTAGGTATGTTGAGGAATGGGTCCGAGTATTCTTGAAAGTGCATTCATCCCTTTTGTGAGTTTTGGTGATTTGGATAACAACACATTTAAAGGTCTAACAAGTTTGCTAAGTGTTGAACAGGAAATTCAGTATGATGAACATACTTGAATAGTGTATAATGATCAGTGAACAAAGGTTCAACACGAGGTTAAATAACCAATGAGACAATGCAAATGGATATAATATGATCTCTATATTGGTTTGAATATATGGACAAGACCTGAGAAATCACTACATACATATGACCAGAATAGAGGACAAAGTGATTTAGAGGATTGGTCAAGCCAAAGAGAATAAGATATGAGGAATCGTGAATTGGCTTGACCATATTACTATCAGTCCATATATGCTTCTATGAGAATCAAACTAGAGCTTGATTAATCTTAACAGTTATATCTAGAAGACATTCAAGCAAGGTTCACAATATTGAAGAAATGATTCTCTCAATGGATGCTCAATATGATGTGACTCAAGAATGGCTTGATAGGGTGAAGATAGCAAGGAAAGGGCTTCGAGGAACTAGGCGAAGGTGAAGGCCAAGCGACGACTTGTAGACCGAGGTACCATGGCTAAGGTGAAGAAGAGAGTACTTGCACTAAGTCGATGAACTAATCAGCTATGAAGAGTTATAACATGTTGATGCATCAGTAAGGTGACTTGAAGCCATGATTTGAACTCATATAAGGTGATATGGTACAAGTCACAGGGTTTGATTTGAGTTTGCTTCAAAAGGTGAGACAAAGATGTTTGTGATCCTTATGAAGCAATGCCATGGAGAAATCACACATGAGACACCAATGACTCAAGGAGTTTACTTCATTTTATTTTATTTAACTTGAGTATAGGAATCGTCGTACTATAAAGGGGGATCCAAAAGAAGGTTGGTGTTTGCCAAAGCTCAAACCTCTCTATTCAAAAGCTATTTCTGAAAAGCAAAAATCTCTTTAACGTTCTATGGTTGACCGTGGTTAGGGTTGAGAAACCTAGAGTGTTCTTGCTGAAAAGCAGCTGAACTTCTTCAACTACAGCTGAGCTTTCCAGCTGAACTTGACTTCAGCTGAGTTGAGCTTCTTCAGCTGCAGCTGAGCTTTTCAGCTCAGCTGAACTTCAGCTGAGTTGAGCTTCTTCAGCTGCAGCTGAGCTTTTCAGCTGAGCTGAACTTCAGCTGAGTTGAGCTTCTTCAGCTGCAGCTGAGCTTTTCAGCTGAACTGAACTTCAGCTGAGTTGAGCTTTCGCAACTTCAGCTGAACTCAACTTCAGCTGTGAACCTCTTTGACCATACACCAGCTGAACTTGCCTCCGGGCAGTTGAGCTGGGGTTTTCTCTCCTAAACTCAATGGTCAAGACCGGTTGAACTGGTCCTGAGGGGCAGTTCAGCTGGTCTCTGACCCCTCTGACCTCTGATCTGCAGTCTGCCAGTCAGACTGGCAAACAGGTCGCCAGGAGCTGTCAGGGGCGGTTCAACCGCCCCCCTGGGCGGTTCAACCGGTGTTGGTCAACTTTGACCAGTCTGCGGTCAGTCTGCGCGTCAGTCTGCCAGTCAGACTGGCAGACAGGCTGCCAGGCCTGCCAGGGGCGGTTCAACCGCCCTAGGGGGCGGTTCAACCGGTCTCAGGCAGAAAAATCTGCCCAAACGGCTAGTTTTGAGCTCCACCTATATATACTCACTCCTACCTCTCACCCCACAGTAGTGAGCACGATTTGAACTCCATTTCTAACCCAAGAAACGCCTCCCTCTCTCTCACACACATCTCTTGCCTCTCCCATTTTAAATCTTTGGAGAGAAATCTTTGAGTGAGCTTGAGAGCTGCGGTTTTGTGCTTCATCTCTAAATCTCTCTTGCTCTTCTTCTTGATTCGAGCTTTGGTACTACATCGAGTTCTTTGTGGATTCATTACTCTTGGAGCTTCTAGCTCCTAGACGACTAGGTGTCTCTTGTGAGTCTCCAAATCTTGTGGAAGACCACAAGAAAGTTTGTATTACCCGCTCGTTTGAGCAAAGATTAGTGTGTGAGCTTGACCTTTGTGGTCGGCAAAGGGAGGATTAGGGTTGAAAGAGACCCGACTCTTTGTGGGCGCCTCAACGAGGAAGTAGGGCACCTTGGTGGTGTGACCGAACCTCGGGATAAATCTTGTGTCTCTTGTGTTCTTGCTCATTGTGTTTGTTTGTGTTCTTCGTTCTCTCACCATTCTATGAAAGATTTGTTTATATCTTTTTGGTGTGTGGATTTTGAGAAGTGCCCTTCTCAGATCTACTACTTTGAACCCTGTGGATCATTTAGAACATCTCATTTCCAAAGTTAACTGGGTGAATTTCGAGATCAATTCAGTTTTACCCAGTTTGCTTCTAGTTTTTGTTGAAAAAGTTTTAACTTGCCTATTCACCCCCCTCTAGGCAACTTTCAATTCTACGCGACTGTATGGATCGACCCTGACCATCACTGGATGAGGTTTCGTTTTGAGCGAGAGGATGTCACTATTTCTGCCAGCCAGATTCGCCAGCTTTTTGGATTTCACGAGTCGTCGACTCGTCTTCACAGCTTATGCTACAGCACCTCTGACCCTCCTCGTCGCCCTCACGGCGGTGTGGCTCCGGGTACAGCTCACGTCGCGGCTCTGTTCCGCCCGCCCTTCTCAGATGGGTCGCGACGCTCACCGGCAGATTTCACTACAGCAGCCAAGTTCTTATTTGAGCTTATCAGACGGACTCTTCTGCCAAGGATGGGATACAGGAAGGCTACCACACATATCCAGCTCTGGCTCCTTGGGGGCCTGGTCTCTCACTCTGAGTTTGACGTTGTTGATTTCCTTATTTGTGATATCGAGGACACCGTTTTGGATGGTCTGCGTGCCCGTTGACAGCTGCCGTCTGCTCACTACCTATGTCACATTTTTGCTCAGCTGATTTGGCCTCCACAGTTCCAGGGCACACTTGAGGCCTCATGCCTTGTCTTTGGGTCCTACCGTTCTGCGCCTGAGGCTCCTGTGCCAGCTTCTACTCCAGTTTTTGACACTCAGGCCGAGGATACTGCACTTCATCAGTTCGAGGCTCAGGGCACAGCATTTGATGATGATGATGATGATGATGATTTTGGGATTCCGCCTCCGCCTCCTATGCCTCCACACTCACATGATCATGAGGTTGGGAGTTCTCGTGCTACTCCTGCTGCCCCTCCTGCCGTTGACCCTGCTTTTGCTTCGATTCTCCAGACACTTACTCAGCAGCAGGCTCACTTGGCAGCCGAGCAGACCCGCCAGGCAGCAGCCCATCAGCAGTTGTCCGAGAGGATGCTCTCGATGTTTCAGACCATACAGGACAGGCAGGATTCTCTTCAGCAACAACTTCTTCAGGATCGGGCTAAGAGCAAGGCGTTCATGACTCTAATGCTACAGCATTCTGGTATATCGATTCCCCCGGTTCAGTCAGTCCCGCCTCCTCCTCTTCAGGCTCCTGTTGTGCCAGCGCTTCAGCCAGGACCCCCTGTTGGTCCTTCTTCCTCTCCGCTCCGGCCGGTCACCCTGGCTTTCACGTCACCGGTCTTCAGCTCCGTCAGCCCTCAGCCGTCAGTGCCTCCAGCTTCTGTTGTTCCCACTACTGCTGTGGCGGTGTCTGTGACCACTTCTTTGGCTCCGGCAGCTTCTGCAGCGCGGCCTCAGTCTGAGTTAGTACCAGCTCTAGCTTCTACAGCAGATCCTGGATCCGAGACTGACTCTGACCCCCAGCCGGCGTTCACTCTGCTACCTCGACCGCGACCGGATGCGCCCTCGCCGCCTCCTCCCGCTTCAGATGTGTAGGTTCGGGTACCCTTTTGGTGTTTGACGCCAAAGGGGGAGAGATACGAGTTGTGAGAGCTAGGGGGAGTTAGAAAGTTAGTAGAGAGTCATTTTGATGCAATATATGTGCTTGTTACTCTCTGTACTAGCTTGGTGCTTTTGGCTCACAAACTCTATATATACTCTCGATGCTTATGATTGGCTGTGTGTATTATGTTTTCACCTTATATTTTATCACCAGTCTTCTAGTTCTTGATTCATTGATTTAATTTCACTTTTATATGAACAAGAATCTTACAATGTGTATGCGCTCACTCTTATTATTATGGTACACGTTCCTTCTGTCAAAGATTACTGAGTATAACTAACCATCCTTTCTATTGACAGAAACTTCAAAACAAACTACTCTCACAAATCTTGTAGGGTTGTCATCAATCACCAAAAAGGGGGAGATTGAAAGCATCTAGGCCCCTGGTTGGTTTTAGTGATTAATGACAACGTAATGTTATATGTGACTAACGTGTGTTTTGCAGAGACAAATGGTAAGTTAGGTCGCATTACATGTAGAAGTACTACATCGGTGAAAACAATCCCGGAGATAAGAACTCAAAGCGACGGCTAAAACGACGAAACAAAAGGTGAAGGACTACGGAGTCCGAGTGTCAAGGAGATGTGGACACTCGTGATTTAGTTAGGTCTTTTATTCTCATTTAGCCGTACTATAAAGAGGGGTTGTCGATGAGTAGTTTGACCAAGAGAGTTCTAGTGTAGTGTTGGTGCACAATCACACTCACATACATTGCTAGGTGTCACTCCAGAACTCACTCACAAGTTAGAACGAAAACCGATTTGAAAAATCAGCTGAAAAACAAGAGGTAGGGTTTTTGGCCCTGGGGCACCGGACTGTCCGGTGCACCATCTGCCAGGTGGGCCACGCTGGCCCAGGGAAAGGCCTCCTCGGGCAGGAAAACCCGAGCGCGTCTGGTTCAGAATTGAATTATAGTGGCGCACCGGACAGTGCACCAGACTGTCCGGTGTGCCATGAGTCCAACGGCTAACTGTCAGAACTAGCCGTTGGAAACGACCGTTGGCGCACCGGTGGCGCACCGGTGGCGCACCGGACTGTCCGGTGCGCCAGTGCGCAGCAAAATGCCTGTAACGGCTAGTTGGTGGGTGAGGGCTATTTATACCCCCTCCACCCACCATATTCAATGTCTTGCACCCCACATTTATTCCAGCACATTGCTAGAGCATTGCAAGCACCAAAAGCCTAGTGAGGAGATTAGAGAATCTTAATCCCGCATTTGTTCCTCATTAGCGCTAGCGAGAGCCACCTAGAGCACACACCACTTGCATTAGGCTTCTCTTGGTCAAGCGAAAGTCTACGGCTTGTTACTCTTGGTGATCGGCATCACCTAGACGGCTTGGTGGCGTTGGGAGCTCGGTGATCACCGTGAAGATCTTGTTGGTGACCCGACTCAAGTTTGTAAGCGGTCTCGAGGGATCCACCGCGCCGGAGTGGCAAAGGATCATCTCGTAGTGAGCACTTGGTTCTTACGAGGACCAAGGGGGAGCGATACCCTTGCGCTGGTGCTCCAACGAGGACTAGTGGAGAGTGACGACTCTTCGATACCTCGGGAAAAATTGGAGGAGTCTTCTAAACCTTGCTTTACATTCCGCACTTAATTCAAGTACTTTACATTGTGTATTTGTTTAGCAAGTATTTGAAGTATTGTCTTAGCACTATTGTATTTCTAGTATTATTATCTTAGTGCTAGTTGTTGGGGTGAAGTTGGGCTCTTGTTTAGCTCTTGCTTAGGTTTTAATTAGTGTTGATTTTTAGAAAAGCCCAATTCACCCCCCTCTTGGGCATCGTGATCTTTTCAAAGAGGAACAACTAGCTACTTAATATAATAGACAGATTATGCTAGTTGTATAATCCATTAAATTAAACAAGACAAGTATGACAAACATGTTAAATTCAGTTAAGTCAATAAATAAACATGGCAAAACATGAACCAAGCAGATATATACTAATATTGAAAGATGGATTAACTGGAAATTGAAAGCACATCACTGAAAAACTATGCAGGTAGTTCAGTTAATTCAGTTAAGTCAAGAATATTGAAAAGTTCAGTTAAGTTCAGGTAGTTAAGAATATTAAAAGCACATCACTGAAAAGTTCAGTTAAGCACATCACTAAAAAAATTCAGGTTATTAAGGTATACTATGCAGACAGAACATATGCAAAACATGGACCAAGCAATTATATACTAATATTGAAAGATGGCTTAACTGAAAATTGAAAGCATGTCACTGAAAAACTATGCAGGTAGTTCAGTTAAGTCAGTTATATACTAATCAGATCATTGAAAGCACATCACTGAAAATTGAAAACAATCATATATATACTAATCAGATCTAGAATTTTACGAGGAATCTACAACAGCAAGACAAGAGTTTGGTACTAGACAGCAGATCAGCAAGACAAGTATACTAATCAGATATATAAACAAAGACAAGAATTTTACGAGGAATCCTCTAAATTCTAGACAGCAGATCAGTAATCGGGGGACCTAGGAGGACAAACGAGAAGAGAAGATCTAGAGGGGTACTAACCTGAGAAGAGGGAGACGACACCACTAGGATTCACTTGCAGCTGAGAACCGATCGAGGTCGTAGGAGACCGATCTAACCTGAGAAGAGGGAGACCACACAGTTAGGGTTCACTCGCAGCTGAGAACCGATCGAGGTTGTAGGAGAGCGATCCTTGCGAAGCAGATGAAATCAAATAAGAAGATAAAGCAGATGAAAGTAGATGAGCAACCAAGAAAGGGGTTAACCTCTCGTCGCTGACAGCGAAGCAGATGAACCCGAGAGACGAGAGCGAAGCAGATCGACAGAGAAACAGATCGAGCTCGTCCGCGGGCGCGGTGTCGTCACCACGGGTCGAGAGAGAGGACGGCGACGAGCCCGTAAGCACGGCGACTGCGAGTGAACCCGAAAGGCGAGAGCGAGTGAACCCGAGAGAGACGAGAGTCGCGGCGGCGGCTGCGAGTGAACTCGAGAGGCGAGAGCAAAGAACCCTAGCACTTTTACGAGGCGAGCACGGGCCAGGCTCACCCGCGAAGGAAAAAACCTACGTTCGAAATGGGCCTCGCCACAGAATCAGATATGGCTCACCTCAGCCAGCTCCTAAGCTAGGGCAAAATACCAAACATGACGACCTTGTTTTAAATGGGCCTGATCATGCGCAGGGCCAGACAACCAAACATATCCGTAATGATTCATGATTTACAGTTTAGAATAAGAGGCAATAACAGTCGTCGTACTCCAGTTGTACAGATAGATCGTACGTGAAACATTTTCCTTGTATTGCCAATCATTTGTTTCATCCATACCTGGAATTCTGAACAGAAACGTTTCTTTTTTTTCTCTCCCAATTTCGTTCGTTCCTTTATCCCTTACTCTCAAGCGCCGCGGGCAACACAACAGAAACCAAGTGGACTGCTGGGTGCGTTGTAAGGCTTTCTCCAGCAACGTATTTGAAATTTTATCTCCTAAAAGAATATTATTATTTTCTGCTTTTTATAGTACACTCTAAAAGATTTCGTCTTCTATATCTTCTTAGTCTCCAGCAATATCCTTTAAATTCGGTCCTCTATAGCTACAGTATTAACAGAATCCATTACATACAATATTTATTTTCATATAATTTCACCCTCAATATATTACATTAAAAAATGGAAATATATTTTATTTCAATTCTCGAGAGTGAAAATCCCCAAATTCCCTTCTGTTGGCGTCGTTCCTAGAAGTATCTGTGCACTACCGCAACGCGTTGGTGCTCGTCCCCGTCGTGCGCTCTCCTTCCTGGCGTTGGCGACTGCGTGTTCGTCATCCTCGCTGGTGGTCGCGCTCTTTCTCCTCGTCCTCGGCGAACTGTCGCGTCCGCGTCCTCAGCGGCTGCACACGTCCTCCTTGCCAGATGTCACGCGCTCGTCCTCCTCTGTAACACCCTGGGCTTTAAGGTGACAAAGCCGGGTGCATCTCATACATACGCCAAATAAGATAACATATATAATAACAGAGTGTATAGAGATAAATATCACAATATAATCAGAGTACTTATTACATAGCGGAAGTCTTATTACAAAATAAAAGAATAAATATAAAACGAACTAAGGATCGTCCTTGGCGCAGAAGTCAACTGGGGAAACCCCACCTAGATCAGATCAAACTCCTCGCCTTGTGGCTCCTCCTGAACCACATGTTCTTCTCCTGTGGGGGGGTGTGATACAGCAAGGATGAGCTCACACATGATCAGAGCTCAACAAGTTGTGGGGAACCAGTGGACATGAACTCACAAAGGTGGGAGTTCATGTGATGTGTAAGGCTAATCAATGACAGGGGTTAAAGCTGAGCATTGCTTTTAATTAGTTGGTCCAAATTTTATTAGCAATTACTAAGTACAAGTAGATACCAAACCATAATAATAATAGAACAAAAATAATAACAAATAATCCCATGCAATGCATATGACAAATTGAGTTTAGGTTCCATAATTTAATCATCAGAGAGTCCTGAGCTGCTCATGACCGTGAGCTCGGCTAGTATACTAGTTTTACACTCTGCAGAGGTTGTACCCTTTATCCACAAGTCGTGTTTCCCATGTCGCCAGGGCTAGCTAGACCCTTAGACACTACCGAGGTGAATGGCTAGGGATCCACTACGAGGCCTTTACAAAGTTCCACTAGCTTCCGAAAACCCGCTATAGTTTATGGGAAGAGCACTTGCAAGGATCCCTCGTCTGACCGTCATTGCAACAAAATCAACCCGAGAACCTCCTTGCATGCAACTCCCCTACTGCCCTTGCCCCTTTCGGGTAAGGTAGTCTTTCACTAGCTTTCCTAATTAGTTAGTCAAGGGGTCCCATTCCTCCCTTGTGGTTGCGCGTGTTTCTCAAGTTAAGCTCCATGTTCCAATTAACAATAATATAATGATCTTGACATGAACATAAATAGAATAATAAAATAACTGGAACATGGATATAATGAAATATTAACCCAAAACCATGTAAAGCAATAGCATAACTACCCATATAATTCAGGGGTAAACAAGGTAAATAGGATAAACAGACTAGGGTGACCTATTGGGTCCCATCAAAATTAAACCTATGCATTGAATAATGATAATAAAGAATATTATTGGGTAACAAAAGTGGATCAAGAGCACAACTTGCCTGACACTTGAGATTCCAGTTATCAGGGTGATCTTCAAGTAACTCGTAACCTCGCTGCTAGTCGTAGCAAGGCAAACAAACATGGTATAGATAAAATTAACATCACATCAAGCATAATAACATACTGCATAATAATGATCTATGTGTCGCTACGAGATCGCGGGTTCGAGAACTACTACGATTGGAGTTACTAGTAAGGAGTTATGATTTTATAGGAGATCTATGTGATTAAAATATTAAACTATATTATAAATTGGTTAATATAAATCATATGAGAGGTCATTCTATAAATAATTATCTCAACTTTAATCTAGGTTATGAATTGACCATAGATCATATTCTAGTAGTTTATAAACAGTTTAACCAGACTAACCCACATTAGTTAACTACAATATAATTATAAAATAATGAGACATGGTATAATAAATGTTGTTACTGCCTAGCATATATTCATATGAGACTAACGCAACTTGAACGGATCAAATCGGAATTATAGATTTTAAGTTATGAATTTCTAATGATTTTATGTGTTTTGTACAAGATTAAATAAGATATAAATTTTAACATGACTTTCATGTGAAAACAGTGGTACTAGATGATAAACCATAATATTATAAAATTATAGGAACTAAAATTAATTAATTTGGAGCTAGAATGGATTTTCTATGAATTAAATAAATTCTAGCTATTATTTTCGTATTAAAATCCATTTCTAAATTAATTTCTCTGATTTCATAATTCCCTGGACTGCGCCTCAATTTCTATACAAGACAGGGGGCTCTGCGCAAAGGTCTTAAGACACAGAGAACAGCGCCCAAGGACGGCGGGTTCTAATTCTGGCAACTGGAGGGGCTCGGATGCAAAACAGACCCGACGAAGGGGTATCCACGGATTTCAGCCGCACGATCCAGATCCGATGGACACAGTTATAACCCGAAAGGATACGCTACGAGATGCGTTGGATCGACAATGAACGATCGTGATTTAAACATCCAAAGGGGTCACCATTCGCCTGATCTAGAGCGCCCGCGGTCAATCCAACGACCAACCACACCCCCAAACTACAACCCTACATCAAGGATCCAATGCTCACCAAATTCTCTTCCCCACAAAGGCAGCCGGACGTGGCAGGCCCCTGCCCGCACCGGCGCCGCCCACCAGAATCCTCCTCCCCCGTGCACCCAATCGCCCAATACTGCTTCGACGAAAGCTACGCAAAGCATTAATGACGGCGAACTTGGCTCTAGCATCTTACCAGCGATGATGTCGCAGAGAAGCCGGTTATGGAGCGAGCAGGCGCTACGGCGGGGCGTTCTCCGGTGATGGTGCAGAGGCTCCCGATCTCCCTGACGCATTGCTCCGTGGCGGCGGAGCAGCGCCGGTGAGAAGTTCTTCCCTGCTGCCCGCCAATCACGCTAGCCGAGCTCGATTCAATGGCGGCCGCGCTAGCACCTCCCTCTCTCCTCTACACCCGTCGATCTCTAAATGTGGACTAGGGTTTATCTTCTGCTGGCTGCAACTGGACGAATAGGGCAAGGCGGCGGCACAACATGACTTAGTTCGCTGGGCGAGGTGCTATCCCGCGCGTGGCGCCCGGGCGGTTGCAACAAGCCCGGTCTTCGCGCGACTGACTGCGCCAGGATCGCGCCATGGCGTCGAGCGAGCGTGGATGGAGTCAACGCCCGTGAGTCCCACGCTCTAGCCAAACAGTGCCGACACGTGGGTCCCGAAGTCAGTGGGAGCGCGCAAGCGCGGCTTGGCTGGTGGGCGGGGCCCATGTGGCAGTGGCTAGCGAGAGTGGGTGGAGCGCGCGCAAGTCAAACCAAGCCCACGAGCCAGCGCCAGGTTTACAATCACGTGAGAGGATTCTGGCGCGAGGAAGAAATGGAGAATGGGCCGGCCAAAAGGCAATTGGGCTGCGCGGTCGTGGGGGAAGAGAAGCAGAATGGGCTGAGCGAAGAGAAATTGGCCCACACGCAAACTGCCATCCACTTCTCCTTTTCTTTTCCTTATTTCTTTTCTTTTCTATTTTATTTAAAATTTGAGGTCAACTTTAAGTTATGATTTCTTTGTTTCAATAAAATGCATCACAACAAATTCTTCAGCATGATATGTATATTTCTTTATTTATTTATTGGTTATTTGACTAATATTAACTTATTATGAGAAGAAAGGGAACTAATAAATCTCTAAAGGTTTCAAAAATTCCCATAACACTAACATGAGTGTATTTATTTATTTATATCATTATTTTTCTCTGATGCAAAATTTTGGCATTACATCCTCGTCGGCGGCCGCGACATTCTGGTGCTCCTCCCCAGCGATCTGTTGCGCGAGCTCGTCCTCCTCTCTGTGATCTGATGTGTGTGCTGCTCGTCGTCTTCGGCAATTCGCGCGCTTGCGTCAGGAACAACAATGAGCCGGAGGTAAATCGCTAAATGTAGCGGTCGAAGGACAAACGCTATAATTTAGCGGACATAATAGAGGACGCTGTTGGACGACTTCAGAAGAATGAGAAACACTAATGGTGTGTTTGGTTCGTGGAGTCACCCAATGTTTCATGAGGTGATGCATCATAAGTTAATTCCATCAATTTTGGTGGAATCAACACACTCCTCATGTATATACTAATTATTAGCTTATAAGAAATGATGTGGTGATAGATTAACTTATTCTATTCAACAAACCAAATAAACATATGAGAAGTCAGAAGTGAGAAAAAAATAGATCACTTTATTTCTTAAACCAAACACATCCTAAATCCTAAATGTAACGTACAAAACCATTTGCGGTCCCACGCTTAGACAGCCTAACGCCAACAGCGTGGCCCAGGATCCGGCGGGCGCGACCTCATGAATCAACGGGCGCGGTCCATTAAAAAAAATCGACGGGATACTACATACACTACCAACCAAGCTGGAGAGCACGAACCTGGTCTCTCTAAACTAAGCTAACGCGAAGGTGATGTGTATTGCAACTTGCAAGCTAAAGAATAAGGTAGTAACTTTGAGCTGCTTTTGTCGTCGCGACGGTACATGACAAAGCCGTAGGACGTGGCAGGACGAGAAACCATTTGGCTCTGTGGCATGCGGACTCGTGTTGATAGAAACGGCTTTATTTCGTGTCCATTGGAACATACTTACTTTGTAACGAACGAAAAAGATTTGATATCTCTACTATACTTAAAGCATCAGTTTTAATAGTCGTCCTGCGTCATATTTTTATAAAAAATTTCTTACATCTATTTTCTCCATGCACACAACCTCCACGTCCGGTCCGTTAGCAAGTCGGGTGGTTAAATTAGCGTAAAATATTTTTTAAAAAAATGGTGCAAGAGAGATTCGAACCCAAACCCTGATAGAAGAAGGGTGAGAGACACTGGGTGAAGTCATTTAATCAGTAGAACATCATGGTTAACTGTTTTTAATATTGAATATAAATTATATATATGTATATATGAGTTTTGTAAAATAAAAAATATAATCGTGTAGAGCCGGATCAGCACTGCAGCGCGAGGCTACGGCCCAAGTACGACACGACGATCGTGTCGGGCTGGCCCAGGCACTATTAAATGGGTCGTGTCCCATACCAGCCCGCCAGGTACGACCCATTTGACCATCTATACATCCGTACGGTAATGATGGTCCTCGCCTCACTTGTCGCCACCTCGTTCGTCATCCTGCTTCTTTTCTCTCTCCCCTCGTGTCTCCGCCTCTACGCCACCCATTCTCGACAGGGGGCGTGGGAGCAGGCGCCTCCTCCCCGTATTCGTCCGACATCAGTCCCGACACCGACCCGCGTAGTGGCTATTGCACGTCCACAAGGGTGTTTCACAGCATGCACGTACCATCGTTTACGCTATCGTCGGACGTCCCGTTCGTCTTCCCGGTCTTCGCCGTGTTCTTTCTCCCCAACCTGTTGCCTCTGTCCACGATCACAGCCGCGAGCCGATCGACGCTCATCGACACAGGTACGGGCGAGTCGGTTTTACTCCTGGCTTTTCTTCGTGCGTAACGCCGAGGAGAACACGATGGCGCCTGCCACGCTTAGGTTATCTTGGCGATGACGAGTCCAGATCTGAGTTATTGGACAACCAAGGCCTATAGCGCGGCAACAGTCGGCATATGCTATAGAGTTGGTAGTGGTGTTATATCGCCTCGGCGGGTCTAGGGCTGGAAGGCACTCGCATTCTCTCGCCCTTTTCGGACTGACGTCTGGTACGGGTGTCTCTCGGTTTGGAGCTGCTCTAGCTGGGCTTCTTTCTCCGCTTGCGTGCTCTCTCCATATATGTATCTAGCGGTATACTACCTATATCGCATTCAGATGTCCATGCCTTCGTCGTGTCCTTCTCCTGCAACGAACATGTATGACTGCCTCTTCCCTTCACTTCCTGCTCTACGAAACCTTGTAAGTGGGGGGGAGGGAGGGATAGAGGTCTCTGATTTGCTGCCTATGATACCCATTCGATGGCTCGACATCGTCTGTCTACATGATATTTTCTTTACCACGATGTCAACTCGGTTAGTTAAATGAAAAAAATTATTTAGAGAGCAGAGACAATCAATAAAAAATCTTGAGATTTTTTGGTAGATAATTTATATAGCTATTGTTGTGAGCTGTCACAACGCACAAGCAAATCATATTACGAGCAACTCGGTCTGGAGTCTTGAGTCCAACCAACCTCACTCCTCCCACCTGAGCAGAAGAGCACTTCCAAAAGTCGGTGTTCAGATTCAGAAAGCAAGTGCCATGCTCTATCCATCTACTCTATTCGGATATACTAAAAGATAGAAATATGCTGGAATTTTGTTTGCAACATCCATGATAATCCATCCACGAATAAAGCGTTGCAAATCTTGGTGGTGACTGTCTGACTGATATGTCACCTCCATGTTTTTATGATGCTCCAACTCTGACCAAACCAAAAACATGTTCAAATGATCCATCCCAAGTTGCAAACACTACCTGAAATTGAAAAACCCAGCCGCCGAACGAACGAGCAGAGGCCTATAAACCTCCTCACATCACAGTCACCACCATTCGCCACGCCTTCGCCGCCTATAAACTGCCACCACTAGCCCCCCTGCTCCGAGGACCACAGGAGCCCACGCCACGGCGACGCCATCGCCCTCCCTCCCTCCATCCCTCCCTCCCTCCTCCTCTTCGCCGCCTCGCAAGCAATGGCGGTGGCGCGGCTGCGCGCGGTCGCCGCCGCCGTGCTGCAGCCGGCGCTCGCCGCGGGCGGCCGCGGCGAGAGGCGGCCGCTCGGGACGGCGGCGGAGGTGGCCGCGGGCGCGGGCCCGGGGGCTGCGAGGTGGGAGCTCTTGGGCGCGCGGGAGTACTACGACTACCGCCGCGCCATGTACGGCGACATCACGCACAAGGCCATCCTCGTCGACGCCGCCGGCACGCTGCTCGCCCCCACCGAGCCCATGGCGCAGGTCCGATCCGCTCGCCCCCGCCCTCGCCCTCTGGCTCGCGTCCTTCGCGGCCGCGTCGTGCCCGCTTCGTTGCCTGCTGCTGCATGTGCGGTCGGGCGGCTTCCGTGTCCCATTTTCTGCCCACCGTTAGCGATTGCTGCGGCGTGCAGGTTGATTTCGGCTCAGCCATGCGCGCTCTGTGTGGCGCGCGGGGTGATTGGAGTTGATCTCATCTGCTGTTTCTCTCCACTGTATATGCGGTGTCGGGCTGTTTCGTACCCAGGAGCTATGAATTGCGCAACATGTTCCTGTTCTCTCTGACGCGTTTAATTAATTGAGTATGTATTCTGATGTCTGTTTTTTTTAAAACAAACAAACGTCTGTTTCAGGTGTACAGGACGATAGGCCAGAAGTACGGAGTGAATTACTCAGAGGATGAGATTCTGATGCGGTACCGGCTAGCTTATGCGCAGCCATGGGGTCGATCGCGTCTGAGGTAAGCCCCACTCAACTTGTGGCTGTTCATCGTAGTATGGCACATGTCTCGTGCTTTTTGCGTAATTCAAACGAATCCTGGACCTATGGTATTAAAAGTGGTTACAAGCTGCTGATCGTTCACTTCAGAGGCTTCAATCTTTTGGAACAACCAGATTCGAAGTGGTTCCCTGCATGCAAACCAGGGGAAATTTAGTACTGTAAGCGATTTTATAACTGGGAGAACAAGTCAGTAACTGGGATAGTTGTATCATCACAAATCTTCCAGATCTAGTCCCGAGAACAGGATTCGCTCCCAAACAGCATAGTCCTGCTGCTTTATTTATGCCACTGCTAAAAAATACCCCCACCCACCAAAAAAGAAGGAACACTCATTCCTAGGTTCCTGCATCTATAAGGGTGTAGGTTTATGCGTTATAGGACAACAAATACTGCACAGTTGACAAAAGTCACTTGATCTGGTTTTGTGCGATTTTCAAGCATATTCCTACATAATGATAAAGTACTTCCAGGCTCTTTCTTTACACCTATCAAGAGAAATATCTTGGTCAATAATTATGGCCACCGATTTTTCTCAACATATCTGATCACCTGGGCGGTGGTCCAAAGTAGTACTGCTTCTTTCATTTCATTTGTCTTCAGCTCATCTTGCCTGCCCACTTATGTACAAGCAGAACGAACTAATTTGCGTTTGTTATCTTACTAAAAAGAGCTGTGCCTGGGAGCCCTGCACTGCAGCACTCCCGGTTTCAAACCCCTTTCACAGAACCACGCTGCCGCTTGGCCTTGGACTGCAGCCGAAATCCCAATCCTAACGCATCTGGGTTTCTCCAGGTATGTCGATGACGGAAGGCCCTTTTGGCAATATATAGTGAGCTCATCTACCGGCTGCTCAGATCTACAGTACTTCGAGGAACTGTACCAGTACTACACAACTGAGAAGGTGAGACACAACGTGCAATCGAACCGGGTTTTGGCCTTCTCATTTTTTGGTATATACTACTGTGTTTGCTAAGCTTACGAGATGTGGTACGTTTGCTAGGCCTGGCGTCTCTGCGACCCAGACGCTGGACGTGTTTTCGAGGCGTTGAGGAGGGCTGGCGTCAAAACAGCCATCGTGTCCAACTTCGACACTCGTCTTCGGCCGCTTTTACAGGCGCTGAAATGCGACGGCTGGTTCGACGCAGTTGCTGTGTCTGCTGAGGTTGGTTTTCCGTTTCAGAGTATTCCTTGGATGGATGACCTTGTTTTACTGGCTAAACTCTGACCCTTGGATGCTGCTCAACTTCCAGGTTGCAGCAGAAAAGCCGAACCCCACAATATTCTTGAAGGCCTGCGAGCTGCTAGGAGTGAAACCTGAAGAAGTGGTGCACATTGGTGATGACCGTAGGAACGACTTATGGGGAGCGAGGGATGCAGGCTGCGATGCCTGGCTTTGGGGCAGTGACGTTTACTCCTTCAAGGAGGTATATTTTTTCTTGTTGTTGAACATTCTCATCGATTTCCATGGCGCTGGATCTAAAATCTACCTAGCACAAATCAAACCCTAGTTTAGTTTACAGTGATTCAACATCTATCAGCTCTATGTTTTCTGTTCGATTTCATCAGGATTTAGATTTACAAACAGTGGCATTTGCCGTTTTATATCATCACCGCTTCTCCGAAGCGTGTTTGTTTTTTTTTGCGCTGATCTGTTTGTAAACTGCATTGCAGATCGCGGAGAGGATCGGAGTCGAGGTGTAGCAAGTTGTTTCTCCTCGGTCGGCGCCACTTACCCCGGGCGTCTTGTACATATTCCCAAGAGAAATAACAAGAGCATCAGTTTCTCCTGTGTGCGACTGTGCCAGGCCTTTTGTAGCAAATACCGATGTGCATTTCCACGCTTCCCTGTAGCAAATACTGATGTGCAGGAGCTCTGTCCGGGATGAATTCACAGAGAAGAGGGTACCAAAAAGGACAGCTAAAATGCAATGCAGAGAAACAAGAACAGCAAACTTACACAAATAATGGCGAAAGCTTTTCTTTTGCTCAACAGCTAAAGAATCGCGACTGACTCTTGCGCCTGCCGTGCACGACATATCGATTTGGTCACATCAATTGCTTTGCGAATTATTCTCTCCATAACTTTTAGTTGTCGCTGGATAGTTTAATTTTGCACTAAGAAACGGCAAATATAAAAGATCGGAGGTGGTACTAATTTATTCATTCCTTACGGGTCACGGGCGGCTATGATTTACACGCACTGCTAAATGGTTTTAGAATTTGTTGGCCGAACGGAGGCTCCGTTTGCGGCGTAAAATTCTACACCAACTCTCACCAAATATGTCACGGCAATTCGACATGGTACATGTTCAAAATCTATTTGCATAAAAATGTGTGCAACAAGTATAGGGAACCGTTGGTTCGTGCTTCTCATATGGTGTGACTGACATGTAGTTACGATTTTGAATGGAAGGCCCTTCGAGGAACTATGCACTGATATCCGACTGAAAACTTGAGGTACAGCAAACAATCATATGCTTGGTTAACCCTTGCACTCAATGAGGAAGAAGCGATCACTCTTTCGGATCTGGTGTTAGATTCATTGAGCAGGTACGATAAAGGAAACGCTGAACTGAATCAGACTGCATGGCCCCAGAACACCCAACTGAACAGACCTGAAACACTCAAGTCAGTCCCAATCTAGACCCCGACACAATGGCCAAAACAGTGTGGCAAGCAGGTGTACGGAGTGCTGAGAGATCAACATTAACATAACCATAGCATTCCATTCTGCCAAAAAGCCACCGCGGCAACTACACGATACCACAACAGCCAAGCCTCCGACCAACCAACATGTTATTCACACGATAACACAGACACACGGGAGAAGAAGCCTAAGACGAGGTGAACTTGGTGACGGCCTTGATGCCCTTGGATGTCCTGGGATGTGATGGTGGCCATCTTATTGTGGCGGATGAACTTGGCAGCCTCGCCGGCAAGTTGTCGTTGATGAGCGAGTCCATGACAGACATGACCTTGCAGGGGATTCCAATACCAGGGTGCACCTGCTTCAGCGATGTAGATCTTGTGCGTCTCCACGCTCTTCTTGCTCTCTTCCCCATTAGTATCCATATGCAGGAAGTGGATGAACAAAATTAGCACAAAACAAAGTATTTTAAGAACAAAACAAGCGAACAAAAGATAGCTTCAGCGCAACTCTAGAAGTAAGGATCCATCAATAGTTGCCAACCTCACCTTGTCCTGTAACATTAAAAATCATGTGCATATTTAAGGAGCCACATGGTGTAACTGGACTCTTATCTTCCCAGCTTACAAACAAACTGACTTGGTGGTGGTGGTAGGAAGTAGACCATAAAAAGGTCCCAATAGCCAAATGAGAAACTCCATGCGGCACACTTTATTGAACAAGTGTGAGAAGGTAAATAATTGTCAATAACGATTGCTTAGCACGCTGCAAATGGTTCACTGCATTAAGGAAGAAGTTGAAATCAGGCAGAGAGTATCAGCTATTGAGGTTTAGCATTTGGGTGTTCCCTCTTTTTTTGTTTTATATTATAGTATGGTATTCCATCATATTGCTGGCTGCTGCTGTTCTTGTTGTTCCTCTGTTTATTTCATTTTGCGATTTTCCTCCTCCTGTGAATTAGCATAAGTCATTCCTTTTGCTTCAAGAAGAACAGGAAATATGCTTTATTACGTGCTACACCAGATCAAGGTTTGGAACATATCCCTTTAGTCTCATCTCATTTACCAGTACGCCCATGAGTTGATACATATCTTCCGCACCATGCTGTGGTTCAGTGCTTGCATAGAATTCAAGGACTCTGCCATTAACCTCAACCCAGCTGCACCCTGGAGTCTTGTTGACACCCCTCTCCCTCATTAGCCCTATCATCCTTGCAGATTCATCCATTTTATCTGAGGTTGCATAAATCTTGGATGACACCACGTAGTTCCACGAGTTTGATGGCTCCAGCTTCATAATCCTATTGATGACCCTCTCACCAACCTCAGTGTTCTTGCATTTCCGGCAAGCAGCAAGCAAAGCGCCTAACATGACGGCATCTACCTTGCCAGGCATTTTCTCAATAAAATCCCATGCTTCTTCTAAATGACCAGCACGTGCCAACAAATCAACAATGCAGGAGTAGTGCTCAATTTTAGGAATGATCTTAAAAACAGGTGTCAGAGAATTGAACAACTGGCGGCCATACTCGAGTAGCCCAGCATGTACACAAGCCGAAAGCACACCTATGAATGTGATATCATCTGGTTGGAGTCCTTTCTCATCTCTCATTAGTTCAAACTGCTGAATGGCATCATAGCCTCGACCGTTGAAGGCAAGTCCACAGA
Source organism: Zea luxurians (assembly GCA_029449295.1). Taxonomy (NCBI): domain Eukaryota; kingdom Viridiplantae; phylum Streptophyta; class Magnoliopsida; order Poales; family Poaceae; genus Zea; species Zea luxurians. The sequence goes on along the minus strand of JAOPSE010000001.1, from coordinate 234,050,917 downwards.
TTAATGCATTCCATGAGGCTTCATTTTTGAATGGCATCTTCCCAAAAACATGCGTGGCTTTCTCAAGATCTCCACACTTAGCATACATGTCCACTAAGGCTGTTCCTACATAGACATTGTTGTAGAGGCCTCTGTGCATGGCATACGTATCCAATTCAACTCCAAGCTTCAGTGCACCAACTGCTGCGCAGGATGAGAGGACACCGACCAAGGTTATCTTGTCCGGACACAGCCCAGCTTCCCTCATGCTGTGAAACAAGGCTATCGCTTCATTTGACATGCCATTTTGCGCATACCTGCATCAGCTGATATACCATTTGTAAATTATCAGGCCAAAAAAATGGATCTTTAATCAGCATTTCTTTGCAACAAAAACATAAGCGTGTCGCCATATACTTACCCGGTGATCATGGCATTCCATGCCACGACATCCTTGTGTCCGATGCCATCAAACACACGCCGTGCCTCTGACATCTCTCCACACTTCTCATACATCCCCACAAGTGCTGACCCAATGAGCGAGTCCACCTCCATCCCCGCAGACCTCGCCCACTCCTCCACCCACCTCCCAAGCACCAAATTGCCAGCGTCCCTGCAAGCTGTGAGCACAACCGCCAGAGTCACCCCATTGGGTGCCACTGCGCCCTCGGTGACCATCGACCGGAACATCCCTTCAACCTCGGCCACCATCCCTGCCCGTTCGTATGCCTTCATCATCGAGTTCCAAGAGACGACATCCCGGTGGGAAATTCCGTCGAACACCCTGCGCGCGGCGAGGTGGTCACCAAGGCAGGAGTACATGGTGATGAGGGAGTGGACGGTGTGGTCGTGGTCCCCGAGACCGATCTTCTCGAGGAGAGCATGGGCGGACCGGGCGAGGGCCGGTGCCGGGCAGCGCGCGGCGGCGAGGAGGAGGAAAGGGAGGGTGTATGCGTCGGGTCGGACCTCGGCGCGGAGCATGCTGAGGAAGAGGCGAAGGGAGGTGTCCGGGCGCGATGAGGCGAATAAGCGGATTGTGACATTGTAGGTGAAGGCGGTGGGCGCCGGGTGGGAGGAGAGGAGGAGGAGGGCATAGTTGGCGGCGGAGGCTGAGGCGGAGCAGGAGAGGAAGAGCAGTTTGGAGAGGAAATGGTTGTAGGGAAATGGACTGTTTGAACGTGCGAGGATGTGGGCATGGAGCTGCTTGACGGAGGCGAGGGAACCGCAGCGCGACAGGAGCGTAGAGACCGCGGCGGCGGCAAAGGCGGTGGTATTGGTGGAGGCGGCGGAATGCATTGCTTTGAAGGTGGCGTGGCTGTCGACAAAGCTCAGGACTCTGGTCGAGAAATTTGTGATTTTGCCATCGCAATGTGCATTCTAGCCCCGCCCCCGCCTAAGAAAACGAGCACATGGCAATGTACAGTCATCTTCTAGCGACGACATCATTGGCCGGCCCAATAAGGCTATTCACAATGGAGGTTTCATGGGATGTTTTATGTATTAATTAGCCTGTCACATTAGTTATTTTGATGACATGTCATATCATTTAAGAAGGAAGAGTTTTATGGAGTTTCATGGGGATGAAACCATGTTAACTCGTTTCCAAGATCTTGGAAACTGTGTGAAACCTCCACTGAGAGTGTTTTGTTTCATCTTCATATAATTGAGTAAATCCTATTGGTTATTTATATGCAGCATTTAAGAAGTATGTTGACATATGAAATAGTGAGATGAAACTCTCTATTGAGAGAGGGTATTTCATTCATCCATAAATCTGATTTGGCATTTTTGGAAACAGAGACATGAAATCCTCATTGTGAGTAGCCTAATGTAGCATGTTGTATGAAATGCCTATTTATGAAGAAAATTTATATATTTACTATACTTTAAAGCCGGTTCGAAACGGCCCCTCTCACGGTATCCACGTCATTAAATTAATATCAGCCGTGGGATTTGGATCCAGTGGACGCAATCCGTTCTACTCCTCCCACTTGCTTCCTCCACACAATCAGTCCTGCATCTCCGGTCTCCACATTGCCGGAGACTTCCAGGCGTTTCCTCCCGCTCCAGAAATTCCTCTCTCGCCGCCACGTCCGCGTGAACACCATCACCGCCACTCCCCGCGCTTTCCCACGCCGCCTCGTCTCCGTCCTCGTCGCCCCTGCACCGCGGTGGCTCCCGCCGCCTCTCATCGCTGCCCCGCACCTCCCTCGTCTGCAAGCCTTGGCACCTCCTCCGTTCCAACCCCGACCGCCTTCGTCCCCGGCTTCCACATCCACCATAGGGTGTCTCCCCTCCTCGGGTTCTACGCTGTTGGAGCGAAGGCAGAAACGCCACCCTTCGCCCGAAGTCTCCACCGCTTAGCCCCTGCCCTGAGACAAAGCAGGCAGGGACACCCTTCGCTTCATCGGCACCAGAGACAACATGGAGACCCTTCGCTCGATTCGGCACCAGACGAAGGCCTGCGGCAACGCCTCTCCTCGGCGTGGCCTCGGTCAGCTCCGAGGCCCACATGAGATCAGGCCCATTGTAACGGGCCCTGCGTGGCCGCGTTTGTGTTACGGGCCTAATTTGTAAAGGTGTACTTGTAATTACAGCTTGTAACCCCGCTTTATGGGAATATTCTGGGGATAAACTAGGCACCTGAGGGCACATGCGTCCTTAACGCAAGGCGCCGTGCACTCGGATACCTATAAATACCCCCGCACAGTGCCCGTGAGAGGCCAGATTAACAGAGCTTTTGCCATCACGCGCGAGTGCCCTGTTGCCATCACCATTCACTCGTGTTGGATCTCCTAGCTGTCGAGAGACAGTTCCAACATTTGGCGCCCACCGTTCGTGCTACGAGACAACCACCCGCGATGGCACCCAAGAGAGCTAACCCGAAGGCTGACGAGGCTGCGAAGGCAGCACTGCTCGCCGCAAGAAAGGGCAAGGCCCTCGCCCTCACCCAATCCACCCACCAAGAGGCCACTGAAGACGACACCCTCCGCACCTGCGACCCTGAGGGACAACCCTCAGGCTTCGCACCTCCCCCAGGCTTCGCACCTCCCTCAGGCTTCGCACCACCGGAGGGCGCGGACCTCGCCGAGGACGGTGAGGCCCTCGGCATCTCCGCAGAAGAACAGCTACAGCTGCGCGCTCTACGCCTCAAGAACCGCAACCTCCAGAGGCAGAAGGAGATATTGGAGGCCAAGCGCCAGCATGTGTCCGCACTCGCCAAAGTGCGGCAGATGATACGCGACGAAGAGCACAAGGCCCAGGAACTCGAGCGGGAGATCGCGCTGATGCAGCGCGAAGGCCACCTCGGCCCGCAGCACGAGTCATCCCTCCAGCAGCGCGCACAAAACGAAGACACGCGCGAAGGCCACCCCGGCCTGCAGCATGAGCCACCCCTGCAACACCGCGCGCAACCGGAGGACCCGCGTTTCCCCCAGCGCGACTTCACTTTCCCGCACGCCGCGCCGTTCCAAGGGGTCAATTATCTCGATGAGCGAAGTCCCCTGGCGCCTCACCTGCAAGTGACGCCCTGGCCAGCTAACTTCCGGGCTGGGACCTACCCCAAGTACAACGGCAGCACCGACCCGGCTCAATACATCATGAGTTACCAGGTCGCCGTCGCATCGTCCGGGGGGGACGACGCCACAATGGCGAAGTCCTTCATCATCGCCCTCGAGGGCCCCGCACTCACCTGGTTCACCAGGCTGCCTCCGCTGTCCATCGATTCCTGGAGAAGTCTCCGGGACAAGTTCCTCCTCAATTTCCAAGGGTACCGCCCGGACACCGACGCCCTGGCCGAGCTCTCGCTCTGCAAGCAGCTAGAGAGGGAGACCCTGAGGGAATATTACCGCAAATTCCTCACACTCAAGTCACAGCTACCCTCAGTCGATGACCAGATTGCCATCCACTATGCTATCAGTGGTCTTCGCGCTGGCGTCCTTTACAGCCACTGCATCAGAGATCCGCCGAAGAACCTCAAAGAGCTGTACCAGCTGTTTGAAAAGTATGCCAGATCCGAGGAGCTCCACCAGCGCAAGATTGAGTCCCAGCGGAAGCCAAAAGACGCTCCACAGTCCAGCCACACGTGGACAAGAACTCCGCAACCAGACTCCGGTCGAGATGGCCGCGGTCAGCCGCAAGTGCACAACATTGCCAACCAGCAGCCGGCCGCCGACCCCCTTCGGCGCCAGGAATATCCCCCCCAGGGCCGCGGAAGTGAAACTCGCGGCAGGGGCCAAGGGCGTGCGCAGCCACCCCCTCCACCGCGCCGGTTTTACTGCCTTTTCCATGGCGAAGACTGCGCCCACCCAACCAAAGACTGCCCCGAAGTGAAGGCCACCAGAGACAGAATGGCGAGGGCGCAGCCAGCCGACGACCCCAGAATTGTCGCGCATAACTACCAGCCACCCCCTCCACCATATATCCACGCTCCCGCCCCGCATCCACCGCACCACGCTTACCAACATCATCAGGAAGTACAAATCGTACATCCTCCGCCTCCACTACCTCACCAGCAACAACAAAACATCCCCAACGCCCCAAAGCAGGAGGACTTCGCCGATCAACCTTATCGCGGAGTCATTCATATGATAACTGGGGGGTCCAGCACCGACTTCGACACCAAGCGGCAGAAGCGGGACCACTACCGCAGCATAAACCATGTCGCCGTCACGGGCCCAGTTGTGCAGACGAAGTGGTCCCACATACCGCTCACCTTCGACGCACGAGACGTCGACTTGCGCAGCGCCCCCCACTGCGATGCCATGGTTATCAATTGCAGCGTGGCAGGCTGGGACCTACACAAGGTCCTCGTTGACAACGGCAGCCAGGCGGACATCATCTTCCTCCACGCCTTCGATCGCATGGGCATCAGCCACAGCCTGCTAAAGCCTTCGGACAACCCGTTGTATGGCTTCGGCGGCAAAGGCACCTTCCCCGTCGGCAAAATAGAGTTGCCCCTCTCCTTCGGTGTAGCACCCAATGCCCGAAGCGAGCAAGTGACTTTTGACGTTGTGGATATGGTATATCCATATAACGCCATCATGGGTCGGGGCTCCATCAATAAGTTTGAAGCCGCCATCCACGGACTGTATTTGTGCATGAAGATACCAGGCCCGCTAGGCGTAATTACGGTCTTCGGTAACCAGCAGACAGCGCGCAACATAGAGCGAGACTTCGTGCCGGGTCAGAGGAACGTGCACTGTCTCACGGCACAGTGCGAGGTCCCTGCGCCCGCCAGCCCAACTGACAAGCAGCACGAAAAGGCTCAGTTGCAGAGTCAGGATGGGACCAAGACTGTCCCCCTCGATCAGGCCACGCCCAAGTAGACAGTCACTATCAGCGAAGACCTTACTTCGCATGAAGAAGAGAAGCTCCTCTGCTGCCTGGCCAAGAATAAAGATACAAAAGACTTCGCCTGGGGGCCGCGTCTTCGCCCTTGTAATTCGCAAAAACAATCTTGCACCGGCCTGCACTCTTTTCCTCCCGGGGGGTGAGGTTTTTAATGAGGCGGAGCCATGTAATATGTGCGTAAGAAATCCCCCGCAAAAAGACATGCGTCGAAAAAGACCGCGATGACGGTCTTCGACATTCGACCACCACGAGGTCACCGCGAGGCTAAGCGTTAGCTACCCTCGCGTGCGACAAATCCGCGCAAAAGTCGCCTAAGGGTGCAGCCGGATTAGCACAACAAGTGCGAAAAAAAATCTAAGTCTATCGCGAAGACTATCCGCGCAAAAGTCGCCTACGGGTGCAGCCGGATTAGCACAACAAGTGCGAAAAAAAATCTAAGTCTATCGCGAAGACTATCCGCGCAAAAGTCGCCTAAGGGTGCAGCCAGATTAGCACAACAAGTGCGAAAAAAAATCTAAGTCTATCGCGAAGACTATCCGCGCAAAAGTCGCCTAAGGGTGCAGCCGGATTAGCACAACAAGTGCGAAAAAAATCTAAGTCTATCGCGAAGACTATCCGCGCAAAAGTCGCCTAAGGGTGCAGCCGGATTAGCACAACAAGTGCGAAAAAAATCTAAGTCTATCGCGAAGACTGTCCGCGCAAAAGTCGCCTAAGGGTGCAGCCGGATTAGCACAACAAGTGCGGAAAAAAATCTAAGTCTATCGCGAAGACTATCCGCGCAAAAGTCGCCTAAGGGTGCGGCCGCATTAGCACAACAAGTGCGGAAAAAAAATCTAAGTCTCTCGCGAAGACTATCCGTGCAGAAGTCGCCTAAGGGTGCAGCCGGGAAAAAATCTAAGTCTTTCGCGAAGACTATCTGCGCAGAAGACACTTAAGGGTACACCTGGACTAGCACAACAACGGCCGAAACAACAACATCAAACCATTCACGCCAAGACCAATTATAATCAAGCAAGCACAGCGCAGCCGAACGAATCAGTCAGTACAAAACGCCTTCACACACATGCACGCGAGGGCACACAATTCCACCACACAAGCCTCCACATACACAAGCGAGGGCACCACACTCTACATCGGCTCAACCTTAGGAATAATTACCATCTCCCTATAATTAAATAACATTATCCTGAGCTCCTCACCCGCAAAAAGCCTTCGCAGTTCCCCTTCACCCACACTCTCGGCGGTCGGCAGAGACAACAGTTCCTGCCGACCAGCCCCACTCACACGAAGCAGAGCCCGCTCCTCCGCGCTAACCCTACGTTTTGCAACCGCCCTTCGTCGACGGCGCCCGGCGCTAGGACCTGGCACGTCCGACGCGTCTGCGGCGTGTGGCGAGGCCTCCGCCGCAGCCACGTCCAAGGCCGCAAAATAATCCAAATTCTCCTCCGACGACTCCTCAGTCCACTCAACCGAGCTCCCGGAGTCAGCAAAGTCAAAAAACTCAGATGCAGACCCACTATATTGATTACCACCCTCCGCGGTCGAGGCCGCCAAAAACTCAGTAGCACCGGTTGCGTGCGCAGGCCCAAAATCTTGAACCTGCGCAGCAACCAAAGTTCAGTACAGCATCCAAAATTCCCTAACCCTAAACAACCACTACGCCACCTGCGAGGGCCCTGACGCTGCGGGTGCCTCCGCCGTTGTCTCCGCCGCCACTTCCGCCATTGTTTCCACCGCCTCCGCCGTCGGATCTGCGACGGTCGGCGCAGCTGCTGCGAGGGCATCGGGAGCGCCTTCGGCCACCGTCGGGGGCAGGTCTTCAACTGCCGCAGCAGATGTGGGGGCGCCTGGTGCGTTTTCCGCGGTCTCCGGGGCCGCCTCCGGGTCGGGCGGGGCGTCGTTCAGGGCTCCGAAATCGTCCACCCGCTCGCCTCGCTCCGCCTAAAACAAAACATACAAAAAGTCAGCAAGCACACGCACAGACCACATCCAGCAAACGCCGAACAAACGACAACGTTACCTGAGCCCTCGCAGCCTCGGCCCGCTCCCTGACCACTTCACCACCATACAGACCCCACATCCGGTCATAGAGGGCGCCGGCGGACTCCTTCACCACGGGGTCCTCGACCTTATAGATGTCTCGCCCAAAATCTTCATCTGCCTGGTCGAAGGCCTCATAGTGCCGGCACCCTTCGCGAGACAGTGCGTTCATCGCCCCCTCGCAGGTGACCAGGGAGGCGAACGACATTAATCCCCCCAGGACAGTGGGGAGCTCCTGCAGCTCCTCTTGCACCCATTCCAAACAGCGAAGCCCGGCCTCTCGCTCCGGCACCACGAAGTCACCGGTCCGCGCACCCAGCTCGCGATATGTGGCCATAAGCTGTGTGCGCGTCCGTTCGGCCTCCGTTCGCACCGCGGCTTCGGCCCCCTTCGCGCGGCTCTCCAGAGCGGTGAGCCGCCCCCGCAGGTCTTCGGCGAGATCCTTGGCAAGATTGGCCTCCGCCCGTGCCAGCCTAGCCTCCGCCTGCGCGGCCTGCTCCTTGGCGATGACCTCGTTGGTTTCCCTCCTCTCCCCCGCCAGCTGGCGCCGGAGGTCAGCCTTTTCCTCCTCCAGGGCGGCCACCTTGTCCGCCAGTTTACGACACTTGCTGTCGGAGGCAGACTTCTCACGGACAGCGTCAGCATGTTGCGTCCGAAGTCTCTCGACTTCGGCAGATAAGGCTGCCGTAAGTGCCCCCGACGCAGTACGGCTGGTGAAGTCAGCCACCTGCAGAGCACACGTAAGGCCATGGCCGAAAAAAAAAGCTCGGCGGACCTGACTCAGCACCTCCGTCGCCTGACTCAGCGCCTCCGTCACTCCTTTCAGCCGGCGGGTCGCCGCGCCAGCCTCGTCTCTGACCAACGCGAGGGCCGACACCTCGCCTCCGGCGCCAAGGGTCCCGCCCCTCGCCTTCGACGACAGCGCAGCCGTCGCGATTGCCCCAGCAGGCACAGCTATAGCAAGCCGGCCCTCGTCCGACCCTGCAGTGCATCAACGATTTAAAAAAAAAAAGGGGACGGCTGGGTAGCTTACCCCCAAGATAATCGTCCACACTAATGTCGGTGCCGAAGTCGGCAACGCGTTTGCCCGGTGGCGGCAACGTTCGGGCCGCCTTCGAAGCCTCCGCCACCCCGCTGGCCGGCGGCACCACCTTCGTCAGCTTGGAGACTCCGGCGCCCGCCGTTGTCTCCGGCGCCTTGCTGGGTCCAGAGGCGCCCGCCTTCGCCGCCAGCGGCGGCTTGCCTCCGCTGGAGGCCGCAGCCTTCGCCGTTCCCCGCTGCCTTTTCGGCCGGGGATCGTGAATCCTGACGGTCGCCTGGCGTTTTTGCGCCGCCCCTTGGCGATCCTTGTCCATCACTGCCCACACAACAGCACCGATATTTCGCCCGTAAGGAAAAACCCTCCACCGACGAACCATACGAGATATAAAACAGTCTTCCTCAGCCGCGCAGGGGACAGGAACATTTCTAGGCCAACAGCCCCCGGTAACCCTCAGCATCCGAGCCGAAGACTCCCGGAGCTCGGGCGAAGACATCCTCTCCCCCGGGGCCGCACACGTCCTCATTAAATCCCTAGCAAAACTATCAGACACCCCGATTCCTCCCATCGCAGTACCTAATTTTCTCTTTTTTGAGGAGGGGGCGGCCGTCAGCGCAGGGTCGCCTCCAGTCTCCACCGCCGGCTTCTTCCCACGGCGGTCCGCTTCGTCTTGACCAGGGTAGCCGTCGTACGGCAATTGATTCAACTCGAAGACCCTGTTCAAACGTTCATTTGACCCGCGAATATCAAAGCTGCGCTGGCCTTCCGTCCTCGCCACGTACCGCCCCACGAGCCGCACCGCCAAGTCCTCCGCATCACGCACAAAGGCGGCCGGGTCACGGTTTCGCAAGTTCAGTGCAAAGGCAGGACTTCGCACCACCCTTCCTCCGTGAAAAGGCATCTGACGAGGGCACACTTCGCCCAGCGTCCAGCCGTGCGCCAAGGGCCAGACCCCGTACGCCACAAACTCTTCAACTAAATCACGACCGCTGCTCTGGCCGGCGGCACACCGAAGGGCCCCTTCGTCTGCATCCTCTTCTGCCACTTCAAAAGGCGGATACGCAGAGTAATAGTGAGAGCACATCTCAGACACGGGGAGTCCTTCATGGCCTTCGACAGTAGCCTCAGCAACGTAAAACCAAAATTCATTCCAATTGCCCCACTTGTTGCGGGCGCACGGAACCAACTCCACTACTGGCATTGTGGTCTTGCCGGTCTTCGGCGTGAATGTACACGACCCAAACTGGGCAACTCCGTCCTCAATCACCCTCTTCTGCCAATGCAAGCAGTAATTCTTCGCAAAAACTTCAACCGACGGCTGTCCGCCGTACGAAGTCGTCGCCCAGACATACTTCGCCAGCGCCACCACGGCGTTCGGTGTCAGCTGATGAATTTGAACGTTGAATCTACGCAGGACTTCGCCAACAAACCGGTGCGCAGGCAAGCGGAGACCGGCGACGAAGAACGCCTCGAAAACAACCAACTCACCCTCCGGCTCGGGGACTTCCTCCGTCCCCGGAGCACGAGCGACTCCGCCGCCAAAGTAGCCCAAGCGCTGCATCTCTTCGACGCGGGCCGACGTCATCCGTGACACACCAAAATCAACAGAGTCGCCGGCGCGCAGCTCCTCCACCATCACGCTACTCAACGTCTCCTCAGACGAGGCGGCGGCCGGCGGCGTGGCGTCGGCAGTAGAAGAAGAGGATGGCATTGCTACGTACCGTCGGCGGCGGCGGGCGGTTTGCTTCACTCGAGCCAGATCTCCGACGAGCAAAGGGAGCAGTAGAAGAAGAGGAGCAGAAAGACGGCGGGCGGCTAGGGTTTTCACGGAGCGCGGAAGGCAAAGTGCAAACAGCGCCGTCCCCCGCCCCCCTTTATAGGCAGGGCGCGGCTCCTCGGGAAACCCGCAATCCCACAGGGCGCGACGCTTCGGAAAACCCGCAGTCCAACAGTACGATGTCCATCAACGGTCACATCAAAAACCCCCGCGGAACCACTTCGAGCGAGGGCAGCGTCTCCGCCATCTAGCGACGTCTTCGGCACCAGGTGACTTTGTCGAACTGGTCCCTCGGAGGGCAAATGTTGGAGCGAAGGCAGAAACGCCACCCTTCGCCCGAAGTCTCCACCGCTTAGCCCCTGCCCTGAGACAAAGCAGGCAGGGACACCCTTCGCTTCATCGGCACCAGAGACAACATGGAGACCCTTCGCTCGATTCGGCACCAGACGAAGGCCTGCGGCAACGCCTCTCCTCGGCGCGGCCTCGGTCAGCTCCGAGGCCCACATGAGATCAGGCCCATTGTAACGGGCCCTGCGTGGCCGCGTTTGTGTTACGGGCCTAATTTGTAAAGGTGTACTTGTAATTACAGCTTGTAACCCCGCTTTATGGGAATATTCTGGGGATAAACTAGGCACCTGAGGGCACATGCGTCCTTAACGCAAGGCGCCGTGCACTCGGATACCTATAAATACCCCCGCACAGTGCCCGTGAGAGGCCAGATTAACAGAGCTTTTGCCATCACGCGCGAGTGCCCTGTTGCCATCACCATTCACTCGTGTTGGATCTCCTAGCTGTCGAGAGACAGTTCCAACATACGCCGATGAAGACAACGACATCGAGTTTGTGCTCACGCTATACCAGTTCGAACGCATCATCGACGTGCAAGAGATGCTCGATGTTATGCCCCAACGGAATGTGGTGTCGTGGACGATGGTAGCCATGGGGTACGTACACATGAGGCGTCCAGAAGAGGCTGTTGAGGTATTTCGATGGATACATACATGTTGAAGGCCTCGAGCCTGGTAGATTTCCATTACTATCAGTCCTTGCGGCACTGACATGTTCTGCCATATGGAGATGTAGAATAGGTCGTCAATTGATGTCACTTTTCCTTGCAACACATGACTGGTTGGTTCAAGCAAGGCTATGCTCCTGTTGCACCATTTAATGATAAAAAACAAGATATCAGCATGGATGAAAATAGCCTAAGCATAACCAAAGTAGCCCTGTACTTCACATCAAAAAAGGTAACCCTGTACTTCACATCAAACTGATAGAGACTAAAATTTGTCTGTGTTTTTTAAAGCACACTGGCATTCAAGATGAGATAGCAATCAACCAAATAAATACTTTCCAGATCATTGGAATGTCCTCCTACCTTAATTTATCCAGGATCTTTGAGAAAGAGGTAAGCTCAATGATTGTTTCAGTTTAAAGACTTGAAATTTAAAGCAAGTCTTATGAGAAATTCATTCATGCAAATTAAATGTGTTCACTTTATCTGGCCATTTGTAAAGGTATCTTCGAAACTTCTTGGTAGGCTTATTGATTCTTTTTGGTTTATTATCTTTGCAACAATGTTGCCTAAGCTGATGCTGAGAACGCTTCTCAGCCTCCATCTCAAGTGCAGCATGGTTGGTGGTGATATTCTAGGTCACACTTTAATGGCTGAAATAGTGAAGATGGGCAGGCCTGAGGCTCAAGTTTGGAACAGATCTGTTGCAAGTAGCACTGCCTTGCCAACAATTGGTGATTCAGTCATTTCCAATACACTATATCTTGCGCCCAAGGTACTTCTTTGTACTAATGTTGTCCAACTTATATGATTCTGATGACCCTATAAGTAATTAAGTTGTAAGTGCTTTCTTTCATTTATTATGTGGATCTTTTTTTTTGCTTCAGTCTATCTTTAGATTGTCCTGGGATTCGTTATGGAAGCTTAATGTTGCTGATATTGAAGAAACCCTGTCACATGTTTGTCAAATGGTCTATTTTCGTACCTTCTCTACATTTCTAAGGCTTTTTCATCATTGTAAGGTGCTTCATGTCAACAGTGCCAGAAAAGAGGAACTGCGAGTTCGAGCTAAAGGATTCAAAACGGCCCCTCTCACGGTATCCACGTCATTAAATTAATATCAGCCGTGGGATTTGGATCCAGTGGACGCAATCCGTTCTACTCCTCCCACTTGCTTCCTCCACACAATCAGTCCTGCATCTCCGGTCTCCACATTGCCGGAGACTTCCAGACGTTTCCTCCCGCTCCAGAAATTCCTCTCTCGCCGCCACGTCCGCGTGAACACCATCACCGCCACTCCCCGCGCTTTCCCACGCCGCCTCGTCTCCGTCCCCGTCGCCCCTGCACCGCGGTGGCTCCCGCCGCCTCTCATCGCTGCCCCGCACCTCCCTCGTCTGCAAGCCTTGGCACCTCCTCCGTTCCAACCCCGACCGCCTTCGTCCCCGGCTTCCACATCCACCATAGGGTGTCTCCCCTCCTCGGGTTCTACGTCGATGAAGACAACGACATCGAGTTTGTGCTCACGCTGTACCAGTTCGAACGCATCATCGACGTGCAAGAGATGCTCGATGTTATGCCCCAACGGAATGTGGTGTCGTGGACGATGGTAGCCATGGGGTACGTACACATGAGGCGTCCAGAAGAGGCTGTTGAGGTATTTTGATGGATACATACATGTTGAAGGCCTCGAGCCTGGTAGATTTCCATTACTATCAGTCCTTGCGGCACTGACATGTTCTGCCATATGGAGATGTAGAATAGGTCGTCAATTGATGTCACTTTTCCTTGCAACACATGACTGGTTGGTTCAAGCAAGGCTATGCTCCTGTTGCACCATTTAATGATAAAGAACAAGATATCAGCATGGATGAAAATAGCCTAAGCATAACCAAAGTAGCCCTGTACTTCACATCAAAAAAGGTAACCCTGTACTTCACATCAAACTGATAGAGACTAAAATTTGTCTGTGTTTTTTAAAGCACACTGGCATTCAAGATGAGATAGCAATCAACCAAATAAATACTTTCCAGATCATTGGAATGTCCTCCTACCTTAATTTATCCAGGATCTTTGAGAAAGAGGTAAGCTCAATGATTGTTTCAGTTTAAAGACTTGAAATTTAAAGCAAGTCTTATGAGAAATTCATTCATGCAAATTAAATGTGTTCACTTTATCTGGCCATTTGTAAAGGTATCTTCGAAACTTCTTGGTAGGCTTATTGATTCTTTTTGGTTTATTATCTTTGCAACAATGTTGCCTAAGCTGATGCTGAGAACGCTTCTCAGCCTCCATCTCAAGTGCAGCATGGTTGGTGGTGATATTCTAGGTCACACTTTAATGGCTGAAATAGTGAAGATGGGCAGGCCTGAGGCTCAAGTTTGGAACAGATCTGTTGCAAGTAGCACTGCCTTGCCAACAATTGGTGATTCAGTCATTTTCAATACACTATATCTTGCGCCCAAGGTACTTCTTTGTACTCATGTTGTCCAACTTATATGATTCTGATGACCCCATAAGTAATTAAGTTGTAAGTGCTTTCTTTCATTTATTATGTGGATCTTTTTTTTTGCTTCAGTCTGTCTTTAGATTGTCCTGGGATTCGTTATGGAAGCTTAATGTTGCTGATATTGAAGAAACCCTGTCACATGTTTGTCAAATGGTCTATTTTCGTACCTTCTCTACATTTCTAAGGCTTTTTCATCATTGTAAGGTGCTTCATGTCAACAGTGCCAGAAAAGAGGAACTGCGAGTTCGAGCTAAAGGATTCAAAACTTTAGGCAAAATATTTTTAAGTATATATCACATCAAAATTTGTGAAGAGGGAACTTCTGTCATAGAGAATAGAGTTGAATCTTTTAATACTGTTGTGAAGAATATTGAGACTAGATTACCTCGGGTATGCTTTCAGCTATCCTCAACCTTGCTCTGAACGCTTTTGTTCTATTATTAATCAGATAGCTAATAGCAGAAGAAATAAATCTAACATACTTCATAGAAGAACACATTCTTCTCAACAGACTATCATGTTACTATAATTTTAAGAAAAAAATATAAAAAAATAATCAAGTTAAACATGATGTGACATTTCTATTGTGAAACAATTCCTATTTAGACTGAAAAAACAAGAAGTTCAGGAATCACAACTCACCTACTAACATGAATTGCAATATAAAATAAATGCTATTGAGAAAACATAGCTGAACATACCATGTCTTCAAAAAGGAAATATAAACATGAAATTTTCAAACACCAATAGCACACTGTTAAGCATAAAGGGTTGTTGATGATAGCCAGAAATAGGTTTAAATTTTCAAAATTTGTTAGTATTACACATAATCTCAGTGCACAAAGGCACCCATTAGAAAAGGAAATATAAACCTGAAATTTTGCCTTGGCTCTCTCGGTTCTCTCTCTATCCAGTGAACCATGTAAATTTGCAAGTTAAGAAAATAATGGGGAGCATCTTACATTTCAAGAAAGCGGTGTTAACTACAAATCAATGTAAATAAAAGGTTGGGCTATAACATAATGAATGAATATCTTGAGCTGGGATATGTATCTCAGCAGCTACGAAGAATGAGCTATTTCTGTGCAGCCTTTATTCATTGTTGAACAGGTGATCTTGACAAGCCCTTCTATGCAGGTTACTAGCTAAAATAGTCTATAGAATAGTAATACAATTTGCTAAATGCCAGTCATTGTGTATGCAAATCCAAATTTTTAGCATACACCATGCAAGTTTCAAAAGTATTGGAAGCAGAAAAACAAGCTCCCCACTTACCAGTTAAATTGCACTATTCACAAGACCTTTATATTGGTTGCCATCACCCAGTACAATTGGCCTTCCAAATAATGTGGTCCTAACATAATAAAAATAGCGGATACTAATGCCCCTATAAGATGGCGTTAAAATCTTTGGAGCTCCACACATGCAATGTCTTCGTAAGATGGTTTTAGCATGGTTAAAATTATTTGCACACATCTCTTTTGATATGTTACGTTTGCAAAGGAAGAAGAGGGCATCAGATGCATACAGGCAGTTGCTGATTATAGCTTGGATGGTCGACCTTTGAAGTACATTGGCTCTATATGTACTGCAATTTAATTTAAACGAATCATCATCCATCTTGTTATCTGTCTTTCTGATGGTATGGCTTCCTAACCTTCTGGTAATTTACAATATAGTTTTGCCCTTTTTGTCGATCTAGTGTAGCTAACCTCCGGGTAACTTGCAATATAAGCAGGGTGATGGTTTCTTAACTAAGTTTTAGTGTTTATAGAAACAGATATGAAAGTTCATTAGATCTTAGTTGTCGTTTTGGGATTCATTCTAGTTATAGGATTAGGCTAAATAGTTTGTGTTTCAAGGTTGATATTATTGTGTATTAACCTGCAAAAAATTGCAACGCAGTTTGTAATGCATTTATAGTTAACTATGATATGCTCATTTTTTGTTTAAATATGCTTGATCTTTATGCTGTTTCCAATACTTCTTTTATTTCTGTAATGCAGATTCAACCGTGCTTGCATATGTCTTATTGGAGTTCAACCATCATCACAACTATATGGTCTTGATTTATTCCTTTTATCTGTTGATGAAGGAATCACAGGATATAGAGATGACTCACTAGAAACTGTTAAAAGGAATGAAATACAGGTCCCTCGGTCACAGACTCTCCTCAGTTTTCTAGAACCTCTCATTATCACTATTTTACTGTGCTTTCCGATTTTTTTCAATCCTCCCTGCACTTTAATTTAAGATGTGGAAAGGCTTGCCACTGCCAGATTCGTGCATTTCTGGTCTAGTCAGCTTTAAGGGGGTGTTTGGTTTCTAGGGACTAATATTTAGTCCCTTCATTTTATTCCTTTTTAGTCTATAAATTGCTAAATATAGAAATTAAAATAAAGTTTTAGTTTCTATATTTGATAATTTTAGAACTAAAATGGAATAAAATGTAAGGACTAAAAATTAGTCCCTACAAACCAAACATCCCCTTATTTGGAAAATACAAGCTAGAAAGCTCACTCCTTTCTTTGGTCATCACTTCAACGTTCCGCTTCCCTCCTCTCCTTCTGTTCCTCTCTGCTCTTGAATCTATAATGTGCATACTTTGTTTTCTTTTTTAGTGTTTCATAATTTTGTTTTTCCCTTGAAAAAATATAAAAACCTCACTCCATTCCCTTCGACCGATGCATTCCGCGACCTGTACATCCCTCCTGCTATTCAATTTACCCTCTTCTTCTCCCCTCGTTCTCGCTGCATTTTAGGCAGCACAAGAGCTCCCAATCATATACCTCCAAATATCTGATCTGTTGGGTTTGTGTTCTATTTCTTTGTGGCCAAGTCTTATCCTTTCGCCTTTTCTTTTAATTTGGTGACATGACATGTCCTTTTTTTTCTTTTTTTTTTCCTTTCTTCTTCTTTTATAGTTTCCCTAAACCAGGTTCTACAGACAAAGATTCAGAAAAGAATCAATTTATGCAGCTGCTCAAGGCTTCAGCTCTCACATGTCTTGGGAATTTAGTGTATTAACAATACATAAAGGGTTTAGCTTGTGTTTTGAATCCTTCATGGCATCTTCATTTTGGAACGATGTCGAGTAGTACCCCGTCTCCTTAAGGATTGCACCAACCAGGTAATTATTTCTTATATTATCCTGTTTTCCAGAAAATTAAGATTTTATTAGTCATCTACACATTATGTCATACTTAATTTTTGATTTTTTTCTACAACTTTCTTTTTCCTAGTTTTTGTTTTACATGTGTTTTATGATCCATGTACATACACCGATACATGAAGAGACCACTTTGATATATATATATATATATATATATATATATATATATATATATATATATATATATATATATATATATATATATATATATATATATATATATATATATATATATATATATATATATATATATATATATATATAAAAGACTACATATGGTACTATCGTTTACACGATGTTATGAGGTCAAGATCAAAATGAAACATGTTGTCCCAAATAGAGAAAGAAAGTTGAGCAAGTAATCTCGTACCATCTTAATTTAGATATGCAACAAAAAGAATTCCACATATCTTGCTAAATGTCTACCTTGTGATTTTCCGCACCCACAATACTGAGGTAAATTTGATACAACAATAAATTTAGCTTCATATTTTATAGATTACGTACTTTGTCCATGCTATTGCTGCTATGACAGAGATTGAAACCTATTCTCTCTTAATATATGCAAAAAACATTCTACTTCCATTATATATTAACACCACCACATGACTGTTTGTATCCGCTTAATAAAAGGATCATGAACTCTCTGCGTGTCAACATGACAAGGACAGACTGCCTCGTCACCCAAGAAGTATGTCCTTATACAACAAGCAGCACTATAAATGAATATATATACAAAGTAAAAAAGATAACAAATGATGTTTTCCATTCATTTTTTATTCATACATATATAGGCATAAATTTAAACTTCAACTTACAATTCATACTATTTACTATTTACCACGCGCGCAAGGGCGCGAGCAATACACTAGTTATTATATAAGAAAGCCGGTTCGAAATGTGGGTTGTGAGGATGTCCATGTCGTCCTTTTTTCCCAGCCGTTGGATCTGCAATCGAGGACACGCAAACACCACGATTACATGATGTTTCCAGAAATCGCCACTTCTTCCTCCGGTCTTCTCGCTCCCGTCGACCTAACAGCCGGCAGCCCGGCAGGCGCCACGAGCCTTATCCCCTTGCTCTCTCCACCCGCCCCCTCTCCGTCAAACGGCGCCGCACCGCAAGGGGCATCCTAGGTTTCCTTGCCCTTCACCCGCTGTGAGTTTGACACTCTCCCTCCCAGACCTCCCGTCCCTGTCATCGCCCTTGCTGGCCCACCTCGCCCTGGGGCATGACCACCGACTTGCTTCGTCGCCGACCCACGCGCTGGCTCATGTTCAACTGCTGCCCTCCTCGGATCCCGTCCACCGCCTCCCCGCATCCTGGCCGACCGTTGCTCTCCCGCCGCAGGCTCCCGTCCGGTGGCCTGCGCTCCCTGCGAACGGCGACCGGCGACAAGCCGCTGGCGGTGCACGACATCTCCACGTCCGTGTGGCACGGCGCTCGTCTCCGCAACGTGCTGCTCCGATGCGTCGTCATGGGTGCCGCAGACGCCACCACCAACATGTGCTTCGTGGGCGGCGACGACGACAACTGCAAGTACGACACCAGCCTGTAGCGCATCTCGGATTTTTTGCCATCAATCAGCAAGCGCGGCAGGAGGGAGCAGAGCCGGAGATGGGGCAGTGCTGGTGCCGATGCCTAAAGCTGCTCTGCTTGGTTCTCCCACCGCTTAGCTTATGCCTGCGCCGCAGCTGCTGCTCCAATTTGTCCCCATTCTCACCACGCTCCGTTTTCTATGGCGCCTAGAGTCGACCTTCGGGGAGAGACCGCTCCGCAGGCCAAGAAGTCGTGGGGCTCTGAGATTGCCAGTAGCGGTGGCCGGAGCTCCTCTGATGTTTCCACGCCATATGCTACGACGTCTTGTGCTTCCACGCCGGATGCCACAGTAGACAAGGTGAGGTCGAGATGTTTCTCTTTTCCTTAGTGGAGACTTATAATCAACTGAGTTGTGCTCAAGCATCGTTCCTTGATTTTTCTCTAAATCAATTACTGCCTGCACCATATTAAGACTGTCCCGTCTCTCAATCTCTGCCCATACTTGAAGCCAATCTGGCTGATCACAAAAGATAGTCATCACCTGTTGGGGACTTGTTCTCAACTTCTATGAATTAAGAACAAGGCAACACAGAAAAAAAGTTAATGGTAAATATTCTTCGTCCTCCGAAGTGTTATTTCCCTTAGGATATAACGATCTTCAGACGAAGGTCTTGAAGGACATACCTTCATCATTATAATTTATACCGATAAAAGGAGAAGCATATGAAACATGAGAGAATAACATGAATAATCATATAACATTATTTCATGTCCTTATTATATAATCATGAAAGAATAAGAACAATATTGAATTACATTTGTACCTTCGGCTTGGCAGAAGGCAAAGAAACAAGCGTAATTCACGGGCGTGTACAAGTCAGCGTGAACAGTACGGGGGTACTGTTCATCTATTTATAGACACAGGACACGGCCTGTGAAAAATTACAATTATGCCCCTCATAAAAGTTTACAACATTGACTCAGACCCTTATGGACTAAAAGGTCATTCTATCTTTAAGTCGGTTTGTAATACCGAAGCTTCATCAAGAGGAACCTTCGGTCATCTCCTGCGGACAGCTTCAGCCGAAGCTGCTTCTTCCTACAGGACCTTCGGCATGACGGAGCATGGCCCCAACAGTAGCCCCTTTCGCGGCGCTAGATCGTTTTTCGTAACGAGCTTGATCCGTGAAAAAAGTCTCTTAAGCTTCGGGAAGCCGAAGGTCCAAAAAACACCTTCCCTGAGCTCGTTGTCGAGAAACGATTCAGTTTCCGAGCGCGTGGCAGTCCCACCTTGCAGAGTTACTGTTTGGTCTCTGCGGTCCACCGCGCAGCGAGTGCAGGCGACTGTCCGCCTGGTGTAAAAATCCTGGCGTTTCGCCTTCTTACCTGCAGCACTATATAAACAGACGAGTAGGTGTGAAGTTACCACAGCATTCATTGCTATTTGCACTGTTTTGCTGCCAAAATTTTTAACCATAGCCGAAGCTTGACTCTCGGAATCGAACGAAGCTCCAGCTTGAAGCCTGCTTTGTCAGAAGGAAAGACTTCGGCAGAAAAAAGTATTCAATTTCCACAAACTCAGAATTAAATGGCCAGAGTGCGATCTACCGCTAGGGTTGAGCGTGAGGGGGGCGAAGTTGAAGGCTCGGAGACTATTCCCATCTCCGAAGCAATGCAACGATCCGGACTGGTAACTTCAGAAGGAATCCCCACTGTTGAAGCAGAACAAGCAACTGCCGAAGCAGAAGAAGAGAATGTTGAAGAAACTGATCCCGAAGATGATTATCGTATTGCCATGCCAAGTAAGCCCAGCCACTTGGACTTCGGAAAGTCTACTGTTTCGAAAGCTGATCTCTCCAAAATGGTAAAGTCGGGCTTTTTCAATGAGAATCAGAAGAAGCTATTACGCTTTGGGGGAGAAGAGACTACCCCAAAGCCGGAGAAGGATGAAATTGTCATTTTCAAGAGCTTTCTAAAGGCTGGATTAAGATTCCCCCTACATGAGATTATTGCAGAGGTACTGAAGAGGTTTGGTATCTACTTTCATCAGTTAACTCCTAACGCTATCGTTAGGCTTAGCGTTTATATTTGGGCCCTCCGAAGCCAAGCGGTGGAGCCGTTTGCAGACAGTTTTTGTCGAGTTCACGAACTGCACTATCAGACGAAGGCTAGAAAAGATGGATTGCATGACAATTTTGGTTGCTATAATTTTGCTTATCGGAAAACCACAAAGTTTCCTGTAATCAGCTACCGAAGCAAATGGCCGGCAGGCTGGAAATCAGAATGGTTCTATGTCAAGGTTGACGACGACAAGGAGAAGCTTGTGCAAAGTCCACTCGAACTGATCTTCGGAGAAACCCGACCTCGCTGCAACATGACACCAGAAGGTCAAACACAACAGGCAATGGATGAATTCAGAATTATTGCAGAGCATATCAGTACAAGAGACCTGGTTCAGGAGTTCTTGGCCTTCAGGGTTTTTCCTACTTTAAAAGAATGGGAAATGCCGAAGCTAGGGGGGGAGAAAAAAGAAGGTGAACTTGTGCGTTTACCTTACTATTTAAAGTTTAAGAAATACTTTAAAACACCTTGTCAAGAGTGGCTGGACACAATTGAAGTAATGTGCAATGAAATACTTGGCAATTACTCCAAAAAAGAAGATCAATTGATGACTGCGGCCTTCGGCACCCGTCCGAAGCGAAGACTGAATCGAGTGCTGGACGCTCTGGGTTTTGAATACCCTGACTATGAAAATCTGAACAAAGGTGCCGGGGGCCAGAAAAGGAAAAGGACAACTGAAGCCTTAAATGAAGATGAGAAAGAACCATCAAAGAAGAGAATCCCGAAGAAGAGGAAAGCGTCTTCTCCGAAGCAAAAAATATCTGACGAAGAAGAAACCCCCGCATCACCCTCCGCCACTGACGTGGAGGAAATTTTGAAGGTAATGACTGAATTCCTGCCTGCAAAGCTAAGTCCATTGGGGCCCCAACTGACAAAGTTTTTTCCAGAAGGAAAAGGAGCCCGAAAAAACGAAGAAGACGACTAAAGCAAAGAGACAAAGAATTATCACCGTGACAGAGGTTATTGACAAGACACCACCAAGAGCTTCGGCTCAAAAGGCACCAGCGGCTGAGGAAAGAACAAATATTGAAATCACACCTTCAGAGGTCGCAGCTGCCGAAGCTGCCTCAAATGAAGATGTGAACCTGGAAAGCACAATCGAACACATCAACAAAATACTGCTAGACATGGCCACGGAAGAAGCTACCGCTGCCGCCGAAGAGGCCGCGGCCGCAGCGTCGGGGAAAGGAAAGGAAATTGCTGACGAAGCTTCAGAGAACGAAGCCTTCATGTTTCAAAATTTAGTTGGAGAAAAATTGTCAGAACCCGAAATAGAAGAGCTTAAAGAGTATGCCAAATCTTGCGGGTACAAACCAGGAGCACTCCTCTTCGGAGGTATTGATGATGAAAAATTGGATTGTATCCGAAACCAAACTGGAGCCAAAGTTACCAGCACTCTGTCAAAGAGTATCGGTTTTCCGAAGCTGGAAATGGACATTAGCCGCTATCGACGACAACATATCGTTGGTAGTTTATTTTATTCCAATTTCAAGGTGAACTACTATTCCCTTGACTTTTATTGTTTTCAATAATGAAAACATGTCTGACGAAGGTTGTTTTTGTGCAGAGTATGCTGTTGAGCAAGGCCTTGACAATGCAGCAAGATTTTGAAGACAAGAAACACGAAGTTATAATTGAAAATTTAGAAAACAAAATAAAGGAGCAATCAGCTGATATTGAGAAGAAAAACTTTGAGCTCCAGGCAACTGAAGGTTCATTGGCAGAAGCCGAAGCAAAAATAACAGAACTGAACACGAAGCTTCTCTGCCAATCTAAGCAGTTTGAACAAGAAAAGCAAGAACTTAAGGCAAAACTTGAAGCCGAAGCTCAACAAAATTCAGATTTGAAAAAACTATTGGCGGACCTTCAAGAAAAATGCTTGGAATTTAGCAACAAATGCATTCAACGACTAAGAAAATTTTTTCACTCAGTAGGAGCCAGCAGTGATAAATTCACCCCCTCAGCTGAAGATTTACCGAAGACCTTCGAACATATTGAGGGTGAAATTGACGAGCTCGACGAAGTTATAGCTGGGCACGGTGACTTCTGTGCCTGGGTAGCTTCTCGGGGCACTGCTGCAGCTTTCCTAAAAGCTGGCTGCAACCATGGAAAGATTGTCAATAGGCCCAATTTCACTTTATCACCATCAATCCTAGATGACATCCCTGATCTCGCCCGAAGTATTTCCAATAGATTTATAAAAATGATATGGACAAAAGGCGGGCGAGAAAAGGCTGGAGATGAAGCTCGGAGTCATCTTGAACCAGTAAGAAATCATACCTTGTGCTTACCTCTTCCTTCAAGCTCGATTTTGACTTACAACAGCTTGATTCATGTAGGATGACGAAGCCGAAGTCGATGATTAGAAGAGTGACGCCGAAGCTAAAATCCCTCGAAGATTAAGTAGGAGTAGACTGTAGATAAACTCAGGAAACTTTTGAGATAACTTGTGTAAATGTAACTAAACTTGTCTTTAATGAGTTCTGTTCATACCTTGTATTATGCTCTTACCCTTCTATTAATGTATGTGAAATGCTTTGGTGCGGACGAAATTATCTTTTTTGAGCCGAAGGCGAAAAAACACCTTCCCTTCTTTTCGTACACGGCAAAGCATAGAAAACAACATTTCCCTTTCTTCCGAAGCCCTCCTTTTTGTACGCGAAGAAGCTCTTCTCTTATGCCGAAGCAACCACTTATGCCATGATGATGATTATCCTATATATGCCTGAATGAATGTTTATGAATGCAAATGCTATGATGTAATGTGATGTGCGAATGAATGTCCAAACACATATCCGAAGCCATACCCTTAGCCATCATTTCCTTAGAAACAATCAGACATCAGCTCTGCATTCCCTTAGGAACGACTTTGGAGCTTCTTCGCCTTTTACTTTCGGTGGAATCAGCGTTGACTTTTCGCTGTAAGCTCTGCATTCCCTTAGGAACGACTTTGGAGCTTCTTCGCCTTTTACTTTCGGCGGAATCAGCGTTGACTTTTCGCTGTAAGCTCTGCATTCCCTTAGGAACGACTTTGGAGCTTCTTCGCCTTTTCAGTTTTCGGCACTCGATGGTGCGTTCTCAGCTTTTACATTTACATTCCTTGGGGGATTTTGCTCTTATAGAACTAGAAAAGGAAATTACATATGATGGCCCCATTAAAAACCTTTCTCCCCCTTTAGAAAGGAAAAGGGTGCCATGAAAAAGAAAAGACATAAAAAGTTACATCAAGTTACACATAATATCGCCGAAGCTCATCCGCATTCCAAGATCTTGGAATGTCGTTGCCGTCCATGTCCTTCAATCTGTATGAACCAGGTCTTGACGAAGATGCTACTAAGAAAGGTCCTTCCCATTTCAACTGTAACTTGCCCACTGTGTCTGGGTTGGCCACTCTCCGAAGCACCAAGTGTCCCGGCTCAATATTCTTTAGCCGAACTTTTCTATCTCGCCATTTGACTGTTTCGGCTTGGTATTTATTGATATTCTCCACAGCTTGAAGCCTGATCCCTTCTAAAGCATCTTTTTCCACAAAACAAGCATCTTCAGGACCTGATTCTGTCGAAGCTACTACTCTTATTGATCCAGTTTTAGCTTCTTCCGGAGTTATTGCTTCGTCACCGAATAATAACTTGAATGGAGTAAAGCCTGTAGACCTTGATGTTGTTGTATTGTGGCTCCACACCACTTTGGTTAACTGATCTGGCCACTTTCCCCTGGGTTGATTGAAGATTAACTTCATTATTCCTGTCATTATAATGCCATTGGCTCTTTCAACGAGCCCATTTGACTCCGGATGCCTGACTGATGCAAAATGGATCTTCGTACCAATTTGATCACAGAAATCTCTGAAAGCTTCGGAGTCGAATTGTGTTCCATTATCTACAGTGATGGCCTTTGGTACCTCGAAACGACAAACGATATTCTGCCAGAAAAACTTTTGGACAGTGGCCGAAGTTATTGTGGCTAATGGCTTTGCCTCAATCCATTTAGAAAAATATTCTACAGCCACTACAACATATCTTAAATTCCCTTGAGCCGGTGGCAATGGACCTAACAAGTCAAGGCCCCACCTTTGCAATGGCCAGATGGGTTGTATGAGCTGAGTTAAAGACGAAGGTTGTTTTTGATCTCTTGCATTTTTCTGACAGCCTTCGCACTTTTGGACTAACTCCGCTGCATCCGAAGCTGCCTTCGGCCAATAAAACCCTTGGCGGAAAACTTTTCCAAGTAACGGCCTAGATCCAATGTGAGATCCACACAGGCCTGCATGTATTTCTTTCATCAACTCTATACCTTCGGTTCTAGATAAACACTTGAGTAGCGGAGCGCAAACTCCATGCTTGTACAACTCCCCTTCTATCATGACATATGGACGAGCTCTTGCCTCTATCCTTCTGTTATAAGCTTCGTCATCTGAAAGGAATTTACCCTGAAGGTAAGAGATGATCTCTGTTCTCCAATCTTCGCTATAAACAGGAGATATATTGAGGACTGCTCTTTCAAGGAGTTCCACTGAAGGTGCCTTTATTGTTTCGAAGAACACATCCGAAGGTAAAGGCAGCCCCTGTGCTGCTGACTTAGCTAGCAAATCAGCATGCTCATTTTGTCCTCGAGGGATATTTTTGACAGAAAATCCTTCGAAGGAAGCTTCGATTCTTCGGACCGTGTCTAGATATTTTTCAAGCTTCGGATCTTTAGCCTTGCAACTCTTGTCGATATGACCCGAAACAACCTGGGAATCAGTTTTAAGGATGGCCCTTCTGATTCCCATTGCTTTTAATTTCCGAAGGCCCAAAAGCAGGGCTTCGTACTCAGTAATATTGTTCGTACAGCTAAAATCGAGTCTTGCCGCATAACAAGTTTTAACTTTGGATGGTGAGACCAACACAGCGGCTGCTCCTGCTCCGAAGGTTCCCCAAGACCCATCGCAAAACACTGTCCATACTTCGGCATCTTTATTTGTTTCTTCATCCTGAGCCCCTGGCGTCCAATCGGCAATGAAATCTGCCAACGCTTGAGACTGGATCGAGGATCTATGCACATAATCAATGCAAAATTCATTGAGCTCTGCAGCCCATTTTCCAATCCGTCCAGTAGCTTCTCTATTTCTCATAATATCCTTCAACGGCTGCGAAGAGGGAACAACAATATTGTATGCTTGAAAATAATGCCGAAGCTTCCTGGATGCCATCAAAACAGCATATAATACCTTCTCCAATTCTGTATAATTTTTCTTTGATACACTAAGAACTTCAGATACAAAATACACTGGAACCTGCTTCTTGACTTGGCCATCAAGCTTCTCCTGGACAAGTGCTGCACTTACCGCTGAGTGCGAAGCTGCCACGTATAACAGCAAAGGAGCCCCTGGCGCTGGTGGAGTTAATGTTGTTAAATCTATCAAATATTGCTTCAGTTCTTCAAAGGCTTTTTGTTGGCTTGGTCCCCATTGAAAGACTTCGGCTGATTTTAGCACTTCGAAGAATGGTAAATTTCTTTCTGCTGATCTGGATATGAATCTATTGAGAGATGCCAGCCTCCCTGTCAATCTTTGGGCCCCCTTTCTTGTAGTTAGTGGCTCCATTCGAAGTATAGCTTCAATTTTACTTGGATTAGCTTCAATTCCCTTTGTTGAAACCAAGCATCCAAGAAATTTCCCCTTCTTCACTCCGAAGACACATTTTTCTGGATTCAGCTTTAAGCCAGCTTGTCTGAAACTGGCAAAGGTCTCCTGCAAATCAGCAATATGATTTTCCTGTTTCGTGCTTTTTACAATGATGTCATCAACATAAGTTAGCACATTTCTGCCTATCTGAGACTAGAGGACCTTCGCAGTCATTCTGCTGAAACTTCCTCCAGCGTTTTTGAGCCCCTCAGGCATCCGAAGATAGCAATATGTGCCACTTGGGGTTATGAAGCTAGTCTTCGGCTCATCTTCCTTCTTCATCCAGATTTGGTGATAGCCTGAGTAACAGTCTAGCAGACTCATGAGCTCTGAAGAAGCTGCTGCATCAACTAAAGAGTCTATCCTTGGCAATGGGAATTCGTCCTTCGGACAAGCCTTGTTGAGATCTGTAAAATCGATACACATTCTCCACTTGCCATTGGCCTTCTTTACCATAACAGTGTTAGCTAGCCATTCTGGGTACTTTACTTCTCTGATGACTCCTGCACTGAGGAGTCTTTTTACTTCATTACGAGCACCTTCGGCCTTATCTTCAGACATTTTCCGAAGCCTCTGCTTTCTGGGTCTGAAGGATGGGTCAACATTGAGCGAGTGTTCGATAACATCCCGATTTACTCCGCAGAGGTCGTTAGCTGACCATGCAAAAACATCTTTGTTGTTGAACAAAAACCTTATCAAGGTTTTCTCCTGTTCTTCGGATAATTGAGAGCCCAACAGCACCTTCTGCTCCGCTATGTCCTCACATAAGAGCATGGGCTTCGGCTGATCTGCTGAAGCTGCTTTCTCCCTTCTGAATTTGTACTGTTCACAAGCTTCAGCTCCATCTATGTTATGGATTGCTTTTGAGTCAGTCCAGCTTCCTTCGGCCCTTCTGGCAGCTTCCTTACTTCCATGAATAGCGATGGGTCCTTGATCCGAAGGTATCTTCATGCAAAGATAGGCAGGATGAAGAATTGCTTCGAAAGCATTGAGGGTGCCACGACCAATAATTGCATTGTAAGGGTACTCCATGTCAACAATGTCAAACACAACTTGCTCAGTTCTAGTGTTGTTGATGAACCCGAAGGTCACGGACATGGTGATCTTGCCCAGCGCTACAATCTGTCTTCCTCCGAAGCCACAGAGAGGGTGCGTAGCATCATGAATCTTATCTTCTGGCTCTTGCATTTGCCTGAAGGCCTTAGCAAATATTATATCAGCTGCACTGCCTGTATCAACCAAGACATTGTGGACCAGAAATCCTTTGATAACACAAGAGATAACCATGGCATCGTTGTGTGGGTAATCCTTGAGTTGAAGGTCCTCTTGGGAGAAGGTAATAGGAATGTGAGACCATCTCGACTTGATGAAGGGTCCTTGCACCCCAACATGCTGTACCCTTCTCTGTGCTTCCTTCTTCTGCTTCTTGTTGGCTGGCTCTGAACATGAACCGCCTGTTATCGGAAGAAGCAGCTTCGGAGCCGAAGCAGCTCCAGCTTGATCGTTGAACGAAGCCATCAGCTCAAAAAAGTGGAAGTGAGTTCACCGGAGGTGGGCGCCAATGTTGGGGACTTGTTCTCAACTTCTATGAATTAAGAACAAGGCAACACAGAAAAAAAAGTTAATGGTAAATATTCTTCGTCCTCCGAAGTGTTATTTCCCTTAGGATATAACGATCTTCAGACGAAGGTCTTGAAGGACATACCTTCATCATTATAATTTATACCGATAAAAGGAGAAGCATATGAAACATGAGAGAATAACATGAATAATCATATAACATTATTTCATGTCCTTATTATATAATCATGAAAGAATAAGAACAATATTGAATTACATTTGTACCTTCGGCTTGGCAGAAGGCAAAGAAACAAGCGTAATTCACGGGCGTGTACAAGTCAGCGTGAACAGTACGGGGGTACTGTTCATCTATTTATAGACACAGGACACAGCCTGTGAAAAATTACAATTATGCCCCTCATAAAAGTTTACAACATTGACTCAGACCCTTATGGACTAAAAGGTCATTCTATCTTTAAGTCGGTTTGTAATACCGAAGCTTCATCAAGAGGAACCTTCGGTCATCTCCTGCGGACAGCTTCAGCCGAAGCTGCTTCTTCCTACAGGACCTTCGGCGTGACGGAGCATGGCCCCAACATCACCCTTTACCGCACGTAGCAGCCCAGTATTTGAGATTAAATCCTGAATCTGCTTGTTAAAAGATATCATCAGATCAACGAAGCTAGGCCACAAGACTAGCCTGATACCCCGCGATGCCTGCATCACTTGAGGTACTACTTTCCTCAAGAAAGTCAATTTGCTGTGGAAATATCTCCTTCGCCAAGTATGTAGACAATGCAATGACCATTCCCTTGCCTATTCGCATGGAGAAACTTGATGTCCATATAGAAATAAAGATTTCTAGACA